>OZ026841.1:34166492-34870612 GCA_964023205.1 Lutraria lutraria | reverse complement strand
CCCATCAGGTAAATAAGAATCCCTTCTTGTAACAACACAAATACATTTTCTAAATAGAGAGCATCACAGATGGGTCTAACTATAACTTTGTGTGCGTTTAGTACAAAAAGTTCTCACGATATAACATCAGATTACTCAGAAATTGGCTTAATTTATGGTTTCTTTACAACTCTGACTACATATATTGTTACTGCATTGAATCGATTCCAAGCGAAACATTGTCGAATTTGGGACTTATTAATAGATAGCCTTCTAGGAGAAAATCTCGCTGTGTCTCAAGAGCTGCACGAAATCTGTAAGATTGCACAAAAACCACGCTTGTGGATTTTACGTCAATCCATTTTAACAAAGACGAAGAACACACGGTCAAAAACTGGATATTAAGTCCGAAGCAGGCAAAAACCTTTTCCAACAAAGACAACAAAGTAACAACTCTCCTTGTTGCTTACCCTCATGGTTTTAGAATAATTTATGTGATGTATCGAAAGTAATTATGTAAGCAAATTGTAATTTTGAACAAAACAACCCGCATGCAGTATCCAATATGTATTTTTTTTCAATTAAAGCGCCTAGTGTGTACCGATCGTTTCTGTCGATAGACGCTTATCGTGGATTTCAGGCAGGAAAAGTGGCGATTACTTTAACTCGGGATAAAATATATGATGGACGTAACGATCGCGAAAACGTAGTATCAGTTTAAATCAACAACGAACACTAACAATTATTTTTGAATATTTCGGCGCTCGAAGGCTAGAATTTCCGATCAGTAATTCATCGTTGATACTTTATGGTTTCAACTATATTGATGGGACATGCACAAAACAATTTTATAGACACGTCATTTTCCAGTTTTTACTTAAATTGCAGACATTAGTGAATTTTCACGGTGATTTAGCTGAATAGTAATTCATAAATATTTATCAAAGAAGTTCGCATTATTTTTGCGTGCATACGCGTCAATTCATATTAAGCACACATAATTGAATTGTGGGAGCAAAATCAATTCAAAACCAGCGGAAAACTTTAAACACAGACTCAACGTCATTTTGTAGCAAATAAGACGTCACATCGAACATCTGTTGTAAACATTGGAAGATCTGCTATTTTTGTGAGACATTAAGTTATAAGCCTGTAATTTTCTGTACAAATTATGTTTATGTACGGTGCAACCTCTACAAATCAACACCCTTTGTGAGTAGCACAAATATGTTAAGAGGTTGTTGCTCTAGAGAGGACAAATTAATAGCTTAATCGTGCAGTGAGAAAAATCACGCTGTTGTTGAAGGGGGGTTGTTGTACAAGAGAGTGCCGCTCTGGAGAGGTTGTACTGTATATACTTAAATATTTGTATATATAATTATACTTAAAGTGTGTATATAAAATATCAGAATTGACTTATACAATCAAAGGTTATAAGCCGACGTAATTCTTTCATATATTAGATCAACACCATGTATTAAAAGTCAGTCAAACCTGTGTAAGCGACCACCTCTGAGTAAAGGCCACTGTTCTGATGATAAAAACATCCGAATAATGACCACTCGTAAATAAAGACCACATTTTGTCTGTCCCTATGACGGCCTTAAGTTTGACAAAAGTTTGACAGCCTGTAGTGAAATATGCGATGCTTTAGATTTGACTGCAACGTGATTAAGTCGATGCTAAAACATGTGGTCTACGTTAGGCATGCGTTCTTGGTCCAAACAGAATATTGCACAATTATATAGATCGGGTTTCGTTCATTTTTTACTTAATAATTTAAGTATTCAGACAGGCAACTAAATGATAAATCGATGATGCACATGCCTATTATCTGTAATCTAAATATTTAAAGCTATTTATTAAATCGATAAGAGCAAAAAATATTTCTATAAATCATTGTTTCAGAAAGCTTGTTTAATGCGTTCTCTGAAAGATCTCGAAGATTCTTGTTATAAATTGTTTTCAGAAAGGTATTTTTCAACAAGGAGACATGTTTCAGAACAAAATGAAACAAAAAATGGAACAAGGTTTCATTATTTTAATCGAGTTCAATCAAAAAGATCCTAGAAGAGGGTTAGTCGAATATTTCCTCAATTTAAGTCAAAATATCGACAATTTCTCTTCTGTTTGTATAAGAAATTCAGACGATATCACTAATCAAAGGCGGTTCAAAGAATCTGAAACATACCGGAAATGTTGTTTAAACTTTCACGTTGATTATGTAAACGACGAATTTTATACTGATGTCAGATACAAAATAACTAATAAACAAGAAATGTCTTTAAAAAAGAAAGTTTTCTTTATGTAATTTACACTGTTGAAACCAAAAGTATATTTTTATGAAATTCCTACATTGCCGATTATAGTACCGGGTGAATACAGCTTGTCGCTAGCAGCCAAATAAGGTCACGCCTTAAAATGTTAACGTTAGGTCAGCTAAATAAATTACGTATTTAGTCATATTTACTGTACATCAATTCCAGCAAATGTAAAATGTTTGTCAAGAACGGTATATAACTTTATTTCGACCGCATAAGAATACATTTTCGTACACTTTTACTTATTAATAACAAATAACAACTAGATCTACAATAAGAATACATTAAACAATTGCTATATGCGTGGTCTTAATTTTCTACGCTTGTAAATTTCACCCAATGGAAGGAAGGGTTTCATTTGAATCATCCAATAGAATGTGGAATTTCTTCTGAATAATTAATACGTCATCCCAAGAAATATAGGTCAAAAGTGAGCTGAAAAAAATGTAATACTTATCGCTACATGTTTAAATGGCCTAAACAGTGGTATTTCTAATACATACCGCAAGAAAATAATTGTACACTAAGTGTTATTTCTAAATGTTAAGTCATTTTGAAATTAAGGAAGTTTTTCTGTGAACAAAGAGTGCGATACAAAAAAAATGTCAACGTGTCAAATTGTACTGCTCCTCAATATAAGTTTATTTTGTCACCTCGTAATTGCTGAACTGTATGCTCAGGAGGTTGGAATCCGAATAAGTTACCATAAGACCGTATAAAGCCATTACATATTTTTATTTACGCATGTTATCCACATATATTTTTGTACTGCATTTGTCGATACATAAGTATGCATTTCGTATGTTTGTCTATTATGTTGATTATAAAATGCTTGAAATTTGTAGGAATTACATAAAAAATTATTGTAACTATGATTCGAGGCTAGTTTTGTGCCGTATGTTATTTCACATGATTTATGAGGTGTAATTACCACGATGTCATAGTAAGCATCTCCTAAAATTCTACTGTGAACATAACATCTCTAATATATCTTACAAAAACACCTTTAAACATGCATACTTTCGGATGTGTCATAATTTAGCTAAATGATCTTTAAAACATAATAACAACGGTGAATGAAAATAAAAAAGTAATTCTTTATCGACAACCGGTTATAAACAATGTAAGAGATCTCACTTTTGTTTTATCGGTTCTGGTGTCTGGTAGAAAATGGACCGACTGTGTTGGCATATATCATAAAAGTGTACGATGCGTTCCCATCGCTTCACCTCTTGGACGAAGACCGTTCACCAACGAACACAATTTAACTTATTTCAAGAGAAAAAAAAACAGAACAAAACTCAGTTTTATGCTCTGTATCATGGATATGGTGATTACATATTTAATCAGTATGAATCGTAAAAGTTTAATTGTTAGCTTTGATGAAAATAATGTAAATAATCATTATGTTTACTTGTATTGACTTTTATATTTACACTATAGGCAAGGGATACCTTTTGTGGGTTCACTATTGATTGTCATAAATGAAAATGAAACTACAATCTATATGGATAGAAACATGGTACATATAACTAATTCAATATCAAATCTTGCAGTTCATGTGTGTCAAAGGTTTATATAAACATTTCAGGAAGTCTACCAAGTACGAAAAAGGTACCATTGACAACCGCAGTCAGGTCAACCTCACAACAAAGAAAGTACATTACATTATATAATACTTATTTTACCATTTCTAGTAGGTTAAATAAAAGTTTCGACAAAAGTCAAAGCACACATAATGATAAGACGTGAGAGTTGTATATGATGCGTTATAACTTTGACCTGAAGGACAAGACTAGATTCTTTTACTTAGTCGTTACTTATATCGTCACTAACGTATTTATAGATATGAATTACAAGGTCAACAATGCACGAGAATTCGTACATGTACACCCTCGGAGGCCTCAACAAACCAAACAGTTGAAGAAAGTATTTTAGAGACGGTGGACCATACTGAAATTGGTTATATACCAAGTATTTTATCTACACAAAATAAAGTCGTTATTAGTATTATATACAGTCGTTGTAACAAAGATCATCTTTTAGTGATTTCAAGAAGAAAGAAACTGTTTTTATAACATAAGATGTATCTAAATGACTGATGTTTAGATTTTACATGTGAAATATAAATGGTTCTCAGGTCCAAACATCCCACTTACTGTACATTAAAACAAACAGTTTAGAAACATATTAAAACATACTTGATTAAGGGTATATCATAAAGCTCGTGACAAAATTATGCGAAAAAACATATTCGATTAAATAAAATAATGAAAATACGCAATGGAACGTGGTCGTCGATGCTTGTAATCAAACGAGTGATTGAAGAAGTTAGTACAAGAAGGCTCTTATCTCCTATGTCTCCATGGAGATAGTCTCTTCTTTCACCCGCTTCATCAATTCTTTTAATTTTTTAATTATACATTTGAGACGTCTATATTATTTTGTTTAATGCGTCTTTCACTGCTATAAGGCATATATCGAATTAAAACTTCCGCAAATGTCTTAAATAAGCTGTCGAGAAGGCTTGGAGTTTGAACATAGATGTAACCCTGCAATGCCCTTTGGCATAAAGAATACGTTAAGACATCGCTGCGGGACTAAATACTATAAATAACATACTCCACATCAGACACTACGTACGTAAAATATATAATCAGCAAACCATATTATTGAGCATTATGTATATCTTACTTGTCTGAGGTTCTTTGGGATCCAATCAATCATTTCACAAAAAGGGGTCCGTTTTATACACAGAATTATCATAACCAAGGCAACAATTATCAATCTTAAAATATCGCAGCTTTGTAAATAAGAAAGGTTTTATGTTTTGAACTATAAGTTGATATATCGCCAAACATTAAAGGCGAATGTCTAAAATTCACACCTGAGACAGGTTCTCAGGCCCTAGACATATCTATGAAACGGGCTCTGGGACTATACGTGAGACAAAATGCTCTTAAAGGGATAATCTTCCCATTAATTCTCGTTGCCTTCCATAAAGCTCTTTATACGTGAACACATAATTATATCGAATAACACATTTTCAAATAACCATGTTGCCATAGTAAAAATGGCTTCAATGGTTTCAAAGTCATTTTTAATTCATATTTTATCATAAATCGTTCCGCGTTGATGAACATTGTTATTAACATTGTTACAGAAATATCCGCTGTGTAAAAACGTGATACTCGTTCAAAATACAAATTCAATAGCACGACACTGGACAAACAAGCAAACATCGACACACACACAGCAATGGCATAAAATAAATTTAAAAAATAAACACAGAAAAACACACACAAAACAAACAACTTACTTCTATCAATCTCAAACAATTTCTTCAACAATTCCAGCGATTCCATGTTTATTTTTAGTAACATAAATAACACACTTGACACAACATAGAAAACGTATAGTGATTTTCTATACAAGCAGACGACTACAGATTTCAATATTGTCGTGTGGCTGAATTGAACATTGAGGCTGTTAACTTAATCCATTGAAACCGGCTCAAGAACCCGAGATTTCTTTACAGCCTGCGCGGTTTCCAGAATCCCGTCCCATTGCAGCATGCGAAAACTCAGTATTTCCAATACCGGTTCTTATCCTTCCGTTTGTAAGAAAAATGAATGTTGGGCAAAGAGAGACTGGTGGTTGAAAGGGGAACAGAGCTCCGAAAAAATACTCAGAAATCAGTGCAATGAAGCCTTTCGCTTTTGGTGAAATTGTACCGGCTGTATACAAAACGCAATCAATTATCCATCAAATACTGGAGGACGATATTATTTAGAAGGTGGAAACGGAAACAAAATCACCAGGACGCAATCATTTTACTTTTTTCTAGAGAACAAGAAAAATCGAAGAAAGATGAGATAATAAATGGAAAATTACAGCAAAATATTCCAGCACAGCGAAGAAAAAGTATGATAGATAGACACTCTCAGGCCATATAGAAACAACGGCGGTTCCATTGGATATGGCGCTGTTACTTTTTTATTATTCTATTTAAGCTCACTGGTAATTGGTCATTCTTAAATGATTGGTATTTGTAAAGGTGCACAAAAGATCTAGGTGCTTTAAGCAAACCATATTACAATGTAATAAGGTAGACTAATATCGGGGTCAAAGTTTTATGGATAAAATTTGAGTGATAATAATGATGCATTTTCCCAATATATGCCACACACTGCTTAATCCTTTTTAAGTTTATGATTTACAAAAATGTCAATCGATTATCACAGGCAAATTTTATTTTCACCGGGGGTTAACGTTTCATCAACAGTCAGAACGACTTTAACAATAGGTGAAGACTTCAGATATACATATACATGGGCAGGACCCATCGATCTTTCGCAATAATATCTTGATATGGTATAATTCTATAAATTAATTTGTGCTATTTGGGAATTAGATTTGTTGAGCTCTGATACTTTTGTGTGCCGGAAAAAAATATCGTATGTTGGCGTGTTTAAAGTCCCATAGGCATATAAATTTATCGGTCGTAATAGTTTTCGTTTGTTCTATAACAGAGGAATCCGGTGTGTTTTCCTCCCGTGCGTACTTTATAGCAATAACAAATGTTTCCAAAACCACTATCGTATTTCTTTCAATATCATTGAAAAAACACTATTTTTAGAACAGCTATTCCCGCAGTCATATTATGCACACGGCATGAAGTGACGTCACGCGCTTTATATATTTCAAGTTTACAAAAGCAAAATTCACAGCGAAATGAGTGTTTATAGAAGAAAAAGAGCTTGTTTCGTCGGTAATAATTATCCTGGGATAATATCAGCAATTGTTTGTTTTTTGCATATATTTGTACAGCAAAAAGCTAATGGGGCTTTAACATGTTCTTTGTAAATAAAGAAACAAGTGGTTACATTGCTAGTCAAAGCCAAATATTTCTAGACATAAAACACTTGAGTCCAGTATTAGGTTTCCACCTGAGCCCCATCTGTTTTAAGTATTGGATAAGTAATCATTTGTACGCGTGTCTATGGGGTCAGAATATATTGTACTTTCTTTTGTATGTTGTTTGTTTAAACCGAGACAGAGGCCTGAGCTCCCGCTGTTGAAGCGTGTGGAGAAGTTGAGTGTGACGATCATTCATGAAATAAACAAGTCCACACATTGACACGTACATCTTCCCTCATTTATCATCCATGCTTTTACTAAATTGAATCAATATCTCTTATATTATCTAGAACTATGCATTCTTAGAACAGCTGGCGAGCAGTATGTGAAGTTCGTTCCGTTCATTTTGATGTGACATTTTGTTCGGTTCGTTCATTTTGTTGTTCAAATTATGTTTTTACTAACAATGACGGAGCGGGTGGCTGCAATATCGACTTTCAGGTTTCCAAATTGTTTGTTCGAAGCGTATAACTTTCACATATAGCAAGAAAAACCTGAACAATGTTCAATACTGTCTTGCCTACAGCTAATCATGTTAACATACTAGACCTTATTTGGAAATAATTGGAAATTTCGGAAGGCTACAATTGCGTCTGATCGTTTTCAAACATCAGGGAAATACAGATGAACGGAAGATTAATATGCATTGTACATACAGCATTATATGTGTGTTCACAATGGCATGTGATGCTCTTGTGACAAAATGACTATTATATTTCAAATTAGTTAAATAAGCTAATTTGAAACACAATGCCCCCTCCGGGTGACCTTGAACTTTAACTTACTGACCTTAAAATGCACAGGTCCTGTAATGGTTTTCATGAGGAACTAACATAATGAAGTTTGATGACTGTATGTGAAAGCATTTTGATTTTAAGTTTGGTACAAACAGACAGACTGGCCACAAACAATATACCCCCCCCCCCCCGATCTATCGATGCGGGGAATAAAAGTATATAACTTTTCAATGCGGATAGATTTCATAAATAGGTCTTCTACGTACACTCATAGTTACGGGCTAATTGAAATCACTCAGACCAACCACAAATTAACTGTACTGAACAATTCCCCCACATTTCGGTTGTAGCTGCGTTCTCCACCAACACATGTACGAGCGTAAATCCGAGTTTGGAGACAAATAGTGACGGCGCTGGACTTGTAACCTGGTGATTTGGGTTCCATTGCCAGCTTTTAAGGCCTAATTTACAAAGTAGCCTCCCTTGATTTTCGGTCGAAGGGAAGCTTGTGATCAAATTTCGATTATGTCCCTTAGATAAGGACCCTAGATAAACCATTTAAGACCCTAGATAGCAATGAAGTCAGTAGAATCACGGTTCATTAAGCAAGACGCGCATTGCGCCCGCAGGCATGATCTTATCAGTGGTTCATCAAATACAGTAAAACAATGACAGAAAGTGATATCATGAAGAACTTGACTTATACTTGTATTATTTAACGTTATTTGTTAGTTGTTGGGTAACTACAGCCAAGCTTAACATGTTTTATAATAAAATAACCATTGATGTACGCTTTATTATATTTATTCTGCTAATAACTAGTTTTCTTTGACAAGGTGAAAATTTAGTTAATTCTAATTTTGTTAATATGTAGATAAATAGATTGTAAAATCCATTCTGTTTCATTTATTCTGATTTTTATCGACAAATCGTCGGGTTATTTCCACAACCCCGTAACTCAATTTTTGGCGATATTGAGATTTTGGTATCATTATTTTCGTCTCGATGAGCTCTTTACAATGAACATACTTACCTGCTTCTATGTCTCCCCTAAGTAGGGTTAATCCGAATTCCACAAACCCGTAACTCGCTTATTTACGCTAAACTTTATTTCTAAAGCCCCGTAACTTTCATATCCAATCAAATCGTTCTATTCTGTACCACGTGATACAGGATAAAACTGTAATGGCTGCTCATGATGTTGTTAAACTTACTTTAGAAACATATTTGCGGTGTTTATCTTTACTACAATCATGTAAGTTTACGTGAATTCAGTGAAAGTTTCTATTGCGTGAATATCATTTTGTATTATATGAAGCAGAAACTGTTTTCTGGACCAGATATACATATGAACATTATTTCGGATACGTTTGGAATATTGATACAGTCTTATAGCGTGTTTGTTTGTTTTGTTTGGTTTAACTACTCACCGATACATATTGAGATCATATGGCGACTCCTACCTTTCCTGCTTGTTATGAAGAGACAGCAAACGAGATTGACATATTAGAGGATGATAAATACAATGATATTGAGCATGACACAGATGTTTTGAATAGCCCGGAATGTAAACCAGATAATGTAAACTTTTTTGTTGATGGAAGCTACAATGAATTGGTTATGCCATCCACTTGTATGATGCAAACACATTCCCCTCATTATTTGTTGAAGAAATGGAATAAAACTGTTCATATTCTCGAAATAAATAGCAGCGTAGATGCAGAAGTTAATATGAGCAATTGTGATAAGAAAGGATCTAAAACAGAAGATGTAGAACTAACAGCAGATGCTGGGCCATACACTGATTCAATTGAGGTTATTGACAATAGTACAAATGCAAATAATTTAGAAGTTCGTATAGAAGAGACTCTTAATAGAAGTAGGAAAAGATTAAAAAAAGACCCGAGTAATTAGCAAAACAGGATAAGAAAACGTAGGGGCCAGACATGAAAAAAAATACTGAAGCTCGAGAGGAAACCAGGTACAGAAGACGGATATCAAAATTCGGAAAGACTTAAAGGGCATTGTAGATATACATGTAAGTGTTACCTGGATGACGATAAAGTATTTGTATACTATACAGAAACAACAGAATAACCAACTAAGTCATAAAGCGAATTCTAAATGAACATGGGGGAAATTGTGTTACTTTGGAGTGCTGGCATACTTGAAGATAGATTCCTTTAAGATTTTAAATATGATGCACAGTCGAAGAAACATAGGTAGACTGTTACGGAATGTCATCTACGAAAGTAACTAGGTGACATTACAGTATATCCCGACAAAACATATATGTGAAATGTTTTTATCATAAATACTTGTATCTTGTTCAGTATTTAAACTGAGTTTTGCGGAGTTTTTTGGTGTTATTGATGGTTTAATTTTAACTATATTGCTAGTTATTGATATGTCAGGATGACATCTTTGTAATTCAATGTTGTATAAGACTTGTGTTAACTCATTGTGCTAGAGGTAAATAATAGTTGCATCTTAGTTTATTAGTGTTTATCTTCTTCACCATCCGAACATTACCCCACTTCTCACTTTTTGCCATTTTCTTACATGAATATTTTGCTAAAAACTCCGTATCTCAATGTGGGGTTTTAGAATTCAATTTTGACTAGCATTTTCTGATTTACAACGGAATTTTGAAAAATATGATTTGAAATTAAAGCAAACTGGTTCTATACATATTTATAAAATTTGGTATATAAGTAGATAACATAATTTTACATATGCACATAAAAATTCATTCAGGTGTCATCAATTATAAAAAAGTTATTGCAGTTCAAAACTTCAAATGCGATTTTCTCAAAATGGGAAAAAATGACATACGGGTTTGTGGAAATAAGCCGACGAAATGTTACTTTAAACAGCAGCAGATCCAGGATTTCAGGGGCATAATATTTTGGAAAGTATGCTATTTCATTGAATGATTTTTCATTTCTGTAGGAGGTGGGGGGGGGGGGGCTGAATTCGCTTGTGTTAAATAACTAGTTTATATTTTATCGAGTATAAATTCAGATATATCAAGGACTTGTATACATACATGTATGTATATAAGTCCTTGGATATATATAACATCCCTTTTAGATAAATGAACTGTAAAAAAGTCTCTGATCAAACCACTAAGTCTAACAATCATTTTTTGGCTTAAAATAAGTTCGATGTTAATTATCATAGTAAAATATGACATGTCTACATATAATACATGTGCCTGGCATAATTCGCATATTTTTTTTACCAATTTAAATAGCATGTAGTAATAAAATCCAATACAGGTCATGGTTCAGTGAGCTAATTATATATATTGCACTTACGGTCAGTATTAACTGGGACCATTATACACATGTATATTGATAATCACGTTAATTGGCGATGTAATCTGCATTCACCTATAAATGTTGATCCGTCTTACTATATGAAATTTTTTTAATTATTTTATATTTTTTTATGACAGGGTTGTGCTCAACAGCTAATTTAAAGCCATTCATTATGTTACTATACTTTAATTCTGATGCTTATCTTTTCGCACTTTGTTTTGTTAAAATGATCTATATGTGTATATTGGTCCCAGGAATTATGTTTTTTTAAAGATCTCAAAATGAACAAAATACATCTTAATCAAGATTAATGATCTTTAGTTATAAATTGAAAAAATGATAAATTATGCTTGAATTAGTAGTTTCATTATATTAAACAGTAAAAATGTTGATTCACAATCTGACACTAACATCTAAGCTATACTTATATATATATATCCGCATACTGGTTTTATCTCTAAAGCCATGCTATCTGGTTACGGGAATATACATATAACTATAATTATCTTGTATGTACCTTATTATGAGAAACAACACGTTTCCAAAACTGGTCAATTCAGATCGCACATGGAAGCAAGAAAATGTTACAAATTTCTTTGTATGTTAATTCACAATGTATTTATAATCTGACCGGCAAGGATAACTTAAATTTGTAACGATCAAGGAAGCAATAAGATAGAATACAACATAATTGAAATTTATATCATTATAAAGAAGAAAGATGCAAAATTGTGCACATAACTGGGAAAATATTGTACTTAAATGTATATTGCAAAATGACTTTCTCGGTGCTTGAATTCCGCCATCTTGCCCAGTTTTAGGAATTTCCTTGTATGTTTTTAAAAATCTAGACCGACAAGGATAATTTTGTAACGATCAGGGAATCAAGAAGATAAAATACAACATAATTGAAATTTATATCATTATAAAGAAGAAAGATGCAAAATTGTGCACATAGCTGGGAAAATATTGTACTTATATTGCAAAATGACTTTCTCGGTGCTTGAATTCCGCCATCTTGCATAGTTTTAGGAATTTTCTTGTATGTTAATACACAATGTTTTAATAAATTTTGACCGACAGGGATAATTTTGTAACGATCAGGGAAGCAAGAAGATAAAATACAACATAATTGAAATTTATATCATGATAAAGAAGAAAGATGTACAATTGTGCACATAACAGGGAAAATGTTGTGCTTATACTACAAAATGTCTTTCTAGGTGTTTGAAATTCCCACTTTTGCTTAATTTTAGAAATTTCCTTCTTTGTTCATATAAAAAATCTAGACCGACAGGGACAATTTTGTAACGATCAGGGAAGCAAGAAGATAATATATAACATAATTAAAATTTATATCATTATAAAGAAGAAAGATGCAAAATTGTGCACATAACAGGGAAAATGTTGTGCCTTTATTATTAATAAAGTTATTACAAGTTAAATAAATACTTCCTCTATAACTCTATATAGAGCACCTGTCACCGCCATGTCATCGATATCGCAAAAAAGTCGATTTTCAAGGGGGACAACTTTCCCGATAAGCCAACTGATAAGCTCTGAAAGCTGGCAATGGATTCCCTGTCGCAAAAGGCCATAACTGTATATAACTACATGTACATGTATATATTCACGAGTAATATCCGTGCGTGGATACGTTGCCGGATCTTTGGGAAGGGGAAATAAGTACTGAATGTATCGTGTATTGCTGGAAAATCACGGCTTGAAACCCACTGAATATTAAACGGTGTAAGATGTTTTTTCATTTCATTCAATGTTTTGATATGGTGACTAATTATACGGGCGTAAGATGTTGAAGCGTTATACAAACGATTACATGTTTCAGATGTCAAAACTCAGTTCGTGTTAACTATACGTACAGCTATTACAAAAATATAAAGTCATGTAACCTATTTTATATAAAAAGAATCATCAATCGATTGGTGGAATTTGGAAAAAAAAACGTTTTTGCATCAAACTTTATAGAACTACAGGGTGTTTCATAATATATGTTACACTTTCAAACATTATTATGATATAGTATTTCTGAAGATAACACAACAAAATTGTGACCATGTTAATGGCCTCAGACTACAGTTTTATAACATGTTCAGTACGTAATGTTACATAAACAATAAAAAGCAGCCGACACAATTTAAAACGTATGTCTTTTTACATAAGGCTTTCAAAATGACGTCCATTTTGACGTCGCACTGTATGAAATATATTCATCAAATTGGCTATCACTGATCCAGTGTAATTAAACTTCTTTATTATACTAGTTATTGCATTCTGCTGATAGCTTTTTCCTGATATTTTTTTCCAAAATACAACTTTAAAATTATCTGACATTTTCCTCTGGATAGCGACATGATGGAAACATACAACATTTGTTGTCGTCATAAATGATGTCACAATGTAAACATTTCCGCGAACAGAAGTTAAAGAGAAAAACTACATTGACTGGCGTTTAAAATGAGCTATAATATATACTCACTTTGACTCTTTGTATTTGCGCTACATCGATTTGAAAGTGTAACATAATATCATATTATGAAACACCCTGTACTATAATCATCTTTAAAAGATAGAGCTTCTAATTAGATTTTGCGGTTATCTTTTTCTCAAAAGAATGACATCGCTAATTTCAAGTTTGATAGTTCAATATAAAGGTTTGTGCTTCATGGGATAAATGTAGTCAGAGTGATTGGGAATAAAGCCAAATGTAGTACTGAATAAATGCCAGGTACCACTATATTTCTTAAAATATTCATTGCAGGAGGGGTGCTTAATGAATCTCCTAGGTAGAATGCTTATGGTTTCTGGCCTCTCACTGCTGTGATTTCGAATCCCTACAGGGACCAGACAACATTCATAAGCAAGTTACTGTCTATTTAGCCATAGTGTATGCCTGGGTGCTTCTTCTGACGATAAAGCTAGAACAACGCCAGACAACATGCAACATTAAACTCTAGAATGAAATTGAAGGCCACTTCATGTGTTAGATAATTTAATGTGCACTATAGTTATACTTGTACTTTATAGTATACTTAAATTCACAGTATCGGCTTGTCCCTGTGGGTAATTATCATTGATTTAGTGATCATAAAATGTGGAACTAAATTTGAAGCAATCAAACATACACAAAAAAGAGTTGGTGTCGATAGATTCGCACACAAATTAGAGGGCTATGGTTACATCCGATTGTACGTAGAATACTGATTATCATATCTACATGATACATTTATTATATTTAAAACAAGAGTCTGACAAGCGTTTGAAATGATACATACTATAATACTAATAAAATACAAATCACTACGCTGAGACATTTGAGAATATCTCGACAGCAAGGGAGACAACTAAGTTTTAAATGTTCCATATTGCGGTACAGATTAACGTGTTCTGATAAACAGGTTTCGGTTGACTCCGTCAGTACAAAGTCTGCAAAATTGAACGGGGACAAGTTAGCGTGTTCTGACAACAAATCTATACTAATGTAAGATTGCTCATAATGAATACAAAGTTGTCTATGCAATATACATTACTTTAATGATATATTTCATTGCGCACAGAAACAAGTCTTTTTTCAGTCATTCTAAAACATTGCTTCCAAGGAACGAAGCTTGCTTGATTATTAAACAATAATGCAGCTCATCAATTCTTTGAAGAAACCGACTTATTGGTTACAACTCACAGACAAATATCTTCAAATATTTATAGTTGTTTGGTCTAGGTTTACAAATGTCGAGAAGTAGAACAGACGGTACACAGTCATATGCATCCAGTTATCATTAAGTATAGCCGAACTTGTGAACAAAGGTCACCCTATGGAAAAGACATGATTTTACCTTTTTAAGCAGGTTATTTTTCTCTCTTGATAGAAAAATATTTATCCAATAGTTGTTGCGTGTTCTTCGTAATAAACAAGCTACAGTCGCTACCGATCCGTTTAACTTTCTTATTTTACAAACAACACCCAAATATACACTCTAAATTGTACGTGGTGTACTTCTATGGGCTCATATTAGTTCAGTTGTAATGGCAACTGTGTTTACAGTAAGCAGAAGAAATAATAATGATTTCTGGTTTCTCAATACATTTTGTAATACAGTTAAACCTATGTTAGCGATCACATCCGTATAAAGACAATCATGTGATTGAATGCCATTCTTTTAAAACAGTCATTGATTATTTAGAAGTTAGAACAAATTGATTAACCCTAAGACCACCTGTCATTAAAGTTCACAATTAGTCTTTCTCAAAGGTGACCTTTGTTTACGGGTCTGATTGTACATACACTATGTATAATCTATACTTCGCCAGTCATTGTATGTAATAATATCAATACAAGCGTCTCTATCATCGTAAATCAAGGTCATGAAAACGCATGAAGAGATCTCCCAGGGGAACGAATTAAGTGATCACGTTATTTGGAGAAACTATTTTAGACTGTTAAATTGTTTTCAGATGTGATTAATATCAACAGACGGGAATATAGGTATATACAGTAGGAGAACTTCCCCTACTTCTGTTTGATGTATGGCTGTAACCTACTCGTAGCTTTCTGTACATAAAACATTATGATATGATTAAGTAACGTGGATTGTTGTTATTATGGTGCTATAAGAAAAGTGCTTCCATGTCGGAACATAACGATGCTTTGTTCCTCGACTTTAGAAAACGGATTTAATTGAATGTTCTTTGTATCAGTTAATAAATAATGACTATTTAAGTGATACGCTCTCTTGCCACTTGTAAGGATTTAGTGTTCTTTAAGTAGGTCTTACGGATATCTGCAATACACTCATTGCAGTTTGTTCGTTCGTCCGTCCGTCCGTTCGTCTATAATTGGGTTAAAGTATTTAAACAGTATTATGTACAATATGGCAGTACTAACAATTGTCCTTATTCTGTAATCAACCAATGTAATGTGTTCAAGTCTTGGAGGACAAATGCCATTGGAAGTACATGTATATCAAATTGTCATGCAAAACATGCGCCGAGCCCTGGTTTCGAACTCCCAATCCCTAAACCACAACAGACCTTAGATCTTCTGACACGGAAAGCATGGCGAACAAAATTAAAACAAACACAAGCCCTCAATCATATTATCACATGGAATGACATACAATGATTACGTTATTGCATCACATCTTAGTGTATATATACACATATCAGTGTATCTGCATTGTAAATTATAGACCAAGTGCATATCGAATTCTGTTTTAATTGTATATATGGCATGTTCAGTCCTTTGATTCGGTAAGTTTATATAGGATGCTCAATACAAAGTGTGACTGCAATGTGTATAAGTGTCACATGCTTGAGAATAATTCCAGGACACCGAATATAGATATGTATATGCTTGCTATAATACACAAGTCATTGTACATAACTCATCTGTGAACTAACCCTTAAAGAGCCGTAAATCTTGATATACAACTCCCGAGAGGTGAAATAACCATTGGTTACCATATATAATAAAACAACGGTCTTTGTTTCGAAGGAAACTTTATACGCTTGACGGCTTAAAGTTATAAAACATTCTTCTTCGTCGGTAAGGGATATGTACTGAATTATTGATTCCAAGTTATTTTTGAATTGCAGTTTTCTAATCTTAATGATCAAATGTTGATTTATTCACAGCAATAACAGAACAATGTTATTCTTTCCGGCGTGTTTAGCATCAAACCTAAACATGCTTGCATGTAAATATATCTATAGTCTTAAATCGACCTAACTTGATAGACATAGTCAAACAAAAAGTCATCAGTGAGTCGATCAAATAAAATATCAAACTGAAAATTATCAGTTTTTACTTAACAACAGGTTTGTAAAATTGAAAGGATGAGAGTAAGAATAACCTATCTCCTTATTTAAGTAAATTGAGATATCCACTTCTTGCACCGATCCTTCGTGTAGCAAGGATTATAGTTCAACATGGAAGCAAAACGGAACAGGTAGATAAAGATGTGGAAGTTTAACAAATTAACTGATTTGATGAAGAATAAGATTACATCGTTGATAATGGATTCAGGTAGTTTTATTTCGTATTACCTGGTACAATTATGCTGTTGGTATATACATTACGCAACGCACTTGTTCCAAATGTTTATTTAATCTAATAAAACAAACGATGAATCATACTGTTGATATCAAACTTGAAGACATAGTGATAGATAATTAAAAAGAATCGCTATCAGCTCGGTGATATCGCAATACAAGAGCTATATGGAGGACATATTTTACGATGAATTAAGAAAAAGTATCTGCATGTATCAACAAAGTTTGATGAAGATCCAATCAAAACTGTCACCTCTAGAGTGTTAATAAGGTTTTTCAGGGATTTGACCCGGTGACCTAATTTTTTACCCTACATGACCCATGTTCAAACTTGACAACATATTACATGTCTTATATCACAACACATGAAGTATTGTGGTACATGTTAGCCGCATATATACGAGTGGTGATCCAGAAATTCGTAGACAGTATGTGTTAATCAAAAAGTAATATACGTAACAATGTTAAATTCCGTTTCCTGACTTACTGTACATTTGTGAATAATTCTGGAAAAAATGTTGTAATTGGACAATCAATGAAATGTCTACACTATTTTAAGTTCACAGAGGTAAGGAGCAGCGGCGCAGGTCACAACGTCAAACACGACGTAAATAAAATTAATGATATACAGTAACGTTTTTAACACTTTGTCTCATAAGTTTTCAAAGTATTTCCCATTTCAATGAAAGCATTGTTCATGGTGGCGAACATGTACCTATATTTGTTGACCTTTTCAACAGAAACGTCAGTTTATGTCTATCGAAGCATGGGTTTTAGAATTTTGAAATATTCTAATTAATATAATTCAGTATTTAGCTATAGTACCGGAGATATTTGAAGCATTAACTGTGGCACTGACTTTCGATATTGACAAAGACAACACAAGACATGACGTGCAGCTCCTGAAACGAATCACAAAATACCGGTCTATCAGAACAACCCGTTGGTATTCTATATCCTATGTACTGTGGAATCTTTTTTGCGATCATATTGTACCCTAAGCTTAATCAAACGCATTTTGGATTAACTTGTCTACTAAATTGATTAATTGAATCTACTTTCGATTTGAAACATCAGTATATTAATATTTATTATCGTTTCCAGCACCGAAGAGGAGAAACACAGATGTCATAAAGTATGTTATTCTTGCTTGCAATTATCGTATGTCTTACATAATTTATCTAGCATCCGCTAAAACAAAAGTATGCAACAGTTGAAGTGTTGTACAAATGAAATAGTTCTACCAAATTGATAGAAGCTATGTTCAGCAAACGGTTACCTAGTCTCAGATGGCTGCCTATCATATGCTGATTACATCTGTTGTGTTTCTGACTATACATTATTCATGTGTGTCGTTTTTTATGAGATCGTAATTGTCCACGTATCTTATTACAGCACAATCATATTCATGTAGAATATTTTTTATGTCCAATTAATAAAGAGCCGGCGATGATAAACATAATATTACCTATATTTGTGACTACATATTGTCTACAACCATATAGATAAAGTAACATTCTGGTAATGTCACATTATATATCAGCAAATATTTGTATAAATCATGCACCAGTTACCTGCAGTTACCATTGCTCAATTAAGTAGAATATGATTAATACGAACTTGATCATTAAGAAACGTAAGTACGAATGTCTATCTAGTGATTTTGTTCAAAGAAAACTCAAATGTACATGAAGATCTCTTTCACATGTAGACAAACCTTTGTACAAAGGTCATTCTGGAATAAATGTGTGGCTTCCATTGACAGATAGCTTTTATACTGAGGTCAACTTGCTATATTAAATAATCAACAACAACGGATGACCTTTAATACCAGAGGTAAACTTTATTTCGAGTTGGTTTTTATAGTGCAAAATAATAATTATTTATTCACAATAATCAATAATGGCCAAATAATGGCCCTAATTCACAGAGTGGACTTTATTGACAGGGTGGACTTTATTGACAGGATGGACTTTATTGAATGGGTGGACTTTATTCACAGGATGGCCTTTATTCACAAGGGTGACATTATTCACAAATCGTACTTTATTCACAGGGTGGACTTTGTTCACAAATCGTACTTTATTCACAGGGTGGACTTTGTTCACATATCGTATTTTATTCACAGGGTGGACTTTGTTCACAGGGCAGCCTTTATTCACAGGGTGGACATTATTCACATATCGTATTTTATTCACAGGGTGGACTTTATTCACAGGATGGCCTTTATTCACAAGGTGGACATTATTCACATATCGTACTTTATTCACAGGGCGGCCTTTATTCACAGGGTGGACTTTATTCACAGGGTGGATTTTATTCACAGACTTTATTCACAGGGTGGACTTTATTCACAGGGTGGACTTTATTCACAGGCCGGCCTTTATTAACAAGGTGGACATAATTCACATATCGTACTTTATTCACAGGGCGGCCTTTATTCACAGGGTGGACTTTATTACGAGGTGGCATCACACACAGGTTTGCCAGTTGATCCAATTTTAAAACTTGCAATATGTGATAACCAAATGTACGTTGTTCTTAATATATTTTCCAAAATATTTCTGGATAAAATACAATAATTCAGAACAATTCAGACAAAGTAATTTAGATAAAGCTGTCTTCAGAAAATGCATATTTGTGGATAAAGATTTTATCTCGTAAGCTGTTTTAATACTATAAATATATATAAATATATAAAACAGAATAAGATAAATCAAAATGCGAGCCTATTTGATATTTTACCCAGATGTAAGAATTGCTTGTATTCAATTAGTAAGCTATGCCATGTAAAACTACATACTCATTAACAAAAATAATTAAAAAAAAAAAAAAATATTAGTGCCTCTCTGTAAAATGGATAAATGACAATAATAAAATATAGATAAAATCATGCAACTTACTTTTGCCGATTTCAAATAATTTCTTAAAAGCCCCAAAAGATTCCATTTTACTCTGACGATAAGATTTCCAGGTTACTATGGCAATATGATATAAGACCTCATTCCAATCTTAATATTCTCACAAATGTAACGAGTCATAGTTCACGCTTTATTTTCTTCTCAATTACGTCATATATATACAATTATACACATAATTATAAGTATTCGCGACAGAATTAAAAAGTCAATATTAACGTCGGAGGTGTATAAGAGAGACCGCGGAAAACAATAAACACTCTATCCCGTCTTATTAAGTTACAAAAACACTCTCCAAATGTTTCTCAATTTTCTAACTTATATATTTAGCGGGAACTTTTCTACGTCGGATGTTTGTATATTTTCTCCGATAACTAATCGGTTCGAGTATTTTGCTCAACATTAACCAAGAAGCATACGTTTTTTTACTGTTTGCATTCTAGCATATTAACAAATGTTTATTGGTTTTCTACTTTCCCCAAGAAATTAAGTTCCGAGCAATAAGATGAAGGAGGTATAAACATACAACTAACACGTCTCTCCGTAATGTATACAACGTATTATTACTTCCCGAAAAAAGCCCGTCTTTTTACACTATCATTATGAATGATTTATCCGCATCTCATCGTAAATTAAAGACAAACTTAAGAGTAAATCAAAGTACTGAAAGTACTCATGGAAACTGAACTTACATAGTCTTGCACGGCAACATGGAACAGGAACTAGATTATTAATTGCATGGCGGATGTAGAAAACGTAGTACTTTGGTCCGCATGAAAATTCATGCGCTATCGTTCAGTTTAAAAAAAATGTCTCAAAGTCTTAAGTTGAATTATCTGACTATCTGGAATATTACTGTATATATCTGTTACATGAAATGATTGTTTCATTTACCATATTTTACAATCTAATTGTTAGCAACTCAAATATATTAAATGGGAAGTGGACTTCCATGGTCTAGTGAATATGGTCTCTGACGAGTAATCACCATCATATTACGGCTGTGAGTTCGAATCTCAGCCAGGACCATAAAAAAATATCACAATTGAAAAAATAGAGGAATCTTTATTATAAGCATGCAGAGACTCAAATGAAATTTTTGCAGACAACTAAACATCTGATGAGGTTTTACGTTGCCATTATAGATAATTACATTCACACACGGATTACATCATAAAACTTAATGTAACGTACTATTCCAACAACATACGGGTAGTTGCTACATAACTCACAAAGAATAAACACAATGCCAGTCAGAGAACTAGACTAAGTTCGGTCTCGTGAGGTTACACTGTATTTCTATCATTCAAAATACAGTAAAACAAAGTTACAGTAATCTCGGATATAGTGGACATTCGGACACAGTGAGTTATTCATTTTTCCTTCCAATATTCTATCGATCACCAATCAATAATCTTTAATACAGTACATAGTGACTTTGCTATGAATGTATAGACCGTAATATAAAGACAAGAAAAGCAACTGTCATATATATCCGGCTTCTAAGTCCAGAAATACGGTAAGTAGGTTGCAAAGGCATTATTTTTATTTTCTCAAAACATACCTATCGCATTTTGGATGAACGATTCGTCCCCTAATCTTTTCGCACACTGAAGTTTGTGGCTAGAAAGTTCAGGGACAAGGCTTTAGTTTAAACATCGATCATATCCCGTACCCAGTTTATGTGACCTCAGTAACAGCTTACAGGGCGAAAAATATGTAGATTTGGAACGAATCCATAATCTAGAAAAAAATGCCATTAATGTTTTGTATGTTCATTATTAGTCGATATATACCACATGATTGTATTGTTATTAATATTCAAATACCACTAAGTGTTCGCACTCCACTTTAACCTATTAGCAATCCATTAATGCGGTACAGGAGTAACTGGACTATGATATATTTCTCAACAAGTAGTTTGTCTAATGGACAAATAAACGTTTAAACAAAATTGTGCTGAAAACATAAGATAAAATGTATATTATTTGCTATTTGAATTGATTTTTTTAACTATATTGAAAACTGAACGATAGTCACTCGCTCGGTGCGCATTATTTTGATGTGGACCAAAGTACTGTACTATGCTTTTCTACAGTCGCCTTGCAATTGTTAAAATAGTTCCCGTCCCATGCATGTTGCAGTGCAAGTATAATTATATGAGTTCAGTTTTTATGTGTACATTCAGTACTGTGGTTAATAGAGAGTGTCTTCAATCATGTTGTATAGAATAAGTATGCAACAACAACAACAACATAGATTATAATATTCAATTAGCAATTATGCATCTATTTTACATCTCATCATTTAGTGTATATCACTCTAACACGTGAACAAAGGCCAACCCTGGGAAATATTAAATTTGACCTTATCGACAGTTTCTAAAAGAATAACCTTTTTGACACAATGGCTTTTAAATTCAGTGGTGAATGCCGACACAGGTTTCATAGCATTTTCATTTACATTTCCATTACTTTTGTAACATGTTGAGCATTATAATTATATAACACTATCATTATATACAATACACGTACATTTATGTTTTATTTGGCGATGAACTGTATAGATAAAAGCAAATACAACACCTGACATAAAATGCCTTTAGAAATGCCGTCTAGAAACAGAATGAGAGAAATCTCTATTGCTACGGATATCACCAAGAATTTCGAGTTCCACAAAAGAACGGAATTTATTGTAATCGCAACAAATACCAGCCCGGTGTATACCTATCAACATTCATAGAAATATTAACATTCTCTTTTCAAGAACTAAACAAATATTTTTACTATACAATACAAACATTGTTTTTATGAGATAGCAATTCACGTTGACAGCTCATTATAAACTGAATTAAGGTTTAAAAAAACTTTAGTAGTCATAATATTGTACACTATACTTGTATGTCATGTTCTGTATAACTAGTATAATGGGTAAAAATCACACAAAGAGTCATGGTCATTTAGAGACTTTTCTTCTTTCAGGGCGGGGGAAGACATCCGATGTATACCTGATTAGAACCAACGACCTTTTGTAACCTACCTGGATAACTACCTCACATGTGAAAAATAAGTTAGTGCCATGTCAGATTCGAACTCACAGCTCACAGAGGGCCCAGTGTTAACCAGTCAGAGACAATAATCACATGAATACTAGCTGAGTTCCCTCCTTTCTAATCGAGTACATGTCTGTGAATTTTATCTGGTCCCGTGTGAGTTACAGTGTTATGTTGATACGTGAATTAACATTTTCAGTGTGATATTCGTTCACATGTTGCTGTAATAGATTATCAATATTTTCCAAGTATGTATTGTTTCTATTTCTGTTTTCAACGAAAGGCGATCAGGTGGCACTCCTGTCAAACAATAATTATAGAAATAGTTTATTGTTCATCATTACGTCATTTTCTCAACAGACGAAGATACTGTTATCATCGTTCAGGGAATATGTTACGAAAATCAATCATGAAGTTATTGTGCACATTCGTCAACATTAGGGTGACCTGCTGACATACTGGACGCACAAAAAAGTTAATGCTCAAACGATTAATTTACCTCAAATCCGGTGGAAGAAATCCGCGTATATAAGTCATAATTTCTTTAATTGGTTCCGTGCACTTGACACAGTCAAATGTATAAATCTCGAATAAGACCACAGTTAGCTTCAACTGACCAGCCACAGCATAGAAAAAGTGATGAACATGCTTTATCGTGGTTCCACGGCGGAAAAATTATTGTGACAAACAGACGAAGGTTTAGGATATTTTTTAAACATACAATTTAGAATACATTTGTATATCTATTGTCTAAAACAGATGGATCTCTCGTAACCGTTGTCTGTGGAACTAAGCTCGCTGCGCGCTTCTCTAAATTTCATAAACAACGGTTACTCGTGATTTATCTTATACATATACCAGTGTGGATCTACCTACATTGATGTAATCACATTCGCCAATTAACGTGCCTGTGTAATTAATAATTACATAGACATACTGTGTGTCTTGTATAAAATCTCGTAACTTGTGTATAGTACCAGGCTATCATCAATATTTATTCGTGTGTGTTGTATCTGGTTTTAGCTTAGAAAATAAACCAAATAATCACAGACAAAACATACTTGTTTGCTAATAGCGAATAAAACACTGTTTCTGTAACGAATTGACTCCAAGTAACTTATCATATTTCTCAGTGAAGTTTACATTAATTTGAAACAATGTTTTCGTTTTAATGTAATATCTGGTGTACATTCATATATACCTTAATCAATATCTAGTTTCAACAATTCGTCTTCAACAGGATCTAAGACACCAATCTAAAATTGATTTTATTTAAGGATGTATGTGTTCTCGCTTCGAAAGTTCTAAAGAAATACTAGCCAAAGACAAATAAATGACACTTTCCTTCAAGCAGATAGCAAATAATTACAATTTACGTGATTATCACGTGTTTAAATATAAGTACAGTACGTGGAATCTTTATTATAATATCACGTTGTACGAAGAATTATGAGAAAAACTGTTAAAAACAACTTGAATATTTTAAAGAAAATTTCACTGACTTTAACGCAAAGTATACGAATTTCGGACGAAATGATAATAGCAGATACCTGTGCATCTAACGAAAATCAGTTCTGTATTCTTGTCCTGAGATTAATACTGAAATGGTGTACAGAACAGGACCCGTTTTTAAGTCGAGTATTCGTGCATTCAATTGAAAATTTATTTAATTCTTATTTATCCACTGAAGTGTAACGTCGCACCAACACCCAGGTTTATTTAGTAGTTTGCCATCATTAACCGTTGAGAATGACCAAATACCAACACCTGGATAGAACCATCGGGACAACTCCCTCACCACTCAAATGGTATCCCGGATGGGATTAGCACTCACATTAAAGTCCCATTAGCTTTTTGCAACTGCTGATATCATCCCGATATAATTATTACTGACGAAACAAGCCCTTTTTCTTCCAGAAGCACTCATTTCGCTGTGAATTTTGCTTTTGTAAACTTGAAATATACAGAGCGCGTGACGTCACTTTATGCCGTGTGCGTAATATGACTGCGGGAAAACACAGCTGATCTATAAATAGTATTTTTTTCAATGATATTGAAAAAAAATACGATAATGGTTTCGGAAACATTTTTTCTTGTTATAAAGTATGGACGGGAGGAAAACACCCCGGATTCCTCTGTTATATGACAAATAGAAATTATTACGACCAATAAATTTATATGCTCATTGGACTTTAAATAAGGGGCTCTTATTGTTTATTAAGGGACCATAACCCCTCAACCACTACGGCCCCTGATGCTTTCTTCATGCTATAGTATGCAAAGTATCAGATGCATTTGTTTATTAGTGCTTGAAAATATTTGGTTGTGTAGTATCGTGCGTGACACAAATTCTGTTATTAGTGAGAACATTTGACTACATACAAGTAACACCAGTTCTGTAAATAAAAGTACTGTAACAGATGTAGTAAGGAAATTTTTTTTAACATTCTTCATTTCTTAGGAGATGGCCCACTTCCTATTTAACACAAATACATGTATGCTAGTCTATCCATACTAGCTAACATTAAACAACGTAGCGAACACTATTATAATCAAAGTACTGAAAGTACTCATAGTAACTGAACTTACTTAGACTTGTACTGCAACATAGAGCAGGAACTAGTTTAACAATTGCATGGCGAACGCAGAAAAATGAAGTACTTTGGCCCGCATCGAAATACATGCGCGCCGAGTGAGTGGCGACTAAGGAAAGCTGAACAATTGTTCAGTTTCTAACTAGGCAGTTGTGAACAAGTAAACATCAAAATACATCGTGTACAATACTTGAACCAGCCAGTTGTCTTACACAAAATTACACATTGCACAATGCTGGAATCAGACTATTGTATACAAGTCAACATTCAAATATAATTGAACGATATTGGAACCAGGCTATTGTATACAAATCAACATTCAGATACATTTTGTAAAATACAGGAACCAGTCAACGTAAACAAGTCAAAATCAAAATACTCAGCACAATACGGGAACCAGTCTATCATATACAAGTCAACTTCCAAATACACCGTGTACCAGTCTATTGGATTAAGAACTAATTCCAGTAAATGTCATTATCCAATATACCAAGCCAACAAACAGATTATCATAAAACTGTGTTGAACCAAACCAGCGCATATTTGTACTAAGAGAAACATTTCATACTGATACGGTGTGCATGATATTATATAATTAAATATATTTACGAGTACTGCTATAACAATAACAAGATGTAACAATGCCATTTACATGTCATGCACATATGCATTGTCTGCGTATATGTCAAGTATTACGTATGTTTTAACAAATGTAACACACTTATAGCTTCACAGCACATTAGCCACACAATAAAGATAAAAAGATACTGTATAACACCGGTCTTTGATCTTGTAACGAAGATGTATGCCCTTCTTAGACTTGTAATTGTATTTCCTTTCTTCTACTATTATTTCTTTATTATTATTATATTATTTTCACACATTCTACTACATTGACGACTGATGAACATAGAATCGCATGAAATTGTTTCAATATTATTGTTCTGTCCTGTTTTCAATTGCAGAATAATAGAATGTATGTGTTTCATTTGACGTATTAATTATGGACATATGTTCAATGCTTCTACGACCATACGCAATACATTTCGACGTATTCTACATTTCTGACAATACAATCTTTTACTGCAAGTATGTACGAGTCATAAATATGTATATTACGTAATTTTAAATTGTTGATAATAAGCTATATATAAACTGTAACTCTTTTTAATAATTCCGGGGTAATTCTTCAAGGATACACAACGATGTTGCCATGGATAAATGCTTTGGGTATGTATGACGTATTTAGACCAACTCATTTCTTAACTACGCAGTCACGTTCTCTAATAGTGCAATCTTGGGCATCGATCAGTTTCAAATTCGATGGAGTCACATAACATTCACGTCTGTTCTAGGCTAAATCTGGCCACAACCATCCGAACAGAGTATGGTGATAAGCCGTCTTATTAAAATTCACAACACTAAATAAAGAATAATAATTAAAATTCCAAACCATGCATTATCTTACCAGGTAACTGAATGTAGAAATGAATTAAGTTCTAAATCCAGATTATAATTCCAGGCAAACTGTGAGAATACACAATATTTGGATATAGTGATTATAGTAATCCTAGGTGCGTACAGGACCTAGACATAGTATACAGAAACTAATATGTTACAGAGTAATTCGTCAACCAAACGCGTATCAGCGTACAACGTTATGTAGACACGTGGAATTATCACACGGTATAATAAGTGGCAAGCAACCATGTCTGGCATTATGTATTTTTGCTATATTAATACAGTACTTGCAATGCATTAACGAGTAATCTCATCATTCACGAGCCTTCTGGGCTTATCAGCAAGTAACTATTCCAGCAATTCGATACAGCAATAGAACTTATCTAATTGATTATAATAATTTGTTTCAGTTTTTCAGTAATTCGAAGATATAAAAACAGAACGGAATATCACACAGCCTTCGCAGATGTTTTAATACGGAAACTGCATTTCACTAGTTGAACGTTTTATTTTAGCTGGATGATTAGAGTACAGACAGAGGCAAGAGTGTTCCATCTTATGGATCAAATCTATTCCAATCACAGACTCTCGTATTGTAATTATATACTTAAGATTAAAAAAAAATTACATCCTTAAAATTGACAATTTGTAATTAATAAAAATACAATGTAATCAATATTAAGATCTAAAAAAGTCTACACTTATTAAAACGTTACTCAGTCATACATGGTGAGAAGTCTAATAAAAGAAGCAGAGTTATGTAAAGTTTTCAATTAAGTACATGTATATAGTCCTCATTAACAATCATACAAAACGTGTCGTAAAATATATGTATGTCGACCTTAAATGTCTTCTTCTTCTTCTTCTTCTTAATAGTTAATGTTTCTTAAAGTTTTTATACCCAATTCTTCAATTATCATATCTTGAAACGGAGAGATTTTTTTCAAATAAAAGTGATAATTCTTTGAGTTGTTGTCAAATTAAATTGCATTGTAGTAAATGGGTATAGCTAAGTTTTCTTGATAGAAAAAGATCTACTTCAATGGAAGCTCACTACCAAAGCATAGCATCAATCTAATTCAATGTAGAAAATAATTGTCACCGTGCAATATCTACATAATTTTATATTTCTATTTTTCAACAAGGGCAACACGTCTTGACAAATAAAATCAAGACGTGTCGTAATGTAGTTAAAGTATCTAGGGTAATCATCAAAGATAAACGATGCCTGGGCGAACTTCTTTATAACAACATTTTGAGCAGCATTGAATAGATACGTCATTAATATACAATATATATGATTGACAAAGTACATTAAGACGATGAATTGCTAGATAATTTGCGAACTTCCGTCTTATCTGCTGTTGGAGACCAGTGATAAAAATTTCGATGAACGGGGGGGGGGGCAGTATCTATAGGACTGGTACTTTGACTTAGGTCTGAGAAGTAATAAAAATCATGGTACTAGCAGGTTATTACAGTATACAGTGTATGAGATCGGGGAATTTCCAGGTAAAACAGTTGATCAGCAAACACTTACCGGAGAGTGTCTTACAATAACCCTAGGCCATTCTTAAATAATCTTATTTTACATTAACATGGCCGACTTATTCAAACTCCGATCACCTCACTGAATTCTTTATATTTAAGCAAGTTTTTTTTTACTTTTCTTCAAGTGTTTCGTATACAATAAGTATAAGCCATTATATATACAATGTCAGTAAAAGATACCACCCTAACTACTTACTGTTAAAAGTTCGGTTCGCGTGACATTAAACCAACATTTTTCTACATATGACCTAAATACCGGATCGTACAGTGGCTGGGTTATATCATCATGTCTTAATTCGATACATCTGAAGAGTTCAATCAGTAGAACATGTTTTTGTCTTATCGCTGGTGGCCTTGGTATAATCTCACACCGCACAAAACGAATTTCATTTCACCAAAACGATACCAGGTCTCTCTGATTTAGATCTGATTTCAAAACCGAAATGTAGGGAACCTGTTATTGAACTTAGAACTCAGAATTCTCCGAGGGCATTTTCTAGCAAATATCAGTATTCCTAAAACATAAGGTCACATTTACCAAAATAAATTCATTTTTAATTGCAAATGTATATAGTTAAAGATGTTTATTAATCAACATTTCTTATACACGAGTACAGTCAAATCTGTGAACAAGGCCATCATTGGGAATGACAGAACATGGTCTTTATTGACGTGTGGCCTTAATTTAGAGGTGTTCGCAGCTTTGACTGTTGTTTTTTTGCTCAGTCGCATCACATTTGCGATTTTTCTTTCGATTCATACAAATGTGTTAACGGTAAACGATTAATATTATTAAAATATCATTTTTACTCTGTATAATTCACTTTTTTTTATAATAGTTTGTGTTGTATTTGTCTAAACTATCGTTAATTTCAAAACCAATATATTGGCGTTCATGAGAGGTTTGACAGACATTTGTTTTGTCTAGGGACGATCGATATTTTCAAGCAAATATAATCATTTATATTTTGTAATAAGATTATAATAAGCGTATCATAAATAATAATAAAGATATGTAATAATATAAAGCACGTGTCTTGCAATTGCAGTAAAAGATAATTACCTGGAAATAAAGACGAAGTAATGATTTAAAGAGATGTTTTATGGCCGTCTTAATAACTATCTTCGTGTATATCAATGAACAACAATTAGCTTTTAATTTATTTATTAATGAAACAAACGTTTCTTCCGTCTAGATCGAACGACATACTGAGGAAATTCAATGTTATATTACCATAAGTTAGTGAGTTCTGGTATCATTTGATTTAAGCATTTGTTTATCGATTTGGGTTTAACGCCATTGCTCAACAATTTTCAGTTAGATATGGCGGTGGATTCGCCTAACAAGTTTTACTTGATGGTCTTCGAATCTGCAGTACTAACTTATTATTCCACAAGGAACCGACAGCTTCACCACATATGAAGGGAAATTGACATTGTTGTTACAATTTTCATGGATTGGATTTCATGACCTGCCGTCACCGCCGGGGAACTAATCCAGCGCACTGGACCTCAGCCGGGGCTGTAATTTAAGCAACAACTTTTGTAATTAGTGGCATAACTCCCTGAGGTAATAAAACTAGCTTGTGCCAAATGAGCGAATAGTTACACTCAAATATGTTAACAGTTCTTGGCAAAGTTTCTATAATGTTTTAACACTACTCAAAACAAAGACACATAAAGTAAAAAGGTGAGTAAGAAATTGGTGTATTGTACGGAAATAATAAATTCAGTAATTATGATGCTTTTTACTCAATGTTTCCATCAAACTTGGTGGAAATATGCGTTCAAACATCACTATGGGTAGATATTTAATCTGCAGGTGAGTATTTGTAGTGATTATAAATTTACAAGAACTATTCATTTTATAAATGGCGAAAGTCAATAGCTTGTAAAGATAGTAATTTCTTATAGTCATGCATTGCTTGCTATAATTTTGCTGTTTAGTTTGTTTACTCTCGCCACCGGGATAATACCACGTGAGCGAGCATAATATTAACCTAAAGAAACGTAAGCATGTCATATACGTGCTTATATGATATATGAGTTATCTCCCTTCCATTACAGCGATGATATCTTGAGGTTGTGTCGACAATATATAAGTTATGTGCTACCAAACAAGTGTTTCTGATTATCTTGGTAACACGTAAATATTCCACTGACTCGGCAATCAAGAAACAAACAAAGGCATTGAATTCGATATCTGGGCGCTATGACACAGTCACACACGAGTAAACTATAGTTTTAACGTTACAGTAGCGTATACCATAGAACGCCATAATAAAAGTATAGAGAACTTTAACAAGATATTGGCCGATGATATGTTGCTATGTCATCGGAGTGGTACAAAAATAACTGATGTTGGGTAACAAGTCGTGTTTCACATAACTCATAAGTCTCCCTCCCCTTGGGACACATCTTAAGCAATGATCACAAACATAATAATTATGCCATAACGAGAATAATACGATTACTAGGAGCAGCTGAACATATTCGCTATATGTGAATAATGAAAGAAAAGTGTTTGCTTACGTATAAGTGCGGTTAGCACTAATATGTCAACAGTACCTTTCCATAATTATGATGTTTCTCATTTATAGGAAGTTACTGCTTAAAATGCCGTCGTGTCTAGTGGAATTTATGGAGCAAAAATGCAGGAAATAATGTGCTCTATATCCTAACAAAGTTAGTAAAAGACAATGCTTGCTTATCTAACTGAAGTATGCAATCAGGTGTTTTAGAGGCTTACAATAGGCACCAAGAAACGTCGACATCAGCAACAAATACATCCGTTTTCAAACATCAATGTTTCATGATCAAATATGCAATCTAATTTTGAGATAAGATAATTTTGAAAACAGCTGAACACAGCTCGCGCCTATTGGAATAATAACAGAAAGACGAGTAGATCCAGGAAAAAACTGAATCTGAATCCTTTCTATAGCAAGTTTGATGCATAAATAAATCCAAAACATTGTAATCTAGATTAGTCAGACTTTAACATGTATCTACACAAAAACATACTTGCTGAACCTGTAGATGTTGATGATTGTAGTCGCCGTCTTGAAGAACCACGCCTCATGTGAACTTTCTTGTCCCGGGCGTTCCAGAGACCTCGGAAACGCCCTAACAACTGACCCACTGGAATGTGCAAACACGAATGCATATGATAAACTCGGAATCCATTTCAAGAAATATTTGCCATTGATTTTCTCTTGTTTTTTTTTTTTGTGTCATTAAGATCATGCGAGCAAACTTTTAAATCCAGTATTTGTTGATTCATTATTTTACCTCATGAATGGCTTAAACATTTCTAAAGTTGATGTTAGGCATTTAATCTGTCGATGCATCCTGGGAATTGATTGATACCAAAATGCTAAAGTGTGTTTGTCATTTGGATTAAGAGCTTGAATGAGAGGAAACTCAACGTAATGTTATATATATTACATACAACATATGCCACTTGTAAGTTTTTTTTTCAAAGATAAAGTGCTGTTGTTTTTCACGTCTTTAGTTTCTTAAAGTTTGAACAGGTATTGACGTATTTTGTATATAAATATCATACATAATGAATAAACGCAAAATGTTTGGGTAATAACATAACGGGCTAGAAGGTTGAAGGGATGGTATATACTGGTCAGTTTGGCCTAAAATGTCTCCATGGACTTAATTGACCACCATACACTATCCTTCCTACGTGTGCTACGCCCAATGAGTAATACGTGCTAAGCCACATAAGTGTCGCCCCTCCCATACCAAGGCTATAACATGTTAGGCGTTTAGTTGTAAACCATGTTGTTTACATAGAAAATGTTAAAGTATAAAGTGGTTGCGTTGTTTTAAACGTTAAATAAACTACACATATATTCAACGTAAGTTTCGGCCGCTATAACATGTTAGGCGTTTAGTTGTAAACCATTTTGTATACAAAGAAAATGTCAAAGTATAAAGTGGTTGTGTTGTTTTAAATGCTAATTAAACTACACATATATTCAACATTTGAATAGTCCTACATACAAATATATAATATACAGATATGCTTCAATGGACATCGTTTTGTTCTTTTGGTTTGCATAGGCATTACCATAATTGGATATCAAAACTTAAGTCAAATCTAATCTCTAGTAATATTAAACTAAAGTATTACGCCATCACTACAACCAATATAGTAAGTGATCCTTGTCAAATTTTATGTGGTTTAGTTGCGCCTGTAGATGATATTTTTCTTTTCAATTTGGTATTATATTGATGCATATTCGACAACACTACATTGAGTATAGTTTTGATATCTTTTGGATAAAACTAGTCTTTCGATACAAGTATCTAAATAGCCGTATCATTCAGCCGAAATCGATCATTTTTATAAAATAAAATGTAGGACATATAGTAATACTACACGTTCAACGATGTATCAGTTTTCTGTAATTGTTAATAAATACGATGACAATGTATTTTATGCACACTCGTAGATTAATGCTGAGCTAATTAACCACAGATGAAAGCAACCTGTTACCAACTAATTGATGTTCTTTTTATTGAGTAATAACAGCTTGGAGATTTATCTTTCGGAAAAGATCTCTACAAATACCGTGTTGCGTTAACACGATATTATCATTCTGGTATAAACAGTTTATTGTCTCGTAAAATTCATATAAGTAACCTAGAATTGCTAATTGAAAATAGAACTGCGAGATTCGAAACAGTCTGAGATTATAGGACGTCGTCCATGATATTTGTTGTCGGCATTGATAATTCTACCCTTGAAAGTTTCAACTTCTTTAAACAGCCATATAATCATATCTTTCCCTCCCCAATATACACAAAGTCATACAACATGTATATGTAAGCGGAACTTGTTTATGTATTCTTAGTGAGGAGATATAGTTCATGTAAAAATAAAAATGTCTGCAGGCAAACTAATGACTGAGGTAGAAAAATGTGTCGGTTATGCAGAGAAACCAGGAAGTATTTAGGCTAAATAAGTAAAACATGGAACACATCTGTTTTGTGTATTGTGTTCTTGGAATTGTAATGACAAACAACAAAGCCCATGCGATGTGTATGAGAAGTTTAATTCAGAAACTGTTGAAGAATAGTACTCTCAATACAGACTGTATGGAAATATTTGTAAAGCTGTATATGAATATTTGATATAGTCGCTCGTTAGTGCTGTCTTATGGGCCTGTTATAGTCTCTAACTAGCAATCACTAACGCCTGAATTGTGAGTTTGCATCCCAAAGTGGAACAAATTTCATGTATGGGAAAACAGTTTACTGGCTGGCTAACGTACGGAAGGTCGGTGGTTCCACACAGGTGAAAACCAGAGGATTTCCTACACCAAGCTCGAACAGTCGCCAAGGATACAAAAGATACATCTTCGAAAATACAAGTGGTAATGGAAATTAATTGAATTTTAAGGAGCAACACACGATGCATCAGAGAGAATGAAATTTAAATACGTTGTAGAATATTCTGTCTGTCACGGCATATCATATGTCTATTTATATTTACGATTGTCAAAGATATAAGACGATGTTTCCAGACGGGTAACATCAGGCTTAACTACAATGGCATATTTTCAGATGTTTCAAGTAAGACCGACAAGAGAATCAGTCATTGCAACATATCAGACATAACATGTTTTCATTCACAGTATTGTAAGATTATTGTTGTGTAAGTTAGTAGATAAACTCCTATTTGAATTTAGACCATGTTTTCATGTGTCAAATGACAGATATTCGTATTTACGCGTGGTCTAAGTCGGGCAGACAAATAAGTTGACAAGGTTTTCAAGATTTGGACGGCGAGCGCAGCTCATTGTCTATATCTTGCTTAGTGTCCAATTGCTATCTTTTAAGGCCCTTTGTGCATGATAAGGATAGTAGGACGGGTACGTTAATTGATGCACATATTGCAGATACCCATAAGGTTAGTGCTTGTAAGGGGTTAATCTATTCGATTTGAATTGTGAGATGCCCTAAGAAACACAACGGAAGAAGAGCCCATGACCGAGATATTTTAAATTTTTAATACAGAACGTCAAATTACATACATGATATTCATAAACTGAATAAATTCACATCGGTGATGATAGATTATCAGCAAAATACAAGAAATGCATCCATTAATGTGATTCTATCTCTAATGTAATTGTATTTGGTTTCTGAAGTATACTAATGTAAAGCCGGCTATACTGGGTTCGTCTGTGACGAAATTGTTACAATTAACATTTTTAGTTTTAAATGTATGGCAGAATCCATATTAACAAACAAATAAGAATAAATCTATACCAAAGGTTTCTCAGCACTAAAAATGTTGTAATAAAAATCTAAGATCAGGCCATATCATTCTTCAGAAATCGTTGTAAACGAATACGTACAGGAACTCTATAATTATACTCGTATATGATATCCCTGACACGGGTTCATTTCCAAGAAGTCCGGAATTTAAAGTAAATGTATCAGACTATGGCTTCCATTATCGTCACCAGGAAATATCCATTATAACATCATAATGTGTTCATAAATTCGGAGCACCTGACAAAGGCATTGAACGAGCCATCCCTAAATCAAAGTACTGAAAGCACTCATGGAAACTGAACTTACATAGACTAGCACTGTAACATGGAACGGGAACCAGTTTAACTACTGGCGGATGTAGAGAAACGTAATACCTTGGGTCGTATAACCATTCATGCCCGGCGAGCTAGTAACGGCTATGGACACAAAATAGTCTCGGTTTGTAGGTACGCGTCAGACCTATTCGAAATTCCCTGAACTAAACTTTTGTAGTGATATAAAACAGTAATAAATTGCCTTCGTGTAAACCAACCGTTAAAAAGTTTGGATCGGGAAACTAATGTTAACGATCTGTCTAATTACGAACAATACATAAAAGTTCCTGAGTACCATAAATAAGATAGGAAATGTCTTATAATAGTCAATACAGCGTGGTCTTACTGCTGTAGGTAAATACAAACAATATTTTCCACACGAATTTCTGAAATGCCTTATTGACTTTCATTGTGCCGTGTTCAAAGTGTCACTAAACTAAGCTCCCTTCCCATGGTTACTCCAACTAATACATTTCAAAGAAAAACTTAAAGGTAGAATGTTTCTCATTGAACGTGACCGGAACTGTGTTGTTTGCTACATGTTCACCGTCACCAAGTGATTGATACATTTAAGTATTCATAAGCGTATGGCATGGACTTACAACGGACAGCTTAATAGAACTATCAACCGACTTAGGTCAATATAATCGATAAGATTCACTATCAAGTTGGTCTTTATGCTCCTAATGGCGATTGGGAACAGGGCATTATAAATGATTATTCGACATTTTAACACCAGATTCTTGATAATGAAAGTTACTACAAGAACGTCAATTAAATCATGTCTTTGTTATATACGATGGAATGTATTGCTGCATTATGAGCGGTTGATTATAAAAAAGCACACGAGGGACACAACTTAGTATCAAACAATTTTATTACGGTCAAGAAAACATCATCCTAAAATGTCCACCTTTTTGTATTTCTGTAAATTCTATTACGTAAATATTGACACAATGCTCTTTTCACAGAATATTTAGTGCTTCCTCCGAATGTATGACTGCTAACATTCGATTTACTGATGAAAAGAGAACAGCTGGAGTAGAACGTTTCCCTGGTGTAGTTATATATGCATTCTGACAATAGAATCATAACAAAGAATATTTAATATATTAAAGTTTGATTATCAGTATACATGAGGTAAACCTTTTACTATGCCGCTATTGGAATAACATAATCAATTAATTATACATATCGAGGGCTCAGCGCAACACTGTCGTAACTTCTTATTACAATATGAGTTACGACACTGTTGCGTTGAACCCTCGATATATACAAAAAACACAATATGGCATAAAAATGTGTGCGTTCGATTCTTGATACATGCTCATTAAAACATGATAGATAGGTAGGAATATATTTTAATTCTTCTTGCAGACGTGCGTGCATAAAGGTTAAACATTGAGACAGTAGAAGTACCAATCTTAGGACATAATAAAACGTATAGGGTCACGACGAAAATAATTCGTATAACAGTCGTATTGTGCCGCACACGAAACCAGTCTGTTTTCCAGACATTGTCAGAAGGCATGTATTTTGTGCTTAATGCGTGTATTAGTAACATTAACCTAGTTTGTATCATTTGTTTTATTAACTAACACTTCAAGTTTTGCCTGTTGGGACAAATACAATATATTTGTGGAATATCGGAAAGCTATAAGTTAATAAAACAGACACTTTTATGTTACAAAACCCTACTTTGGGGAGCGAATAAAACAGCCTATTGTGTCAGAAATGTTTAACCATAATTCTGAGAAAAGTGTTCAAGTAACAACACAAAAACATCAACTTGAATTACTCAATTTATCAAATAATACCTAAAGTTACAGTTTCTTTCGTAAAACGTGTTTATATCGATTTTACTATTTCAATAATGTAAATGCTCGAAGCCTCGAAAACAATCTAAATAAACAGGATAGTTTTATTACGTTTCAGAAAATGATGAAAAGACAGACATAGAAGAAATCAAAGTATCAATTTCAAATGACATGTTGTAAAAAGATAAAATCGTCTCAACACTTAAAGTTGTATTTTAATGGGTTAATTTATTTTGATATCAGCTGCGCACGCTCATTGGAAACTGCGCACGCTCATTGGAAACTGAGGTTATATATATTTGCTAGTATTTTTATCATATATACAATCGACCGATTTATCAGCGAGAAAAACAGTTCAAACTCGCGTATTGGAAATAAGTAAATAACTGTAAAATCAATCATCTGAAGACAATTGTTCAAACGTGTGTGTAAGCTTGTCTATCTACACTAATATACTTGCAGGAATCTTGATTCAAACAGAAAAAGGCGCGGCAATCATTAAAAAGCGAGATTGAATTATCTTTTCGGATGCAAACAATTCAAGCAACACAACTTTCTATTACATTTATAGTTCATGTGTGAACAAGTTACACTGGAGATGTTTTATAGTATTTGTTGTTAGATATGTTAATTTGGGCACAAATTGAACTCAAAATTGAAGCATGAAATACATTATCATTGCGCATTTACATCAGGTATCCAGGCACAAATCATTCGCAATAAATAAAAGTATATAAATTATCTATATACGCAGCACAGTATATGAAATACAAATCAAAACAGCTTCACTGACTAATGCCGACATCCCGAAAAGATAGATAAACTTGATACATTTTTTACATTTTTCAACATCATACGCTTATAGCTTAACTATCTAACCATTCGTACTATAGCATAAGACTCGTTTAATTCCAACTTTCAGTGAACATGATCGGATCGCAATCGATTGATTCTCTCATCACCTCATTTTCTCATTTTCACCTCAAGTTTAATGATAACAATAAACACTTGATAAAACGCCCATTTGTTTACACACATGAAACTATTAATACACAACTTATACATATTACTGAAATCTATGATATTTACTCCTGTAATGAGCACCAATTTGCATGTATTGCACGTCGAGTATTACGTCAAAATGAGCTTAACAAACGTTTCCATGGTTTGAAATGTTAGTGGACAAATATCATCAAACAATTCAAGTCCCGTCTCAGTAATTACTTCGTCATGTTCATTGTCATATAGAACAGACTGAACGCGCTGTAAACCCGTGTCGTGTACATTATGTTATCAACTACGACTGCTTTTTTCTCTAGGTTCCAACGTCAACAGTAAGACAGGGACATTTGACGACTTTCATGGGAGGTACATCTTCCTAGAACCACGGATCTATATAATCCCATCCGGGACAAAATTTCACAAGCTAGGAAGCTGTCCAGCTAATATAAGAAACGGTCGGTGTTTCTACACATGTGTGCACGAGGGTTACCTCCATTGTTAAAGCTACAAAGGTCACTCAAATGGCTCGGACTGTTGGTGTGATATTCATTCCCGGACAAGAAGTCATTCTTATACTAATACACGTCCGTTATAAAAGTTGATATGCTGACAAATTACTCTCACTATCTTCGTATGTTATTATTGACTTAATTTAGGATAAGTGGAACTAACTGTCTATAATGGCATCGCTTGTTAATACATTTTTGCATTATCTGATAAGCATTAATACGTATAGCGTCTTACGATTGCATGTGTAGTGATGCTTAAAATCAAACTCGAGTGGACAGTCAACTGATGATGTAGTCGAATGTATTGTAGTTGTTCTCTTTTCTCAGCACTGAATGTATTGAAGAGCACTGTAGCATGAATGAATAGATAACTTTCATCTTAGCATATAACAAAATAGCACTGAATAGATTTCTCCAACGAAGAGCAGATATGATCAAGACCAATGAAAATAAATATCAGACGCATTCATGGGGTGATATTTTAATTTTGAATCATAATAGTTTTGACAAAATATTCTGTTTTATTTATTTGTACTTTCGTAGAGACGTATACAAGTCTACAAAATGAATAAAATGAAATTCGCTACTCAAAGTTTGTTACATTCAAGATAAATGAATTTGCTAGCTTGAGATAAGGAAACGATTCCTAGAAGAAAGAAAACACACAAAACATCCCACCTTTCCCACAATACTACCCTCCCCCACAGGAGCATACAAACAAAATTAGAATTAGCTGAGCCCCCATTTAAATCATTTTGTAAGAAGTCGAATCAAAATTGTTCTGAGACGATCCCCGTGAATCCGATAATACAAGAATTCTACTGTGACTGTCATTGAGAATCATTCATCTCAGAATTATCAAGAGATTTTGTGTTTGTATAATTATGCCGTACACACACATTATTTTCACACCATCATTTAAGATCCGCCATTTGTTTTTAGAAAATACGTGATATGTTTTGTTCTATGTAAATGTGTTATATTTATTAGTATCTATTATACTGTATTGTAAGCGGTTTGGTTTAATTCATTTTGTTTGAATAATAAAAGAATATCTACAAATATCTACAATATTCAGTCGACTATGACCCAACAACCTTATGGTTTTACCAGGGCAAATGCTAATGCCCAGGGGCGCCTCCAAAACAAAAAGGCTCGGTCGAGCAATAGACACCACGACAAGTTTCCTTGAGCATATACATAAATGAAATACTGCGTATACATCATTTGGAGTTAATGGTAGCTAATGGGGCTAACTGACAACCAACATAATGCATTTGCCTGATTGGAGTCTCGGGCAGATTAGCTTCAAAGTTTTTTATCATTAGCATCCTTATTATGTACATATGTGACATTTGTTGAGAAAATACAACTAGACACGTAATGTTTCAAAGAACATTTTGTCGATAAATTGTATTTAAGACCACCATTAATCAACCATTTACTCCCAGCTTATTGGTAACAGCTTGGCAAATGGTACTGTTTCAAACGACATCATTAATAAATAATTACGTTTAATATCATTTATGATGCATTCGGAATGTAATATATCATTATGGCAAACCATCGTGTATACAAATATATGCGCATATGTTGCATACATTACGCATCAGAAAGCTTTTTAAGTTATTATCTCGCTATTAGTTATTGTTTATAGAAATATACAGGAAGGTTTATATAAATCCACGTTGTACTGTAAAAACTGTTATACCAAATCCTGAATGAATTAACAATGGTCAACGCTTTGCTTAAAAATCTAGCCTAGCAAATTGGATAAAACAAAAAAACAATGGTTACAAATTCGACGATTCCAAGATGAAGCAAACTCAACTCAACAATCTATCCATTCTATTTATTCCAATTGTTATCTGCGCTCAAATCCTTGTGTATCACTGGTCAGTTACTGCAGATATTCATTTTCCCCTTTCCTCCATGTCAAGTTTTCTCATTATTAACTCAGTAAGAGTATCAGGTAAACACAGTTTATCCACATGATTCGCCCCATAATAAAATAAAAAGTGGATAATAAATTACATTGAAGACGCATCTGCACAAGGGACAATAAAGTATATGAAATGAAAATGAATTGAAACAATAGCAAAAGAATGAACCTGACATCATTGAACAAAACTCTCAAGAGGTTTATCAAATGAAGTTATATCTTATTCATTCCAAGTTACGGTTTGGTTAATAAGAATAGAACTTTATTCGAGGAGATTGAAAACAGAATTGTATTCGAGAACATGACAAGAATGACACAAGTGCGTTCTTATTTATCATGCATGAGCAAAATGATAAATGAATCGTTTGTTGCTTATAACATACTTTTGGAGACTCTAGAAAATAACGTATTGGTTAGTCTAATCAAAGACACATATTACACATGACACTACCAAATGATCTTGAATCAGACACAATTTATATTGAAACTGACTTTTTCTACAGAAGAAAAAACATATTCAGAGATAAGACACTTTCTGCGATGATACTTGCAGACGAATTACTTTATGTCCTCGTGACAGCGTTGGCTAAACTATAGATGCTCAATGGAATAGATGCCCCTTTTGAGTCTTGTTGCAATAATGCCAGTTTTAACTTTCCCTTTGAATTATAAAACCATTACTTGTCCTGCTAAATCAAGAGCGTTAATAAACTGCATTTATTTTTTGTTTTTTGCGTTGATGTTGTCAGTCTTAGCGATCTGCATGGAGTATCGTCTGTCGCATGCCTCACAGCCTGTCAGTCTGATTGTTATTGATATATTCTGTTTGAACCGACTTTTTATAACAAGAGAGGAAGGATAATACCAGATCAGTAAGATGATTTCCATAATTCATTATTAGAACTGAAGCTATACAGACAACCTGGAAACAATAGATATTGACATTCAACGTATTATTATCTGTTTAGCGGTATTAAATGTATATTTTGTCATTTTAGCCACAATTTATATACTGTAGACATTTACTAAACAATTAGATGAATCGATTATTAAATAATGATATATCTTTACCTTTGGTACTGTTATAATGTTTTTTTATCCAAGTGATTTTTCCAAAATGGGAAATTCATATATTATTTCAAAAGTTTCAGACGAGAGTTTATCAGTCTAAAATTATCAATGGAGACTGGGACAAACATTGTTTATGATTACCGTGAAACTATTAGAGATGGATGAAAATACAATACAATCAGTTTGTAACGATCTGCGTCCAAAACAATGAATAGACCTTAACGCAATCCGTACAATTCCATATCAGTTCATACCAAATTTATGAAAACTAAAAAAAGGGCAATGGTCAAAGTATTGCGTATACATATAGTTTATTGCGAATATGATCTTATAGGCACTCTGTAAATCAACCAGTCAGTGAAACCATGAAGACAAGTCATTTGATGTTAGTGGAAATTGTCTTGTTAGCATAGAATTGTCATAACGTACAAAAATAGATCTCGTGTTTTCTATATGAACTTTTGTCAGACATCTTCTGGTTGATAGAATCCAAACCATGTTAGAAAATAAGACACAACTGTTAACAATAATTCATTATGTCAGGAAACTGACGTCAGTCAGATAACAATATGTACCATAAAGAGACTAATCTAGGAGTTCTTTCCAGCTATAACTATCCTAGCAAAACATTTATCATCTTATTTTACAGACATAGAATAATGTGTATTATGCAAGCTGGAATGATTATCATTTATTGCAATGTAATTCTTGAAGAAAGAATAAAAATAATGGAATTGAAATCGAACTTATACCATAGGCAAATGCGAATTGGATTATATTAGTATAGCAGCTGCTGTAAATAATATAATTGTTTAAAGTCATATTATAAGTATGATGAACAAATCTGCTAACGCCTTCCGCGTAATTCATTACAGACAGAATATATCTGATACAAATAGCTGTTCGGAAAAATGGAAAAGCTTATACAGCCAACTGACAGACGATGGCAGACCAGTCACAATAAAAAACTGTTATACTTGTTCACTTCACATCATCTTTATTGAGCTTCAATTCCTCTCGGTCCATTTACTATCAGTATTGTATCTGTCAAAATTGATCATGAATACAAAGCACATTGTAAATACTTCATTTAGCACGGATTTGATTTACGAGCGGGAATGAATATAAATAAAATCACAATAAAAGGTCTACGACCTGTAATCAAATCAATTGTAGCATATAACATTTATTCAATGTCGGTCACTCAAAATAGCATTTAGATTCAGTTGACTTTTCTGAGAAGCATTTACACGTTGGTTTGTGGTTTGATATACACAGAAATATAGAAATTTAAAAGTTGTCCGTGAAGGTTTGAGCCTGGATATATGGCCTTTCATATAATAATCTTTAGAGTACAATAAACAAACATGTGTTCGTACAAACTATTAACGAATTGTTTATTATGATAATAATAAGAATTGCTTAAGCGTTATAGGATATATAGGATATAAAACGTACACCAATTAAAATTAAAAATGGTCCATGGATCATCGGGGTACGTGTGCAAGATTATATTAAGTGATTGTATATGCTTACAAGTCTAACAATGAACAGCAGGTCAGAAAGCTAAGACTTTATGCGTTTACACACATTCTTAGCGTCGTCATCAAAAAGCTTTCTTGAACTAGTTAAATCAATTTAGTTGAATTAGTAGTTTGTTTCATGGCAGTAAATTATAAAATCAAAAACTTACTCTCTAAGTGTATTAACATTATTATGCGCCCTTTCATAATAGATGAATTACAAGTTTCGTGAAAATGATGTTTATTGTTTTGTACAGGATATAAGTATGATATGAACGGTGTCTATTATTTGATGACAACGATATGGAATACAACTTATCTGATAATATACCGTGAATAGTTTCAATCGGTGTGTCTCACAGGAAGGAAGTTTCATGAGTAGACACAGTATATATATAATACTTCTAAATGATGCTGTCTGTAGAGATTTACCGTTTATTCATACTGAATGAGTTACCTATGATACAGTACACGCAAGCTGATGGAAGGTAATTTAGGTCTGTAGTAACTGGGTATATAATGTCTGTTGATCTTCTACTTGTCCTTCGCGTTCGCCACTTGGCACATTCAGTCACGTCAACGCATGTTGATAAGAGAAAGGCTTCAAGAAATCACCACAAACATAAATTTTTTAAGTCAACTTTGATTTTTTTAATTGAGACGACTTTATTTAAATTGACATGATGGTTGGTTAACTAGATTGTTTTGTCTATAGTTTTGGTACTTGTGCAGTTCTTGTCATGGACCACTCCTAAAACACCCATATCACCAAACCACGATTCGACCTTTCCTGGATTTGCACTTAAAATGTTTTTCAGGGCTTGGTAATAATACATCAGCTGTTATTGTATTATACCACAATTGTTGGTGCTATTATAGGACTTGCTTACTATTTCTGTATGGAATATATGACTATAATTTATATATTAATAGATTGCAAGTCTTGTGCCACCTGAGACATATATGCGTTATTTGAACACAGCTTCTTGTTAATATAGGAATAATTTTCTTACATATTTTTACGTCAAAAGTTACGAGCATTAAGTCGGAATTAAATCGCTATGTATGAAAAGTCTCTGTGGTAATCACATATTATAAAGAAGATTTTTTATATAAACATGGAACTCTGTGCTCAAGTTTTTTTCAGTCATTTATTGCAAAATGTTTGTATAGCTGATAATGTTTATTATACAAAATGCAAATTCTACCTCACAATTTACTTATTAAAGAAAAGGTGGCTTAAGATTATAGATGCATTTGAAATATTGATGAATTTAGCTTACACCATAGATCGATAACAAACTTTTTTTCAGGTCTTGTCAACTACTACCAATGATCACATAAATGCAAGCCAGTAGAATGCGACGAAACTGTGATATTGTTGTATGAAATAAAAAAATCCACTCCATTTAAAATTAAGATGTCCCACTTAAACTTTTCTGAAATCAATTTCTTAACATAATTATAGAACTAATTAATAATATGGAAAATGTACCAATTACTAGTACACGTGTAAGTTCAAAACAGTCAAAAACAGTACAATTATTTGTATAAATAGAAACGTATATTCCAAAATGCTGACTGTAGAGTGACATTTTCATTGGTAGATATATTAAACAGACACGTACCCTTTATGTGTTGTGCTAATTAGGGAAGTAGATAGATACGTATCCTCCTCGATCTTTATGGCAGTTATTATTGTAGAAAATGATAACGATGATGATTATCTCCAACAATGAAACTTGCTGCCAGGAAATATCACTCTTTATTAATTTATTATTGATTTATACGATAATTGATTGAGCTAGTTGTGTGCCAGTTGTGTGTTACAAACAACTCATTATAACACTATGTAACAAGCATTTGTAAAATATAGAAATGCTGATTGCTTCTTGTTGTGACACTTTGAGTTTAGGAAAGTTACAAAATTATATTGTAGCACCCAAGCCAGACCGTACTAGAAGTTAGTCTGGAATAAATCGCCTAAAAATGAAACGTTCCTATGGTAAACACATAATAATTCAAGTATAACAATCATTATTAACTTATAAGTTGTTTCATTCATTTATTGCAGCAGTATTGTATAGCCGATTAATGTTTATTACACAAAGATTGCAAAATGTACACCATACATCATTTCATTGTTCAAGATTTGCTTTTGATAATGCGTTTGTCATACTATATAAAATCATGTTTTATATGTTATTTTAATGGACTTCAGTCTTACACCTGCTTATTACTTGCTGACAAGAATAATGACGCCAATTTGGCCCGTTTCTTAGTTTCACCATCAATATGCAATACATTAAGCATACCGTATATCTTGGAGTAATGTTATGTATACTTTGATATGCTTAAAGTAACAAACAAAGTTACAAATACATGTAGTACTCTTACACCATTATGGTCGACTTTCAAACGACTACCAACTGTTTTTAAGATATTGCACGTCTTGAAGTACTAGTACCTCATAATAATGGCGACATACAGCATGTATTGCAACATCACAATCATCATAATCAAGCATGTTAGCTAAGAATCTTTCATTGAACACTGACATTAATTGTCTCGATGTTTCAGAAACTAAGGAAATAGATCTAGCTCACGTGTCTTATTGAAACATATTTTGGAACAGGTCGCGCTTCCAAAAATGGAAAACCATGTTTTACAAGCTAATTTCCTTAACAAAGCCTTTAAGAGATAAAATACACTCAGTAGCCTTGTTGCACTCTTCCAAACATTACACTCTCCAGTGCGTATATATTCACAATACATTCTTGTTAGATATTACTATGATGTGTTGTTGCCAATTATATATTTCTCGAGTTAAAATGCATCTGGATGGAATTAGCAATACTGCTTTTTCAAATCCAATTATCAATGAATTATATCCTAATTTAAATCAGAGGAAATATTTGATTATCAAGCTTATCCTCTGCTTACAAATTAAGAACATAAAGATGTCAATTTTGACTTGATGTTGGAAACAATTCAATTGTATATGTAGATAAGGATAATATTGTTATGATTGTAACTGATTTCGTGTTATTTCAGATCTACATTATTATAGTTAATTCGATTACAAGGAGTATATTATTGAGAGCAAGTTGGCGGAACACACGTTCTGAAATTCATACACTTCTACGGCTTTGTAATATGGTATCTTAAAGCATTATGAACTACAAGTTCTCTTAATACTGTACGGATAGATAGAGCACAAACATCTATAAGACAATGGTTTATTTCATTGCAAACTAAGTTGTGAAGGAGCTCAATAGGACTTCGCTATACCTGCTTTGATAGACAAACTAGCTAAGTGTTTAAGTGTAAAACTATTTTTGTTGTACAAGAAAGTGAAGTCAAAAGACAAACATGTAGTGTGTTTGTCATTCAATGTGTATTATCAAAAATGCGTCTTAAAGACAAAACGTATTATTTCAACCATAATAATAGAGATTATTATTTCCCATAGGTAGTAAACCATAAAAGATAAAGTATAACACCCATTAAAATATCAGAGACTTAGACTCTTAGCGAGAAAATATACTAACGCAGTCTTTAAAGGGAGATGTGCTGGAACTGCTGTGTCTTGGTTTTCATACACCAAGCATGCGTTTATCACTTGTAGAGTCAATTATTACCGAAATGTCAAAGAAGAATGTGCGTTCAAAAAATGACCCTATAACGCGATCCTTGGCGTTTGTATGTCGGTTTGAATAAAAGGCTGTCAGCCTTTTATTGACGACATCGATATTTCTGTTTCGTCTGAGAATTTAACTGAGCGTGCAAGCTGCCTTTCAAACTGCAAAACAATGATATTTTATCTACAATTTATCGATAGATAAGCTTTATGTCGCAAAAATGAACATAACATGAGCAATACTTACCATTTCACAGTTTGTTGACATTTCTCCGCAATGTTTTCGGTTTTGACAGATCCCGAAAGGGTCGAGTTGTGAAAACGATGAATACTTTCAGAGGCCGAAATCTGCATGTCTGGTATAATATTATCTTGAAATGTGTAATTTGAGTAAACTAGCGGGATATTTTACAGGGCTTTCATTGATTGTGATATTTATGTACTAAAATGATACCAATTTGATTGCTATTCGAGACGTTTCAGTTCCAGGGCATGCCCCTTTAACAATTCTGACAGATACAGTAAATGACACAGACTTTTTAAGAGCCTAATTTTTTCTCCTGTTGCCACATTTAGACTAATCAACCTACTTTGGTTAAAAGGCAGCTACTGATTTCACGACATTTCATGATTTAATTAAGGTGGAACGTGGGTTTCCTCCAGCAAAATGGTAATTTTTTTAGAAGTCAACGCCCAATAAAAATTTTTTGCATGAACAACCTTTAAAGTAGTGGCTAATGCAGAAGTGATATATTCAAATGATATTTCTAAAGAAACTGTAAAAAGTGCCATCATGCGGAGTGATATGTTTTTCGTTGATTTTCGCGTTATTTCCTGTATCGCTCCGATAATTTTGTATAATGTTATCAAGTTATACAATTCACATATTATTAACTGCAATGCTGAATAATTTACAAATCCGAAAAAGTCAATTATGTTACATTTCGTAGTCATTAAATCGTAAAAGATGCTGATCGAACTCCATATGGCTGCCAATTTACAATGCCAAAAATGAGACATTTTTCTCTCATATGTGTCAATAGTGAAAAAAGGTCCGATGTTTTATTTTAAACGCAGAACGACTTCGTTTTCACGCCAATTAAAATTATAATTTTATCTATTAAACCACCAAGCAATATCAATGTTTAAGCATTATGACATTTTGATAAATCAATCAACGTAAATTTATTAATTAATTCTGTAGTTTTCAAAATTACTGAAACAATCATTTTTTGTCTCTCAGATTTAAAATCATTCCATCAACTAGGAACATTTAGCGTCTGTTCAGCTTTTGATATTGAAGGAAGACCTCAAACACTCACATGGATGGCATCCTCGACATTCCATAAACTCTCGCATGTACAAACCATCTTGGTGGGATTCGATCTCACAACGTTGAGGAACTAATAAGTACTAGTCAGATGCCATGTTCACTCAACCATGGAGGCCAAATAAAATCCTTCCCGGTTTATGAAATAACTGTTTCTGCTGGGTATCAGTTTTAATGGCTGTTTACGAAGATTCTGTTTAGATTGTATCGTTTATTAGACGAATTTGATAACGTTTAGTATCAATATGAACGCACAATAAATCTAAAACAGATTTTCTACACTGACGATCATCATTGTTGATATCGCGTCAAACCTAACACATCATAACATATTAACAATTTTATGACAGTGTTTGAAGCCAGAAAGCAATCATCATTATGATATAAAACACATCGTTAGTCACTTTTAATGAATGCACATCATAAATGCCATGGTTGCTAGTTTGTGTTGAGTGTACAATGTATGCTATAATAATACAACCATGGAAGCTGATCGTAAGGAAACATTTTCACATAAGAACTTAGCCTAGAAACTCGGCCAGGGTATGAAATTAATGGAACGAACTTTGGCCTCGTTTAATGATCGCTTTATAGGAGTATATTATTTAATACGAGAATTATTAGCGAATTACTTGTCAGCACTCAACAATTAAGTAAACAGATATAATTCATGTGTTAAGTACTTATGGAGCTAGATAGAACTGTAGTAGCATCTTATATCCTCTTGAGTGAAATAATAATCTTAACATGCTCATTAATATAGTTTTATTTATTATAAATGATTTGTCAAGAGGGCTGTTAATGGACTGATGATTTGTATCATTTCGTTTAAATAATTTCTGAGTGAAAAATTAAACGTGAATAATACAGATACAACATAGCTTCTGGAGGTAGTTTTAAGTTAACATTCATGTTACATGTATTTTCAAAGCCCGAAATGATCGTAATTTTATGACCACTGAACCGTTGGTAACGCTCGATTATGTTCTGTCCGTCCAAAGTCAATACCTCCATGATGTGTGCATACATTTTGCAATGATGTTCTGTATTGTATGCATTCATGTACATTGCAATATGTGAGCTATTGGTTTACATACATGTGTTTTTTGTAACCACGTGTCTTAATTGGTTCATGAATATGGTCAGAAATGAGAAAAAGTCCTATCAAAAAGTACCTTCCAGAACCTACCAAACCCAAACACCACTTATCACGTAGGAACATACAGAAAACGGAGGACATAACGTGATCCCTCGAATGGTTTCGCCTACAATCTGTTTAAAGACATGGAATCTACTCAGTGAAGCATTTTGTGAATACATATAAGTATGTATTTACTTCCAATATATAGAAAGTAATGATGCAGAAAAACATGCATGCGTGTGTTGAAAGTACCATCAGTTCTTTTTGCAACAACTCTAACTTATGGAAAGAACACTGACATATGAAAGGTTTTCACATCGGAAAATATTTTACAATACATACGACATGCATAAAAATTCATGCTTATAAGAGGGAAAATAAGCTGCAATCAAAAAAGTAGAATAAACGGACCTTTTCGCATGGGCTATTGCACCCGTTAAAGACGTTTTCGGTAGTTCGCTACATTTTTCACATTAAATTAAAACTGATAAATGATTTTTTTTAAACTTTGCATAAACGTAACATATGATAACAGACACATTTTAAGCGAAAAAAAGTTGGGGGTCACTGATCTCGTTTTTGAGTTATCTGCCCTTGAATTATATGTTTTGCTTATTTTAGGTCATTTCAAGGGCAGATAACTAATAAATCTCAAATACCATGGTTTTACTTTTGGTTAATGTTTTTTGCATTTTATTCTTGGTCTAAAAACAAAATTTCATGCAGTTCAATTAAACATTTATATTGTCTAATCTCAGTTGAAGTTTTCAAAATTATGCCATTTTTTAAGAAAATTGGCATTGATTTAGGTATAGGAAGAAAAAATTAAAAACTCTCACGATGACATGAAAAGAAGTCGTCTACATAAAAATGAAAATAGATAAGGCCTTGCTTTCCATCATGGTGAATTATCTGCCCTTGAAATGACCCCCAATTTCTTTTAGCTTAAAATCTTTATGTTATCATAGGCTACGATCATGCAAAGTTTTAAAAACATCATTGATCAGTTTTAATTTTTCCTATATGTCTAGTATGTGAAAAATGAAGCGAACTACCGAAAACGTCTTTAAACAGCATTAGCAATTATGAGTTATTCGTATCAATTGACATAAGATATTAGATTATGTATATGGGCTCAAATCTACAATCATTATTGGGTTTTAAATAGGTCACCAAATCCGACATTTCATTTTCTATCACAGTTAGTTCAAGTTCTTAGACCTGGTATATAACTATACGTCAAGATTGTTTGGCAAAAGTTGTATGCTACTCAACCAATGTGAAGGTCGGAATCACATCAGAAAGAACACAAATAGACGCTGATATATATACCTGACTTCTCAGTCAAATTCTTACACATTTAATAGATGTTTGTCTTCTCTCTCCTTGTATAATTAGTGTAATTTTCTGAACGTTGGAAGACACTTAGGTACAATGTCTGAACAATGAGAAAGAAAAAAGTAAGGCATTAGTATGTCCACCTTTTCCCCGATAAGTTGATTGTAAGACAAATACCAGAAGCAATGTAATCAATACTACCATCGACCTTCAGATTTCAGGAATACTTTTAGTTGTTCGGATAAGAGCTTGTTTGAATAAGCATTTCACTTGTATAGTGGGGTATTTACCACTGCCATTTTTTCTATACGCTGTACAAGTGTTAATCGTATGTTCCGCTGATAACTAATACACATAGATGACCCAGGAAAGTGGGACGAAGAACCTTAGATACAAACCGCTACAGAGAACATGCTAAGGTTTCAACCCATGAACCAAGGTCCGTAGATTTACCACTGTACCTGTACATTGGGTTCAGAAGACCGGACTGACAAATTATGCAGTGTAAATAAAGTGTGAAATGTCCATTAATGTTTGCATAAGAACATTCTTTAAAATAGCCTTGCCGGCAACATTTGATAAACATCCGTTTTCTAAAAAAAGTATATGGTCTGAATTCTAAAATCAAATCGTTCTAAGTGTTTGATGTTTCCTTATTAAACATTCATTATTTGTACAATCGTACACTTGACAATTCACTTTACTATAACATGTTACGTTACGTCTCTTTCATGAACATTGGACTTGTGTGTGAATAAATAAAACATTCTTTATTCTGTCAACAATCAATTTTAATTACAAACATTATTACAAATGTACTTCCGGTTCTAAGGAAAACGTATCGACAATTATTATTCCCCAAAGAAGTTTTTGATCAAGCAAAGCGCATTCATAATAACTACATGTTCAAACGTCCGTCTTGATTATAGTAACATAAAATCATCTTTTTCAATCAATACTCTTAAGCATTCACATTTTTATATTGGATTGTAACCCGTTCTATCAGCAGTTTAGTCAGATGATAAAGTTTCTTTATACTTAAGCAGTGATTCTATACAACTACCCATAATAACATAATCTTCTGACAACCGAAACTTTCCACAGCAAGGTGGTGACTGTAGACACAAGGCCCTTACTTTAACGTTCTACGTTATAAGATTAGGAGAAGACTTTGCTTTGGCCAGTTTCTAACCCGTGACTTGAAGACTTTCTTTCTTGGTGTCAACCACCACTTTACTGTATTTTATTTTTTAAACATTAAATTAACTAACAATTTCGTTCATTTACACCTCGTTTCAGTTTGTTAATACTATGTTCTATATTTCTCTTATTGCCATGTAAAATCATAAATTGAGTAAATAAAAGTTTTATTTGTTTGAAGATAAAAAAACTTGTTTTACCGTCAGAGTCATTAGCAACCGAGCCGTACCAATACAAAAGGACAATCCTAATGCTTTGGATATTACAGTTTCGAGACAAATATGTATAACTGTACATATAAATAATACATAATTTAATATTTGAAGAATCATTTATGTCTTTTCGTACACAAAGTGAACTCGCATAACTTTTTTCAGAACATATCCAAAAATGTACATATTGTGAATATTGATAGAAAACATTGTTATCAATAAGCTACCGGAACGGTACAGTGAATTTAAATCTGATAAAATGTTACGACGATGAGTATGTGATCATGAACAGTGAATCACTATCTGATTCCCTGGCTAATTGTTTCTCAACCTCCGCTTAAAGTAACATCATTTTGCGACTTCGAATACTTTTACTAGCTTAGAGGGAAATTTGTAACCAGAGGTTGATTGTGGGTTACATCCCGTAATTTTCTATGGAATCTAAGAATTATAACAACACTGTGTTGCAACGTAAAACAACAAAGTACAGTCATAGAATTTATATAATGTCAAGAGCATGTTTCTTCTGTAATGCGCAAACTAAATGTGTAGATATAACAAGAAACACATTCACCCGGTGCTAATTACATCACATCATCACAGTCGTGACCGGATAATTAAATTGGCGAACTACAAATCTACGCCAAAGACACAATTATCCTAATTAGCTTCATCCCAACAGCATTTGATATAGTACATATAATACAACATGATGACTTCTAGTAACTAAAATATTAGTTGTGAGACAAGTTTGATAGTGAGACATACTTGTTCTCTCTTTGTCTTCTCGATAAAGTGTCAGTTATATCTACCAAATCATAATTCATTGTTCTCATGTGTTATACTAATGGATTAATATCTGAAAGATATTCTTCCCATACAATAATTCAAAATGACACCCAATAAATATTTTTGTACCACATTATTCTAATCAAATTTCAGATTTTTTTTTAAATAATTGCATTGTATTTATGTGTAGAGGCAGTAATCAGATATTATGAATTATTTTTGTACCTAAATGAATAGTATTTAGTTATGTAACTTTATTTCTGTTACTCCGGTGTTGTGTGTGTGGTTGGGTCCCCAGAACACTAGTTTGAACCATGTAGTTCTCAGGGAGACTGTGTTTTATCTTCTAGGTTTGGGTTTAGGAGTTTTGGAAAGCTGATGTTTTGGGGATAGATGGGATTATTTGTATACTTCTGTTTTAGAAATCCTATTCTTATCTATAAGTGTGCTCTATGTCAAATGTATCTGACATTATTGATACGCTGGTATTTGATATAATCTAGGTGTATAGTACTTTACATATTTAAACGTGAACGTATTACTAACATCACGAAACGTGTTCAATGAAATGAATTCCTTGAAATAGACCAACAACGTGGTCGTAATGAATTAAACGCTGATAGCCTTCACTCAGTATGTCCAATTTTCTTAACAACAAAATTAAGTTCCACTACACAATACTTCCTAATTGGACATAAAATGAACATTCTGGTAACGAACAAACCTTATTTCAAGAAACAAGATTGACTTATTGGACGAAACATCAATTCGCAATGACGTTTGTGGCATTGATGTACATTGTATGTCAGTCATTGACAAACAGAGACGGTGTCGAATATTACTGAAATCTATGCGCCAATTCTTGCTTTTGTTATACGATTTACAGATAGAAAATTGTGATGCCGCTGTAAAATAATCTATAGATAACTTAGGAGATTATTCTAAAGAAAAAAAAACACATACACAAAAAACAACTTTTCCCAAAATTAAAAGTACAAACTTAAGGTTGTTTATCCAACATTCGGTAATATTCAGTTCACCGTAGTTGTGTCTTTTATCTGTATATGTGTGTACATTATTACTAATGTACTGTATATTTGAATCCCCAGAGTTAGTGTGAGGTTGTGCCATTCGTGCCCTCAGAACTAGTTTAAACCATCTATAGCTTTAATACAGACCACGCCAATGTGGTAAATACCTCAGTATCAGAATGGTCTTGTGTGTTAGCTTGGTTTTGGGTATCGCGAAGGGGATTTAAGAAACTAGTATTTTTGGGAAGGTATGTTTTTTGTAAACATTTTTTTCTTTTTGCGGGGGAAGGGGCGGGGGTAATCATATTCGTATCTACGAGTATATTATTATGACAATAAAGATAATTGCCCGTTATACAAAACAACCGATAATTCGTATGATAGCATTATGTGCTTTTGATTATATCTTGGCAGGAACACGCCATAATACTAGAAGAACAGTTAAATAATGAACTATTGATTTATATGATAAATGCTGCAGACAATATCGCACTATTTGAGTGCGACATACTGCCTGTAAAACCAGGTACCTGTATTATGGATAAAAACGATCATCGTAACAAAAATATTGCTTTACAATCGAATTTGAAGAAATTTGTAGACTTTGAGCATGTTTGTCGTTTTGCAGTCTTACGAATTCATTGCCAAGGTTTCATACTTCTCATATACCAATAAGTAACAAAAATATGCTAACATGACAACATACATCCTTTTTGTGAATGAATTGAATTGTTTTCTAACAACATGGAAACGCATGTTTATGGTTAGGACACGTTTCAGGTTTATTCAGAATACATTTTTAATGCATGACTTGTACAGAATATTTGTTACAATAAAAAATGATACTAGTAATGTACATACAAGCCGAAATAAATATATATATGATATAACAATAACTTCAAGGATAGATAGAGCAAGTAAGTAAATTGTATTGCAGTTTCAACAAGTAGCATGTTTATTCTGATAATTAGCTAAAATAGATACCTGTTTTGTTTTCATCGCTTTGGGATGCTAACTACAGCTAGGATATGGGAGACAAATATAAACGGATAGGGTACCAAATTCACTGTATAAGTCTACTGTACACAATCATGACTGAAACACTATCGATCTAAAGTAACCAATTCAAATGAAGAAAATTATCAGTAACAAACAATAATGTTTAACAATTTGTAATTGGTTCATTTAGACTCGATTTTGTATATTTTTATAATAAAAAACACGTGTATGCCCTACATTCAGAAATTTTTTGAAATTAATTCACCAAACCGACATTCAACCGTATAAATTTCGACATTAAATAATCATATGATATTATGTATAATGTTTTACTAACAATCCCGATGTATCATAACGTATGCTATGAATCAAAAGTAATTTATCGATAAAACGTCTTTGAGGTACATGCTAATTATTCATTTATTCCAAGTAAAATGGCCGCAGAAATAACAGCATTAGGATTTCAAAGAAAGTCATAACAGAGAGCTTATTCCAATATTAGAGTTCAAACACTCTGCTCTTTAATAGCATTCATAAAACTACATTGATCACAGTATGTGATAAATGCGACCCGTGGTTGCTAAAACTACATGGATTTGGTACCAGGAAAACAGATCAACAACATGTTAATTATCGGGGTTTTCGCTAAGTTATAATTAGGTAATAAAGATACGAATGAAAATATAAGATGATAACGTGTTAGTCCGGAACCAGCAGGTCGGACTCTTTATGTTGCAAGTTAATATTCGAGAATAGTATAGTTGATGTTCACTAATTAAGGTTCACCGACTAATTCAATTATAGCGGATATGTTTTTTTGCGATCTAGTACCGCAATAAAGTCAACATTAGAAGTTCTTATTTCATCTGTTGTTACATAGTGTTATCTATATAAAGTACAACTGCATTGAAAATATGTGTTTCTTACGAATAGCATGTAAATCATTTCCTCCTATTCAAAAGCCAGTGTCATCAACCTTTAGTACAGGGGAAAACTACTAAATATATCTCAATAGTATTGATTCGGTGGTTAGGTAACTTTTATAATATACATTTATTTGCACCGAAGATATCGTGCTAAAATCTATATACGTATAAATAAAATGATACATTTTTGGCATTTATGAACAAATGAACTTGACGTCTCCGTCCGTAGAGAACAATAATGTATCTTTAACACTCTTTATTCATTATGCTAAATAAGCATTCATATCCTCTAAGGACCATTTGTCACGATATAAACTGAACTATTATCTCAATGTCGATATACGTGTATATATAATATAACTGGAGAGTAGATGGCACAGTATCAAATAAGTTTTATAACAAGAAGCAAAACTTCTTTAAAGTTGAATCATGTCTATACACGTGACCCCAAAACCCAAATACATTACTATTTTATGTTTTAGAATGATTCATATTTTATTCTCACGCATGATGAAACTAAAACATGCTTCGAAAATTGTAAATAACTAAATGCTTGATCTATTGATTCATGCATGAGCTAAGTAAACAACAATAACTTGGACTGTGACATTGCTACCATTTTTCTTCTTCCATATTGATTTCATCTTTCATCAAGACATCAATTACTCTCCTTTTCTCATAATAAAGGTACATGTTTGTATGTAGCGATATCATATCTTCGAAAGTTCTAAAAGAGATGGCAGGTTAGAAACAATATGTTATGAAATAAGTGTGTCTGTAATTGATTGTTACCGCTTTTTCCCGCACTTTTCAGTTACATACTGACTGGCAGTTAAAATCAACAGAAATCTGCACCAGTACATGCTCTCTGCAAGACACCACTTACCTCTTCATACCAATCATTTATACGTTTTAGAAGTCGAACTACTTTAGGTAGTATGTCTAAAATCCTAAATACCAAAATTATCCCAGAGATATAGGTCAAGACTTCGAACAAGTGATCCGTACACCTAACTGTGTCAATACTAATCTAAGCAGGCGAGAAAAACAATTCTCAGTTTAAATAATTAAATAATTAACAAAATGCATACAACCTTACGCATAATGATCGTGGTATTGCACCATCGTTCCATAAATATACTATTGCATGAATGACCGTGCAAACGTACTCCACCCGGTACGCAAATAATAAATTAGAAGAGCAATTATGATATATCTATCGATTACTGATACATTGATCAGTAATTCTGTCACGAAAAGTAGAGTATCATGTTATATTTATACCACAGCTAAGTTAATAACTATTGACTGAAATGTCCGACATCTATACACGCAAACTTTCCTCAAAATTGCGATATGTATTGTCTTATATTTAATTAACCCTTTGCGTCAAAATCGAGCAGCCAGATCCGTTATATGATATTATTGTCATTGGCCGATACGCAGAACATATATATGCAACCCCTAAAACACCCAACTTAATTGAACTTGTGAACAAAACTCTAATCTCTTGTACTCCTTGGAGTCCTTGCTTGCCGAGGTGTCAGTGACTGTTATAAAACAGTTATTTGTTTAATAAAAGGCACAACTAGTAATATGGTATTCTGCTTAAATGTTGAAATATCAGGGAAAGCTTTCATGGTGACACCAAAGTGTACATTGGTGTGTTCCTTTTATCATCATTCTTCCAATTATGTTCAAACACCGAATACACATATCATATTATATACTATAACCAATAGAGCAATGCACCCAGTGTGTGCTATAATCAGGCGAGGATCAATGAGCTTCAAAACATCAGAATTATTTAGATTTAAACATCCATGTTTATTTCATTTTGAGCTCAGGACTAATAGCTGTTTCATGTCAACAGAAAGAAAAGTCGACTTGAAATATTATGGCCAACGAAAAGAAATTTTAATATGTTATTACAGAAAGTGCCAGCTTGTACAACCTATTTGATGTAACATAAGTACACAAGAGAATAAAAAATAACGTCTGTTTATTTTCTTAGTGATGTAGTCCCACTTTCTTATCCAATCCGTGACAAGGATTGTTTTAAGTGTTGGCTTTCTTATCTTGATGGAAAATAAAATCAGCGTTCTCAAAACCCGACTTAGTACACACTACGCAAGTGGAACAATGAATGAGACGGTTTGAATGCGTAGTTGGGCGTTCTTCGTTATGAGATAGCTACAGTCGATACCGCTCCTTTTAGCTTTCTTATTTTACGGCGAATTCCCAAATATGTACTAAATGTGTGTCTCATCCATATGATTGTCTTCAGATTAACTTACTGTACCGTAAGATATTTGGTCAATTTCTTATTGATCATTGTTGATAGCTGTTTCGTCTTGATACCCATGATACTGCCAAGGAGAAATTATTTTCACGTAACTATCTTTTCATGTTCATTCCATTTAATATCTACTAGATTGGGTTCACTAGAACCCCCCCCCCCCCCCCCAAAAAACACTCAGTAGAGGACCATACAGATAATGGCGGACAGAACACAGTCTCTTCGAGGGCACCGCCATAAAACACCCAGAAGCTAAGGTACAAGCTTTTAAACAAGTATTTAGAGCACAACCTCACACTTTACATCAACAAAAAAGCTACATACTTTAGATAAAAAGTACTTAGACAAAGCAAATAATAAACAGCATACAACCTAAACAACAAGTTGACGAATATTCACCTTCTTTTTGTTTATGATTTATTTCTTATTTTGTATTAAAATAATCGTTATGATACAGATTAACTGATAAACATTACAAGACTAATACATTTCTTCAGAAATAAACAGGTTTTGTTTTATTATTGATGACTGTATCTACCATGCCCAAATGACATTATCGAAAACGCATGAAACTCGAGAAAGCTAATTCACCTAATTAAATTATACGTCCTAGCTATAGTTACCCTAATTACAATTATCACGTCAATGCATATATTGAGACTTTCTCATTCCTGCTCTAGTTATATACTTGTATTAGTCTTAATTACTGTATAAATTCCTTGCGGGGCGATTATTGGAAGTCATGTCGACATATAGAGTATAGTAGGATCATAAAACCACACATGTACTGATGAATATTGTAAATGTTACATTGGAAACATATTTACACCAACTGATGTTGTTATTGGTAGATAGGGAGATGTACATTGGACGGATAAGGAAAACTGTCGTATTGAACATGTCAGTGACTTTATCAATTAAAACCAATTAATACGTCCCAGACTTTGATTATTATTTTAGGATGTCATAAAGCAAACATTCATTTGAATAGTTTGATTAATAAAATGTGTTGTTTATGTAGAATACGTTCTTGAGATACTAAAACTGTACAAACTTGTATTTTATATGTTGTCAGAAGTGTTTTAATGATTATGTAAAACATGCATTATTATATCGTAAGAATTGTGGTATTATATTGTTTCTATTTAATCTTTAATATATCTACCTTGTTTACAAATAAATATAGTCTTAGGTAGGAAACGAATTTCTGGCGGATAATCAGGTACAAAACATCCCCTCAACACACTCCCTCCCCTAAATCCCCTACCTAAAATTCACCCAACACACGCTGACATTCAAAACATTTCAGACAAAATACTGTCTCCCGGAGAGTACCGCCTTGGAACGTTTTTATTAACAAGTGATGATTGGATAGTTAACAGAAACACTCAACTGTACACTTATTTTAATGATAATGCTTTCTTGTTGGGAACGCCCATTTCACTCGTCTGTACTAAACGTCTGAAGAAATTAGATACAACATACACTATGATATTAGGTACATAACAAGATCATGTCTACATAAACAGATATATATCAACCGGTAAAAACATAGTCCGAGAACGATATCAATCAAACAGCTAATATTAGTTTTGTAGGTAAGTTTATTGACACAAGACCAACCAATCTACATTTTTTCGATTATTGAGATAATATCCTGATTTATACTCTATGACTCTCAGAACGCGCGTAACACAGTAGCATACCGATATAGTATCTACTTACATGATACACTAAGTTATAATCATACGTGTTATATATACGTGTGTATATATCTATGCTTGTATGAATTATTGATTATATATATGACCAACTTGTCAAATAATTCCAAATATTAAGAAACCCCTTCGTGCCCTTTAATTACGTGACGTCCCATCTTTATGCTAAGTTTGTAACATTGCAGCAGATTATGGCGCGTATGAATACACATTGACGAAATAAAGAAAACCACGAAACCTAGTGACAGGATAAAGCTAGGATTGCCATGTCACCGCTTTATAAGGTCTAAAAACAATGTAGAAATGGGATAAAAGGTATTCTACAGTCTGCATTCGTTTTGATTACCATGGTTTGTATTATCATATATCGAAGATTCGCTCATTTTCCAGAGGGTTTATCGTCATTTTTCAGCAACTTTTAGTTTTATACGGCGACCAGTTCACCATACCAGCTTTCCTGGATTGTATTCTAACTAGTACCAACTTACCTTTCCACTAGGAAACAGCAACTTGTCAACATTTTGGAAAAATCGATTTTTTGTGAAATGCTCAAAGAAGGGTATGACCTACAGCGATCGAGATTCGAACTTGGATCCCAGATTTACAAGTTCAGCTTACTGACAGCTGAATCACAGCCTTGGTTAGATTCATTTAATACTCCTATTATATATAGTATTGTAATAGTTTTCTTGCGTGCAGTCTTTTTATAAAATGGTAACATTTAGAATAATAATATGTTATGGTTATTAATTATACGCTATATACATGTATGTCATAGTAATATGTTTTCTGTTTTTAACAATCATTTAGATTAATTTCAAACGTTCTTGTTTCCAGATTACTGCATTTAAAGATATAACAAATTCATAGGATGATGTTAGAATCTGTTTGCTTTTCTTGGTAAAAACAGATAACTCTTTAACTAGAACGCGTGTGTATCTTAAGGAGAATTTATCAGTTCAGAAATAACACATGAAAACATAATAAATCACTCCGCTTTCCCAGACTTCGAAATACTTGAAAACCCAAAACATTTTGTGAAATGAAATGCTGTATCCGTGCAATATAGATTGATATTTTTAGTATCTATAAATTGAATTAAATGTGAATTGAACGGTACATTAAATACATATGTTGTCATTAATGAGCAGTGATAAACACCACGTGACAAAAATGACAGTAATGAACATATCTTCACAAATATGTCAGTTTTTTTCTCGGCCTGTTTGACAGATATCGACAAAATGACTTCCACCAAACACCTCATCAGATATTCCAGAAATTCCAACCGTTTGAGTTTTAACTATAGAATATCGTGTTTAGTGAGAATCCTCGCCTGCATATTCATCAGCAAATGAGAGGCAATAGGATGTGGCAAGAAATCGAAACTTCCTATCGCAAATTTGATATGGTTCCTGAATTGCACGTTGAACGAACATTAGATTATTGAAGATAACAACTAGATTGTGTGAGTGATCTGATTTTGTTGTTCACAGTTACCATTATGCATGTCGTCTTTTTGGTTATCTTTTTAAGTTATTTATTTCATCGGGTTTAACGCCATTTTCAACGTGACGGGCAGTTATTCTAGCGAGCTTCCCTGGTCTTAGCCAGTACTAAGCACATTCTGTCCGCAAGCTATTGCAAAACTACGCCACAAAATTCAGACGTGTCACGGACAGTTTGAGCCTCGCCCGTGGTTCGCAATATTTGATCAGTAGATCAACGCTCTAACCACTCAGCTAACTGGGTTGGCCCTCTTTTTAGAACACCTGATTTATACATTATATTCGATGCCTGATGATCATTGGATCCATGTAGACGTAGACATAGTAAAACAAGGCCATACAAATGAACATATATTGATGAATATTGTAATTGTTACGTTAAAAAGTGTTCACGTTCATACAAAACTGATATTGATCGTAGGAGAGATGTGAAGTGGATGGTAGAGAAAACTATATCTATTTAAATAATGTCAGTGACTGTATCTATTGCACAGTTTATATATACCATAACGTTTCTATGTTCAAGTATTTATGAGCATATTCACAACTAAACACAATCATAAGAGTTTGATTTATAGTATTTAAACATTCAAATGACATGGAAAGGTCCGATAATTTCATTTTAGAACTGAGAATGCCTCACTTGTTTCCTTCATCATCGCTATCCTTACAGAAGACACAAAAAGTGTTAATGTAAACAACATCAGTCGATTTAAAGCAATCATCGGTACAAGTATATTAGTTTGGTGTCATTATCCTGATGCCATGTACTCTTGTAATATATCATAGAAATGTAACTATATATAAATCTTCATAATTATATAGGTCATATTATAGTAATAACACGAGCCCTGTAGGAATACCAACAATGTGTCGCTTGAAGACCTGTAAGTCTTGTCTACTGGCAGGATATCAAGTGATATAATGTATACGAGTATATGTGTCATACTAATGTATGTTTTGTATTGAGATGATCTTAGTACCACAGAGAGAGAACACTATCCAGTTAGTGTCGACATATCTTGCGGATATCTTATTTCTAGAACATATTGAGTTGACAATAATGATAACACCTAATTAAAGGCTTCCTCAGACTGGATGCGCTTTTAACGAGTTAAAGAGAGCGCGAGTGTCTCTTTCAGCGTTTTATTTGTTTCCTTTTAATTTGTGAGAGAAAATATTAAAATAATTTCAGCATCTGTTCAAACATTTATAGTGTAATCAAACACATCATCGACCGCTTATTAAGAATTCATATGAATTATCTATAAACAATTTCTTTCTGATGAGGCAAACGTACATCACTTAGGTAGGGCTATTCAATAAGCATATGATACTGTTCAAGCTGTTTTATGTAGTAAGTAATGAACCATTTGTTTGAAATTCATAAATGTTACCTTTTACCTGACTTGTTTAATTGATTTTACACATTGCGATGGTAGCGTAGTAATATATTGCCCCTCATGTAATATTGTTTACGTAAAGATCGCGTTCATCAGCGACCTATATTGTGTTCTCTTATATACGTGTTTATTATTTATACGCTGTTCTCCTGATATTGTTCAGACAAGTCGTAAAACATCACCTCATCCTGGTCATGTGTTTACAGCATTGCCTTTACGACAGTTTCATGATCTGTTCGCATTTTTCTGGCACAGTTACGGTAATTCATTCAATAACTGAAATGTTTACTCTACTAATTATCGAGCGACACAGTATGTTTGCAAACCTGTTGATTTCTTCGTTTGCTCGCATGACTTCTGACCCAACTAAGCAATTTAAAATTAAACATTATCTTGGATACAATAAGAGAAAATCAATAGCCTTGAAATATATAGTTCAATAGACTTAAGCAAATAAACGAAAATAATATTTAATACGAATAGAACATTTGTTACACGAATCGTGTTAATTAAACAATATACATAAAATAGTTATAGAAATACCAATAGTGTATAATAAAAATATTCATAAATTGTCTTTAAATTTTAATAACTTCAATTCCTTCAATGACAAATAATTTAAATGATGTAATGCGGTTTGTATATAAATACATACCTATTATAACCATACACCATACAAGGCATATCCTGCTCATACAAGGCACGTAAAGAAGCGTGCAATATGTTCTGTTGTATCCCAACAAGTCACTTAATTATTTAATCAATTTGTGTTATGTATATGAAGTTAACAGTCTTAAAGACGCTTGTTCACATTATACGAGATAAAATCTATTGAATTTATCATTGCATGAATATGGAAATAGTTTCTTCACAACTCTGCTCCTAGTATGTCCCCAGACAATAAACCCCAACATGTATAATTGATACAACACGCTATTACGAATTTTAATGCGGACTTGGCCTCACAAAACTATTTTCTATCAATGAGGAATGTTTTTCAATCTTACATCGTTGAAAACTTTGCGTAAAACGCCACATTCATCGACAGGAAAGCAGTCAGTGTGCGGTAACACTAAACATGCCATGACCCTCAAAAAAGATGCATGCGCTTTAAACAGGTGATTGCTTAGGACTGTGAAGTAATAAAGAAAACAATACTCACTAATAAAGACGATGTCAATATCCAGAAAATAAAAATCCAAATTTCACAAAAATCCGATAACAAAATTTAGCACTAAAAGACTTTAATTAAAATCACGTGTCGAAGAGAACATCGTATTTATTAAATTACAAACGACATGTAACATTCTCCTAACTGAAGTAACAACGTGTCTGTATGGATTAGCAACAACCAGGATTATATTATGTGTGTCCCTATGATATATACTCAGCATATCTATTCCCAGTGAATCATGGTTTAACTTCTTTTACTCTCTTCCAACAGTACCATACATTCATAAGATCACCATAGTAAAACAAAAACGCATCAGAACATTTTTATATAACTCCAACATCCCTTGAAAAATCTTCGATATTGCGCTGTGTGAAACACATATTTAGAAGACACCATTCACAAGAATACCGATAACACTTGATAATTTCAAGAGAATTCCAAGTTCCATTCACTATTTTCATATAGATGATGGGGTACGCTTACTTCCAAGGTAATCCAATGCCTACGGATATCATAGCGCAGTGGCTGACTAAATTAACCAACTAGATTACTGTTTAAAAAGATCTGATACTTTTTAATAAGAATTCAATAGTAAGAGAGAAAGAAACAGAGAGTTTAACACAAACACAACAACACTGCACTAAAGGATTGATCAACTGAACGATATCGTATAGATTTTTCACACTTATTAATATTCCAAAACATGGTTCAGTGACAAGTAAATATATGTCATTGTCAAAGTAGGAATTATCGGTTTTTAAAATCATTTAGATAGACATCTAAACAGAACACGAACAATTTAAGAGCTTCGGATATTCTCTGCGGTTCTTTTTATAAATCGTTATTTGTGTGTTTGTATGATTTCGGACAAAATCTAAACGAACACGCGTTATCCGAATTGACACTATTTTTGAATATTTGTTGTAATTGGTCAAAATGTAAATAAAGAATAATCCGAAACAACCCGTTTATCAGAAAAAAAACTATTATTTCAATATGTGTTCGTCAGCATAGTTCCTACCTAGAAATCTTCATAAAAACTGCATTACAGTAATATTGTGGAGAGATCTGTGACATATGCTATCACAATACGTGCGTGTCTCCTTGCAGCATTTTCATCAAACAAATTGAATACCAATGTAATATACAATGCAATTCGTCACACGCAAAATGAATAATTGATTGAACAATATGCTAATTAATAATTATTTGCATGTGTCTACCCCAAGCATCGCTTCACATTATTAAGATTAGGCCATAAAGAAGTACATTGCGATATTCCACCTTAAATCGGTATATTAAACTGCTGGAGACAATCCCATAGTTAAATTAAGGATCCCATATAAATTCAAAATAAATGCAGATAATTGATTATTGTGTTGTTCATAAATGTTTTAGCGTAATTCATCTCTGAAGTTTAAGTATAAAGCAAAATAAATTTAATGCTGCGTGTTTTTCCTTCCAACCTTTCTTGAATGGTTTGAAATGGAATTCAATTATATCTATATCAAAATCAAAATGATATTTATATAATTCGACACTTGTATATTAAAGCAACTTAAAAACACGTTGTTCAGTTGAATGCACGATTTATTTTGTAATAAAGGAAACGTGGAAAATGTTGAATCTAAGCGATAAATTACTTTTATTGGTTTCAAGAAACCAGTGCTTAATACAGAATCTTGGTTATATACTTTAAGACCTTTAATGCCAAATACAGTTGAAGTATTGTACCATTCTACAGGCTTCGACTATTTCCCAATAACCCAGGTTCTATAAGCTGGAGTAACACTCGCTGGAATATTTATAATTATGTTGTGACTTGTCAATTCGTTATATTATGAGAATGTGACACTTGGGACAGCTGGCTTCTACTAGAGAAAACGTCAACAGTTGTACGGCGTCAGAAATTGAGTTCAATGATTTATAACTCAATATAATCACAGTGATTTTCAGTCATGCTCAGCCGGAGTCAAACAAGCTGAATGTTGTCGTTAAAATTATAGACAAATGAACAGAAAAGAAAAGATATGGTTAATCGGTACACTCAGTGATTCTGATACGCTATTCACGTTTCGGGATATAGCGACTTACACGTGATTGCTTCGGAGTTCTAAATTTCATTGAACGTTCATATAATCGTGTAATTTGGCAGCAGGATAATTTCACGATGATATATTGACACTCATTGATTGGTGGTGTTGGCACCAGCACATTTGCGAGGGCCCTTACACATTGCCGATGGCTCCAGCACGTTGTCAATGGCTCAGTCACATTTGCAAAAATGTTGAGTATTTCGGTTTAAAGTGTTCAGTGTGAGCAATTTTTGTGTTGAGGCAAAAGGGATATTGGGACAGTGTAGCATGTACGATTAAATGGTCCAGCAACCACTTCATGGAAAAGAAATCACTCCCGTGAAAGAAAACACACCTGTTGATAATTTCTAAAATCTAGCAACGTCATTTTCGAGTATTTCTTTTCGAAAATGAATGCAAAATGTTCTGGGTGGCATAGCATTCTTCGATTTTTGAAAAACAAGCATGTACTTTAAAAACGGATATTTTTATGAAATGTGTTTACCTGTTTAAACTTAAAATTGATCGATGGCTCATATGTTACAGATCTCAAAAATGTGAAAGAGCCACCGTTTAGAAGGGGTGTTAAATAGAAATTAATTAATGAACAAGTCATGTGGTCTAATGCAATACATACCCCAAGCTCACATGCTACTGATATGAAACATATGAAGATCGAGAAAACGATAGGAATTACCTATGACAAAAGCTGGTTCGATATATAACTCAAAGTTCTATAAGAATCATTCACTTTAAATTTTTGAATAGTCCGAAAATACAAAATTGCATAATTACAGATATGCTTCGATTGCCATCATTTGTTTTGGTTTTTTTTTTGGCACTGACATAATTATGATGCTTGAATGACAGAATATTAATCATATAATTATAATACACAGTAGTATCAACATTATAAGCAATCACTTCAGTCAATATGGCATGTGATCCTTGTCGTAATTAGTAAGTTTGTACACGAGTCTAATTCATTCAATTTAAATGGTCTTGAAAAAATCCGAAATATCAAACTTCAGATCACAGTTCGGTGGTCAGTATGTGTTCTCAGATACAAATCCTTGTAATAATAATCTGATCACAACAATTAGAAAAGAAATTGGACATTATTACAGATCCTGTCATCGCATATGTTCTTGATTTGTATCGATAATGTGTTTCTATTGTGATAGAGAAATCACAGGCAAACTTATACCACAAGTTCTCCGATGAGTACATCAGTATTCATCAGCATTTCTTCTGTGTCTGAAATTACAGATAAATGCTTAGGGTCCTATGTCTCAGATGAAATATAGATTCAGAAAGTTAGTGAACAATTTCATTGCTAATAAGTTAATGGCATGTAGAGTTCAGGAAGTTGGTGTACAGTGTTTGTTTATATAAGATAAATTTGAGAATGTTAAAGTGGAATGTTGAATTCTTAAATGTTCATGCGATACAAGGATCATAATGTTACTTAGATTAACTGAGAAATGTTTATTGCTTATATGTTTATGTGATGTGAGTGACACATATACGTTATGTTACCAAATGATTGCATAAAATTATAAGCAATCCACCCTTTGCTTTTAATTGTTTCAGGTTGTTCAAGGTCATAAAAGTTGACAAAAATATCGCCGATTTTTCTCTTAGGTGGATAAGTTGGCGGGTCCTTGTGGAAGGGTAAGTAATTACTGGTTACCGTCCAGAAACACTTGGTGCGTGAAGCGACCATCATATATAATTGAAATATCGTTGAAAAACGCCGTTTAACCAACAGAATCTGCTTTTAAAATTCCACAATATCTATCATTACCGAATGTAGATACATTTTATTGTTGTTTAGTGCAAAGCACTATCTGCAATAGTATATTCCATACCATACTGACATCTTCTTTCTTGGCATGAAGCTTTGTAAATTGGCTATAACTATATAAATGTACCAGAACATAGCCAAGATGGGTTCCATAAACGCATAACTACATGGTTATAACATAATATACTAGCACCTGCTCACGGCCAAATCGTCTTACGACACGAGCCAATTACTTGTAAAACGCTGCCATTTACACTTAGTTGAATTTCAATAAAGTAGACTAATAAAACTAAGAACGTAAATAAATGAATTAGTTCCAATGTTTAACAATACTTCCACTAGACTTAAAATGATCTGTACAATGTAATTGAGTATTACAAATTAATAGATTAACATCTGACAATCCATCAATAATGTTCACTATATTCTCTCCGTGTGTTAAATTACAACGCCGACGTTTAGAAATTTGACTTTTAAGACTAGGAAACCTACTTGCGTTTTTCATTCATTACACGGGTATGTTAAAATCAGTTTTCGCTCTTTTGAAAATATAGTACCATGCAGCAGTTTTCTAGTTTTATTTTTTCAATTGCCAAATTCGAGGAATGCACAATTTTCTAAATGCAAATACACAATATGATTTTATTTAAACAAATAGTTATGAAGAAAGAACGTTTTTGTTTTCGTTTTGATCCCAAACTGTTATTCATTAGATCAGTAATAGGAATTCGGAAAGTACATATTAAATAAATTTACCTCTATACCACATGGGAACGTTACAGACGAAATTGAGTTCATCTCTTACCAACGCCGCAAACACAATATCAAAATTCAAACTTTAGATACCACATGGATAGTTAAGACAATAAATCCGTCTATTCTAACCATAAACTATATTTCTTCGAAATCCCGTGTGTTAGATATAAACAGAAGAGACCTGCGATATGTCAAACATTATTTCATAAACTTTATTTTAATTAAACCTCCTGATGGAACCGTTGAGAAAAGAATCAATAAAACAGAAAAAATGTATTTCTGCGGGAAATATTGGTCAATAGACAGTCTGGATATTTGAGAAAGGACATGATGGCAAAAAACAAAGAACATTAGAGAATGCTTCAATAGAAATTAGTATGGTTTCAATTTATGTGTATGGTTGTTTACATATCATTTGCCTAAAACATGTATGATAAATTAAATTATAACAAGACAAAGTGTAACACAATTTAAATCCCCATGTTAAAAAATTAAAATAACAATATTTAAAATATTTTAGTTGTTGTATTTTGAGGAGGGTGGTTATTTTTTATATGTGCATGTCCTATGAATTTTCTTATCTATACATAAAAATACAACACGTCGTTTCAAAGACTTCAGAGATATCGATAATTGGATACATCGACGTTTCCTGAAATGCAACAAATAGATTTCTTCGTTTTTCTTTTCATAATTTCTGATGTCCTATGTTAGCATAAATTATATTGTTATGGGACTATTCGCATGAGCAGTATCTGTGGCTTTCTGGAAATGGTATTCTGTGTGACTATAGATAAAACTCATTGTATTTGACATTTCTGCCCTTTTTACATTCTATCAAGGATGACATATCAGCGTGTTGCGTTGAAAGTTCAACCACTACTTAATGCAAAATGGATTAGTTCAATATGCAGCTATATGTATGTTATGAATACCACCATGAATACCATCACGTGCAATCTCGTGCATTGTTTTATGATTATGTTTGTTTTATTCATAAAAATTACAGTGCAGAACATTGAGAAAAAGGGTTGACAAACGATGTCTTAAATTGTAAATGAGATATGTCCATTGGACATTTCTATGTTTTACGAGCTATTGTGCATGTTTGATTCTCGTGTTTGAAAGGTTAACATCAATTGTTAATGATTTGTTTGTGTCAATAGAATGTTATTGCTAGTTTTATATTCACAACATTCATTTAGATATCTGGTTTTAATGTTAAACAGTATTTATTTATAAAACAAGATGTCGACTTAGATCAAATAAATGTAGGAAGGTTGTAACTGAAGTAATTAAATAAGAAACACATGTCCAACTAAATTAAAGAGAAACATGAGTTCTATTCTAATATTATCATGTTGAATTAGTCACTTGTGTCTGTTAGTGGCAATGTACATGCAAAGCGACATGTGCCATGCGTAATTCGTTCGGATATTTTATCAAATTTGACAGTGAATTTATCCACCGGGGTTTCAAGTACATTAAGTAAGATTTACCCTAAATATTTTACGCGGTAACCTACATTCTTCCTTGTCAAACCGGATTCGAGTTGGTTTGCAAATGTACTAATAAATTAAATGTTAGTACTAACATGATCTAGATTTGTTTTATAGAAATGTTACATAGATGAGACATAACTCATGTCTATATTGCCTTAAGTTAAAGGAATCGGCCAAAAAGGAAAACATATTATTGTTCTATCACAAGCCCTTGAAGAAATAGAATGTAATAGAATTATGTAAACATACGCTTATAATGCCGTGTATTATCCCAAGTGGGATCAGCACAGATGAGAATATACCATGAACGTATCTTAATACATCACGAGGGATTAGAGATATATAGAACTTTACAACATATGGCTGGGATATAACTTTGTTATTATATATGTCATTATTATAATCACATTTCTAGAGAAGAAATCTACTTCTCGATTGTTCTGAGGTCCAGTGGAGGTTCCGAGGGCACGTGAAATGTTGATAGTGTCTGTACTGCATAACTCAAAGGAACGATATTTTGTTGTAAGCTCTTGGTAAATCATTTCTATCATGGAAACTCAAAAAAATATAAAGGTTTTCAAAATCTGTATGCCCCACTTTGAGATAATAATTTTGGGCGTTGGGCATCTCATACCTTAATGCTTTGACAATGATAAATTATTAATGTAATATACGAAGGCAAAATAAGTCATGTGCACAATTCACTAGGTCGAAATCAGACTCATTGCGGTCATTTTTACATTGTATTTGTACATATTTTAGACTATCGTGACATTAAAGTGCAAAGTCATTCTGGTAGTAATTTACACAAGTTGTCGGTACATTCAATCAACACAATTGAACGTGCCATTGTATTATACGTGTATTGTCTTAAACATCGGCATCCGAATTATATAAAACACGGTCATATAAATCATAAAACATATTGCCATATCATTAATTAAGCTTAACAAATACTGGATACATTTATGTATAGCGTTCAATATTGTTAATGCAAAGACTTAAAGACTGGCTTTATCCACTAGTTTTGTTATTAGAAATGAAAACTGAAGGAACGTTTATACGAATAGAGAGTATCCGGTGATGTTCATTGAATAAGAACAATAGCCTGTTCCCATGAGATATTGATAGTGTACCGCCATTACTTGTCAGTAATTGTTAGGAAAAACATAAATGCTACAGTGTCACCTTACTAATAGCGTCAATCAAGTTTACTTGATGTGTTGTGTTGTTGTTGAATTATTCAGGAAAATCTATTTTTGTTTATATATTTACGTATTGAAAATGGTTCTAAGTAAAATTACTCGTTCAAATAAACGATAGAATGAAAAAGTGTGAAACATGTCTGAACATAACTACATGTATTAGTTCTGTATTGATACATACATTTTATTTCTCTCTGATATACAAACAAATCTTTTATTGACCGTTTGATCAATTCAAATACTAGTAATGTACCTTGTATTACTCAGGTTAGTTGTCGACAAACATTCTCAATCACTCAAACGTATTTTTTGCTGAACAAAACATCGACTACATACGACGTTTTAGAAGACTGATTTATGCACCAATCAAATTTACGACGAAAAATAACATTACGTCATACCGTTATTTAATTGGCTACGGATGTAAAAGTACGCGAAAACGACGTAGCCGCACCAGGTCTGAGAATAAACAAATAAAAACATTCGCGCGAAATTGCGATACGAAGAACGTCGACGACATGTATTTTGTAGTGGATTAATTGCGCCCACCATAGGCTAATTAAATGTATGTACATGTAGGTCTATTGTCGTCAATGTATGTACATGTAGGTCTATTGTCTTCAATGTATGTACATGTAGGTCTATTGTCTTCAATGTATGTACATGTAGGTCTATTGTCGTCAATGTATGTACATGTAGGTCTATTGTTTTCAATGTATGTACATGTAGGTCTATTGTCTTTAATGTATGTACATGTAGGTCTATTGTCTTCAATGTATGTACATGTAGGTCTATTGTCTTCAATGTATGTACATGTAGGTCTATTGTCTTCAATGTATGTACATGTAGGTCTATTGTCTTCAATGTATGTACATGTAGGTCTATTGTCTTCAATGTATGTACATGTAGGTCTATTGTCTTCAATGTATGTACATGCAGGTCTATTGTCTTCAATGTATGTACATGTAGGTCTATTATCGTCAATGTATGCACATGTAGGTCTATTGTCTTCAATGTATGTACATGTAGGTCTATTGTCTTCAATGTATGTACATGTAGGTCTATTGTCTTCAATGTATGTACATGTAGGTCTATTGTCTTCAATGTATGTACATGTAGGTCTATTGTCTTCAATGTAGGTAATGTAGGTATATTGTCTTCAATGTATGTACATGTAGGTCTATTGTCTTCATTGTAGGTAATGTAGGTCTATTGTCTTCAATGTATGTACATGTAGGTCTATTGTCTTCAATGTATGTACATGTAGGTCTATTGTCTTCAATGTATGTACATGTAGGTCTATTGTCTTCAATGTATGTACATGTAGGTCTATTGTCTTCAATGTATGTACATGTAGGTCTATTGTCTTCAATGTAGGTAATGTAGGTATATTGTCTTCAATGTATGTACATGTAGGTCTATTGTCTTCAATGTATGTACATGTAGGTCTATTGTCTTCAATGTAGGTAATGTAGGTATATTGTCTTCAATGTATGTACATGTAGGTCTATTGTCTTCATTGTAGGTAATGTAGGTATATTGTCTTCAATGTATGTACATGTAGGTCTATTGTCTTCAATGCAGGTAATGTAGGTATATTGTCTTCAATGTATGTACATGTAGGTCTATTGTCTTCATTGTAGGTAATGTAGGTCTATTGTCTTCAATGTATGTACATGTAGGTCTATTGTCTTCATTGTAGGTAATGTAGGTATATTGTCTTCAATGTATGTACATGTAGGTCTATTGTCTTCAATGTAGGTAATGTAGGTATATTGTCTTCAATGTATGTACATGTAGGTCTATTGTCTTCATTGTAGGTAATGTAGGTATATTGTCTTCAATGTATGTACATGTAGGTCTATTGTCTTCATTGTAGGTAATGTAGGTATATTGTCTTCAATGTATGTACATGTAGGTCTATTGTCTTCAATGTAGGTAATGTAGGTATATTGTCTTCAATGTATGTACATGTAGGTCTATTGTCTTCAATGTAGGTAATGTAGGTCTATTGTCTTCAATGTAGGTAATGTAGGTATATTGTCTTCAATGTATGTACATGTAGGTCTATTGTCTTCATTGTAGGTAATGTAGGTATATTGTCTTCAATGTATGTACATGTAGGTCTATTGTCTTCAATGTATGTACATGTAGGTCTATTGTCTTCATTGTAGGTAATGTAATAACTCGACTGATTATGTTAATCTTTCCCTGACTGCTGACAACCTTCCAGCATTTCATGCTTTTAGAAAATATATTTTATCAAATTGTCATGGAAACCATCATGTCTCCCCATGAGACCCGGATTTGAATAATGTACAACTTGAACGATGTTTCGAAGGAATGGACATTTAATCAAGAATGACATACGTGTGTACTTGTAAGTGCAATATTGTTAACAAGCAAAATGCAACTTCTCACTTTGTGAATAAATCAACTTATCTCGATATTATTTTATTTACATTTATATTTTGGAGTTAACGCCATTTTTCAACAATTGTGTATATGTTAATGATTTTTATCGCTGGTTAAACTAACTAAACCGCTCAGGCTCGGCGCATACGGTGGCCTATTCACCTAACCAGTCTTCCAGGACTATATTTCAACAAGTACTAACTTACTCTTCCATAAGGAACCGACAAACTATCCGTATGTGTAGTAGGACCATCGTCATTGTTGTCATATCTAATGGAAGGGTATGACCTGCCTGGGTCGGGTATCGAACCCGGATCATTGGACTACAATTCCAGCACACTAACCACTGGTCCACGACCCCACGGGTCTAATTTACAGAAAGTCTTTTTTCATTAGTGGTTAAACTATGTGTCTATATTAACTGCAAGTCGCTAACCACTGTCAGTTCGAATCCCACCAGGGGCCAGATAAAATTCACATGTGCGGAAGATGTATAGGCTGCTTATGGAAGGCCGATGGTCCTGGATAGGCTGGTGTCTTCCTCCATCTTATGTATTCCTCCATTATTATACACAAACAAGACAAGTGATCATTTGACCGTGACTGCAAGAGTGACGATGAACATACTAACAATTAACAGACTGAGTGTACAACCAATAGTCACTGTCGCCCAGATTATTCTTACTTGTCTCTACGTGCCGCTTTCTGTGAACTTCTAACAAATAAGAGTTTTAAGTGCAACAACTACATCGTATTTCACATCATTCATTTCCACAAGAGTGTATGCTGATTTGATTTAACGGGACATCAATTAAGTTAAAAGTAAATTGCTAATGAATCCGTACAAGGAAACAGATAACTACATTATTGTAGAATTATATGGTAATTGAATGAACTATTGACTCACTTCTTCTGTCGTCTTCATCAGGTTTCAGATATTTCTCACTAACCAGACAGGCTTCATGTCGTTTCAAGACGATTTATTGGTGAGAAAAAAAACACAAACAGCACCAAACTTAAAATAACTTTACGACGTAGCTAGGAGAATGCATTTGCTTTGAAATATAACTGACACTTTCAAAATGAGATAAACTTGACAAAAATTTTGAAAAATACTTTGTTGTTAGATCGAAATACAAACATGGGAGCTAGGGCCAACATTGGGAAAGACAAAATGTGGCCTTTATTGACAGGTGGACTTTATTCGGGGTCATTTGTTCACAATAATCAATGATATATTTTAAAAGTATGACCTTTATTTACAAAGTGAATTTTATTCATAGGTGGTTGCGAACACAGGTTTGACTGTCAGGTCAGTGGTTCAAACCAAACCAAGTGTACGCCTAGGGTCGCTCTCCTTATGTACAGATGGAAAAGTAGTTATATGACACAGACTGTTGGTTCGATGTAAAAATCTCAGTGAACAATTGATATACGGCTGCTTAAATAGCACTAATTATCATGTTACTTTTAAAAATACTTCAAAAGACCAAAGAGTTACATGTTTCGTTAAAGACAAATTAATGATCAACTCTTAAGTAGTACGTTATCTGAAGTTCTGCATTTAATCAAGACTCATAATGAATAATGAGCACGTGCTGATTTAATCAAAAACTTATATAACTTGTTTGATAATGCGTTAGTGACAAAAGAAAACTCTGCAGAGAAAAATACGTTTTAAGTATCAAATCAATTAATGTTGATACGAAAGTTCGATCGTTTAGTGGAGCTTACGATACAGACAACGCAAAAGATGCTAAGAAATGACGCGTAAATTTCATACGATGTAATACATGAATGCGATATTCAATTATCAGTGAATGATTGGTCTAATATCCTAACACTGATATATTGGGTGTTCAATCGGGTTATTAATATGACAATAATGATGATAAATGGAATATAGAAGCTTTGAATATTTGCTGATGGCGGTTAATGTTTAATGCTGAATAATCTTGTCACGTTTTAAGTTTCAGACTGATATGTAATCTCTTTCAAACATCCCAGGTGTTCATATACTAAAAGAAAATAAATTAACTCACTTCCGAAGTCCCCATTGCACATACATAAAGGACAATAAGTGTAACATTTTATGCTACGTAGTATGAGCACTATCACGTTCTCTTAGATATTGAAGATGTTATAGACAGCGTCCTCATTTCTGAGTGACATCAAAGCAGTTTACCAACAAAGCATATGATCTGTTCGGTGTCCTTATGTCCCAAACACTGCCGCTGGGTTTCATCTGTGTCGATTATATCGTTTGAAGTAAATGACTTCGGTATAATATTATGATGCGTAGGTCACACGGGATAGGACCAAACCGACAATGGGTGAAAAACGTAAAATACTTCAAGCGGACATCTTAGATGGGGCAGTTGTCTACATCCGGTGTGATTATGATGAAGCAATTTTCATTTTGACATTGAAATAGACTGATATTGTATTTCTTGAATTTTTAAAAGAACGATAATTTTGATACAACAATGATTTAATATGCTGAACTTGATCTGGTAGTTTGAACTATGTTCTGGTCAGGTAGTCATTATTTTCAATTATTAAGCATTATTTATGAAATGCATTTGTCAATTCCAATCAGAAATCTTAATTCAATTAGAAAATATCCTTCGCAGAATATTTTGGTAATGAAACAATCAGTTAATTAGGATAAACGGCTAACTGTCATTCTCGATAAGTTTGAATACATTTTTATATCGTAATTCTTACATCAGAATGAATTGAATACTCGTCGGGCACTTTCTCATCCAGTCAGTGACAAGGATTCTTTAAAATTGTTGCCGACATTCTAACTTCTTAAGTTCTTAGTTTCGATATACGACTTAGTAGACATTGCGCATGATAAGCACTAAAACGGTTATAATGCATATTTGGCTGTTTTTGTTGTTCGGTACGAACAATAAAGTTATTCCCGTATTTCAGAAATCGCTCAGTTTTCATTGAAAACCTGCATACCGAACAGCTTCCATTAATTTAACCTTCCGCCTACGAGCATAGTTCCATTTTTTCAGTTCAATGGCATAAATACAAATTCAAATATTACGTGCATATAAGTCAAAATCAGATGGCTATGTAATATCGTAAACGAGCAATACTAGACAGTCGTAAAAAATCTAAACAATCCTGTCCCTCGGATAACTACAATATTTACTATCAGTACACACATTTCAAGGAAGGATGACGTCATAATCCTCGTGCTTTATATGCTAATTTGTCTGGTTCCTAGCTTCTATTGTAAACGTATAGAAGTCATCATTGAATTCATGGACGATGCGATGATAAGTGTGTGTCAACCAGATATTTAAAAAAAGTGGTTCATCGGGAAATTGTAATCGATTGATTTAATGCTTATAACGTGTAACTTTTTCTTCGAGTGTGTCTTCATGTGTGAGATATTACATTCTGCGAAAGGTTGAGTATACAAAGAGGCAGGTAATGTAGACTATATGATATTTAGTTCTGGGTCCCATAACTAAATTGGTCTTTTTTATTTGGTCTTGTTGACCATTTTAGTTATGGAATTGTCCTCTTACAAAGTCAACAGCTTAAGACGCTTGTTCATGCGTCTATTGAATCAGATCGATTTACATGCTTTCCGGAATGCTACGGACTTAATCCAAAGCATTTACGAGGAAAATTTTGAAATTAAGGGTAGTATGAAACATCGGCGAAATATTTGATAACTTTCGTCTGTTGAAGGTATATTTTTGGTTATATTGATAGATTATACTATAATTAATCGAATTGTACACAAGTTTTACGGAAATTTGTGCGTTAAATAGGAAAACGAACGCGACTCAGATTGAGTCGTTTACCTGTTAGCTTTTAAAGAACAAATGGCTTTGACATTGAACTGCAATGCAAACGTATCATCGTCAAAGACCCTTCGACTATATGATATTATGCTATTTGCTTAACTACTTTTTGTGATCAGATGGGAATCATAAATCAAAGTACTGAAAGCACATGGAACGGGAACAGCTTTAACAACTGCATAGCGGGTGTAGAAAGGCGTTAGTAGTACTTAAGTCTGCATCGAAATTCGTGTGCGAACTATCGTTTGGATTCAAAAACTCACCCTACAAAGAAATTCAACTTTTGACTGCTTTGTAGTTCCGAACAACAGCAGTACCTTCAGAGCTTTGATTCTAAACAGGAACGCTATGTACAGTCGCTATCATTCTTATTTACGAAGAACACCCAAATATAAAGTCTACCCTATGTAAAAAAACTGGTAACCTTTCTTTAAAACCAGCAATAATCAAACACTGAGCTATATTGAGACATGACATATATGTCTGTGAATGGCTTCCCTCGAGTAACGTAAATGTTTCTTGAGGTGTATGTTTGACAATGAATTACAGATACATGACAAAACAAATTATGTTGCCTAGCAACCATTTATAGTTCAGATGTAGTTGAAAACTTCATAAAAATGTCTACGTTTTATTTTATTTTTTTTGTCAGGATAATATCTGTCACAACTATAAGAACATTCAACACGGCCCAACAATGTTTAGTCTACACGTATATCTGAAACGTATCTCATAACAGACTCAATGTTTATTAGTGTATTGTAGAACACTGCAAGATGGTTGTATTTTAGTCCAGTTATTTATAGTTGAGTATTTTTTATAATGTGGCTTTAAGATTAGAGCTTGTGGTTACCCGATCAGAAATAAAAAACGATAGATAGCAAAACTTATATTTCTATACAAATTATTTGAACTTTGAAGGTCTTATTCGTGCCTAAATGGGTGTACCTTTGGTTTGCTGTCGGTCAGGTCAAACTGACTACAGTATTTATGTCTGGCCTTATCAACTGCTAAATGATCAATTGGAAATAAGAAGGTGGTCCTTGGAGGCATTTTTGGTCTTAAACACAGACAAAGCGGTTAAGATGTTATAATATTTCTTCAAATGTCCCCTTTATCGTAATGTTAAACATAAATGATCAAATCTTCAGGGAAATATTAACTTCTACGCTTTGTGAGAATGTGATATGCATGATTTTAAAATTCGCGTTTCAGAATTCCAGTATTGCCCATTGCCACAGTTTAGGAAATCCCCCAAGCGCACAGGGCAGATATAATCTATTTTGTAACTTTTATACATTACTAAAATAGCGCATCTTAACGAGTGTCATAATCACCACAGAATTAAAATTATTTATAGATTTTTATGTTGATGCTACATGCATATTTTATACAGAGCAGTCCTGCCACCAGAAAAAAAGACCGTACATCATTTAAATGTTATCAATAATACAATAAAAGATATCCTATAACAATGTCATAAATATAACATAAAACTAGCCGTGCGCTAAATTGACGTCACGATTGAGAATGTACAAGGTTTATTTACAATCAATTTCAATCGAAACACAAACACATCACCTGGTATTAGATTTATCAAATGCCTTTTTTTCAGTTAACTAATTAAATACGACAGTTTGTCACCGAAGGGTATCGGATGGTAAAAGGTATTAGTCTAATGGTGACCGAACATAACTTGCGCAATATTCAAAATTACATGATTGATGTTGTCTCTTCATTTGTTTCGAAATCGGCGACATGTGAAAAGGGAGACAACTATGTTCAATTTTCTATGATAGTACGATCGGGTTATGACACTTGAAACATAAGTACAGTCTTGAAAACGGAATTTCACAATATCTTGCTTTTGAACATATCAGACAATATTTATACTGAAAGTAAACTTTCACATGCGAAATAAAATAAATGATAAACATGAATCAAAACAGATTACATGGTATTGTACTGGTATACGTTCACTGAAAGAACAACATATTCCCGTTCACCGCTGAACATTTTCTTATTCAGAAGAAACCTTACATAAATCAAACATAAGATGAACACAACAGACACTGCACTTAATTATTAACATTATTATTTTTTAACGTTTCTTATGAATGGAGTACGGACATTGGATAAATCTGAGAACCACACACTTATCATAGGGTGATATGTTTAACACAAACTCTAGACGTGAATCAATTCATGCAGTAACATAGTAAAGTTTAGGGGAGAATAATTTCTGATTGAAACACGGACAGCTAGTACTGTTAGCGGTCATTCAACCACGCCGTTACCGAATACCTAACCCAACTGCAAGACCTAAATTATTCTTAAATGCTTTATGGATTTACATACTTCACAACATCAATATAGGACCTTAATGGGAAATATGCAATTTGTATATAACTGGACTAGGTTCAAGCTCTATGTTCTTGCATTATAATCTAAAACAAAGCAATTTGTACTCCATACATTTCAACATACACCGATAGTCTTCTTTAAAAGCATGCATATGAAAACAGAACAAAACTATAGCATTTGTCACTTACCTTTCTTTTTCCCAATCTTTTTACTGACGGCGGTCTTGATTTCTTTAGTAGAAGGCATGGACATTAACATCTTAAGTCCAACCTCAAAACTTGAAGCGCCACCCTCTGAAAAATATAAATAAACAAAACCATTCAGAATATGCGACACAGTCCTCTTTCAAAAATTCTAAATTAAATGTATACTATGATGAAATCACGTGTAATTGTACTAATTTCTACTAGACAGATATGCAACTCCCCCTCAATTTCTTATGTCTAAGTGATTATCTGGAATGGAAAATATTTGTGTTACTTATAAGAAATATAAATTATTATTATCATAACATTGCTTTCAAGAACAGCAACTCGTGTAAGTATGTTTTTGTTATGTGAATGCAGTTATTTCCCTTTACTTGCGAGAATACATTGAAATTCGTTTTCTTAATGAATGTAAATACATGTGCGTGTTTTTGTTCGTTTGTTGTTATTTTTGTATTGATACGAAAATGTTTATGTTTGATTTCATGATGTATGTTGACTTATAAATGAACTATATTTCATACTATTCACCTTGTCCGCCAGATTCTGTCCTGTCCTCCTTTTCTCTGTTTCTAAATTATCTAAACTGACTTGCCTATGTACCTTTCTTATAATAATGTCCTGTTATTACTAAAGGCTATTTTTTGCCACTTTATTGTAACTGTCATATGAAAATTGTATTGTATTATTTGTATATTCACATCGGCCTATGGCTTAATGCAATTCTGTGATATTAAAATTACCGAAGTATTTTCTTATTGTATGAAGTAATCACATAAACCATCACATCTCATACACAGATATGCAGGAACCAATAAAACGCTCCAATTAGATAATGTCAGATATAATCAACTCATAACTCAAGTCAGTGTTTGCAAGATGCGAGATAGAAAATTAAATTTCATTGATTTCATACAGAACCTTATTTTCATCTAGGCTAACTGTGTTATTTATGCTTTCGTTTGGTCATCTGTGCACCATAAAAGTTTCTTCCGATTTCTTATCACCGTGAAGGATTTTATCATTTATAAAATCACCCACAATATCAATGAATATGACGTTTTCCTGTGCTAATCAAATGAAGTTTAGAACATTGCCGAACAAATTTGTCGAGAGGAAAATTAAGCTCTATTTTGAAGTAAATAAACAGGACTATAACTACTGTGCCCAACAGACGACCTAAGTGTACTAACAGAATATAGACTTTCTTATTCACGGGACTGTACTACATGCGATATAAGAGCTGTGACTTCGGAACTCCTCGGTGTTTGTCTCCAGAATGTACCTCGGACATAACAGGCAGGCCGCCATTTTGTTGTTGTTGTTGTTCACGAGTTACTTTCCACCATGGCTGACCCGGGGAATCCAGCGGAGGGAAAAACTGTTTTTCATATTAATTGCGACCAATTAACACCTGGGAAAGTCTGACATTTCTGAAATGAGTACTAGACAGTGTTGAAAAGTAGCAATCTGACTAAAGTATTCGATCTTCCTTACGGCAAGATCTGATGACGGCCTATACCAGTTTCTATTTTCAAAAGTCGGAATTTCCATGATCACTATTAATATCTATTTATAATTCAGCCAATCGTATAACTCGTTTCATCGGTACTTTGGCCGAATGAACTTTCTACCTGACGATGCTATTTAAACGTTTGTAAACATTAAATTACGTGTAACATATTTGTCTGCAACCACTTTTTGATTTTTTTAGTAATCCTGATCGATTCGGCCATAGTAATATAGAAAATATAATAAACACGCATGTCACATGGGCGCTATTATTACATTTAGTTGCGTAATAATAGGTGTTCGTGATATCTACAAGTCAAATATTGTGTTTTACTGCGGTTAAAAATAGAATCAGATCACTTTCAGAATTATGAAAGTAAGGCGCTGATTGGCTAGTGGAAAAGGTCACCTGAGGTGACCTTCTATAGGTCGTCTTCAGATCCTCATAGCGTAGCGGGTTTGAGGATATGATTTTAATCAGATTGGAAAAGTAGTGACCGGAAACCAAATAACCAAACGAGGCGTATTTCTCACGGAATGCACGAGTAGTTAAGATTGGCACTTTGGGTGGGTGATTATGGGATCTGACATCTCAACGCCGTGAGTTCGAAAATCATCCAGGACCAAACATAGTCCACATGTGAGGACTAGCTTAGGTTTAGTTAGCTTACAGACGATAAGATGTTCTACCTCGATGATACTTAGATAAGTCGCCAAATGACTGTTGGAGAGGCGCTTATCACTAAGGAAGGGGAACTCATTATCATAATCAAAGCTCTGAAGGTTCTGCTGTTTTTCGGAACTACAAATCAGTCAAAAGTTGATTTCCATGTAGGTTGAGTTTTGGAAAATGAACGGCAGTTCGCGCATGAATTTTGATGCAGACATAAATACTACAAACGCTTTTCTACATCCGCTATGCAGTTGTTAAAGTTGTTCCCGTTCCATGTTCTTTCAGTTCTTTGATTTATGTTTCCCATCTGATCACCAAAAGTAGTTCAGCAATTAGCATAATATTATATATAGTCTTTATATATAGTCTACATTACTTGCCTCTTTGAATACTCAACTTATGCAGAATGCAATATATCATACATGAAGACATGCTCGAAGAAAAAGTTAAACGTTATAAGCATAAAATTAATCGATTGAATCACTTTTTTAAATATCTGGTTGACACACAGTTATCATCGCATCGTCCATGAATTCAGTGATGACTTCTATACGTTTACAATAAAAGCTAGGAACCATACTAATTTAACATATTAATACAGCACGAGAATTATGACGTCATCCTTCCTTAAATTGTGTGTACTGATAGTAATTATTGTAATTATCCGAGGGAGAGGATTGTTTAGATTTTTTACGACTGATTTGTATTGCTCGTTGAAGATATTGCATAGCCATATAATTTTGACTTAAATGCACTTAATATTTGAATTTGTATTTAGCCATTGAATTGAAATATCGGAACTATATTCTTAGACAGAAGCTAGGTTAATGGAAGCTGTTCGGTATGCAGAAAAAGTGAAAACTGAGCGATTTTTGAAATACGGTAATAACTTAATTGTTCGTACCGAACAACAAAAATGATACGAAATGTATTTCAGTTGTAGGGAGGCTTCAACAGTTTTCTTTGATACTTCAACAATACCAGCCAACATTTTCACACGTATTCAACTGCTAGTTTCTCGTCACGCATCACCTTTATCATTGCAGTAATGCCCCATTGTCATAAATGACTCCGTGTTCCCATGGTTATGGCTCATGTCAAATAACCACTAGCTCCTAATGGCCACATTTCACTAGGCTACGACAGGCGGCGTCGGTGTCGGTTAGCCACCATCCGACAGCATCCGACAGGAACGTAGATTGACCGAATATCAACCAAACACTGGCCGAAGGGTGACGTCGAGAAACCCCAACTGACGCAGAGTGACCGAGAGAACATTTTCTGACCCCGGCAAATTTTGAGCATGCATAAAAATCGGCTGCGACAGGCCAAGATAGCATTTTGACCGAGTACTAACCCTCATCAACCGAACTGCATCGCAAGGTGACGTAAGTCTAACCGAATAGCAACCCCCATCGACCTAACACAAACCCTGAGAAACCCTGCCTGTCCGAGTGTTTTATCAGACTCGGTCAACAGTGCGTTTCTCTGCGTTGGTGTTACTTCACAGTCGGTCGCTTTGCGTCGACATTCGGTCACATTCAGTTAGCCAACAATGTCAAGGACAGTCATGCACTGCCTGGCGGGGTTAGACATGGGTCGCCATTCGGTCATGCTGCGTCAGTCTGCGCCAGTGTTACGTCAATATTCGGTCAGCTTGGGTTGTAGTTTGGTCAATGTCGGTTGCTATAAATACGGGTGCGCCACACACGATTGGTTAGTAATACATTTGTTTTCCACAGCATCATGCCACCAAAGAAACCAAGAAAAACGTTGATCCAGGCAATAAAGAAGATGAAAGGCAAAGCCGTGATGCAGTCCGGAGACAATCCAACAGGAGACGACGAGCACCAGGTAGAGTGATCTTCTTTTTAACTACCAATCTGGTTTTAGGCGCAAATTCTCTACTGAGACTTGCCTTTTACACTTGACAGACTATATTCGTTTTAACATGGATAAAGGAAATCTCGTCGGTATGGTACTTCTTGACCTGCAGAAAGCATTTGATACAGTACATCATGGGCATCTGACATGTGACCGGCTCCTCCCACATCACACCACAGGAACCTGTAGTTGGCATCAACCAGGGACATTAGGACAATGGAGTAAAACCCCTTGTAGTTATAGTAGTAGGAGCCTGACTTGATTGGGCATTTAATGGCCACATGTTTCCCATCCAGGGCACCCAGAGCATGAGGGACGTTCCACCTCCTCTGGAACTGCAGGGCCACCTCTCTCCATTCATCGGGGGTGACGGGGCATTGGACCTCCTCTTCTGCAAATTCATCGATGATGGCCTGACAGACATCTGGCAGAAAGCTGGTGATGGTGTGTCTGGACACTCTGAAGTTGTACTGCAAACTTGGGTAGTTGTCCCCAGTAGCCAGGTGCCGGAGTACCACAGCCAACTTCAGCCCTGGTTCCAGTGGTCGTCTGAACTTGGTGTCCTTCTTCTGGAGGCGAGGCGTCAGCCGGTTGAGCAGGAATTGGAACATGTCTGGAGGCATGCGCAGGTATTTAGTGAACGACTGCACATCATCGTTCCGGAGCTTGACCATAAGGTTGTGGTACTGGCCAGCTGAGAATCGCTCATCTTCTGTTAACCAGGTCCTCACCCAGAACCGCTTCTTGCTATATCTTCTTCGGGCCCATCGCCTCCTTCTTTCCTGCAGGACCTCGGCATGGACACGGATGTAGGCATGATGCTGAACAATCAGATCAGCCTGGAAAAGTCCTAGTACTTGCTCATCCATACTGTCCCTGGACTGGACTGGACTAGATTGGACCACCCCAGGCCTGAAATCACACTATTTTAAATCAACGAAGATCGCACCCATTAACATGTCTGACCCTCTGTGACCCTCCATGGCGTAACATCGACGCAACTGCGTCGCACACTAACCCACATCGACGTATGTCTGTCCTATGTGCATCCCAGTGCATCGCAACTCTGACACTCATCATCGCACCATCAACGCAGCTATTGCCGCACACCGACCGACACCGGCCCATTTTGACCGAATACTGACGTAACTCTGACCGATATGAATCGTGGATGTGACATTTGTGTTCGAAAATGTTCGAAAATGCTCGAAGAGTTTTGCGACAGCCCAAAATTCACTGACCGACCCTGATTGACACTGACGCAGCGCAAGTGAAATGGGGGCATAAGTTCCTAACCGATATGCGTTCGTATCCCTTCAGGGACCGTACAAACTACACATGTGGGGACTGGGGAATCTAGACTGAAAGTCGATGATTCTAGCCAGACGAATTCCCGGAAGTTTCAAAATAACACTGGCTATTGGTGCGATGATTTACTCAAGTGACAAAAACTTTTTCATCATACTTGATTATTATCTGGATAGTGCAATACAAAAAAAATGCCGATTTAACGTGTATGACAGTTTGACATTTGACGAGTCCCGGACGACGAACTCTGCTGGGTGGTTAATATAAAATGCCAGTCATGTCTGGGATGTAACAAATGAGTTGTTTTCTTTCACAAAGCTGACTGATGTTACAACCACAGGGATGCAGAATTATAGACATTCACATAATACATCATTACGTACAAATACGAGTCCTTATCCTATAGAAGCGTACATATAACTTCATAGTTTTCGTTTAAAAACGATACGTTCAATGAGTGTGAGGACTCTATGAAATAGACAAGTAAGGCTTTCAAGGAACTGGGAAACTACATGTTATAGATATAAGTATATAAACAAACGCACGTTGTAAAGCGTTTCGAGACAAATAGTAATATACTAAACACTCATTGTTTTTATCAAAAACAAAGTTATACGCCTTTGGATTTATTTATTGATCAATTTCATCGATTTAATACCATTTTCAACAATAGTTAAGTTATATCGTGGTGAGCATTTATCCTAATCAGCTTCCCAGGACTGAGGCCTTAACCAGTACAAGCCACAATCTATCCATGTGCTAGTACTAAGCTACCCCACATATACAGAGATTGAGGACAATTTAACATAGGATGTAATATCTTCTATTGTCGCGGATAGTGTGAGGATCGCCCGTGGGCCTCTGGAATTAATGTGCCGATTTGTACCAATCGAGAAATAACACGTGTATCGATCGTATTATTGTTTATGACATTATGACATTATTCATAACTGTCAGAAAACTTTCATTTTAAGTAAGAACTTGACAGAGCATTTTTATTGCTTCCACGATGTAATGGTTGATAGAAGTTTTATGATTGTAAAATTGATATATTATAAGTGTCTCTACATCAACGTGTATATCAGGTTTCACAGGGACATCAGTATTGCCCATTAGTTCACAGATTCTTTCTCGTTTTACAGAAAAAGAGCGGGCATAGATTTCATAATATGATTACACTGGACCATAAATGATGAGATATTGGTAAGAATGGCGATAACTAATGAATTATGAGAAAACGTAATATGTTTTTGTATCAAAGAAAAAAGTTCTCTAGACAAAGTCATGTTCAACATTCATTTTGAGATACCAACTACATAAAGCGTAAAATAAAAGTTTCAAGTTTACACTATCCCGACCGATCCTATTTTCTTCTGCCGAAACTAACCCTTTTTGTCTTGGTCAATTTTTTGGCTAATATTTTCTTATAAACTATCGACCCTATACGAGTGGAAACATGGTATATTTTTATTTTTGCTTAACATATCAATACATGCACCCCGACTACTATAAAACCAACAATCTTGACTTGTAGAGAATTTCAATGCTGTGCCCTACACGGAACTGTTTTGTCTTCTATATTTGTATAGTTCTATGTGTGTGAAACTGTTTGGTTGGGGGATTCGGTGAGGGTAGTATTTTGGACACGCCATACGATTTGATCTCACTAGGATAGTTTCAAGATCTAACTGGCAAATTGTGATTGCTCTCCTATTGTTTGTCTTGTCTAGGCATATCCTTACATTTATTCAAAATGTATAGTTTGGCAATAAAGGGATCTATGTAGACAAAGTTACTGTTATTGTAATAGTTAAACCGCTTTATTGTTTCGGCGATTGGAATAATTCGATTCTATCAAAACAGAATGTGTAGTTCATGACACGTATGGTGATTCTATCACACCGAAGCCAAGATTTATGTAACCGTCGATGATTAAAGAACGCGAAATCATATTCAAGAGAAGGTCTACCTTTTATAAATGCACAAAGCAATTAATTGCGTTGGATATGCTACAATATTCCTTTACCAAATGGATTATCTTTTAAATGTAAGCATTCGCTACATCACAGTCTCATCACAGCTATACAACATGGAGACTGGATAATGCTCGAATACCCTCTTATAACACTTGGGACTTATTTGTATTAAAATGGAATAGTAAATGAATCACGACACAGGAACCTGTAGCTAATTATCTGTATGGTATGGTTTATCAATACCAGGAATACGCTGTAAAATTTTAATAAAAATGATTACGTAAAAGAAGTTACAGTCATACATGTAAACAAAGGCTATCATTGGGAAAGACAAACTGTGAGTTTAAAATTCGGAGGACATTTTGTTCTAAATTACTAATGACGGATTTAATAGAATTGCCTTTATTCATAGGATGGCCTTTATTCGGGGTCATTTTATTCTAATTGAATAATGCCGATATTGAAAAAAAAACGTTCTTTGTTTTTAGGGTGACCTTTATTCGGAGATGACCGCTAACACAAGTTTGAGTGCACCCGTATAAAGGAATACACGGATTAATGCCTAACTTCAATGTGACGCCAGCTGCACAAATAAATCGAGAGAAACCAAGTAAGGTTAAAGACAACATTGGGCGATTGTTGCCATTATTTGCTTGTCTTATCTTTCTTTAGATATACATGGAATTTGAATCCTTTCCTGATAGATAAACAGAGAAAGCAACTCTGAAGGAATATGTGGCATCACAAAAAGCATTTCCCGACGGCAATTTCGTGTTAATATCTTTCTATGTCCATCAACAATCATTAATAATGCAATATCTGATACATTCCTTGGTGCCTTTAACGTATTTCCCTTTGGAATACATTCGTATTTGTTGTACCAATTTCCTGATAATCGAGTCAATTGTTACTGTAATATAAGGTCATAGTTGTAGGAGTATAGTAGAATAGAACTGGTAGATGAACTTACTTTAGCAAGTTCATTTGGCTAGTTTTGATGTAGTGCGTACTGTAGGTTGATATTAGATGAATGATTGACCTTTAGCTTAATAGCACTTGAATCACCAGATGTTCTCATAATGTATTTCTTATCGTTGTATAATCATGAAGGTGTTACATTGACTGGCTTATTATCACACGATGTATGAAAAATAATTTAACTTTATTTCTTTGGGTTTAACGCCGTCTTTCAACAATGTTTCAGTTATATACGGCGGCCAGTTCACCCAACAATGTTTCAGTTATATACGGCGGCCAGTTCACCCAACAATGTTTCAGTTATATACGGCGGCCAGTGTACCCAACAATGTTTCAGTTATATACGGCGGCCAGTTCACCCAACAATGTTTCAGTTATATACGGCGGCCAGTGTACCCAACAATGTTTCAGTTATATACGGCGGCCAGTGTACCCAACAATGTTTCAGTTATATACGGCGGCCAGTTCACCCAACAATGTTTCAGTTATATACGGCGGCCAGTTCACCCAACAATGTTTCAGTTATATACGGCGGCCAGTTCACCCAACAATGTTTCAGTTATATACGGCGGCCAGTGTACCCAACAATGTTTCAGTTATATACGGCGGCCAGTGTACCCAACAATGTTTCAGTTATATACGGCGGCCAGTGTACCCAACAATGTTTCAGTTATATACGGCGGCCAGTTCACCCAACAATGTTTCAGTTATATACGGCGGCCAGTTCACCCAACAATGTTTCAGTTATATACGGCAGCCAGTTCACTCAACAAATTTTCAGTTATATACGGCAGCCAGTTCACCCAACAATTGTTCAGTTATATACGGCGGCCAGTTCACCCAACAATTGTTCAGTTATATACGGCGGCCAGTTCACCCAACAAATTTTCCTGGGCTGTATTCTAACCAGTACTAACTTACCCTTCCACAAGGAACCAACAACTTCTCCACATCTCCACATTTAGAGGTAAATCGACACTGTTGTCATATGTCCATGCTGCGACCGCGATAGTTGTGTTCTAAAAACGGAACATTCTATTTAGAAGAGCTGTAAATCAATTACATAATATTATGACATTGTTGCAAATTGTTATGGCTGTGGTGACGACAAATACTCGTAAAGATATTCTTTTATATTTTAAAAACTGATAATCATTATCAAATTAGAGTTTCAGTGTGGCATAGTCTGCCACATTTCATCAAACCATTGACAAAAAAAAACTTCGTTTTTCTTTTACCTTTTTTAAAAATATATTCGTGTTCAAAATGATTGTTGATATGCATTAGATTTGTATCTCAGAGTTGCACCAGCAGCCGGAGTCCTTTGGCAAATTTTAGAGCTTTAAAGCTGGAGGAAAACTCAAGACATACCTACGAGCACGAACACCAACCTTTCGTATACTTCCGTGACTTTGTATGTACAGAGACCTTTGGTGCACTGTACAATATGGAACGGAAACCAGTGTATGCTTCCAGCAAGTTCATGCTTTCTTTATAAGTATCTGGTAGAAGTATAACAGTGACTCAGGTGAAATATGAATAACAAAAGAGCACAGGTATTGTTTCTTTTTGTTCTTGACTGTGTGCTTATTTTAATCATAACCGAACTCTTGAATTCCAAAACTGAACAATGATAATGCATAATGTCGTATAATTCAAGCATCTTACGTCACGAACAAAAAAACCTGTATGACGTACTTAGATACGCTATGCAGAAATATAGTATTGGCCGGTACCACATGAAGAACTAAATTATTCAGTATGAAAGCCTTTATTGAATCAGTGAAATATAATGTCGTTTAAATGAATCTGACAGTTTGTCATTTAATGAGTCTCTCTTGACACATCAGCTGTGGTGCTTAAGATTAAATGCCAGTTATGTCAGAATGGCAATTAATCATATTTGTCTCGAAGCTGACATGATTTAATACTAGTTCCATAGACTGGTGTCATCAATATGGATTATCTCGATCTATTTCCCAACAATATAAACAGTCTTTATTCATACAGCATTATTACAAGATAGATATTGGTGTTTTTAGCGTTTAACATTTCGTTGTAACGGTTAAACGCCGTTATTCAATGACATTTCAGTAAGATACGGCGGCCTGTTCACCTACCTAGCTTCCATGGGTTGTATTTCAACCAGTGACATAATCGACAACGTCTATATTTACACAGAATTACGTACAATTAACCCGAAAAAAGGATAAGAGGCGGATTCCTAGGAAAAATACATACAAAAAATACAACCTTTCACAAAATAGTACTACTTTTAAACTTAATACATCCATGATTATCTAAACGGTATGTATTTCCAGAACAGTTAACTAATTGTATCTGCGTCGTCCGTAGCAGAAAATATGATCAACAACTCTTCATTTATGCGTTGGATTAACATTGGACTTATAACGTGATCAGAATTGAGTATTTTGCAAGTATGCATTGTGGATGCTTCTGTCACCATACCAATGACAACCTTCTAGAATAATAAACTTTAATAAACATGAACACTATCTGAAACAAAGTGTTACAGACAATTACACCTTTGATGGTGTTGCCAGACGTTCGGTAGAATTAAACTGATCACGTTCTTATTGACAAAATATCGTGTGTTTTTTTCGGCAAGACTGTGCAACTACTAACAGAGACGAATTCAGCATCACGGATGACAGTTTGAACTGTATAAAACATTTGATTGGTGGTAACTGAACTGCGAAAAAGAGTTATTAAAATAATGACACAGTATCTGTATACATGATGATCAGTGTTCACATTTCAGTGGCATGATTCACGAGTGTTCTCTTATTACCAACTCTCTCCAGCATGTTAATTATTTAAAAGTGAATTCACAGCACCCATTAAACGGGAATTTTATAAAACGCATTCCTCATCACATTGTTTAAACTGCAACTGAGGATTCACTTGTTATATATGTGAATTTGTAAAATATTGTAGAAGGTTATCTTGGAACAGTAAAGTTACAGTCCATAAGTCTATAATACAAAACGAAAAGTAATATTGATAACAGGACAGAACAGAAACAAGATTTATTGGCCCGTGGTCTGTCTATAAACAGGATATTATTATACTTACTTAATCTAGTGAAATTACCCCTTTGATACAAGATGCCTTGTACGTATACTTTATATTGGAAATAACATTGTTTAACATGCATTCAAAGTATACGATTACAATCCCACGAGGTTGAGGTGGCTGTTGTTTCCACTGATATGAGGAAATACAATTGTATGTATGATTAAACAATCCATGAATATCTGATCAGTATCATGTCCCAATAGTTTACAAAAGATGCGTATAATTTGTGTTCTTTTTTTGGAAATGTATGTCTTTAAAGCCCCATTAGCTTTTTTACATTTAGCAATACAGAACAATAAATTAAATGATAGTTAAATATAAGAAATATGTTTTATTTGCTTTAAAACATATATACACAATGCCTTTCTTTAGCCACATCTCGTAGAAATGTTGTTAGACGCTTTTTCCTATTTTTTGCAATATCATTGAAAAAATGCCATGCTATATTTTTATATGCACTTTGTGATTAAAACAGAACATTTGGGAATGTTTTTATTGCAAGTAAAAGTCAATTTCACTGATAAGATATCTTTCTAGGTAAAATAAGACCTACTTCAATTTCAACATCCAAAACGCTAATGGGACTTTAAAGTCAAAGAATTCTTATCAAAGGAATTGCTACATGTTCATTCAATATGATTGATCGCTTTCTATATAAATAATTAGATGAGATTTTCAAAGGAACTAATTTGAAAAACTGCATTCTACACGACATGAAAACTTTACACCTCCTTCAAACCTATGTAAGCATCATGTTAAAATGGTGATATTTGGGGTTATGCTCATTTTTATCAAGTACATTGTATTCAATGTCTTATAAAACTGAGTTGGGTGTGCTTTTTTCTGGACGAAATCAGAAAATGCACCTAAGTGACTAGTGTCCACGATAGAGTTGAAATACTGCAGATCTACATAATCGAGTTGCGTTATGACTTTTCAAGACGAAGGTAACACATTAGGGGTTTAAGTAGAATTACGCCCTTATATCACACCAACGAAAATATATTTTGACAAAACAAAATCAATTTTTTACGTCGTTATACTTTAGAAAACAATCCACAAAACAAGTTTGAAATGAGACTCTGTTTTTGAACAGTAAAATTCCTAAAATCAGAACCTTATTAGCAAAACATTAGGGCAGAAATGACGGACTGACTAAATGCACCAAATGATATCTTTTAAAGCATTAGTAATCAGTGTGACCAATTTTTGCGTATGCAGTGCAAAATACGTCGCATCATAGAACTGACGTAACGCTGTATTGGTGTGTTTGGAATCCTGAATGTATTTCGTTGGTTATTAATGGTATCAATCTGATGATCTGACCTGGTTTACAGACCCCCTAATTCATTCCATGACATGAGAACGTTTACAAAATTGCGAAAACATGACAGTTTTGCTTGTATGACATCCATAGTGGCAGCTCATATCAAAGTGACACTATCTGAATGATTGAGTATGGTCGTACTATTGCATTCTCTATATAACTTGATATATTGAAATCCAACATCATTGAAGGATATCAACCAACCGTAATACTTATAATATTTGATATATAACAGAAATATGGATGAGATTGAAGCATACGTTCATTTGAGATTTGGTCGGTATCCAAGGGCACCGTGGTCGAGGCAGTGATTTTGGACTCTGACAATTAATATTCAGTTTCTCACCGCTGTGAACTCGAATTCCAACCTCGATCAGACAATTTTCGCTGTCCAGCTAACTCACGGAAGATCAATGGTTCTACCAAGGTGTAAGTCTTAAAACTTGAAAGTCGTCGAATGAGATTGTTATGACTTTCTGCGTTTTTATATCGGCAGTTCGGACTTTCGCTGGTTACAGCACTTTGAAATAAAGCAGTTTGTTCCATAAGGACAGTTTCAAGTGGTTGTATCCAATAAGATATTTTTCACTTTCTTCGATGTCATCCGATGTTTTCCGATGTGCCACGATATTGTCCGATGTCCTTCGACTATCCCTTATGTGCTCTGATGTTCTCCAAAGTGTTCCTATGTTCCCAGAGTTCCTTCGATTTTCTCTGATGTTCTCTGTAGTTTTCCGATGTTTCCCGATGTTTCCCGAAGTTCTCCCGCGTTTTGCTATGCTTCCCAAAATGCTGCGATGTACTTAAATGTCTATCATTTTTATTTTGCGCATTTAATATCAATCAGCTACTTCTTTATAAGTAGTAACTTTACATATGTTTTCAGTTCTTGTGTAGTTATGTCCGCATTCAACTCATTTAATAGTTGGATGTTTCAGACAACTTCATCTTCTCCATTGTTTTAGTTATATATAAGTTGACATTTATTTCATGGTGAAGTGATACAACAAACTAAATGCACATTTATATACCAAGCGATTCATGTAAGATAAACAATTTGCGTACAAGGAAACGATACATTATATATTGACATCGGATTATCAATGTTTGTTGTTCTTTGTAGACTACTATTTTCTATCATGTTTTTGTAAGAGGTTATTAGTCATAAATGTAAGTTTATTATTTTATTTCGCATTTATCTCTTGAAGACTAGTTTATCATTTTATTTCGTATTTATCTCTTGAAAACTAGTTTATTATCTGATTTCGTATTTATCTCTTGAAAACTAGTTTATTATCTGATTTCGTATTTATCTCTTGAAAACTAGTTTATTATCTGATTTCGTATTTATCTCTTGAAAACTAGTTTATTATCTGATTTCGTATTTATCTCTTGAAAACTAGTTTATTATCTGATTTCGTATTTATCTCTTGAAAACTAGTTTATTATCTGATTTCGTATTTATCTCTTGAAAACTAGTTTATTATCTGATTTCGTATTTATCTCTTGAAAACTAGTTCCCCCCCCCCCCCCCCAGTCACTTTTCTACAGACTGCTCGAAAGTGAAGCCCTCCAGGAGTCTGGGCTTTGTCTTCCATTTGTTTTGGTAATGTGTTATGGTTTAGTGTTGTGGAATCTGGGGGGGGGGGGGGGGTATTATCTAGGGTAAGCAAAGATTTTGAATGTGTTTTCTTTCTATGGATCGTTTTTCTGATCTTATATCTTTAACGATTCCGATTTCTTTTATAGGTTTTTTACTTAGTGTGGTCAGTTTGGAACTAGTTTAGACAGCTGGGATATCGCATACATCGTGTTCATGTACATACTTTTCTTTTGAAAGATACTTTAACGTAACACTTGTTGTAATATATAAACTCTATAAAAACGTGAAGAAATGAAAACTCAAAGTTTTCGGTTTAGCCCAATCAGTTCCTGTCATTCTGAAAAATAGTTTCGGGAAAGATTGCCCAATTCTAGTGATAAATATCTAGCCAGTGCAATTTATTAGAGATATATCTTTCTCTTTATACGTATCCTTAAGGATTTGTATAGAATATGACTGTATACTCACTGATAGCAGACATAAGTATTGTTTTTTATCATTGTTGTGTGTAGAATGTAGACACTTGGTAAATATTACAACATTTCCATTTAGGATTTCCCAAGACAAGATACATTATAGTCTGCACTATCACATTAACTTTTGTTATCTATTGAGTCAAATAGGAGAGGTCATTTTATTTCTCTAGTAAGGTGGTACGTGTGGGTCGAGGACATCCCTTTCATATTAAATATAACTGATTAATTTCGTGTGCGTATTCGTATTCTTGTCTTACTTAACTACCTAATTAACTAAACGTGCAACCAATGGAGCACTAAATGCAATGAACAAAATTTATAACCCCTAACGCATATTTTGATATGCACATGATGCACAAGCCAATTTCATAAAGTCCAACACCTATTCCCATGGAAAAACCGGACAAAAATACCTGTAATCTACGTGTTTAGAAATTGATTAAATTGATCCTTATTTTTTGGGCAAGTGTCGATAATTTCCAATGGGACTTACACGTGTTGTTCAGTGTATCACAGTATTATAGCAATACAAAGTTCATGTCAAACACTGCATATCATAATTCTCATTTAATTCGTTTTTGGTGAAGAAAATAAACTAAAAGTTGTTCATTTCCACAATTCATACGCAAGCTGTAAAACATTAGAAAATCGAAACTTTAAGCAACCGATTGGATTCAGTTCTGAGTTTTTTTCGATTTCTATAGGAAATGAAACGAAATAAAACGAGGATCTAAAAACCCAAGACACGTTGTAATCATGTTATAAGATGATGTTACTGACAGTCTATCAATAAAATATTACAACTTAATTGCATTCTACGTTCTGTTATCAAGAAAGAAAATGAAGCTGAAATAACAAAACATTATATTGCATTTAAAACGCGTTTTAGTGTTTCTATTGAAATGGCTGTGGTTTATTAAATAAGGTGCCAACGCATAAGGTGTGTCGTGAATGTGTAAACGAAAGTAAGGAATATTTTAGCGGGTACAAATGTATGAACATTCTGTATGTCAACGAATATCCTTAAATCATCATAGGACACTGTCAAATTTAACTCCTAGTTTAATCGATTGTACAAGTTCGAAGTAAAAACAAACAATTCAGTTGTCAAACACATGTACAGCAGTAAAATACCAACCTCAACTGGAAGTGGATAAAATCAAGTATCAACCAATACAATTTTCAGAAAGAGTAAAATCACATTTTACGTAACCTTGTACTGTATTATCATTCTCAAATGGGTTTAACAAAAACTGTCTCTGTATTTCAACAAGCATGAGTATTACAAGTTAACCCCTCTTTCACAAAATACAGACATGTACCATACCTTTGAAAAGAGGTAAACGATGCCTTATGAAGCAATGAAAATTTTGACCTTGTTGATTTTTAATTTCAAAGTTATCTCAATTTCATTTCTATTTAAAGTTATTGTTCAAACATTCTTATTTAACATTAAGCACTTGGGCACGATTCTTATCATATACAAACAATTATTCTATTCTGGCAATAATAGGATTGACAAACATAGCTTTATAAACGTTGATGTTGCTGTTCAGTCTTGCATGCCATACAAACCAGTCTGATGAATATGAAACAACAGGAACACGATTATTGCTCTCCCAAAAGCATGCCGTTGTCTCCATACATCAATATGGCATCAGTGGTGGCATCAACATCATTTAGACAAGGATTCGTATCACTGAATACTTCCTGAGGAAACAAACACATCTTTTCCAAATTTCTTGTGATATATGAGGACATTTCTGTACATATACCCAGAGATTAGTCTCCGATGTGTCGTTTGAGGAGTCTAGAGTCTGTAACTTAAGGTATCTGGTTTGGATGTCAAGTCAAATCAAGTTTCACAAATTTTTCGATTTAAAAACTTTACCGTAATTACATACTAATATAAACCCACTGTATAAAGTGCATTGCGAGTAATTTGAAATAAATAATACATTTGATTGGTCTTCTATAAACTAATACCGCACGTAATTTACATTTTTTTAACAACGATAACTATTATGTATATTGGAAAATCTTACAACAAATATCCTTAAAATGACTGTAAATGTATAATGCAGAGAACCGTGTCACAGGTTTTGTGATAACGTCGTCCGTTAATTAGATACTTGTTTTTAAAGAAATTGTGTACCCTGAACCCCGCTGTGTATTACATATTACGCTGTAAATGAAGAAAGTATCAGAATTATGAGGCATGGTTTACTAGATAAATATTTCCGCCACAAAATACCGAAGACCGCTTTGAAATCCGCCAACAAATAAGGCAGCAATCTTAATTTGAAAATGGGACCTGTGTTTTTGTAAGCGAGTAATGAACAATAAAAGTGTTAGATCATTTTCGTCTTGCGAAATCAACGAATTTCGATTAATCGATGGATCCCACACAATTTTGATAGTCAATCAAAATCGCGAATGTTTACGGTGCAATAATTAAAACCACGCCCAGGTTTGATGTCTTGTAAGAGATTTAAAAACAAATTATTGTCATTGACGAATAAATAGTATCATATCGTACCGATACAATGCACAGCGCTTTAGAGATGGTTAACGCTGATAAGACAAAGTCGATAGAGGGGTGCAGTGTTTATCGCAATAAATCACTAATTTTGCGCTTTCGGTCCTGAAGGACTTTTTGTTGCTTTCTTTTAAAGTATGATATGTAATCTTTGTAAATAACCCAAAATATCATTTTACGTTTTTTTAGCATTTAAAGCCAGAACCGATACCTTAAAGTATTGTAACATGTCTTTTGTGTACTAAGTTAAGTCGCCGTTCAGTACAGAACAGTAGTTATGTCTAACGTTACTTGATCAAAAGAATAAGGGCTGATAGGTCGAAATATTTTTCTTTTCTATTTTTTTTCTTAACATGCATTTTTGTGAGAACGCGAGATACTGAGTATTGCTGGTAAGTACCGTCGGATTACCATAAACACGCCAATTCTTTCTAGCCATGTTATTTATCGACATATTGTACACATTGCGATAGATATGTACTCGTCGGTAACGTATAAATACGAAAAATAAATACTCGCATAGAGTATTTAAATATTATACTAGACATGTTTTGCTATGGTTTGAACATCGATTGGTACCAATGCTAAATGGCTTTGTCAACAAAGAGCGACAAAAACAAAAAGAGTAAAACATGCATTCGTGACAACGTAAGGTTTGTGATTATATTGATAGAGACAGAATCTTTATTCAATTCGAAAAATCGACGTTTGTCGTTTGCAAATGTCGTTTTGAAAATAGACTTGATATGATAAATGTATCTTCACCATGCAGCATTGTAACAATTGTTTTCCCGAGTAAACTACTGATTGATAAACAACACGCATCATTTCATTATCTTTTAATATAATTCCGAACTGGGATACCGAGTCGATTAAACCAGGGATTATATAGAACTTCATTAAGCTTCCTGGATATTTTCTTTATTGATATTTTTATTGTTTCCTAAAATATAAACCTCCCCCAAACTGTTCGCAGAATGCTGGATATAGTGTCGACCTTTCTTGGTTTGAGTTTAATATTGCTCTAAAACATCTTACTGTTTAACTTTGGCCCCAATGTAGGCCATTCTGTTTTATTGTTTAGTTAAGTGTCCGCGTACGCCTAGGTTTTAATCACAACCATTTCGGTAAAGATAAAGGGAGGTTGTTACCCATATTTTCCTCAAGACGACAACGACAATTGAATTCAAAATGTTTAAACTAGTCAGTTGACTGCATGTTGTTCTTTTAAGTACAAATGTATGATGTTTCTGTTAATAAAGTCAAGAAATTAACTGGAGCAACAATATACCAATATCTACAGTACCAGTTTCACTGTTCTAGAATGATATAATTTATGCAACGAAGTGACCCATTACATTATTTATCAAGCAACTTTACAACGTCTTGCTTTTCATGAAGAAACATTCAAAGTATTCTTATATTTGACGTTTTACTGCTTACATATTCTTCTTAACATTGTTACTATTAAAACGGTCACCATACTGTAAATGTCACTGGCCTACAATACAGATATTTAATTACAGCATTCTCTAAGATAGATGTATGGTAAATACTTCCCTCGGCACAAATTATACCACCACATGTCGTTAATTGGTAATGATCATTATAACTGAGACATTCTCGCTGATTTAATATCAATGATAGGATATAATCTCATCCTGATTTATATCATGTTATACACTGAGGTTTAACTTTGCACCGATGACGTCAAATAGCGACATTTTCAGCTCGGCTGATGTAGAAACACCAAGGTCTACATCTGGGTAGAGGCAACGACCTTCCGTAATCTAGTTGGGCAACTTCCCAACTTCTGAACTTAGGTCTCAGTTGGGATTCAAGCTTACAGTGGCTAATTATAACTAGTCAAGTATTATAACTCGACCATTGAGACTCTTTTACGATATTATATGACATTGTGGTACTGTTCTAGAGATGACAATAGAAACTACATTGTCCCTTTCCTTGTATTGCTGTAACATTTACCATATTCACAAATAAAACTACTTTCATAGAAATGTACGAGAGTGGTGTTATAAGGACAGACACGAGATGCAAAGACAGAATATTATAAGCCACAAAGTATGTCAGCAACCAGAAATTGGACCAATATATGAAACCAACTTGTCTATATTGTTATACTTGTGTATATAGAATTTAAAAATAAGGCAGTGTATAGATTATTAATATCCCATATATATTATATATATCCAACTTAAATCAGTGTCAGTGCTCCACACACACCTCTTATGCTATACATTTTTTTGTGTTTCTATAGATTGGCCTGGTTTTGGGAAAGATGGTATTTGAGAGGTGGTATTGATGCTGTTGTTTTTTTCGTGGGGGGGGGGGGGTACCAGTAACTTTTTCTTATCTATACTAATACATTGAGCCAACTACAAGCGTAAATCATACAGTAAAGTGTCAAGTGTAGGTCACCAACAAACAGCATTACAATGTCAACACCAAAGAAATGACAAATAATACTTTATCAGCGGAACAACGTATTGGAGAAGAGTATGCAAAACATAAAATATCACAAATATAGATCTACGTCCTGTGAATAAATCATTAAAGTAAATGCCGATTAACTCAATATGACAGATTGACATGTGACGAGTCCCATGTGACATATTTTACCTCGGTAGTTAAGATGGAAATGCCAGGCATAATCTGAAGTGCCACAATTGAGGTTCTTGTTTTACTAATTTATTAATACATTTGTTCTACATATAAATGTAGGCTACTCCATCAGTACACTATGGTCTATAGGATGAAAGTCCATTATTACTTACAATTGCAACATATATTCCAGGAGTGAAACAAGTGCTAAGGGGTCGTTTAGTTTATTAGCATGGAAAATAAAAGTATCATCCAGTTATCGAAGTTTGTGTGAGTTGTTTGGGAAATATCCTTTTTAACAAACAAACAATTGTTATTCCGACTTATAAGTTGCTGGAATTTCTTCTCCATTTGTTAGAATTTCTCATTCTTTTATACCGGCTGTAATCAATACCTTTATTACTGCTATCATGATCGAATAAATAATGCATGCAAAATGGTTGTTCATGTTTTTTGTGAATGGTATACCCCAAGGAAATATCTTTTTACACAACGGCCAATAGACACTCCAAATAACGCGGCAGAACGCTTAGTATCACACATTATATACACTCATACAGCCACTTTATAAGAAATGGATGATAAAGGATCATTATTTTAATGATATACAATGTATCATTATATATCCATAGAATGGGAATCTGACAGATAAATATTATGAGAATGTTTTGTATAATATATCATTTTGTGTGACGGTAAGAAAATAGAACGGGGTTCAACGAAACGGGACAAACAAATAATCCCATGTTACCGCGAAGATTACCTAGCCAAAAATAAGCAATCACGTCAACCATTACGTAACTTCACATTTAGTGTCCTTATACACATCCGTGCTTTAGGTAATAGATCATGCCAAAACATATGTAACTGTAGCAAATTTGTAAATTGTAAAAACATCCAATTATGTTTTTTGATGTAAACACAAAAAGAAGAAATCAGTATTCTAGTATATACGCCAGTTGGGAGTATTTTTCAAAAGGATACATTATAAATTATATTCAGCGTTAGTTTTTAATTAAGAGATACAGAAACATGAGTTAAAATATTAAGATAAATGTGACTATGCATCGAATGTAATAAAACGTTCATTTATAAGCTATGCTATAGGAAGTTATCCTGCGCGGAATATTGCACCTTAATGGGCAACTAGATCCCTAATAATTATTGGTTAGTCAACAATATCATGTCATCGTACAGTAAATGAATATCAGCTGCATTATTTATTCTTCTATAAATTGTACGCGACATTCTAGGATTTAGGTTTACATATTAGATTAATGGTTGCAGTCATCGACAACTGAAATAATTGCCTCGAGGAAATAGGAAGTGAAAACGTCTAAATGGAATCCTATACTGGCATTGACTGTCACGTTAAATTGGGAATTTGAAATCTGAGTACTAGATGTCTAGTAAGGTACTTGTATTTTGAAAAAAAAGTTTCACCACTATGGCAGCAATTTAAAAATAATTAATATAAAGTGTAGAATGTACATTGCGTAGGTTCGCTTGGAGGTATTTTCAATCGGATACTATCGTAATTACATAATTCCAAATACATTTTGGAATGTTTGTACAAACTGGTACAATTGTATCCGTAGATTTTTCTAATAAATATGCCCCATTCTGAAAAACAAAACGGATTCCCATGGACACGTATAAGATAAGTTACAATGGCATAATAGAAACCATCTTCCGGTCTGCATGTACACCCCATGGGACTGCGATAGCTCGTTTGAAACTAAAACAAGGGATATTGAAACTTTACTGCCATGGTCTGCAAATATTGAAATGCTGGTTTGCCATAAACAGAAACGCATGAAACTCGATTAGTGTGCAATATTATCAAAGTGTCCATTATGAGATGATTACATCGGTCATGAAGGCAACAATGTTTCTACGCTTAAAGTAACAATGTAACATAAAAGACATTCATAATGCAAAGATTATTGTTATCTCTTGTTGTGAGTTTTGTAATTCTTTTTCCTTTGCAGTCATTCTTTTATTTCTATTACATTTTGTGCTTTTTGTTAATTGTCTATAACATTTTACAGTCAACATGTGCGGAGTGTTTATTATTTATGTATATTGGCAATTTCAACGCTAACGCTTTTCTGATAACCCGATTATTCCAACAACTCAGGTGTTGCGTTAGAAATGTCTTTCATCGAATTAATATATATTTGTTTTTACGTAGTTGTCATAGACATCACACATTTCAACAGTTTTGATTCTATACAGAAAGTGAGAACTGTTCAATCACAGGACTATTTCCACATTTATCACATCCAATGGAAAACAAATACCGTGCTTCCCGTGTCTGTAATGTAACGTAGAATCCCATGTTGTAAAAACGATGTGTAGCTTTGCTTCTGCAAGGCAGTACCCTCTGGGATACTGTGTTATGACCTCCATGGTTTAATATTGTGTGTTTTGTGGCTTCTGGGGTTGGTAGTTTTGGGGAGGTGAGACTTCCTTTTCTCAATAATACTCATAATAGCATAGATAATGAAATATAACGGCTCCCAACAACTTAAACAACGGCATTAAAGTTTTGTTTGTTTTTTATAAATCATGTGGAAATAAGTTTGTTTAATGTAGCTCGTGGTCTGGTCAGTGATATACGGAAAATGAAACATTTCCTGTGTTGGAATAGTAAATACGAGTATGATTGTTCTGTTACTTCTGAATTATATTATGTACACGTACAGACAGACCTGTGAACAATGACCACCTTTGAAACAGGCAGATCACTGGTCATCAAGTTTTTCCTGATAATCAATAACGGATTTTAAAATAATGGCCTTTATTTAAAGGTTGACCTTTATTCGGAGGTGGTTTCTAACTCCAGCTTGACCATACTTTGATATATAAAACGTATGTCTTTATGTTGCACAGGAAAGGGAAACAATTAATTGCATTTTATTGCAAGCCTTCTGACATATTCTGGCTATGGCAATCTTGTCAAGTGTTGATGAGACACAAAAGGTGTTTCCCAGGAGTTATTTGTTGTATCACTTTTCATTTATAATCATTAATAATGCAGTTAACAATATACTCAATGATATCAGAAAAGTACTCCTTTCGGAGGTACATATACACACTATATCCTAAGATAATCGAGTCTTCATTTGTTACTTAGTCATCGTAAATGATCCATGGTTTCCTTGTATTACCGCATCTATACATACTTAGTTTTACATAGAACTTTACTAAGAGGTGCGTAATGGCGGGATAACTAATTAGCTCGGTGAAATATAAAAAAATGTAATAAAAACACCAGTACTCATTAATATCATATCACATTGCTACCTAATGAGCAAGCCAAATAATGTATAAGATGTAATCTAAATGTACGTGTAAATGCCAATTAACATGTTTCGTGTGTTACCTATATAAAATATATCGGTGCCATTCTCATGCACATTCAGCTTTTATTCGTAAATAATTAAGAGAGTGTAGGAAACAAAAAATGATCAAATCTCAACACTGAATTGATTGTAAAATTTCAATCAGAATTTAGCAACTCGCCTTGATACTGACAAACCAATCTTTACTACCAGCAGTTGATACACTGTATTATTGCATAAGATCAATTTTAGGGAAATAAACTAACTTTATAAAATACAATCTTCACAGTTCTGATAAGCATTTCATTTGATATCGAATGCAATTTCGATTTGTAACGAGTTAATTCAACTTGACGATCATTTTCCACAAATTTTTCATGTCAGGATGATTAGAAACTTGTGCAATTATTTCGTTTGTTTCTCTTATCATTGCTTTAACAACAGCATTGCCCTTTAAGCGAACAATTCCAGATTAGATTGTGAACAGACGTAAATAAATAAGCACAGCTTCCTCGACGATAAATAAAATGTAATTAACTTTCTTTGACACAAATTATACCAGCAGTTTACTTTTATTAGGAGTCAATATCATATTTGACGGATTTCGTGACGCTGAAAACTGAAGATTGGATTCTGGATGAAATAAAGCTTCATTTGATGTACACACAGGTATCCCCACAGACCCTCTACTACCCAGGAATTCTTTTAACACTCTAAACACTGTCAAATATTATGTTTATAACATGTTTTATAACAACAAAATAAAGTTTTTTAAAAAACGATCACCATATATATATTATATTGTAAAGGTATAGAACTCCTGGGCTCAGAATTCACACCGGTCGTGTTCATCAAGGTCCTGTTGTAACAATTTCGAACCGATTTTCAAAAGCATGGTCTTATTCCACGCAGAAATAATTTCTCTTTAACCACCATCTAATCTTATATTCATATTATTGCGCTGAACTGGAGCAACAAGCCCTTGAAAAATACTGTCGTCCGCTTCCATAGGTACGGAATGTTCGAAAATTAAACTGTACCATTCACACATGCGCAGTATCTATTTTCGCAAACAGACGACTAAATCAACAAAGATGGCTTGATTTTTTTTGGTGTAATAAAGTAAATATTACATATCTGAAGGGTGAAAGTAAATTGTCAACTTTCGAAAATACCTCGATTAACAGAATTTCCTCAAGTTGACAATTTTACTGTCACCCTGTCAGACATGTAATATTTATACAATGTGTACAAAGATCACCTATGAGAAAGACATAATGTGACCCTATGGAAAGGTGACCTTTATTCAGATGTGATTTTGTTCAAATGTCGTTTTTTTAAATGGCATCCATTCACTGGGTGGCCTTTATTCGGAGGTGACCGCTATAAAAATCTGAGAACTCCAAAAGTCTGAAAACAGTTTTCAATTTTTCTTCAACCGGCATTAAATATTTATTCATTATTTCAAAGCTTATTTTATGACGCATGTATTTGATGTACAGTTGTGTGGAAAATGTCAAATACATTTTAACAAATGATTAAATCAACATTTGAATGCTTTTCGAATCCATATAACATATGGTTTATTGGTTAAGCCTGTGCTAAAACATCTATATGATGTTATAAAAATGAAGGTAGAATCTAAATATGATTCATATGTGTTGCGTTTGTTCATACCATAATGTTCAATGTATGTTTGGCATATATCAATTTATGGGGAAAATAAAATACAAAACTGCATGTACGAGGGGTGATCAAAATGTTCGTGGATAAGTTATATCCGTTTATTATTTTATATAGAAATAAAATGAAACATATAGTTAATTAATTATGGTTTCCATAACAACCTCGTCAAAAGTTTAAACAAAGGCATGTGATGATAGCCCCTCCTTATTTGTTTGACTTTCTTTTTAGTTTGTTGTTTAATTTTGTTAAGAGCCCAACCATTTCAGACATTTTTTGGAAAGTTACAAAAAAGGTTAGATAGCAATAGAAGTACAAGGCAAAGAAATCATAGCTTTACCTTGTCAAATTTTATAGTTATTATCTTTTGTTTTATTCTAACTTTGACTGGAGTATAACTACATTACCATTAAACATTTTTATACGAACTTTTGGAGTATTAATGCTAAGAATGTGATTCATAAATCTACCATGCATTTATTAGATATTTGCCCTTTGTTTAATAGCTAACAAAAATATCATTTAAGAAATTTATAAAAAAAGTCAGAGCAATGACCAAACGTGTAAATTAATATATACTTGAAACTATAGAAATATAGACAGCAATGAGATGTTGAGAGTTCAATACCCGTATCATAATTTTATATATTCTCTTTGTTACTGTCCTTACTTTAAATAGTCATCATGCTTGCATGCAACCGGGAAAGATTTTCCATTTTTTTAAATTCTCTTTTTGACATAACCTTCATCAAGCGGGGGATTTGCGATGACAACATCGCTTTGTTATATATTTAAGACGCAGCTCCATGTATGTCATGAAAGTTGGTAGAATATCATTATATCAAGCAGAGTGGTACAATAGTGATACTTTGTTGTTGTCTCGTTTTGTATTGAAGTAAATGCCAATCATCATCAACGAACAAGCGTATTGACAGACACTGTAGTGAATTAATGTGGCTATGGGGGACATGTGTTAATGGACCATTATTAAGCAGCAGCCAGTAGCAATCCAGATTCGTGAAATATTCTAAGATAGTGTGAAAATATCAAATATTGCCGTAAAACATATTCGTTAGAATTGTTGAATTGTTTACATAGTGAACCATCTTGGTTGATTCGTTTTCATGTATCCAAGAGCCACTCAAATTTTGTCAAAATAATACTCACACAGAAAAAGTGCTCCTGGTACATACATGTAACCTATAATGTCTTTATAGTCTTCAAACGCTGTACAGACAGAATGCCAACTGATGAGCATCGGAATCATGACAGTCCTTGAACATTGATACGTTCGGAAATAAAGTGAAGTAAGTATGACATCGGGGGAAAACCCGGAGTGATTAAGAAAGATGTGCTAAAGTAACCATTGCATCCACGTCTAAAGAATATTATCCCATCAGAGCAACATTTGCGGAACTTTGTGTATCTATAAACGTCCCAAGTTTCTTACCTTGTCAAGTTAATTACTCTAATACAGACAGTCCTGCTAGAAATGTCGACCTCGGGGTGGTCTAATTCACTTAACGCTACCAAAGTCTCTACTGGTTTACCATGGATTGGTTGAGGGGGGGGGGGGGGGGAGCACACAAACTGTTAGGACTGACTGATCTTTTTAAGGTTGATTTCCCCATGGATATAATGTTCAAAGTACAGTATATACTGTATATATATATATATATATAAAATTATAGATAACCAGACGAACTAAAACTGTTGTGTGAATGATGCACTTTTCTATAATAATGTGGTGTTCAAGAGTACTTACACCATATGAAATATGACGTCATAAGTTCAATGGCGTAGCCTGAAACAATTTTATGCGATCGTAAAACCCTAACCGCTCCGGGACTACCCACACTGGGCGGAGCAGTAATTAAAAAGGATATGTCAACAGACAATAATTATAAGGGAGATGACAACAGTCAATAATTATAATAAGGATACCAACAGACAATTATTATAATGAATATACCAACAGACATTAATTATAATGAAGATGCCAACAGACAATAATTACAAGGGAGATGCCTTACAGCATGAGACAGACAGGGTAGCTTTGCATGACAGTGCGACCACATACACGCATCATACGGGCTTTCAGTCCCTCGACAACAAGGGATGAAAGAAAACAAGTATAGAAGTTGCTGCTGTTCGCAGCAAAAAGATAGCGTTGCCCAAAAAGGGAATCGAAGCCGAACGGAAGTTGTGAAATTCCGAAACAGATTAGAAAGTGTTTTCTTATGTAAGTATATGCAAAAAGGTATCTTCTGTGCGAGAACAATTTTAATCCCAAGGACATGATTTATAATGTATTATATTATTTGCATAGGACCGTTATGCGATGCTATGTATTAAATATATATGCAAGTTGGTCTTGTAGTTCCTGCCACGAAGATTTTTCGAAGATGCCATTTTTAAGCATGTTACATAGCTCCTGTGACTTTTTTATGCATCATACTTGAACCAGCTATATATATAACATTTGTAGAGGGGTAAGACTTTTTTCTATAGTCCACACTGTGGCTATAGTCCAGGGCATACACCACTAAACCCTAACGCTGAAATCACTCTCAAAATCAAAACTCTCAAATTTAGTGGTGTAGGCCTGGACCATAGCCGGCAGAACCACAGAAAAAAGTAATTTACAAGCGGTGTTGTAAGAATAACACGTCGTTTTATTTACAAGCGGTGTCGTAAGAATAACACGTCGTTTTATTTGCAAACGGTGTCGTGAGAATAACACGTCGTTTTATTTGCAAACGGTGTCGTAAGAATAACACGTCGTTTTATTTACCACCGGTGTCGTAAGAATAACACGTCATTTTATTTACACCCGGTGTCGTGAGAATAACACGTCGTTAAATTTAAAACCGGTGTCTTAAGAATAATAACACGTCGTTTTATTTACAACCGGTGTCGTGAGAATAGCACTTTGTTTTATTTACCACCGGTGTCGTGAGAATAACACGTCGTTAAATTTACAACCGGTGTCGTGAGAATAGCACTTCGTATTATTTGCAAACGGTGTCGTGAGAATAACACGTCGTTAAATTTACAACCGGTGTCGTGAGAATAACACGTCGTTTTATTTACAAGCGGTGTCGTGAGAATAACACGTCGTTAAATTTACAACCGGTGTCGTGAGAATAGCACGTCGTTAAATTTACAACCGGTGTCGTGAGATTAACACGTCGTTAAATTTACAACCGGTGTCGTGAGATTAACACGTCGTTAAATTTACAACCGGTGTCGTGAGAATAGCACGTTGTTAAATTTACACCCGGTGTCGTGAGAATAGCACTTCGTATTATTTGCAAACGGTGTCGTGAGAATAACACGTCGTTTTATTTACCACCGGTGTCGTAAGAATAACACGTCATTAAATTTAAAACCGGTGTCTTAAGAATAATAACACGTCGTTTTATTTACAACCGGTGTCGTGAGAATAGCACTTTGTTTTATTTACCACCGGTGTCGTGAGAATAACACGTCGTTTTATTTACAACCGGTGTCGTGAGAATAGCACTTCGTATTATTTGCAAACGGTGTCGTGAGAATAGCACGTCGTTTTATTTACAACCGGTGTCGTAAGAATAAGACTTCGTTTTATTTACAACCGGTGTCGTGAGAATAGCACTTCGTATTATTTGCAAACGGTGTCGTGAGAATAACACGTCGTTAAATTTACAACCGGTGTCGTGAGAATAACACGTCGTTTTATTTACAAGCGGTGTCGTGAGAATAACACGTCGTTAAATTTACAAACGGTGTCGTGAGAATAACACGTCGTTTTATTTACAAACGGTGTCGTGAGAATAACACGTCGTTAAATTTACAACCGGTGTCGTGAGAATAACACGTCGTTTTATTTACAACCGGTGTCGTAAGAATAACACGTCATTTTATTTACACCCGGTGTCGTGAGAATAACACGTCGTTAAATTTACAACCGGTGTCGTGAGAATAACACGTCGTTAAATTTACAACCGGTGTCGTGAGAATAGCACGTCGTTAAATTTACAACCGGTGTCGTGAGAATAACACGTCGTTTTATTGACAAGCGGTGTCGTGAGAATAACACGTCGTTAAATTTACAACCGGTGTCGTGAGATTAACACGTCGTTAAATTTACAACCGGTGTCGTGAGATTAACACGTCGTTAAATTTACAACCGGTGTCGTGAGAATAGCACGTTGTTAAATTTACACCCGGTGTCGTGAGAATAGCACTTCGTATTATTTGCAAACGGTGTCGTGAGAATAACACGTCGTTTTATTTACAACCGGTGTCGTGAGAATAACACGTCGTTTTATTTACAACCGTTGTCGTGAGAATAGCACTTCGTATTATTTGCAAACGGTGTCGTGAGAATAACACGTGGTTTTATTTACAACCGGTGTCGTGAGAATAGCACGACACAAACTAAAAAACAAAAGGCGTATGTGCGACTCTGACAAGAGAATCGCTATACACCAGATCATGAAATGATAAATAGTAACATAATTTCAACACCTTTTATACCACTGTGCTAATGCTTGAAAACAACTTTTGAATATGTATATTTTTTACTAAAGGTATGTCTAATAAATCTATTTTAGTATTTACAGTAATGTACTTTCATGGGCTGGTTGATGGTAAATTATACTTAGTATCTTTTTATTTGAATAAGAAAATACTGAACAATTTAATAGACATATACCTAAAATTAAAAACACGCTTAAATTTACGTCCGTATTGTAATATTTGTGCCCCGGGGATTAACGCAAACTATACAAAACCTTACAATGTATAACTGTTTCACACCTTCACACCATAACTAACATAACAAAAACGCTGTTTTTGTTGCATTTTATTATTATTTGTTGAATTATTACTTTAAACAGTACGTATTCAATTATTGAAGCACTTGCAATCAAGCGAATGTCGATATTTACTTACCTGTGGACAAATCAGTCTGGTTTATTCTCTATATTCATTGTATACATCAACAAAAATGTATTCAGTGTACAGATATACCTATTTTATACACATTACAAGTTAAAAGAATTTAAAGGATATTCAAGACATTATATTAAGATATTCTGCAATGTGGATGGAAGGATACCAACATTCATGCAGTCAGTATCGTACAACATAATAATTTGAAGTAATGATCAATGCTATAATATCTTCAATGGTGAGTTAAATTTCTTAAACATCAGAAAAACGGAAAGAGTTAAAAAATTCAATAAAGACTTAATATAATGACTTCAACACAATGATATATATCAACACAACTATAAGCAATGTCAATGTTTTATAAAAACAGAGCAAGTAGATGACAACATCTACACAGACATGAAACTTATAACAGATTTTTGTGGATCAAGTATTTTACAACAGTCAAAGGTAACATAATGAAATCTGTATTATAAGATAATACATAAACAAACACTACACAATATGCATAAACGTGTATTATCAATGAAAGTAATTTATAAAATAACATTCATATACAAAGTAACGTCTGTATGTTCATATTTCTGAGCTTATACTCACGTCAGTGCGTTTATATTTCTGTGTGTTCATATTTCTTAGTTAATACAAAATAAAGACAATCGAAATGACGTTTTCGTTGTCTCGTATCCAAAAGAAATTTAGAGAGTTGATCGAAAATATTATAAAATATATCAAATCCGAGTCCAATGACCAAACAAATCGTAAACACAAATAGCTCCGCGCCTGTGTTAAAGGGCCACAACTTCGTTAAAAATCACTCAACAGTAAAACCTGTGATATATGTGCAACTTCCCTTAGTAAAGACCATTCCTGTAAATTTTCCTACGAATCCCATCAGTAGTATAGCCGAACTTTACTGAAAATAACTTTGTCCTCTGTACGTGCTATCTATTTATCGTTCCTTTTGTTAACATTGAAAACTGTACACATCAGCGATTTTAATAGGCCTGCATATTATATCATCGTAACATATCAATATTTTTTAGGGGTTTAAGTTTAGGTAACATTGATGGAGACACATACCTAGAAAATAAATCAATTTTACTTCATAACGCGTAGATAAGCTGACTAATTTGGTCGATGCTATAACAGAGCGAACAAGGGCATGTACGAAAGAAATATTTTTTAAAACGAAATTAAGCTATTAAGGAGTTTGGTCTGTAACAGTTTTCATTACTTTTATTCCTTTTTAGAAGACATTTATTTTAAATTTTAGCAAATTTCACAGTCCCATTATATTTTGTATATATTTGAAGTGCCAGACCCCCTCTTATCATTTTTGCCCAAATTTGAAAAAAAAACAGGACATTATTTACAAAAAAAAATGCAAATGAAATAAGTTTTTATAGAATTGTTTTTTGTGTTGGTTTAAATTTTGGACCTATTCATTTAACAAAATGACCTTTAGCAACAAATGAACATTGTTTTTAACATTTTTTTTCATCTAAAATAAACGCATGTGCATAAAACAGACTCCCGTTTTCACAGAAGCAAAATTTGCACATTTGTTCCAACAACTATAACCAGTGCCGCTGTGTCGGCTATAACAGTTTGAAGGTGATACATGATCAGGTTTTCTGAATTGCTTTAAACTATCTTGTATGTTTACTCATTTTTTTAAACACAAACATGCTTCCGCTTTGATATCTTAGCTAATTAATTGAGAAAAAATGTTCTATCAAGAAGAAAATACTAAAAAAGCTCGAACCGGGGACTGAACCCTGGACCTCTTATTTCATAATCTAGTATCTTACCACTGCACCCACTGGCAATCAATGACGTCATTCGGTGAAGACAAAAGTTTAATAAATGATTCTAAATTTAGAATTTCCATTAGAGTTTGAAATCCTTAAATGTAAAGACAGGACATAAAGTTTAGCAATAGCATTAAATTCATAACACGAGATGGCATTACGTGTCTATAATTCAACAATTTCACGTCTACATTGTATCACTTGGTTACACAAATCTATTCACTACCACCAACACTGTTCACTACTACCTCACCAATGACTTTCAGTCACATGACCCAGAACATGCATTGCGCTGAGTCCCTGTAGTCAATACGTGTACCCCCGGGGCATATGATACACACTCTATACAAATCCAAGTCTTTTATGAAGGCGTTTCACACCTCGCTTCGGTCAACGTGTTTTATCGCATAATGTTTACAAACAACATGCTCATGTCATATATAACTATGCATCTAACATAAAATCCAAATTTTAACTACTTTCATTTCTATCATACTCTCAGAAATACATATTGTGCTAACAAACACCCTTTAACAACCGAAACCTGTCCCCCACAGACGAAAAAGCTAGCGGACATGCCCCAATCGAGAACAGTGGCCACCAAAATGGCTAAATTATTTCCCGAAGTGCCATTTGGACCTTCTAACATGGATCTAAAACAAGTCTTGTGTCTTGTTCAGTGGAAATAACAATCATTTGAATGTTTAATTATAGAGCAACACACACTTATAACAATATAAAAAAATATATATTGAAAAGAATTACAATATCAGAATTAGAATAATTACCTCCCTTGATTTACAAAAGTTATCAGACGGTCTGATGCTTATATGTATGGCTGTTACTATGGAGACCGCTACTCAGAACGAGCAAAAAACTGTATCAAATTACATGTTTTAAATTTGTTCAGATTAATAGTGACATTTTTTGTGCGCGGTTTTAACTCAATAGTCTATAGTAATCAGTCATGCTGTAAATAGAGAAGTTCCGCCAACTTCTAGGACAGCCCTCGTAAGAAGTGTCCAAGCCACGCTGAGACACGCCGAGGTAGTTGCCTCGGCTAAAATTTGCAGAGCAATAAAAATAATGTGTTGTATTAATTCCATTATACAAGCATTCATTCAATTGTGTTATAGTGAAAAAAGAAAACACCTAAAAATGTTTTAAACTCCGAGCATCAGGTTCCTCGATCTTATCAATTGTAGTAGATTTCAGCAATGAATGTTCATAATTTTTTACATGATGTATGGTAAAAGTAACAAAGTCACGTCATAGTGCAGCACTTGCACGAGACATAATTAAAACGTGATATACACCATAATGAATATATCTTTATGGCGGTGTGTCGTACGCGAAAAATGAAAAAAAAAACTATTTATTTCATTATCGAGATATGATGGAATATCTATAAGGATCATTTACCGTGTATATTGACCAAGTGACAATCGCATTTGCGTAAGATAACTGTCTATTTTTTATTAATAAACATGTAATTATGTGCCATTTGTATGATTATGGTTCATGATACGCCGACATAATCAATTCTATTGTCGGTCATGTTCTTTAAGTACAGTTATATGAAACGCAATGTATGTTGTCAACATACAGATATCAATTACGCACGATGAATTCCACCTGCAAGAAAACACCACAAGACCTTACAATCACGTAACAAACAGAAACATACCAAACACAGCGAGCAAACCCCGATCCTTAAAACATGTTTGTTTCATTTCATGTAGTGTTCAATATTTCAGCTTTATGCTAAGACCTATGATATATATACTCATTTCTTTTCTATATTTGTGACGTCTGCTGCAACACCAGGTCAGTGGCACAAATGACGTTACGTCAAAAATCGCTTTTTAAAATAAGCGCGTGAATTGAATGATTTAATTTCTATTGAATTAGAAAGTTTCTGAACTTGTAAAGCAACGAAAACAAACAAAAAAGGGCAGATTTATTAACAAGCTTTTTGTTTGTATGCTAATTAAGTAGGTTTTCATTATTCTGGAATAAATGAAGTATTGCTCAGTACGGTGATATTGTATTGTTTTATACGGAAGGCTGATTCTTGGCATGCATCGATTACTCCATTTAAGATACATTGTAAGCCCACACGATAAAGATTGACAACGCCCATTCATTTATTGCATTCGATGTTGATACAAAATGTTTCTTTTGTATAATTGCACCAGTGCCCATTGTCTCAACTGTTTTAAATGCAAGCTGTGCCATGCAGATGCCCGTTGAAAACAAAAGGTGCTTTCAAGTATAATATTTCATAAATAAAGAAATTTACATTAAATCATCATACAAAAAGATGTAATGTACACTCAATGAACAAATATGCAAATCGTTCGTCAGCCTATAGAAACACATAGAGAAGAGATGAAACATGAAGACAAACGTATTTAAAATTGAATAATGACACATCAGACATAGAGGAGTGACAAAGATGGGCAATGGCTTATTATTATGATGTCCACCGTCGAGAGCACAAGATAATTACAAAAATCACATTATTATCATGCATTGTCACCTTGACAAAGAACTTGAACATATTGTAAGATGTAAGTCATGTTTTTATCGTTGAAGTGTGCTTCTCGGGTTCTGGTTGTCCATGACAGGTAAATCGTTCCAAATACAAAACTGCGCAAAAATCAGGAATCACATTGTCTAGGTGTTAATTGGCTTATTAAAAACTTTTTTTAAAATGCAAACAAGTGTTTTTTTTTAGATTCAAAGGCAGGAAAAGGTAAACGAAAAGAACATAACCTTTCGCTTGCCATATTCACTTTTATTCATACTTCAGCGGGTAGTCTTCCGATGCTTATAATTCTACGGATATATTATAAGTTCTCTAAAATAGGTCGAATTTCAAAAAACAACAAGAACTGCTTGAATTCGTTAAAATGTTTTCCATGTTTCCATGAATGCATTTTGCAAAATCAATTTTAACCTGTGCAAAATATAAAAAACAAAAAACGTTTTCCATGGTTTAAACTTCGATTGATTTTTCTCCTGGCAATGGCCACAGATTTAATACTTTGATAACCATTATCTCTTTCAGAAAATAGATAATTTGATCGCTGACCTGAAGCACTTCTCCGCAACTGTTACGTAACGAATGGAGAGATTAAATACAACATTCCCATAAAACGTACATCAATCTACTGCAAACGTTTACCGTCCTTTAGATGTGAGAGCTACCTATCAGATTAATTCAATTATGAGTTGAATATGATGAATTACGTGCATACAGATTCAACGATCGAAATTACTGACAAAATAACGTTTTAAAGGCATTTATATTCCCTTTTATGCCATTGTTCCATGCTGACAATGTTGTTTAATGTACTTAAACGGTACATGACTGTCGACAGTGCACGCCTTTGGCTTTGATCTCCAGACATTTTATGGCATTTGAATATAAACATCTAACGGAGATGTTTAATCTATTATAGTTGTAAATATTAATGGAACTTTATTAATATCAATTGCTATTCTATTTTGTATTGATCGCAGGGCAGCAATGTTCGAGTGTCCTGGAGAAACAGAGGTACATTTAAACATGAGTGAACTTATGATATACTTTGAAACTTCATTGGCGACATAAGAAAGCAGGATGTCATCATAGAAGGGGTTCCGAAACAGTAGTTTGATTGACAAAAATGTATCAAAAGTAATTCATTTTGAAAAACGATGAACATTAAATTGGAAACTTTGCAAAACAAAGTCCAACAAATAGCAATGGATTTACATGGTCTAATAAAGAATTAAATGTTTCTCACTAGAGTGATTAAAGAATGACAATAAGGAGGGAGAATCTTAGTTCATCATCATCATAATAACACGACAGTGCATGCTTCAAGTTTCTAGATTATATGTGTGTTTTTAACTTTGAAGATGTTACGATTGTACAGTTACATCAATGTTATACACAAAGGTTTCCTCCGAGATTTTCAGACAGATATCTGTGTAAGAGATTCCTTTGTTCATTTATTCCTAGGAAGACTCACATAATGCAGTCACAGATCAGACAAGCACACTTTTATCTTTGTTTCTTTGACAATGTCTCCGAAGAGATTAACTAATAACAATAAATACACTGTCTGACTTTGACAATGTGTATGGTTATGTTCAGACGTTCTGATATACTGTCCTGAAAGATTTATCTACAGGTGTATTCAGTAGTATGTTAATGTACGAACACCATAAAGTATTGTAGAGATTAGAATGTATATTTGCGGCTTCTTCGTAAATGAAAGAATGAGCAGTACTTAGCGCCTGTAGTTTTCTTATCACGAAGAACACCCCACCAGGTTTATATTCTATCAAGATAGGAAAGCCAAAACAAACCCTTGTCACTGATTGTATACAAGAAAGTGGGACGAGCACTACATGTATACAGACCATTCGCTTTACAAAAATGCCAAGATAAAAGAAATCGTATGATGCGTGATTATCAATGACAAAGGCTCGTGTTAAAGTTCATATAAGACCAGACGAAATTATTGAGAATATACACCTAGTACATACGGTTAGTCGAAAAAAAACATTTATTTGCTAAAACATCAAAACATACCTTCCGTATCATAGAGATATGATTTATTACCAAAGTAATAGTGGTGGTTGGGTAAACCTATACAAACACTTTTTCTGGCCTCTTTTCGTTATATTCCATACAAGGTTGGCAATACGGAGTTTCATTATTTGTGTATTCAGTATTATCCTGTATATGATTCAGAATAGATAACTAACCACTCAAGTGACATATTCATCAAATTACAATATTTCGCAATGTAAATGCGAGATGAATTCCTTTTTTTGTCCATCGTAAATTTTAACTATTACATCATGAATGCCACTAGAGATCTCCCAGACAGGACATATTTATTAAATATTATTGATAGATAAGTTGGGGCTTATTATCAACAAACCATTGAAATCCTCGGTGAGTTGTTGAAATACGTCCAAATACGAAGTTAATAAATGCTTAAATTTCTTTTTGATTACTGTTTCCATTGCAATGCTCAAAGAGGAAGAAGTCAAATTGGTTTTAGTCGTGACATTTACACTGTGAAGAATAACAGTAAGAAATAGGTCTTAACCATTATCCAGTAAGAACATAATGATTTACCAAAATATTTGCCCAAAAGGTAAATGGCAATGTAAATGTCATTGTAAAGTAGCGAACACAAAAAGGAGATGGGTTTGAAAAGGACTTCTTGAAAGACATTGAGAACATACTACCAAAATGTTATCTTTACACAAAAGTCTCCACCCAGAAAGACCCATCCAACACACTGAATGCATACAGATGAAGTGCGTTATACGTGTAAAGAGTCATTTGAGTGAATGAGAAACAAGTTATGTAATGTAACAGAAAAATATGTCCTGAATCTGCCAGACGATTTCATACAACACAAGTTCATTCATTAAAACACATCTTGATAAATACAGAGCAGTAATATTTTACAGTAAAACAACTTCTCATTGTTATTTTGGATTTCGAAAATGTAGTCTTTATCTGTTTCATAAACCATACGCTAAAATAAAAATAGTTTCAACAGAAAAATTATTTTTATATTCAAACATTATTCATAACTATTCGTCAAAAGGCTTGCTATATTTGTTATTATTCTGACAACGTAATACGTGTAATACATTAGATAATAATTACGACACGTCTTTGTATTTGTAATAACTAATTCATATCAATATAGATTCCACAACACTGTGACGACATCACCAACAGGGAGCAGTAGAAATGTCCGTCATGCTGGCAGCCCAGCAGCCTAGCAGCATCAAGTTGGCAGCCCAGCAGCCTAGCAGCGTCATGCTGGCAGCCCAGCAGCCTAGCAGCATCAAGTTGGCAGCCCAGCAGCCTAGCAGCGTCATGCTGGCAGCCCAGCAGCCTAGCAGCATCAAGTTGGCAGCCCAGCAGCCTAGCAGCGTCATGCTGGCAGCCCAGCAGCCTAGCAGCATCAAGTTGGCAGCCCAGCAGCCTAGCAGCATCAAGTTGGCAGCCCAGCAGCCTAGCAGCGTCATGCTGGCAGCCCAGCAGCCTAGCAGCATCAAGTTGGCAGCCCAGCAGCCTAGCAGCATCAAGTTGGCAGCCCAGCAGCCTAGCAGCGTCATGCTGGCAGCCCAGCAGCCTAGCAGCATCAAGTTGGCAGCACAGCAGCCTAGCAGCGTCATGCTGGCAGCCCAGCAGCCTAGCAGCATCAGGTTGGCAGCCCAGCAGCCTAGCAGCGTCATGCTGGCAGCCCAGCAGCCTAGCAGCGTCATGTTGACAGCGTAGCAGTGTAGCAGCTCAGCAGCGTGAAGTTTGCAGCGTAGCAGCGTAGCCAGAAGATTAATTCATTAACCATGATAAAGATATATCAGTATGTTTGTACAAATTATAGAATATTTTAATGTAAGAGTATATGCAGAGCATATATCTATGTGAGTGACATTATAGAGGATATTCAAGTAGTAGTAAAAAGCATATCTACATGTATAAGTGCCTTGGATGAGGTACAGTAACGGATTTAACTAATAATAATGTTCATACGGAAGACAGGACGAATACTTTTATTGCAAATCGCTTCACCTTAATTATTAGATTATATGTATCGACAGAGACATGCCAGACAAGACAATCTGATAATATAATCATCACATAATACATACTGACAGTATCGGTCGTATTGCGCACAAGACTTTCAATTTGCAGATGGCATTGTCATAATTGGTTGAAATGAAGACAGCTAATCATCAAATTATTTTTAGGTAGGGTCTCTTACAGAAGTTACAGGATTGTAAATATATAGCCAGATGACTGGTAGAGAAAAGACGCGTTCTGCATTTATACAAATTATCAAATGACACGTTCTTAAAGATATACGAGTATTTTAAGCGACTGATATGTTTTAAGGTAGTATGCGACCTTTCCTTGACGTCATGGGTCAAAAATCGAATTTTACAAAATGGTAGTATAGCATGTTCTTCTATTTTTGTTCGTCTTATTTTTTCAGACCCGTTTCCTAGTAACACCACGTCTAATGTCAGAGGCGTAAAATCGACGTTTAACATGCATAAATGGTTCAAAAAGACTTATATTGTAATTTCAGATACACCAATTTCAAGCTCTCTTTCTGCGGAAATAGGCTCATATAAGTTTTAATGGGTTTTGCCGTCATTGTTTTCCTGTCGGAACGTTAATCACTAAAATACGTACGTTTTTTTTTTTCACCCGTAACTTTTCTAACGCAACACCTCTTCAAATCGATATAGCGCCATTATTGGTAAATGGATTTTGTAGAAATTTGGACTAAGAATAATTCAACACATATCTAATACTTTCTAATAAATTTAATACAAATTGATGAACAAAAAAATATAAAACGTAACACTGCAAAAGTCAAATTCGCAAAATCGTACAACGTAAAATATTAACAATGTGAAAAGTCACTGAGTATCACAAATTCGAGTGGCTATTACCTTGCGTGTCCTCCCATGGCTCTAACAACGTGTACACATCTCTGCCTCATTGAAACCACGTAGATTAGAATGAAATGTTGAGGGATGTTTCGCCACTCTTGCACAAGGGCCTGTTCCAATTCACGCAGCATAAGGGGGGCTACTGGACTTCTCCGTACCTGCCTGTACAGTTCGTCCCACAGGTGTTCAATAACATTAATATCGGGTGACTTTGGAGGGAAAAGAAGCTGACGTATATTCTGTTGTTGTAGTAATGTCTGTGTCGGGCGTGCTGTATGAGCAGGTGCTCCGTCCTGCAACAAAACCATGCCGCGTGACTGACCGGCCTGCAACATGCCCATTGCGCGGTTGCGCTCGTGAATATTCATACGAGCCATATTGTTTTTTTAATTAAATTTATGATTTTCTGGTGTAAGATCCCAACTAGAATGATGAATTGAAGTATATCGCGTTTCTCGATTTCTTCGTGCAAAAAAATGAAACCGTACCTACCCCACGTGCTAAAGCGTCCGATTGTCACGGATGAATGATTTTATCATTAGTTTGCACAGAATGTAGTCAAATGACCACATGTACAATTTCAAAGAGTTGTAAAAGTGTTGCGTTAGAAAAGTGTATTTTCAGTGTACTTTTGGTAAACGGAAGTAGATTCGATCAACAAATGAATCACATGTTGGTTTTGTGGAGATTGTTAACAAGCAATTATAAAATGCAAAAATAATATGTCATCGCGCATTATTTTTCACAAAATTGCAATATAGTAAAGTTTGGACATCAATATTCAACGTATTTGTAATAACGTCAGCCTACATATTATTTTTTGCATTTTATGTGCGTGTGCGTGAGAGCGCGTGTGTTTGCTTACTAAGTATAATGTTTTGATCGAGTAATCTGTTCCGAAAATAATTCCCACACTGTCAAAGTATGATTAGAAGAGAGGGAGAATTACCTAGACAATGTTTTCATATCAACCACAGACAGATAAATAACTACATGACCATCATAAATAATCCAAAAAATAATTGTATTATTAATAACTACAGACAGTTATATAATTTAGACAGTTCATTATATGAAATCCTTCATTCGAATCTTGTGAAGATATTGTTAATCGACATAAAGTTCTGTAAAGGGAATCCTGACCAGTCTTTATCATTATGAAGGGAAATTACTGTAGTGGAAGATACGCAGTCATCCAGAGAAAAGTATAATCTGTGAATAAAAATCACCCTTGGTAAAGACAAGATGTGGCCTTATTGACAGGTGGTCCTGGTTCGAAGGTTATTTTGTTCTACATAACCTCTGACAATTAATAAAATAATGGTCTTTATTCACAGGGTGAAGTTTGTTTCCCCTGGGGTAAGCATGAGACGGGTCCCTCTTATTAAATCCCGTACCTTCTTTAAAGTTTACAAACCGTTCCAATGCGATATCATGTGTTGGTGGGTTAAGGACGCATTTCGGGGAGGGGGGGGGGGGGGGGTATGTTTAGTCTTTAAATACTTTTCGTATATATATAAAGTTGTATTTTGTGATTTGCTGCAAATCGTTGCGTATGACACAGATAATGAATTTCGTCAAAATACAAACCACGGGCACATATACTTCTTGGAGATATGTACGTCATATTTGAGTTGGGTCATGCGGGATGATAACATGTGTCTTACTCGTAATAATATAACATGACTAATTGTCTTAATGGTTACTCTAAAGTAGAAAAATATTCAAAGTCTGCACAATTTAAATATCAATAATTCATCGCATCAGATCCAGATTGTTCAACAATCATCATTTCATAGTTGATTCTCTCTTACTCTTAAATGCACTGTTCGTTTGATGAAAGTCGTTTCCAATGGAGTAATAAACTTGTCCCAGTTTCAAAAAAAAAAAATTTGCTCAAACTAAACTTACCCAAACATTTCGCTGTTTTATATGCAATTTGGAATGTGGTATTAATAGAATATAAAATGATGATCTAATAATAGTAACAGTTTCCTACAGTTTTAACCTAGCTAAAATCTCTCGATACGGTATAATTCAACAAAACTCATTTCAGTCTGTTATGGAGAGTTTGATTTTTGTGTCAAATGGAAATTCAGTTTTGAGACTTAATTTGAACACAAGACCGAAAATGCTTAATGCTGGCATGTTAAATGAGGAAATAAATGATAGTATTTCTGGACAAAGATACAAGATTTCTCTGTCGTCGGTTGACATGTATTCGATACGTACGTGTTTTCGATACTTTCTGTTTTCTGCGCATAAACGCTTCACAGGAAGTAGAATGACGTCACTTTTTGTTTAATGTGCTCGACCTTGATATTTTACGATCCACACAATATAGTTCCAAAATATGTCGTTATCAAGTATGTGAACAGTAAATTTGAAACACACAGCAAATAATCATAGGCACTCGATTTCGTGATTTTTATACGTTTACAAACGTTATTTTTCAAATTCACACATCAAACAACACAAATCTGTCGAAAGAAAAGTCTTCATTTTTTTCCTTATTGAGTGTATAAAAACTCCAAGGTAGTGAACTCGCCATTTTTTCGTTTGAAGGAAGTGACAAAATAAGCGTGGGTCCCGGCTTTCCTTGTAGAAGCTGTCAAAACGTTTAAAGTTTGGGCACACTACAACGAAAGCAAGGTTCCCGGAAAGCACGTGCAGATTAGAAGGAAAGACGGGACCCACGCTTATTTTCGTCACTACCGTCAATCGAAAAGATGGCGGCTGCACTATCTTGGTGTTTTTATACACTCAATAAGGAAAAAAATGAAGACTTTTCTTTCGACAGATTTGTGTTGTTTGATGTGTGAATTTGAAAAATAACGTTTGTAAACGTATAAAAATCACGAAATCGAGTGCCTATGCAAATAACCGCTCAATTTACTACGCCATTTTATCACTTTAACAACAATATCGTTAAAAATGAAAATAAGAAAAACTGAGGAAATATTTTTACCTAGACTGTGAATTCGGCTCGTCTGCTATCTAGATCACACGACCATCATGCAACAGTTGTTTTTCCTGTCCACTACAGGGTGTTTGAAAAGTGTTCATGTCTTATTTATTTTTCGCTAAAATTTCTTAGAATTGATTATTAGTACATCTTACATTTTCAATAAAAATCCCAAAATGTATGTTGAGCAAGACTTTATGACTTATCAAATGAAGTGGGCTACGGGTTGTACTACACGTCTATGATATTAATTTATCATTGCATCGGACATCATACCAAAATTAAGATAAATTACACAGACTTGAAGCCAGAGGTGGCCGCCATTTTGTCTAGCATACTTACGCATCGTAAACTATTATTAAGCAGTGTGCCTATGATCATATTCACAAAATGCTTTTCAATTTTGGAGGTATCGAAAATGGGTCAATTTTGCGTGATGACGGTCATTGATCACAATGTTTGTTTATAGGTCTGTTATTCGTTATTTTGTGAAAAAAATTGACCATAGATGCATTGAAATTACCAGCAGTAAATTGATTTTTAAGAAATAAAAGCAAGTTACGCATTTATTTGTATTTGTTGCATATAAGGCTTTTATGCTTAAGGTATCGAAAACCCGTCAAACAATGATACAGAAAAAACACTTGAGTCCATTATTGAGTTCATATAATCAATTCTGTTCGTGGAGAGAAAATATTGCCTTGAGCACACATAGCGTTGCGTGATACACGCCCATCTAATCACGTGGTATGGCCTCATTGTTTATTTAATAAGGTGCACATTGGGAAAGAAGCTAACCCATACATTGCGTTTCTTTTCTCATTAATTTCAGATTGTGTGTATTGACATCAATTACGTGTTGCAGAAAATCTACTTTTTGATTATTTTACTAACAATCACGCGATTAGACGATTGCCATGTACTTAAACAAGAAGAGGAAGATAGAGCGTTTCGACGAAAACGAGAAAATACAACAGTGAGTATGTATCATTCTTGAAGTTTAAGATAAATGTATCTCACTATAGGATGTGTTCAGATCATTTACGAACAGTGGAATTTCCTCTGTGAAATGATTAACAATATGGTGTGTAATAGTCAGTATGGTTTTTACCCAAAATGTTGTCATTTTCTGTTGAAACGCATTGAACATTAAACAATCAAAGCTCTGAAAGTTCTACTGTTGTTTGGAACTACAAAGTAGTCAAAGGTTGAATTTCTTTGTAGGGTGAGGTATTGGTTTGAGTTTTGGAAACCGAACGATAGTTCGCGCATGAATTTTTATGCAGACTAAAGTATTACGCTTTTCTACACCCGCCATGCAATTATTAAAGTAAGTTGTTCCCGTTCGATGTGGTTTGATGTTTCCCCATCTGATCACCAAAAGTAGTTCAACAATTAGCATATTATTTTGTCTGCATTACCTGCCCTTTCGTATACTCAACTTATTCAGAATGTAATATCTCATACATGAAGACATGTTCGAAGAAAGATTTTCTCGATCAATCACTGTATTAAACATCTGGCCGACTCACATTTATCACCGCATCGTCCATGAATTCAATGATGACTTCTATTTGTTAACAATAGAAGATAGGAACCAGACTAAATTAGCATAATTATACAGCACGTGAATTACGACGTCATCCTTCCTTAAAATGTGTGTACTGACAGTAAATATTGTTGTAATCCGAGGTAGAAGATTGTTTCGAATTTTTCTAGACGAATTATACTTATGAGTATTAGTTTATTATAGCTGTTTGCGAGTATATAGTGTAGTGTGTATTACTAGTTAAGCTAATCATTGCCATATGATTGGCTAATGGTGATGGCTGAATCTATTTATAGTTGCCTGGTAAGTAAAACATGAAGGCATTGCCTTGATAAGTTGTGAAGTTCAATGTGGTTGTATGATAGTGCTATGATTTATGGTAAATTCGTTAACATTTAGGATTGATTCTATTTGATTGATGTAGGGTATGATATTACCATGTGCTTGTGAACTATATACATTAATTGATTCATTTGTCAACTACTCATGATTGTCATTATAATGTGTATTACTCATATCATGTAAATATTTTATACTCTGTAGGACTGAATAAGATATACAGTCAATATCCTTTATGAAAAAAGTAACTTCATTCAAAAACATAAATAAACCAGTATGCTTCTTGTAATTCGTCTACGTTTTGTTATAGTTGTTCTTGTTACGACTGTTTTGTATTGCTCGTTTACTATTTTTCATAGTCATCTAATTTTGAAAGATTGGAACTATGTTCGTAGGCGGAAGGTTAATGGATACTGTTTCGGTAAGCAGGAAAATTAAAACTGATCGACTGTTGAGAAATGGTATTAACTGTGTGTTTGTACCGAAACAACAACCATTCTTGTCATAAAAATCCAAACTTGTAATAATTATAGCAAGACTGATTTTTATTACAAGACTGGTTGAAAGAAAGCTATACATTGACGTTGTTGTTGTTTTAATACAAACTATCATTCAGTTCTATATCTCGTTGTATGATATGCATATATATAACATCGACACTGTCATAATAAATATAATATAGCAACATACTCGTATTCTTCCATATTTGTTGATATAATGTATCTTGTCATGTGAATATAATGTTAAAGGAAATCTTGTGTGATCAATCAGTCGTTTCCATGCTAGATGCAAACACTACGATTCTAATTGTATTTTGTGAGGCAGAATGTAGAAAAGAGAGGGTACCATATAAATAATTAAGGAACAATCGTACATAATTTCCGCAATGCTTTTAGCACGTACACAGTATATAAAATAATATAGCATTACATACGAATAACTTGACTTGAAGAATGTGTGGCTGGATAATATTTTACCATTTATTATTGATAGCATTCTGACGCCTGTATATATATGTTAGCAGCTCTCTCTCTCTCTCTCTCTCTCTCTCTCTCTCTCTCTCTCCGACAGCTGTTAAGAAGAGATTTTGTTTGCACAACAAACTTGTTGAAATCAACGGTACATCGAGTCTGACCAAATGCCTTCTTCAGATATTATTTATTTATGTCAACAATCACTGGTAGTTGTGTGAATTGTATCTTATTCGTTTCATTGGGGATACCGTCGTTTTTCAAAGATATTTATTTACACAAAACCGTCGTTTTTCAAAGATATTTATTTACACAAAACAGTTTACATTAACTGTTTTCATGGACTTTACCCTGTCAGAAGGTACCGACAACCTCTCCATACATGGAAGAAATCCGACGACTTTATCAAATTTTTCATAACTGTGTAAGACCTGCGCAACCAGGCTTCGAATCCAAATCGCCATGTTACAAGTCCAGCGAACTAACTACTTGTCAACGGCCGCAGCCTCGAACTGTAATACTATTGAAATCATTTAAGTAGATGCAACGCGCAAAATAATGAACATTTTTGTTCTACGATACAGAATTTACACCAAACTGAAGCTGATCGTTTTGTTCCAATCATATTCCTTATAGAGTGATAACGTTGCAGATAATCATTTGAAATTACAATTCCCCGAACAATCATAAACCACGAGTTTAACAATATCACTAGGAGAACATGTAAGCACTGTTGCATTGCAGCATGCACAAAAAATATGTTTAATGTGTATTAGTAAAAGCATTTTGTTGACGTGTTTAGTTTTTTGCATGTCAATTTAAACCTTTCACATAGGTAAACTTTAATCAATCGTTTATATCAGGTCAGTTAGGTTACCATATTAAATTATGACGCATAACGTATTAGCCTTGGGCAACAGTTGTATCAATTTCCACCGTATTTATATTTTTCTGAAGTTTAGGTATGCAATTAATGCAGGTGCGAATGACATTATTTAAATGAGAATATATTCCGAACGTTAACTGTTCGTTATGGGTTTTTTACCAAATATTCTCATAGTGTAAACATTCAAAAGAAATTTCCTCGAATTCACAAAGAAGTAATTCTCTTTCATAGCTTTCCTCTACTTAATAGCCTGGGTTATTCTCTCAGTATAATTGTAAATCTCTAAACGTGCTTATATTTTCTGTCTGACAAATAGATTATAATCATGAATAACTAATCTGATGGCATGTTTTATTGACAAGTACGGGAGCACTCTTCATACGTTTAAATCCAGTCTGTAAAATCCATATTAAAAGATTAAAACAATTGTGTCTTGAACAATCTATGAGAAAAATATCATTTTGATACCAGTCAGCCCCTAGATCGTTGACAATGTAATGTGTGACTCTGTCTTTTAAAACTGAATGAAATTGATTGTATGAACTGAATATGGAAATGAGAAGGATCCCAAGGAAAAAGCACATGCTTTAAATTTCCCCCTTCCCAAAGATACTACCTTCATACAATGCCAACCAGCCTAAAACCAATGTTTTACTTTCACAAAAATATGTTACGGAAGCACTGAAAATTTATAACAACACATTAACTATTCTTTACCTCCGATTTTTAAAATCTTTATTAGAATTTATAGCGACATTATATGTAATATAATGATATATAGATACTAGTAGATCTTGATTATATTTCTTTGCCTTTTTTATTTTGAATAGAAACATCTGACAAGAGGTACGTTTTTCTTCCCAAAAGGTTTCTGATGCCGATTAAAGTGGTTTGGAAACTTATGAAAGAATAGATTGGACAGACGGCAAAGATAAATCCTGTTATAATCATGAAAAGTAACATGTAGCCTGTTTCAGGAAACTGCTGTTTAGCGGTTTAAACTGATATTGTGACAATATTAAAATCTTTTCCTTCATTTTTGCAATTAAGTATCCAAAGTTTAGCGCAAGTAAGGGGGGTCCAGCAAATGTGATCACAGTCGAAAATTAAATTCAACACTTTTTGTAAACATGACGAGCAGATTACCTTTGTTTTCTTCAAATAAACAGTTAATTTGGAGACTCAGTGACAAGAAGTTGATCATTTCATACAACTCTTGATTTTATTAACGCTTCCCGTTCAAACAAAAGCTACAATACCAGTATTAGACAATTAACATACTTGTTAATGTCATGCGATGATGTGTTAGGTCATAAATACAAGGTTTAGCGTACAATTAGACGTAATACATAAACATATATCAGAAATGTTTAACAATCCGCCATGTCACCTCCATGTATCTTACTCTTCTACTAATGCATCTGTCAATACATCGTAACCTTACACTGTTTTCTAGTTAAAACAATCGAATGTATAACAGACCAGAAGACTCGGGATACGAAAGGAACTTAATAAACAACCGGGAAATTGGTAATATCATATCTGATAGATCCATACTTTTGGGAGTTGCATACATGGTCTGTGTAGCACAATTTGTCTGTTGTGTTAGAGATCGAGAGAGAGGGAGAAACAAATTACCCCGCAGTTAAATCTAGGAGAGTGGAATGGTTAAATATTTAGCATGACTGTACCAGGGTTTGTATCCGTTCTACGATGACTTTTGTGTACTGCTGCCTGGACAATGGTCATGTGGACATTTCAGGGATTGTATAAGTATTCATTGGCAACCATAGTCATCTGGTTATCTTAATAGTTTCAACCAAGTGATACGACTTTCTACTTTCTGCCAAAAAGATATTCGGCTCGGTAGCTTTCATAGAATATTTAAGCACAAGAAGATCTCTTCTGATATTACAATGGAAACTATTCAAAGCAATTCATATCCTTTATTTATAAGTCCCATAAGCTTATAAATGAATAGGTCTAAATAGTTTCTGGTTTTTTTTCTATAACAGAGGAATCCGGTGTGTTTTCCTTCCGTGCATACTTTATAGCAAGAAAAAATGTTTCCAAAACCACTATCGTATTTGGTTAGCAGGCCCCTACACGTCGGTCAAATCTCGGAACTTGTTCTTTTTATTCGTTTAAAGTTAGAATCAAGTACTTTTGCTTGATTCGGATTATCTCAAGTTGTTATCGTGTTAAAAGAATAAAAACGGCATGGTTCGCCAAGAAAAGGAATTCTTATCGTTTATTCGTATGTGTCCAGCCCAAAAAATGGTAGCAGAGCGAGGTTTATACTGATTATCGACATGGCAGAAGCTATTGTTGCATTGAAGCGTGAAAAAACACGTTTGAAGACCAATTTTACCAAATGTAAAAACAGACTGCTGATCGTCACAGAGGAAACCCCCATTGATACAGCACGTGTTCATGAACTTCATGCCAACCTAGATAAACATTTCGACGAATTAACAGCATGTTTGGAAAAAATATCTATGTTTCATCAACATCATTCTAATTTGGAAAGTGAAGAATCAACACGTCTAGAAATTGAGACAGTAAATGAACAGTATTCAGAAATTTCCTGCACCGTCTATCAGGCTTGGAACAAAGGTATTTCTCGTTATGAAAGTCAAGAGTCGTTATATTCTGAATCTAATTCAGTACCAGTGAAAACTGCAGTGCATGAAGATTTTCGAACACAGCTGAAGAGAGTGGAAATTCCAAAATTCTATGGAGATAAACGTAAATATGAATCTTGGAATGCGGCCTTTATGGCCTGTATTGACAAAACTCAAGTTTCTTCTGAATATAAGTTACTCCAGCTTAGGCAGTCATTACAGGGTGAAGCTCTTAAAGCAATCGATGATCTTGGGTATTCAGCCAAGGCCTATGAGTCTGCAAAATTACGTTTGGAAAGGAAATTCGGTGGTGAACGACGAAAGATGTTTAGGTTTTTGGAAGACCTTTCTAAGTTTGCGCCACTGCGCAATGAAAATCCGAAGTTAATCGAAAAATTTGCTGATATTCTGGATATTGCTGTGATCAACATGACAGAAGCTGGACGTGATAACGATTTAAGGGATGGTTCTTTGTACTTAAATCTGTTGCAGAAACTCCCAGAGTCTATGCTTACTAGATATCACCGTTACATTTCAGAAAATAAAATGACTGAATCTGTGCAAACTTTAAGAGATTGGGTGAATAAGGAATCAAGCTACCTAATGATCGCATCTGAAACTAAAAATGGTTTTAATTCATACGACACACAATCTCGTGCTCCACAAAATCAGAATAGAACTCACTTTGGGGAAAATAAATCAAAGCAATCAAACCGTAAATGTGTTATTTGCGGTCAAACTGGACATAATATTTTGAACTGTGGTGAATTTACTGGTTTGAATATTCATGGTAGATGGAATAAAGCAAAAGAGCATCGTTTATGCTTTAGATGCTTGAAAGGCAGTCATCGTGGTTTGGATTGTTACAATTCCAAAGTTTGTGGTATCAACAATTGTGAAAAAGTTCACCATCCTTTACTTCATTCTGAACAACATGCATCTCAGGCTGAATCTGCTTATCACTCGCAGCGTTCTTCTCGTATAAGTGGACATATTTCATTGAGAACAATTCCAGTTATTCTTACTGGTAACAATGGTCGAACAATTCAAGTGAATGCCTTACTGGATGATGGGAGTACAAAATCCTATTTGAATAATGATGTAGCCAGCATATTAGGTCTGTCTGGTGACCTTGAGAAAGTGAAAGTTAATGTATTGAATGGTAAAACTGAAATATTTGAAACAATGGCAGTTAAGTTTGGTCTTAATAGTATTAGTGGTTCTTATCAGATGAATATGGAGGCACAAACTACTAACAATGTGACTGGTTCTTTAAAACCAACAAACTGGAAGATAGAATGTCAACGCTACAAACATTTGCAAGATGTGCCATTTGTGAGCCTTACCCGTGACTGTGTTGATCTTCTCATAGGACTTGATTATTCTGATGTGCACAAATCAATTTGTGAAATATCTGGAGATCCTGGGGAGCCGGTAGCTAGGTTAACGCCCTTAGGATGGACTTGTGTTGGAGTATTAGATAGTACCAGTGAAGTATTGGGAATGAAAACATTTACTACTTTCTTTACTGACAAGTGTTGTGACATTGATAGAACATTAGAAAAATTTTGGAACATTGAGAATTGTAATACTAATGATAAGTGTTTGTCCCCTGATGAAATAGTGGCAGTGAGTAAAGCTGAAAAATCCCTTAGTGATGATCATGACTTTTACAAAGTTTCTTTGCCGTGGAAAGATAACAAGTGTGAATTAAAGAATAACTACAAGATGGCAGTTAATCGTTTAAAGTCTACTGAGAGAAAATTGAGAAAAGATGAACAGTTGTTTCAAACTTATGATAAGACTATACATGATTATGTTGAGAAGGGATATATTAAAAAACTGGACTCTGATATTGATACTAATTTGTCAAATTGTTGGTATATGCCACATTTTCCAGTTGTGCGTCCTGACAAAGACACAACCAAAGTTCGAATAGTATTCGACGCATCAGCTAAGATTGATAATTTGAGTTTGAATGATGTTATTCACACTGGTCCAAAGTTGCAAAATGAACTATTTGACGTGTTGTTGAGATTTAGGCGCTATCCAGTCGCTATAGTGTGTGATGTAGCAGAAATGTATTTAAGGGTTGGTTTAAATGAAGAGGATCATCCGTATCACCGATTTCTATGGAGGAAAACTCCTGATAGTGAGCCTGACATCTATGAATATTCAAGATTGGTATTTGGTGTTAATGCGTCGCCTTTTTTGGCACAATTTGTTGCACAGCAGAATGCGACTAGATATTCAAAGCAATACCCACTTGCTGCGGAAACTGTGTTAAAATCCACGTATATGGACGACGGCTTGGATTCGGTCCAGACAGTGGAACAGTGTATTGAACTATATCGCCAGTTAATAAACATTTGGAAAAGGGCAGGAATGCATGTCCGAAAATGGTTGTCTAATTCTACTGAAGTGTTGAAATGCATTCCTATGGAAGATAGAGCATCTCAGATTGATTTATCAAATGATGAGTTACCTTCAATTAAAACTCTTGGTGTACTATGGAACGCCAGCTCAGACAGTTTTACTGTTCATGTGAACCCTCCTAGCTCAAATATGACATTTACAAAGAGAAACTTTCTGAAGACAATAGCATCGATATTTGATCCAATCGGTTTGATATTGCCGTATGTTATGAGAGCTAAGGTGTTGATGCAGGACATTTGGGTTTGTGGTATAGACTGGGACAATATTATAGAACCTGATATCATGTTGAAAATTGAAGCATGGTTAGCTGAACTTTGTAATTTGAGACGTGTTCATGTTAGTAGATACATAGGTGCTCATGAACTTGCTAATCAGATAAAACAACTTGAACTTCATGTATTTACAGATGCGTCAATCACATCGTATGGTGCTGTTATTTATGCAAGATGTTTGTACATTCATGGGGAGATTTCTACTAGATTTGTCGCTGCAAAAGGAAGAGTTGCTCCCCTTGAAACTATTAGTATTCCGAGATTAGAACTTATGGGTGCTGTACTTGGTGTTCGACTTGCCATGGTTGTTTGCAGAACTTATGACATTTCCATCAAGGATGTTATATTGTGGTGTGATAGTATGAATGTACTGTTTTGGATTCGAAATCAAAGTCGTAGACTCAAACCATTCGTGGGAAATCGTGTCGGTGAAATACATAGACAAACACATCCAAAGCAGTGGCGATATGTGCCTACTTCAGAGAATCCTGCTGATATCATTACTCGAGGTATTTCAGCTGCTGATATGGAAAATAATGAATACTGGTGGCATGGACCTAGATTCCTGGGATTACCTCAAGACAAATGGCCAGAGAACAAAGTTGAACAAACAGGTGCCAGTAGTGTTGAGTTCAAGAAGTGCAAGATGAATATTCATTGTGACAGTACATTTGTGATGGTTAGTGATGTCTCATTCAAACTGGATCCATTACGCTATTCTAGTTGGTTAAAGTTGATTAGGATTTGTTCTTGGGTATACAGATTTGTAAACAATTGTTTGAACAAAAAGATTTGTGGTAGTTTGACCTCTGATGAACTTCGAGATAGTGAAAAAGTGTTTATTAAGTATGCTCAACAAACATTTTCAACAGAGATCACGTGTGCACGAAATAGTAAGAAATTGCCAGTCACAAGCAAGATTTTGACTTTAAACCCTAAGTTAGATGAAGATGGGATTCTACGTGTTGATTCAAGATTGAAGTTTGGGGAATATCTGCCTTATGATGTTCGTTTTCCAGTTATACTACCCAGGAGAAATCATGTGACTTCCTTGATTGTGAAGTATTATCATGAATTACGAAATCATGGTGGAACTAATGATGTACTTTCAGCAATATCATCACGTTATTGGGTCATACATGCTCGTGAAGAAATTCGTGATCTTGAGAGAAACTGTATGACTTGTCGACGTCTAAAAGCTAAACCTTGTGGTCAGATAATGGCTCCTCTACCAAAGATTCGTCTTGATATGCCATTGCGTGCATTTGCTCATGTATCCGTTGACTTTGGTGGTCCATTTATTACCATTCAAGGCAGAGGCAAGCGCCGTGAGAAGAGATATCTCTGCTTATTTACATGTTTGGCTTCAAGAGCTGTACATCTGGAGATGGCCTATGGTCTAGATACAAATTCCTTTATCAACGCTTTCTACAGAATGGTGAATAGGAGGGGCTGTCCTCTAAAAATGCTGTCTGACAGAGGAACTAATTTTATTGGTGCTGATAGAGAACTGAAAGAACTTGTGAATTTGATAGACATTAATAAAGTGCAGGATAGAACTGCTAATAGAGGTGTAAAATGGCAATTCAACCCTCCATATGCTCCTCATTGGGGTGGTTGTCATGAAACTATGATCAAAAGTGCAAAGCGTGCTATATATAACATTTTGAGAGGTGCCGATGTGACTGATGAAGAATTGTGTACCGCATTTACTGGAGCCGAAGCTTTAATCAACTCCAGACCCCTTACCTATCAATCGACACATACCAGCGACTGCACGCCATTAACTCCAAACCATTTTCTATTTGGACAATCTGGCGGAGAATTTGCTCCAAAAATATCCTATTCTGAGAGCTATAATCCTATACGTAGATGGCGACGTGTCCAAGAATTAATCAGACATTTTTGGAAGCGCTGGTTACAAGAATGGTTACCCAGTCTTTCTACTCGGAAAAAATGGAACACGGAACAACCTGACCTATCTGTTAATGATGTAGTTCTTGTAGTATCCAGGGAGACTCCTCGTGGTCTGTGGCCACTCGGGCGAATTGTTGAAGTTTACCGTGGTCGAGACGGTCATGTTCGATCAGCGAAGGTTCGAGTTAAGGAAAATGAGATTGAACGACCAATTTCGCGTTTGTGTCTTCTTGATAAATATCAAGTGTAATTTATTGACAGACTTTAAGAAGTGCTTCGTTTGAGATAAGATAGTGTTAAAATTGTTAAAATTAAAAGCAGTGTGTTTAAGGGGCATGATAATCCTTTTACTGCTTATCTTTTTTTAAATGTATAATTCATAACTTGAAGAGTGAAAAGGAATTCACCTAAAAATCACAAATTGACATTATAAACTTTCATTTTGAAGAGGTCCTGTACAAAGGATGAACATAAACTTTTCTGTAAAATGGCTGGTTTCTTGTCGAAACTTTATGAACTACCTGATAGACTATTATTATTGATAGACTAATTTCATGTTGTGTTGCCAATTTATATGCTCATTGTTGTAGGACAAACTTGTTATTTCAAATCGTAGTGGTATGACATGTCTTCTTGTTTCAGGATTGTTGCAGAATACTAAATTTCATTAGTGTTATTGTATGCAGATTTATGTCTTGAATTCTGTTTGTGTGATACAATATTATGCAATGAATATTATCGTTTAAATATTAATATGTCCGTCGATTCAAGATATTCTTTATCATGAATGTGTTGTTTCACATTACTCCCGAAGTTGTGTTTGTTTCCTATCATTTGATTATTGTAAAAGTTGTGCCATTCAAGAGTTGTAGAACTTGGTGTGTTGATAGTTGAGTGTACTACCTTATGACTTGCAATTTGAATTTGATTGATATCTTTGATAACTTGATAAGAATCATTGAGTTGATTTGTTCTGTTACATTTTGTATTGACTTACATTTGATATCATCTTGTTTCAAAAAATTGTAAGAACTTTAATAATGGGTTTTATAGAATGCGAATTAGTAATGTTAAGTAACATATATATAAGCATTGAAATAGTTAAAACTTTCATCAATTTTTATGTAAAATGTTGATCGAATATGAACCTAGTGGGTGAAAATCTTTGTCTGGAAATTGCATTTTTCTGTCGATGACATTGTACAAGCATACATTGTTAAGAACTTAATAGATTATAGTTATTTGGTTGATGTTAAACTTTTTTGAAATGTTATTGTATGTCCCTACATACATTTTAAGTTTTATGATCTATGTTCAATCATGATGCTGTGTTGATTGTTGTATCGAATACTATTTAAGTGTTAATAGTAAGGAAAATCGTTTGAATCGAACTAAACTTTGTGATCGAGCTATATCGTATAGTAATTTAAGCAGTACTGACTGTTGTTTCCAAATCGAACTTCGAATTATATCGAAAAGTAATTTTAATCTGTATCGATGGCTATTATCGGAATGAATTTTACTTATTTCATTCTATATGAGTATTATTATAAGCAATCTATCATTTCTAAATTATCGAACTCACAAAATTGAAATTTTTGTTGTCTAAAATAGTTTTATTTTATATGTATGTTATAGCATTGTAAGGACAATTATTGTTGTATTGATAATGGAACTTATCAATGTGGAGGGGTATGGTTAGCAGGCCCCTACACGTCGGTCAAATCTCGGAACTTGTTCTTTTTATTCGTTTAAAGTTAGAATCAAGTACTTTTGCTTGATTCGGATTATCTCAAGTTGTTATCGTGTTAAAAGAATAAAAACGGCATGGTTCGCCAAGAAAAGGAATTCTTATCGTTTATTCGTATGTGTCCAGCCCATATTTTTTTCAATATCATTGGAAAAAATACTATTTATAGAACAGCTGTGTTTTCCCGCAGTCATGCTATGCACACTTAGTAAAGTTACGTCACGCGCTCTATATATTTCAAGTTAAAAAAGCAAAATACACTGCGAAATGAGTGTTTTTAGAAGAAATATTGCTTGTTTCGTCGGTAATAATTATCTTGGGATAATGTCAGCAAATGTTTGTTTTTTACATATATTTTTTATTGCAAAAAGCTCATGGGGCTTTAAATGTTGTTACATATAGTATGGATAATGTGAGCGGTCAACAATGAAAGCTACCGAAAATGTTTATTACGTACTGCAGAATATGCTGGCCTAGATTTTCTGAACATTAGACATTAAATGTTTAAATTGTTATTTACATGGAATGAAAAAGCACACTGAAGTCCCTTATATCTCCAACATCAGCGAAGAACATTCAATTACAATATTATATGTTCAAGTATGAAGATTGCCCGAAAGGCAAGATTCAAAGATGATGGCCATTGCGTACGAAACCTTCAAATACATCTATAAGTTCGAAGTGTCCCCTGCGCCAGTGTAAAACATACATTTTAAAGATGTTTTCCCCTGCGCCAGTGCACAACATACTTTTTAATGATATATTTCCACACAAAAGTGACACAAGCGAACAAGAACTAACTAAACTTAATCAGCGCATGTTGCCGCAACATTATTTTACTTCCATGGGGAAATATAAACACATCATTTCCTGAACACAAATGATAGCTGTGTTTGCAGAATGTTCAGTGTTCATTTTCCCAGTAGATGAGAAAAAAGTCACGGATTCATATCACGTTTCTACAAAACATTCAAACTAAAGAACTGGTGAAGAAAGTAAAACAAATTCCCACGTTACATTCAGTGCTATCTGACAAGAGCTTAAATTTAGGTCAGTCATCATGTCTTCCCTGGCATACGTAGGATCAACATAAGGCATTACGATTCATTATTTGACGATTCAAATTATCTTTTACAAAATGACTACTAAAGGTGAAGGTTGCCACACTTCCGATATTGACCAATCGTTGTGACTTACCTTCCCGGAATGGCACGGAAACGGTATTGCGATAATGGAGGCAGAGAAAATCGGACGAAAGCGTGAAATATTAAATCGAAATGCCTTAGGTATTCATTCATTGAATTATTCGTCGACGATGAGTGATAACAAATTTGATTTTCTTTCGATTTACACCTGATTGGATATATAATCACGAAGGAATAAAGAAATTTACTCTGTAGCTAATGAAAACAAACTTAGGTCACTTCGATAACGAAACGTACTTTAGTAAGTTTAAGGGCTTGTTGCTCCAGTTCAGAACAATATATTAAGGATATGAGATTGGGTGGTGGTTAAAGAGGAATTATTTCTGCGTCAAATAAGATCAGGCTTTTAAGAATAGGTTCAGAATTGTTACAACAGGGCCTTAATGAACACGACCAGTGTGATTTCTGAGCCCAGGAGTTCTATACCTTTACTATAATTTATATACTACATTTGTATATAGGGTGAAAAAAAAGATTTTCTTGTTATAAACATGTTATAAACGTAATATATGGCAGTGTTTCAATGTGTAAAAAGAATTCCTGGGTAGAAGAGAGTCTATTGGGGCCTTCACACGCCGATAGCCTGTGTGTACAATATGAACTAAAAGTAGTGTATGGCGGTACCCTGGGTACCAATGGTGCGGCAGTCTGGGTACGCTTTGCATTGGTTTGGTACCCAGAAGTTTTCAAACTTTGCGCAAATTTGCACAAATTGGGATCAAATTGGAAATCAATGTTGTACCCCAAAATAGTATGAATTGAATTTAAGGAATTTTCTGGGTACTGTGTATGTGTGTGTATAGACTTAGACAATGAGAGAATTTTCTTTCGAAAAGACATGGTGGCCCTGAAAAGGGCCGTTGGTGGTCCTGAAAAGGACCGTTGGTGGTTTTTTAAACCGTGTTTGCTGACTGATCTGGTTGGGTACATAGTTCGCATTGACAGTCTGGTGGGGGATGGCAGAGCCTACATGTTAGATCCCCACAGGACCATTCCTGTTCTGGTACTGGTGGTTGTTCCGTGTACTCAACTTGAGCTGTAGTGATGATACGCCAATGCTCTTCTTCTTGTTGTTGTTCCCGTTGTCTATTCGCCGTTCGTTCCCGAGCATCTCGCTGCCTTTCTCTGACTTGATCTCGAAATTGAGATAATTCTTCTCTATGATGAAATCGATTGGTTTCAATGGTATTCAAAGTCTCACCAATGAATTGAAGATCACGTTCCCTTTTTCTAACAATGCTAGCCGCTAAGCGACTGATTGAACGCCATACCCTGCTCTGTTTTTCAGTCAGTTGTTTTGCTGTTTTGAGTTCATTGAATAAAGCCTCCATCTTGAGTGTTTGAGTTCTCAGAATGAAATGAGGCATTGCATTGTAAGACGGAGTATTTTTCTGTTGAAGCGCCGCCCACTCTCGTGGTTGGATGACGTCATATTGCTTGGATGACGTCACCCTAGGGTTGGATAGCGTCACGCGCCAATGTACCGCACAGACATGTGCTTGATTTTTATGAACTTAGAAAAAAGACAACAGACACCTAGTTTCAGTTTTTCTAAACTTTTATTTTTGTAACAAGAAAACAGTAACAACATGAAACAGTAACATTGTTTAATGATCACCATAAAGAGTTGTATTTCTATGTGTGATACTATGATACAAACGGTTGTGACCTTCTGGTCTAGAGTTACGTTGAGCACAACACTTTTGTCCACACTTATTCACATATTGAGCATGCATGTAATAAGTACCATAATATTGTTGAAACCAATGCGTCACATAAGTGTCATTTTTTCCATACATGTCCGGTTTGAATCGGGTTAACAGTATCTGGTTCAAGTCACATTCACGTGAGATAAAATCCAAAGCGAATAGACAATACACACCACACACCGGTAACATATCGCCTTGTATTCTCATGGCATTCCACAGATAAGTTTTGTTGGCATGTTTTTTCACAAAGGTTAGAATCTCTTCGAAAGGAGGTAATCCGTAGGAATCAAAATACACTGCTTTATTGTCTTTTAAATAAAGAGCCACCCAGTGTTCTCCAGGTTGATTCCCGTTATGGGTATTCACAATATAGGCTTTCACGTCATGCGGTTTCTCTGAAGGTAATTGATCTTTAGCACAAACACGAGCATGTAGTGGTTTTAATAACGGTGAATGATCTAATAGGTATTGTAGTTCATTCGTCTCCATAATGCCAATTTCTGTTGACACGTTCAGCCCAAACACTGATCCATTGATCTATGAACTGATTCTGAGTGAGTTCTTCTTTAAATTGAATCCATAATCGACACGCGTCTCCTTTTTCACTATCGGTCAAGGTCACTAATTCAGGATACCACTTTTCCATGACCTTGAACACGTCCAAACGTTGAATCGCTTTTTGAATGTAAAGTTCTGTCCACTCTTCCGTATTCGTGTATAAGCAGAGTACATGTTGTACTTGACTAGGATGATTCACTCGACAACCATAACAGTCTTTATGCACTTGATTATAAATTAAAGATTGGAGTGCTTCTGTGACGTGATGATTCAAACACTCTTGTAAAAAGTCCGTCCTTGAACTTGTACAACAAGGATACGCCAATAACTTCATTTCGTAATCTTGTCCTTTTTCCAGGTGTTCAATATCCATGTCTTCCATCTTAATAATCTAGATTAATAATCTAGAAGCACTTCTCTGAATTGATTGATTTCAATTTGATTGTCGTATTCCGCAAATACAATCACGTTGATGGCTTGTGCAAGTGCTGTTCCAAAGTGAAATTCCAATCTCAGATTGCCCGTTTTTATAGGATGGAGTTGACCTTCCTCGCAACCTTGATCTGCTGTCAAGTCCAACCCCCAGAGTGTGTATCCGTTCCGATAATCATTCATGCTCAATCCAAATGAACGATTGAGACCAAGAGCTCCTGTCGCTTGATAGAGTGACATGTAGGATCTTAGAACTTCTCCCGTTTCAAAATTGGGTTGAAACGCTTTGTTATGAATACTTTTTCCGTCAATGCTGACTTCTAGATGATTCAGTGTAAAATGACGGAAATCAAAGGGGTTGGTAGCCATGTCTCCATTCATGTCTCCATTTCTTACCATACCGATGATAAGACGTTTTGGCAATTGACCTTGAAATAAATGATCTTCAATCTTGGATCGTTGACCGTTAGGAATCGTAAATGTTTTTACTTCAGTTCGTCGGATGGGGATTTTCATGTTATGTTGAGCAATCTGTTGATTGAGTTGATTGGCTACCACTGGCAGTAAATCTACTGTTCTTACATTAAATCCTGCTTCTAGAAACTTGATTTTACCCGGTGAAGTACTCATGAGACAGAATTGAGGTGACGCTTTGTTTAGTCTTAAGCGTATTTCCATACCATTGGGTAAATATTTATCTTGCATCATCAGATCCAAATGAAGCCGTCCACATAGTTCCACCACACGGCTTTGATGGACACGAGCACGTCTCTTACCATAGCCCTTGTTATCCCCGTCATGTACTTTTTCGAGCATATGACCAGCGGTGTCTTCAGCCCATAACTCTAACGCCTGAAGTTGAGTGTCTTTACAGCTTGAGGTGAAGGAGAGTAAATTTTCTATGTATGCCCGATAGGCATACGTGTCCGCATTGCTGGTGATCAGTTTATTATTCAGGTACACATCAATGCTTGAGAACATGCTGTGAAAGAAATTGTTGACGGTAGCAATTTCACTGTCGCCCGCTAGGTCTGTACCATCTGCCTGTATAATTTTGAGTTTTAGGTACAGGTAAGATTGATTCAGATCTGTCCATTTTTCTGTCTGTGCAGGAATCACAAATTCAATCGGAGCATTATTGTCCAGGGCAGAAATGGGATAATGCTCAGTCCACTGACCTTCTTGCATGGCTGTCATGGTAGGTGGCACAACAGACACATCCAACTCTGTCTTACTACATTCACAGGAACCGTGTTGCATCATGATTAATCGAAAATATCAAGAGGTCTGGCCTGCTTAACTCGGCGATGATGAAGTTTCGAATGAGGTCTTTTCTTGACTGGTTTGCTCTTTATACGTCTTTTAGGGCTGGCCACGGCATGTAGCAAGGATTCACCCACATCTTTTAATACAGAGGCTCCACGTTTTCGTATTACTTGTTTAGCGTTTGATCCTGTCAAGATATCTTTGATAGCGGCTTTTCCTTGCTGGAGTCCTTCTTTTTTCAAGGTGCGAACTCCAGATTTCACAAATGGATTCAGTAAAGGTATAATTCTTTTCATGGCTTTCTTAAACATGGATCCAAGTCCGTGTCCATATTGTCGAGGTTGACCTTGGTAAGTAGGTATCATTGTCTTTGGCGTAGGTGTAGTTTCACCATAGACTTCCCATGAATAAACTGAATAGACTGGCCAGTGTCACCCCTTATATGGATAGTGATGGTGTCAAAGTCGGCTTTAGCCAGTGGTACATAGTGTAAATTCAAGAACTCGAAATGAATATGAGGGTTAGTTCCTGCTTTCGTTCTCGGATCAAATGGAGCTACACGTAAGATGGGGGCTTCTATGTTTCCCAAATAGGTATAAGACGCAAGGTCGGAATAAACAAACAAATGATTATGACCCATGTTAATATCTACGCCATGAGGAAACGGATCTGGAGTGTCTTTAAAAAAGATGGTAGAAGAACTATCAGGGGCTCCACCCAGTTTAATAAACATGTGAGGATGAAACTGAATGCCTAGTTGATCCGAACTGTCCAGTTTTGCGCGTTTACTTTGTCCTGAAAAACCCATGGTAAATCGAAGGCCTTTCTGTTTAAATATTTTACCCAGATTATCTTTTACGGTAAAGTCAATCGTCTCGATCAAATGTTGGGGTGTGACATAAGTTCCTATAGGAATACAAAGTCGTACACCTTTTTCTTCTTTATTGGGGAGAGTACAATAGGTCTCAAAGTTTTCTAAGGCCTTACCCAGGACAGGATCATGTGTGACAATGTAGAAATGTCGCTCTTCTTCAGTGACATTAATGACCTGACTAGGAACAATCATTTCCACTAAGGCAATTTCCCAGTCTTGTTTATTGAGATGGATGGGTTTTGTCAGTTTGGTACGAAAACAACATTGCGTATTGTCTTGGAATAAATCCATAGAGCTATCACTCATGAGTGTGATGTAAAACGAACTCATGTTGATTTAGGTTTATTGAATTTCAAGGAGGGATTCGGTAGAATATAACCTAGAGAACTACTTAAAAGCAGAAGCCACAATTCTCGATCGGGTCGTTGAAAACACAAATTAAATAGCGATACGGTAATAATAATAAATACCACTACAATTTGTGCAAAAAAAGTGACCTTATTTTTGGGTTCACACAATTTGGCTTGCTCTGAGGCAGTCACTACCACACTGGCCGTATCGGCTTGAGACATGATGTATTTATTAACTAAACGAGATGGGATTCGGGAATCCAACTGTCAAATTTCGAAGGATAACCTTTCCAATGCACTTTAATTTCTCGTCTTCCGTCTACCTTACTCTGGCGATGGGCGAGCACTGATTCAATTTCATAGATAGCATCATCTTTTATAACCTGTACTTCAGAGAAATAAAACGAACCCAGTATGGGTTCTCCGTCTAAATCAGTCAATTTCACAGTAGCAGGAGAGGTCTTTTTGACTTGGATCACTTTAAACAGTTCAGTGGTCCAGTTAGGTAGATAACCTTTATCAAATGTACGTTTTGTTTTATTGATACGAACAATATCTCCCACATGAAGGGTCGTCGACGCTTTTTTTCTTGATTTTCCATACAAGGTCAAGGCCACTTGAGATTCGTTATTCTCATTTACGGATACGGGTGCCATTTGTATACTACGATGAACACGATGATTATAGGCATGCACGAGATCAGGCAATACCTGAATATACCTTCGTGTTTTATGATGCGTAAAGTATTTCCACATGCGTGATTTTAAGGTTCGTTGAAAACGTTCCACTATACTAGCCTTAGTTTCTGGGTTTTCAGTCGTAAAATAATGAATCCCTACTTTGTCTAAAAACTGTTGAAACCTTTGATTCTTGAATTCTGTTCCTTTATCGGTTTGCAACGCTTTAGGTTGTCTCGTTTTAAGAATAGAGCGAAACGCTTCCACCAATGTGAGCCCCGTTTTATCCTTGAGGGGAACGACCCAAGCATATTTTGAAAACACGTCAATGACACACAACAAATATCGATAAGGGGTGTTGTACTGAGCCAAGGATTGCATGTCTGCCAAATCAGCTTGCCATTGATGATCAATACCACCCACAATTGTTTTCCGTCTCGAGAATACCCTACGGATAGGTTTGTGCAGGGTATAGGTCTTTTGTCCCTTCAACCAGGATCGCACTTGACTTGGCGTGATGGATTTCAGTTGAGTTCGAGCTGCTGTAGTAAGACGTTCTACCCCACCAAAACCAGCCGGATGATGGGGATCATAATAAATCTGATGTAACAGACTGTCTACCTTTTTGTTCATGTTGTCTAGTAGGCTTCCCACTTAGGTTCTGCTTTCATCCGTTTGACAGGTTTACTTATAGGTTCTGCTTTCATCCGTTTACTTATAGGTTCTGCTTTCATCCGTGAAGGTGAACGAGACTCAACAAAACTATCAAATTCATCATCTTCCTCCGAATCGTCTGCTTTTTGCATCCATGACCATCTCCGTTTATTTCCTATCACTTCTTGTGGTACATTGACATCTCTTAGTCCACTAGAAAACTGTTCCCATCCTCTAGGCTCCGACCCTTTTCTATGACGTATGACATCATTGACCAAATCAATAATGTTGGATCCTTGTATTGGTTTTCCATGGTATTCCAACATCCCATGATCATTCCATGACATGTGGGGATGATTTTGTAGAAAGTGTAATAAAAGCTGAGTTTTTCGACGCATGGTAGTAGGAACACTTTCAAGAATCCGATCCGTCAATGTAGCAGGAGCCGCTTGTGCCCCTTGTGCACCTTGAGCAGCTGGAACAACCGGTGCAGCCGGTGCAACTGGTGCAGCCAGAGTAGCCGGTTCACGTGCTTTTTGATGAGACAGTTGAAACTTTTGCAAGACTTGCCCATAGTGTTGTGCTTTTTCTGATTCAGACAACGATTCATTTTGTAAAACGTCTCCCATTTGTTTCTGTAAATCGGATGTTTGACTGACTTGCGGGGGAGGAGGTAAACGTGGTCGTTGTTCTGTTTTCCATCGATTCATCTCTTCTAGCATTTTGAACGGGACGATAGCCATTTTCTTCATAGCTTTTTCACCAGTGTGGCAACACCTCCACTGAGTGCTCCTGCAGCAACAGCTTTAGCAATGATTGGAGCAAGAGCCAGTAATGGAAATAATCCTCCTTTTTGATTCAACACACGTTTCTTTTTTTGAATGGATACTCTTTTATCTGCTAAAGTGCGGAGATGTTGACGCTTGGACTTCAACCTTTGCTTTTGAGAGGGGGATAAGGCAACATTGCCTTTTAAAACATTCTGACAGCATTCTGACACACATTGAATCATTTCTTTAGATGCTCCATGTATCATCTTTCTTCTTAACCCATCTGGGGCTTGAGTTAAACCCAAAACCAGATGTCCGTATTTATGCAGGAGTGGTCGCTTTGGTGCCATTATGTCAAATAATACCTGTTTTTACTTCTTTACAGCTTTTATACTAAAGCATCAAAGGCTTGTCTTGAAGCTGGATTCATAGGGCCCTGTCTCATCAGGTGAATACGATGTCTCAAAAGGGGTTTCAAGACAGCCTGTCTTGATAAGGTAGACAAGGATAGGGGTGAAAAACGGCACAATGGAGTGTCTGGTGAACTTCTTGAACTGGGAGATGATCTACTAGATGATCTACTGGATGAATTTCTTGAAGAACTCAAACTACTTGACCCACTGGTTGAATAACTACTTGGCGAACTGAAGCTACTTGGTCCACTTCTAGATGAACTGCTTGGCCCACTGCTTGAATAACTCAAACTGCTTGGCCCACTGCTTGAATAACTGCTTGGTCCACTGCTTGAATAACTGCTTGGTCCACTGCTTGAATAACTGCTTGGTCCACTTCTAGATAAACTTCTTGAACTTCTAGATAAACTGTTTGATCCACTTCTTGATAAACTTCTAGATGAACTGCTTGGTCCACTTCTTGATAAACTTCTTGAACTTTTAGGTGTGCTAAAACTGTTTGATCCACTTCTAGAAGAATTTCTTAAGTTTTTAGATGAATTTCTAGATGAGCTAAAGTTCAAACTACTCACAGGACTGATAGGAGACCATTGTAACTTACTGATTGGAGTTACAGCCATAGAGGGTGTTGAAGTGGTTTGCTTTCGACGACGGAGAGTAATAAAACGTTCATTGATCTTGGCAGGCGATTTTCTAGCTTTTTTAGCTGGAGCTTTTCTAGGTTTTCTGGCTGGTGCTTTTCTTTTAGCTGGAGATTTTCTAGGTTTTCTAGCAGGCGCTTTTCTTTTAGCTGGAGATTTTACAAATTTACGAATCGTCTTTTGACCATTCCATCGGAGTAAACTTCGTATCATAACTCCACCAAGAAATCCACCTCCTCCTGGTTTCAATATGAGTTGACGTTTAGTATCCATGTCCACTTGATCATCTCCCAGCTGCTCTAATTCATGCTGATGTTTTTGCATAAAGTTTTGTGTTTGTTTAGGTAGCACAATTTTCTTTTTTAAAATCACCTTTGCTGCTAAGGTGAACCACTTGAGCATTTCTTTTAATCCAGACCGTAGCATTTGCTCCCGTACAGTAGGGTCTCGTTCCTGACCCAAATGTTCTAACGATTGAGCTATGGCTGTGGCTGACATGATGACTGAATGATCTTATATGAGTAAACGATGTTTATATATACACAACTGGCCCACGTTTTTCTCCAGTGATCCAGTAATGAAAAATATCAGTTCTTAACCGATAACTGTCTGGTGTTTGAGGGTGAAAGTCAATCACTAAATACCCATGAGGTGTAGAGATAGCATCTTGATAAGCGGGTAACAAGTGTGGCAATTGAATTTGATTCGCCAACACTTTGATTTGTCCTTTATCTCTTGTGTTTTGAAATAAGATCATGTAATGTGCATTTAAACTCAGGGTACGACTGGCTTTCGATTGTTGAAACATGTTTTGTGTAATGTAGATCACACTAGCATTACGATGGTGACCTTTTCGTGTAAACCATAATTTGATTTTCTCTTCATCTTTATCACCAAGCATGTCATCAAATATAATTAAATGAGGAATGGATGTATCCTCTACTATCTCTTCATCCTCGTCAGGTATCCCCTGTATGAACCGAATACTAGGTTCTTGTTCTTGTAACTGTGCATAGGCTACTTGCCATTCTTTGTAACACCATACAATACGCTCAGGTACTACTTGAAACAAATCTGATTTGTATTCCAACACCTTTTTTACGAATTGTGTTTTACCAGAGCCACTAGGGCCTGCGATAAACATATTGCAAGGATGCTTAAAAAGTAAACTGGACTCCATGACGTGAAAATCACAACTAACACTATTGGAAGAAAAACATTTTATTTATTTGTGTAACAAGTTTATGTATGAGTACAAGAATAATCACAACAAGAACAACACATGTCATGTAATGGTAACAACAGTTTGTCAGAAAATTCAAACACACATTCTGAATGTCCAAATTGACTCAGAAATGTTAACACAGAGTCATTGTTCACCACCTGTTTGAACCAATCCGTTTCACTCAAGTCCATGGGTACTGATTGTTTATAAAATGAATTCATCACATGAAGTCCATGTTTCATTTCTTCAAACATGTCTGGTGTACTCAACTGTTGTCGAATCCATTCCAGAGAATGATGACCTTCAGGTATCTTCATACGATAAGCAAATACCAATGCTTTTCTCAACAGGGTATGGTTCATAATATCAAACTGTTCCATTCTTGAATCGTGTGAATCACTCTATCGTTACATACATAAGTATTCCAATCGTCTCGTTGGATAGCTTTCAAGTCTAAGTGTGCACTGATCATAGCATCACGAATCATCTGTCTAAATAGTTCAAACGTGTGAGGGTTCAGAATCCACGCGCGAATGTCCTTGACCTTGACAAGGTCATCTTGTACAATACTGTATAACGTATCCGTATACAGCTCAAAATCCAAAATGTAATATAAACTTATAAATCGTCTAGATGGTTTAACCATAATTGAATATTTCCTGAACAAATCACTATTCTAGGTCGATTCGCATGAACGGCTTCAATCTCGTCTTTGACTTCTCTTAAGCGATGCCTTAATTTATAGAACACGGCACGATACTGTAGAATATGAATAACATGAGTGAACGGTACCTGTCTCTTAAATACCATGATACCACGTATTTTAAACTGTGAATACGGACGCCATCCGGGGTGAGATCTCCCATTGTCCTCTTCAGCCATACTGAACCATATCACATTGGGGGTAGAACGAAAATTGTTAGCTAAGGCAGATACGTCGCTCAAATTAGCATCGTGGATTAAAAAATCCCATGTCGTAGATAACATACGATCTAAGCTTTGTTGTACCACATTCAGTTTTCGTAGAATCGGTAATTTTTGGTTGAATGACAAGTCCTGGCGATCACCTACATCCTTCAACAGTCTCTCTATCCGTCGATGATTTGTATGTTGTAAGCTATGTATAGCATTATGAGTAGCCCATGTGTGCACTAACTCCATCTTCCATGTTTTAGCGTTAGCCCATATGACATAACGATAAATTTTAAGTCTCAGCTCTATCGGTAGTAAGGGTATCCAATCCATGTCTTTATGAATAATGAATTTTAGATGACTTGTTCTAGTCATTACCTAAAAGGTCAAGGTCAGTCATGTAGATAACCATAAGGCACAGTCATATGATTCTCGACCACAATACGTTTGGTATATACCGAACGAAATGTTTTGACTTGTTTCTCACTGGTCACGGTTCTGTCCTTATGACGTTTAATCCGAGAAGCATATTCAACTACGGTCGAATAATGATGTCTGTCTTTCACACAATCCACCATCGTATTGAAATTCACTTGTTGAGTGGCATTGTAGTCTAACGTAATGCCTTTCACTTTGCATTTTTGATGGAGTTCACCGTTTTCAATGTATTCATAGCCATAGTTCTTTGGACCTAAAGAGACATATCTCACAATACGACCCTTTGGTACCTCATCTGTCCATTTTCCCAATCGACTGGAGATAATAGGAACATTATAGCCATCAGGGTCATGAATGTACATACAACTGTCTGTGTCAAAATACAATACTCTCTTTCCTAGAGGTTCAAGCACTTTGTACAGTTCTAATCGAGCATAAGCCGTCACAAATGAAGCCACCACAGGATTGGCTGATGAATGAGGGTCTGCTTTGTCCGATTCATCAGTGTAATTCATTAACACGAATTCATCATGATCAAAACACTCTGCATATTTCACAGACTTTTTAGGATCGTTCAGTATTCCGTAGAACTGGTCCAATCGATGAACATACTCTGTTTTAGGCAAGAGGTTGGTTTGAGCATTTTTACCCCAGAGACAATTCAGCATGGTTTTGGCAAAAGCTCGTTTTCCTGGATTTTTCTCCACCTGTTGCAAACGAATTCCTTCTGCTTCAAAATAATCTTGTTTAAATTTATCTTGAGCCTCTTCCGTATCCACCCCTGGAGGATATCCACTAGCCTCTTGTTTCATTTTCAAGTATTTGTCAATGTATTGCCGATAGACGTCCGTACTCCATTCATCCCAGTGCCATACATGATACACTTTTGATACTTGATAGCCTAAAGCAATAGCTTTAGCCAATTCAACATGAGTCCATGTGCCAAACAAGAATCGTTCATACGGGGAATGTGTACAATAATCCATCTCCTTCTCAGCACAGGTACGGCATAGCGTAAACACCATTTTACTATTACAGTGTATGGGTAAGACAGGCATCCATAAATCTTGCGGGGGTAGAACACGACATTTAATCAGTCCTTTGTATTTCTCAATATGCTGTTGATCAATTTGTTCTTGACTCATGATCACTGGATGACCTATCGGATAAGCCCTGTACTTGTTCACATACGGATAGAGAGAACAAATATCCACATATTTGATTTCTTGATCGTTGTCTACTTCATGATACAGTCGGACGGCATTCGTACGACCTCCGAACAAAGCTTCCCTGGGTTGTATCGGTTCTTGACCATGATAGAATCGTTCCACTCTTGTCTTATAGGTAGGATCCTTTTGACAACGCTGATCAAATTCACATTCCCACATGACCACAACAGGGTACCCCTGTTCTTTCAAAGACTCCAGTCGTTTATACGTATCGTGATAGGCCTGTTGCATGCTTCTCAAAGTATACGGATTGATGGTACTTCGGTTAGGAAAACAGGTGGGGCACCCATGGTACCAACATCCCATGAATTCATACACGGTGTTGGTCTCTTGACAATAGCCATCCACGTAATAAGGTCCAATTTTGACTTCGCCTTTGTTATTCAAGGCATGTCGAATATGTATCTCTTCGGTGACAGCCATCATTTGTAGCCAACGTATGCCTTTCATGGAATACCGGGTTTTATTGGGATACCCGGCATCAGAAATCACGGCTAAACTATGAGGTGGCATGGAATTTTTGCGCCAGGCTTTGTTACACACTTGAGCTAATGTGGTAGCTTCAGTAAATGGATCTATTTGATCACTTTCCAATAATTGTTGACGAAATTCTCCACACCCACGTCTTAAAATGTCCACATCCGATTGACAGTATTTCTCCATTTCCTTTTGAAAATCAAATACGTCACCTTTTCTTTCATTGTACCAGGTTAAAAACTCTTCACGTCGCTCTGGTTTCATACTATCCGGTTTGTAAAAGTGTAGCGGTAAATAAGGTCCCACATAATCTTGATACTCTAGGGTGTTTGCATAGAATGGAAACCATCCTTTGGCTAACTCGGTCAGTCCAAATGTATTGGGAAAATAGGAGAGAGGCATACTCAGGAAACTGAGGGAGTCAATCATGCGTATTCCATGCACTCTCAATTGAATGATTTTACTACCATTCATAATCAACTGGGGTTTCGCCGTCCCCTGAGTAACCACATATCTAAGAATAAACTGAGCGTCATAGCCTTGAGCATTGTGGGCTATCACTGTCGATCCTCGATGGGTAGGGAGGAATAGCCAAGTACAGAATTGTTGTAACGTATTTTCACCACGGAATGTCATTTGTCTGGCTTCATTCACCTCTTCACAATACTCACATGGAGTTTTCACTGACTTACACATACAGTCACCACAAGCACGTTGAGCCACACAAAAATTAGGGATATGTTCTCCAGAATCAAAACGACATTCAAAATCAAAAAAGATGAATGGTACTTCTGGTTGTTTTCTATTGGGTGGTTCATACGTTGGAATGTAACAGTCATGATCTGGTCCTACTATGGCTTTACAACACCTGCATTTCTTTGTCCCTGGGCAAACGTGACTCCGTTTCGTTTCAATCACCTTTTGTCCACATTTCTTACATTTCCATACGGATTCACAAATGGTTTTACGTTGTTTTCCCGTTTTTGTTTTATGATTGTCAAAACATGCCTGACTCTGGAATAGGCGACGGCAATCCGGACATCTTATAGATTGTCCTGCTGGGCACAGGGTGTGAGCATAACACTGACAAATATGGCTACACTGGTGTCCTTCACGGTGATCATAACCGATATCACACCATTCACAATAATAACTCCGCCCGAGAAATCCGGTAATGGATACAATACAGTCATAATGATTATCATGGTGAAAGATATGAATCACACGACTTTTTTCAGTCATAGCAGGTGGTTTGAATAACAATTCACTTCCATAATGTTGTGGATGGATTTTAATCACATAGCCTGGATAGAGATAGTCCTGTAGTTTTTGGTATTCTTCTATACCACACGACTGATCCGATGAAATACCCACTTGGTTCAACAATGCTTCAGCTTCGTATTTTTGAAGATTTTTCTTAGAGTGACGTACATAATTCCATCGTTTTTTCCATTCCGGGGTTTGATTTTCATGTACTTTGCACCGTCCTACCACAATCGATTTAGCTAAACACATAGAGTCTTTACTATTGTCAATACACACAACACTTGTCTTTGACTTCCGCATACTGGATAAGTTTGGTGCTTTAAACGTTTTCTTTCCGGATCCCTGTGGCATAGCAATATGCGTAATTTCCATCTGTGCCGCCCCATCATGAATTTTAAATTGACGGTTACTTTGTGCCACACGTTCAATTTCATCCAATAATGTATCTCCACTAATACGAGATGCCCTATTAAACGGAACATGTATTCCAAAGTCCAAATCAGGATGTAGAATAGATACTCGAACTCGATCATTCGACTTCACTTCACATCTCTTGTAGAGTTGATCCATCATATCATTAAACAACCTGTTTGTAAATTCAAACGATTGATTATACGGTTGAAATGTCACATCATATACTTTGGATTGAGTCTTAAATTTTCTTGACTTTCTTTCCATGCGTGACTGTATGTCATAATAGTCGCGCACAGGCTCAACCTTACTTCGTTTAGTTGGAGGTTCATCCTCACCACTAGTACTGTCGGTATCTGACATGATTATGATCTTAGAACTTCTCCGCCGTTTTTTATACTTCGGGTTCAAGGTCACAACGCGTGACACTCTATAAAAGACGTACGCTCCGTCCGTTTTTTATCATTTCAACATGAGCGATCCTAAAATGAACCAAGTTGAAGAGAACCGAGATCAAACTTTGATGTATTCATTAAAGAAGAAAATTAAAGAGCTTAACAACTTAGCGGATCAGCTCTGTGGACAGAAAAATGTAACATGGGATCATATCAAGTGTTATCGTTGTGGAAAGAAAGGACATTATTCTACAAGCTGTACGGAACCCTTCAACAATGAATGTTTTTATTGTCATGAACAAGGACATTTCATCGCAGACTGTCCTAAGAAACAAGGTGAACAGGTCGATCTGCAGGACGCAGAACAGAGTAAGAAAAAACGTAAATACAAAAAGAATCCAACAAAAACTGTGAGTGACTTTGTGTAATCCAGACAATGTGTTGGACAATGTGTTGGACAATTGTGTATAAATTGGAGACTAAGTGAATTGTATTGTGTTGTACTTTGTTGTACTTTATAAATGTTTTCAAAAATAAAATGATAGACAATGTAATATGCTTTTGTCTTTGCTTGAGATATAAAACGAATCTAACACATATGGTGGCCCTAATAAGGGCCGTTGGGTAATTCATTGCATTTCTGCAAGAAATAGGTATCGCCAATAGTTGGCTCTCAAATCCTCATCATAAAAGATGGCAAGGTCAGGGTATAAATTACCCATCTTGACATCCATCTTGACAATACTATCATCTTGGAATTCAGACAAGTCTGGGTACAAATTACCCATCTTGACCACCCAAACATCTTCTTGTAACTCATCAGGTTCATCAGAAGAACTTTTCAAGCAGTTGCCCATGTTGAATCATGAAACATAAATGAGCTATGGAACATGAAAAAAACACTGACCTAGAACAGACCAATGAAATGCCAGTAAAATAGACCAATGAAATACCGTTAAAATGGACCAATGAAATACCGTTAAAATGGACCAATCAGAGTCCTTGTATCATATGAGAGTCAGTGACCTTGCCTTGATCTAATTTCATTCTGTATCAAGATGTCGCAACGCACGCTTAACATTATTAAGAGAAAGTATACAACCTTAGGGTTGTATATTGAACAACTGGAGATGCAGTTAGAAGAGCTGCGGTTGGAGGTGAAGACCCTGAGAGAGGGAAAGAAGTTCGCGGAGGAGGTCGTGGTCAGCTCTGGGGAAGAGGACTGGGGGGATACCCCTCAAGAATCAACCCCAGAGAACTGGGAAGATGAGTTAATAGAGGTTCCGTCGAACCTCTACCAACCCACACCGGACCCCAAGGATGTCCAGAAATGGGACAAGTGGTGTCCCGCTTGTATGGGGAGATGCGGTCAACGCCATTAATCCCCATACAAGCACCAACGGTCCTTTTCAGGACCACCAACGGCCCTTTTCAGGGCCCCCATACAATTCAGAAAGAATCATTCTCATATTGTCAATATTACTAGTATATTTACAGTCCTATCTGATAACACCAAATACAAATAGACGGTGTGAGGTAAGTTTTCTATAAACATTTCCTACACATATAAGTGATAGTATGATGTGTACAATCATTTTCAACAAATGTATACAAAGTGTTAGTATGAAGAACAAAGTATTTCCCCACAAATATAAGTGTTAGTATGTGATGTACAATCATTTTCAACAAATGTCTGCAAAGTGCTGTGATAGTATATATTAGGTATACAGTATTCAAATTGCTGTGATAGTATAATGTGTACAGTATTCAAATTGCTGTGATAGTATAATGTGTACAGTATTCAAATTGCTGTGATAGTATGATGTGTACAGTGTTCAAATTGCTGTGATAGTATGATGTACAGTGTTCAAATTGCTGTGATAGTATAATGTGTACAGTATTCAAATTGCTGTGATAGTATGATGTACAGTCTGCAAAGTGCTGTGATAGTATAATGTGTACAGTGTTCAAATTGCTGTGATAGTATAATGTGTACAGTGTTCAAATTGCTGTAATTGTATAATGTGTACAAAGCATATCTACAATATAACCTTGACCTTGACGTGTCAAACACTTGTTCAAAAAAAAACTTGAAGTGTCACACTTGTAAAAACTTGAAGTGTCACACGTATTCAAAAAAACTTCTCACAATTGACCTTGACCTAATAGAACACTGGCGCGTGCAGGCAAAAAGTATAAATACCCCCGGCGCAGACACTATTTTTTCATTATCTAGCATGGATTCCTTCAACATGCCATACGATGTATTGAGAGAAGCACTAGAATCGGCTGAGTTGATAGACCCAAATGCGGGTATGCATTACAACCAGCCGAAGTACAATCAGCCAAAGTACGGTCAACTACAGTATAGGCAGCCACAGTACAGCCAATACAGTCAACCACTGTACAGCCAATACAGTCAACAGTCCATGGTAGATGTACAGCCTATGGTAGATGTACAGCCGATACAACCCATGGTAGATGTACAACCCACTATGACGAATACACAGCCTATGGTAGATGTACAACCCACTATGACGAATACACAGCCTATGGTAGATGTACAACCCACTATGACGAATACACAGCCTATGGTAGATGTACAACCCACTATGACGAATACACAGCCCCCTATGGCGAAAACACAGTCTAATACAAAGCCTACAACGGGATTGTCTGTTCTACAAGGTATCAAGGAAGAAATGGTACAGATGAATCAAGTCATGCAAGAGATGGTCAGACTCATGAAAAATCAAGAAGTACGGTTTAAGCCACAAGAAATGATTGTACCTGTACAGTTTATGTATGATTCAAAGAAACGAAAACATGAGCATGAGAAAAAGAAACCGGAGCATGACAAAAAGAAACCGGAGATGACAGAAACGAAGAAACGAAAACATGATCTTGAGAAACAACCTCGGGGCAAGTATGGTAAAGAAATAAAGAAATGAAGATCCGACTAACAGCCACAACCAACGGTCCTTTTCAGGACCACCAACGGCCCTTTTCAGGGCCACCATGTCTTTTCGAAAGAAAATTCTCTCATTGTCTAAGTCTATACACACACATACACAGTACCCAGAAAATTCCTTAAATTCAATTCATACTATTTTGGGGTACAACATTGATTTCCAATTTGATCCCAATTTGTGCAAATTTGCGCAAAGTTTGAAAACTTCTGGGTACCAAACCAATGCAAAGCGTACCCAGACTGCCGCACCATTGGTACCCAGGGTACCGCCATACACTACTACTAAATATTAATCTTTATAAATCCATAAAATTCATTTTGAACTGATAATAAATAACTCTTTCTTAACCTGTCTTAATAAATAGTTTCAGTTATTTCCAAATGTTTTCTTTACTCATTTTTGTTCGACTACAACACAGGTACAGCCTAATATCACTTTGCGTTCGATGACTTATAGACAAGGGTCCGTATTCAAAAAGCATCTTAAGATTTTCTTTAACTTAAGTCGAAATTTTTGCTTAAGTGTAAATTGTTTTCATGGTAAAAGTTTGTAAACCAGTCATCAAAAGCGTGAAAATGAATTATCATTTTTATAATTTGCATCTTTAGGACAAAGATAAAATCATATTATTGTGATTTCTTCCTTTAAATTAGTACAACAGAGTAACAACAGGAAAAAGTCGAATTTAAGGAAAAATATAACTTAAGTTAAAAAATTACTTAAGATGCTTTGTGAATACGGACCAAGTGTTTTTTTTTATCTGACAATACTAGTATATCTGCAGATCTAATAGGTGCATTATAAGTGCACCTTTTCATTACACATGTTTCATGTTGGTGCATGCCAGTGATGGCTTCTCTGTGAGAAAATGCACCAAGCTCAAATCTAAAAATGCCAGAAATGTAAATTGTCTTTTCACGTTTTGATGTCTATTTCGTTATTAAAGAACAGTATTATGTATTGATTTGCAGTGTTTCGATATAGAATTATCTTAATTAACTCGATCGGAATAAATTGTCTATTTCTTGTTTAGTGCAACACAATGAGCATCAGGAATCAATACGGTTTTATTAAAATACATCGTAACGCAAAGTAAGAGCATTATCATGAATTAATGATCAAAAGTGAGCCAATGTATAATATAACACCAACTACTGTCTAAATTAATGAAATGCCAATCTCTGCCACCCCATATGAAGGATATCAAAGCCATAGATGCTGAGTTAACTACCATGATTGTTCTTATGACGATGGAAGTTCTTTGATATTGTAAGGCAATAATGGTGTGTTCGCTTATACGATTATAATGTAATTTAATTTTATTTGGATCGCTTTTAAGATAGACTTATAGGATCTGTGAACGGTGGTAAATGCATTAGAGCTATAAAACCTGATAATTCGTTGGCTGTATAAGATAGTTTTGACACGTTAATTTGAGGTGCATCGGAAATAATTTTGTATATTCAAAAATTCTATTGCATCTTTAAAAAAATGTAAACATGCTTGCAGTTCTAAGCCTGCTGTTTCGTCACGTAAAGATCATAATAACATTATCGTTGTATTTTTGTTATTTCACCAAGAATAAATCTGCTGGAAATCTGCTGATAAAACAGTATTCTTTCCTACTAAATTCCCTCATTACCAAGTTTTTTTTTAAATGTAACATCAGTTTTACATTACTCCTTTGATTCGTTTTAACAAGAACATAGACCTATTTATTTAGTGTCAGTTTCCGAATCAAATCTCACAGAAAATTATTCATCATTTCTTTGCATTTTTCTCGTAAAACGCTAACTAGTTCTGTTAAACAACAAAAGTAGTAACAATAAAAAAAATTAAGTATTTTCCTCTCGACGATGGATATATTCTAGCAGGAGGTGCATTAATTATGTCGAAACAAAACAAAGATGGTTAAACGAAACTATAAACCAAACGTTATTGTTGGCTTACTTCGTTAGAAAATCAAATCTCCGTGTAAAATTATACTAATATATTTAGGTCTGAATTTAATGTGTACGAGTCAAGTCAATTAACGTGAGCTACGTTAGGCGCTTTTGTTTTTGTTAATTGGTACGTCTTTCGACGTAAGAATGTTAGTATAGGATAGAATGGACTAGTTCATAAAAAATGATAACGATACGTAACTGGGTGTTTTTTTTTTGTTGTTGTTGTATTTTTTAATCTGGTGATTTTTATCACGCAACAAGGACTTCTCAACAACTACACCAGACAAATAAACCAACTATGATGTGATGTGTTCAATAATTGAACTGATTAACGCTATCAAATTGGAATGTGCGTGTCTTTTTAACATTTACTTAGATGTACTGTAACAAATTATTGCTAATTTACGCAAGTTAAAAAAAGAACAGCGGAAAATAAAAGTTTTTCACTCGCTATCTTTGTTGGTATTTTTGCATTAATCAATTTATCACTAATTTTGAATCTGTCTTATTTTGAAGTATACTATTAAAGTCATCAACTAAATTCTTGATTTCAGGAAAACACTGAGTCAAAAAAGAATATGCCATCAGATAATATTCAATGTTTAAGCCCCATTAGCTTTTTGGGTGTTAAAATTAAAGTTGGCATAATTTTACCTAGAAAGATGTTTTCTCAGTGAATCTGATTTTTACTTGCAATAAAAAAATTCCAAATATTTCTCTTTTTAATCACGAAGTACATATAGAAATGTAACACGGTATATATATGTTTTCAATGATAGTGCAAAAAAATAAGAAATAGCATCTGACAACATATTTACGAGTTGTGGCTAAAGAAAGGCACTATATTAATATTTTTTAGAGCAATTACTAAATTCAAAAAGCAGATAGGCTTTTAATTTACTCACCCATAATTGAAATGTTCACTAAGTTATCCAAGAATACGAGAATAATAAATAAACAACTATAGAAAGTATTTCCACAGCCGCAAAGTTTATCCAGTCACCAAAAATGATATCCCAGTTCAGAAAGCCGATCGTTCATGCCGAAATGTTACCAATATGGGCAAAATCGAGCACCGCCCGTGAAGAGAACGTCTCTACATTACAGATAAATTCATCTATTTATCTAGACTCCACCGACGCACACTTGTATTCTACTTTCTGTTTTCATAGGGAATGGATAAAACGTGTACTGCTAATTTGAAATGATGTGAATCATTCTAATAAAAATACAAACATAGAATTCCTATATTGATGACATCAAACTAAACAACGACTTTGTCATTTTTACTTTTTAACAAAGATTGCCGTTAGATAGAGGCCGGGTGCACAAAGACTTTCATCAATGTGTGTTTTGTGTGTTTTCCTTTATTCCATTTGGTGGGGGGGGGTTAACGCCATTTTTTTCAAAAAGAAAATCAGTTATTCGCCTAATATGTTTTCCTGGACGGTAATCTATCCAGTACTGATTTACCTTTCCACAAGGATCAGGCAACTTCTCTACATGTGGAAATAATGTGCATGGAAAGGTATGACAGGGACCGGTAATCGAACCCGGATCGCCGGTTTACAAATCCAGCACGCTAACCACTGGACCACGGCCGTTGTGTTTACCTATGTTTTGCACACCTGAAATTACATTTCATATCACGTTTGACAGGCAATTCAGCATCGCAGTCTAGACTAGTCAGCATAATAGACTTCACGGACTGACGCATCCAACATTCAAGACGAGAACTCTATGCGACTCTGTGCAGAATCCAATCTAGAACAGTATTTTTTAAAATAAATACACTTCAAGGTAAAATCACGATTCAAAATTTGCAGATACAAAACACCTGATTAAATAACCTGTCGGTGCTGATTTTGATATTTTACTCGCTACACAATCAGTAATTGACCAGTGACTGAATGTTTGTTGTAGGTAAGTATTGTTTTGTCCGTTATTGTATGCACCACTAATTTTATGAAGGCGTTCGTCTTTTTTAGCAATTTAGCATGTATTTCTTTGCGTACGCGGTATTGTCAGATCAATTACTAGTACTTTCTTTCTGATAATTTTGATGAATTGTCGTTTTCTGGGAGTTCCATCCCTTGTCTATAAATATGAAATGATATTTATTTATGTTATTTTTATGTGACATGGTCTTATGTCTGCAGCACTTGACTGAGATGTCTGGTTGTTGTTGGCTGTTTAGGTCTATTTGAAATAGCTGTCTAAAGCATGTCCAGAAAGGCCATCCCTGTTAAGTCGCCTTCTTACTTTCATATGTGTCATGTCCGCTGACCGAAGTGAAAAGTGCATAAAACGAGCAAGTTCTTTTGCCGTTCTATACTAACAAAATAACTAATGCACTGAAAAATAATACCTTTTGTTCGTGTGTTTGCCATGTCCCGTGTTTCTCGAACAATAGAGGACGGATATGTTCACCAAAACATGATATGTATGCATATTATCATGAATTTATAATGCTAAATGACAAATGCGTTTGAAGCCAACGATTCAATTAAGCATCTATTTTTCACTGAAGATAAATGTGACATTGCGTCTAACACACGCCTTTTGTGTGTTTTTTAGGAAACGTGTGTTAAATCAACACAGAGTCGTTATATGAACAATAATACTGTAAATCAATGTGAATGACTTACTTAAAGTAATGTTGTTTTAGGTTCAATTCGATAAACCTAAATATTATGCCGTGGTACAAAAGAATAATCTATCATGTTCATGATGAAAGAATTCTTATCGTATTACTTATTAGGTGTGTGCAACCCGAGGCATACTCTCACTAAATCATACGACGTAGTATTAGTGTAAATCTATGCGGTGGTAATTCGTGTATTCTTACAACTGACGAGTTACAATTACAAATATGGGCGAGTGCTCAAAGTTTGTAACATTATAAGTCATGATACAAACAGACTGAACTTGTGATGTATTTAAATATACAGAGGTATTGTATATAAGATAGGTAGTCCGAACTTTCTAAAACGCATAAGTTACAGGCATACATAGTTATTTGAATTACACTATAACAAACATTGTATTTAAATGTGTCATTGGTATATTTTAGATTGCAACTAATTCAGACCATGTTAATGTAGTGTTATATAAAAACACATATTTGATTTCAATATTAAATTTACTTTTCATTAAAAGCATTACATTTTTCTTTCATTTCAATAAAATTCATAAACCAAAAAAAAGATAATAAAGTTTCACAATCCACCCCGCATCGTTTCCTGTCAGTTATGACATTAATAATGATGACGGAAAAAATCTTTCGCCGAATTATCTGGTAATGTGAGTCCAAAATCCCCACTATTCTCGATATGATTTTATTTATATGTTCTATAGTGTATTGTCTTGTCAGATACGATATACTTGTAGAACCAGGACAAATATTCGAAATAAGAGTAGGGACAAAAGTGACCGGTTCTCCTTATCTCCTCCCCCCTCCATTATCTCCTCCCCTCTCTCTCTGGAACGGTCATTAAACGACAATAGCTGTCGAATGGGGCGTAAAATAACTAATAAATATTAGTACATTTTGTATATTGTATTTGGTGATATAGCGGGATAAATAAAACGTACTTCTTGGCAAAATAGTGCAAATTTTCATACAAGCACCAAATTTGGTATGATGATGCATACATGTGTCGGGGTTTATTTAAGACCGTGTGCCAACGTGTACCTGGTCAGGAACGCTGTGGTCACGCTCGGATTCGAACCCACTGTCTCCAGGCTATATGACGTGTATAACAGGAGTGAAAACACATTGTAATCAATAGTTTATGCTCATTATATCATTCTTATCGTAAAGAATCGGGTTTATAACCAAACCGAGGAATATTTTTTGACAGTTGTTAAGGCCAAGGGAATATTTATATAGGTTATTGGAGTGGCTAAATTCGGAAGATTGAGTTCACCATGTTTAGCCCGACATATGTAATTTTGATGGTATCTTTAAACAACTTCAATGCTTATTGTAAGAAAATTAGGTTCAAAGTCTGCTTTAAAGTTTACAGTTCATCGAGCATATTAACATCCGTCTGTCATAGAAGTCAAAATGCGTCCGTCGGTGGTACGTGGCACTACTTTCATTTGATATAAGATGAACACACTTCGTTCAATTAATCAGTAGTATTGCAAGTTTAGGTTCGTACATACCTGCATATTCAAAATGCCTTTTGCTGCTTTCAGTATTCTGTAGCAGACATGTTTATCTAGGAACCGTGCTTCAGAATTTTGATGCTTGATTTCATTTTAGTCTATTAGCGGGTTTCAGGATACGGAATATCTAACGAACATAGGACAATATAAAAAATCTGAGAAACGGTTCCCTGTATTATTCATTTATAGTAATTTATTTTAAGGCTAATTGTTGTAATATAGTTCTAAATACTGAGTAGTTTGTATCGTTGATATTAACGTTTGATATTGGTTTATAGAAGGCCAACCAAATATGCTATTTGCTTCAAATCACTGGCAATAGACTTTATACACTGGATTTATTTAAGTATATACTTATGGTTTAGTTTTTAAATCTGTAAATTGACGAACTTGATGTGACCAGTCATCGAATACCGATACATTAATGAATGAGCCAAAAACATTCATTTCCTTATTGGCCAAGCTCAGTGCCGATTATAATGTCGCTCTTAAAATGAAATAGTGTTAAAATTCTTACATCTCTAAGCAACAGAGAAAGGCGTTCAATACAAAACATAATGAGTAGTCGGTCGAATACTCGGCAGGCACTCGAGGAAAAAAATGCTGAACTAGTTACATACATTATTCGAAACACAAACTTTGTCGGACATAGTGAGTGCCATAGTTCAACTGTCTGAGCAGGCACCTGAGACTGAAACAGTTGGATTCTGAATTAGAATCGGCGTAAGAAAGCCTTATTGACTTTGAAGAAATATACAGGCCACGCATTGTTTGCTGCATGTGCTAATGATCCATGAAAACAAATTCAATGGTAATTTCGTACCAGAAGTCAGTTGATATCAGTACCCAAACAATCTCTTGAATTAGTGAGTAAGGTACAATATGGGTCAAATAATGAAGCACAGATGGAACAGTGCAACTCTAAGTCTCCTTTGCAATAACTCAACTACTTCAGTATAACTGTCATAGAGGTATTCACTGTGCAGCAAATGTCCATCTTCATTCCAAGACAAACGAACCCCCATTTGCTATTTACATTGACCTTTTGATTTTGTGTAGACAAGGAAACGACATCTAATTGATATCTTATTTCAGTGCGATATATGTACATGAAATAAACGTGTCCTTGAAATTTCCACAATGGTTGGAGGAAATGTTGTACAACGATGTTGAGTAGTTTGTTCACCAGTGCTACACCGTGGACTCTTTACAATATAACATTGATCACAATTCTGACTCCACTACGTCAATATCATCATTTCATGGGACGGACATTTCTTTATTTCAACATACGATACGAACGTTGCCGGTAAAAAACAACCACGTTGACTTGTACATTGGTGATAAACCCGCATCAATCGGTGTACCATCTATACCCGAACAATACGCAAATATAATTCTAGCATACTTTTCACAAATTAATCAACCATCTTCATTGTCTGATAATTTTCTTGACTTGGAGACCAGCATTATCAAACAAAATATGAACTTTAAATATCAATGCCTTCAAAAGGTTTTGCCATCATAAAAAATCCATTTATAAGGTCCGAGAAGTCACCAATTTCCTCAATCCATGTCAAGTTGTTCAGTGGCAATGTAAAAGTTTCGTTGTTTATGTTTGGTGGTTTGCACGTTGAAATGATGTCTCTGAAAGTTGTTGGTATTATTTTGAAAGATAGTGGGTGAATATCGACACTTACAGTGTCCAATATCGCTACCATGGATGTTGCTTAATCATCAGTTTTGGCATACAATGTTTCTAGAACACGACTTGCCCAACAGAACACAGCGTGTGCTCTATATAAATTAAAATTGGGTGAATATATATACGGGATAAATCTGAGACCGTTCTGAATTTCAATGTCTCCTGATTGAAGACTGGTCTGACATACCAGAAAAGATAATTCTCAGATTTAGTTTTGGAACCAGGTTCTTGCACTCCAGATAATAACACTTATATATTTGTCCAGCCATATAGAGAAGCAAATTTTGTATTATACCGTAAAGTACTTGTTCCCTTTATTTTTGCATTAGACCATATAAATTATGTTAGTTCGGGTCCTTATTCATTTACATGATATGGTTTTAGTAGTTGATAATACTTTTATCTTTAATAAAAACACAAGGTGTATTTATTTAGTAGAAAGTTAAAGCATGACGTCTGGGGAGTGAAATCTTCAGTTACAATGTGAGCAAACTGTGATCTTATTACGTCGTTTTATAATTTGCCAGAAACGTCAGTTTGAGTGATTTTCTTTTGAAGCACGAAGACCATGCAAAACCTCCTTCGCTTTCAAACAATGGCATTTTGAATTATTCGAACTAACTCGCAACTCGTTCAAGTACTCGAACAAAACGTGACAACCCCAATAGACGGACCTCTTGCCGATGCTCTGACTTTTGTAAATAAATGTATTAATAATTTTGGTGCTGCGAAAACGTTTGATGGCTGCTTTACTGTTGTTTTTGTGCTATTCCTAGTTGCTGCATTCTAAGACACCCTCGGATAGAATGTGTTTGATCTTTATAATATCTTCCTAATTTTAAAGCAATGACAAGAACTCGTTGATCAGATATTAGACAGTTGTTAGTAATGGATTCGAACAAATTTTCAAGCAACTGATATACCTTTATAAAGGTGGATGAGTTTGGTTACTGATTAAAGCACCCGATACTATATTTGAGACGAAAAACCAAAGTGAGATAAGCAGTACTGAGCACTACATAACTATATTGACCCAATGCACTCATGAAGAAGCCGATACTAGGATATTTTGCGTATGAAACACGCTGTGGATAACGGCTTGAAAAAGCATGTGGTGAGGGGTTCTGACACAGACATTATACCTCTTTCAGTGTCTATTTTCAAAGAAATCAATACTGACACTATTTAGGTGGAGTCTGGTATTTAAAGCAAAAGACTTCAGTTGGTTTCTGGTGCATGAAACTGTCGAAACAATTGGGCAAAAGTTTATATTAAGTTCTCCCATTTTTCAACGCATTTACCGGATGTGACACCGCGTGTCTGCCCTCCATGAAAAGGACAAAAAGACTTGGAATGTAATGTCTATTTAGGTAAGCAGTCCCGGGCCCCTCCCAAAAAATCCGGATGACTTCTATCCGGAAACAATTAACGATTAACTAATGTATGCCTAAAACTGCACTAAGGCAAGTAAGTCACGTTCTATATACAACTTCTATTAGAGGTGGGGGGTATTTCACAAACATCGTTTGAATTTACTTATATACATGAATAAACATACTGAACATGTTATGATAATGTGCTAAGGTAGTATAATTCATTGGTATTGAGAGTTTTGATAAAAAGTTCTTTGACTGGAAAAATATTTGGCGGCCATTTTGAAAATTTGGCGGCCATCTTGAATCGAGGCACTTGAACTTTGGCACACACCCTGAATCGTTTCTACATATCATTCCCAACATGTGTGGAAAATTTGGTGCTTGTATGACAATTTGCACTATTTTTTCGTTATTTACCCCGCTAATAACGGTCTCTTACATTTCAAATTTGAATGGTTATACATGTTTTACGGTAATTTAATGTACATGTAGTACTGTTTTATATGAATGCATTAATATGACCGAAATCCAACATATATAAGTATGCTAGAAACATTGTCGTAAATCCCTTGTTACCAATTTTGGTATAAATGGGCGCTACACTTAATTATTTGTTACATTTATCACACTAATCTCACTTTTTGAAATTAGATTTAAAGGGACACATTGTTTATAGTACCGGTGTAACGTTTTCAAGCTCCCCCCGTTTCAAGTTAATCCCTGGCAACTTGAAAATGTTTTCAGATTACCCCCGGGAATTTGAAAATGTTTTTAAGTTACCGGGAGGGGTACAATTAAAACGTTTTGAAATTACACCCTCCATTTTCAAATGCCCTACCCGGTAATCTAAAAACGTTTTCAGCTTACCCCGGGGCGCTTTGAAAAAATCATCAGGTTATCCCCGGGTAATAATTTGACAATTCATACTAAGAGAGAGCTTTCACACGAGTGAGGAGTTTACAAACACATAAATGCATGTACTACAGTTATTTAGCAACCATAAAGTGAGTTCGATCCCCATCTCAGGCGGTTTGGATTTTGCATTTGCAAAAAAACAAAGTTTTCTGGATTATTTAGGAGCGTAGCGATAATTTTTATTATTCATCAAAGTTGTTTGATTTTATTGCATAATACGGCCATACTTTAATAATGAATATTAATGTAATGTACTTTCCGTTTATGCGCGTGTTTGGGAGATTCTGTGAACTTCTAGTTTTTCTCTGACACATATGTACAACTTTCTGTCTTAACAAATAATGTGGTCCTTATGACGAAATGACGTCATATACTGACATGTTCATTTCTTCATTATGGAATCCTATGAGCGTTATTGCGCAAATACCAATGCAATCTTGATTAAAATAGATTAAGTGTGGGATTACAAAGGTCAGGTCTTGCATTTATTCATTAATATGGGTGTATACTCTCCATGACCCTAAAAGGATACCATGGCTCCATGAAATTATTGCGTAGATTCAGTTTATAAATACATATCTCAATAAACCATGTTGACTGTGAATCATTTAGTGGGAATTATAACCTGGAATATAAATGTTTTCTTTATGAAGATGGGAGGCGTTTGAAAACGTTTTCAAGTTACCTGGGAGTGATTATTAGAACGAGGGAGGGAGTTTGAAAACGTTTTAATGTTACCGGGGACGGTACTTTGAAAACGTTTTTAAGTTACCGGGAGGTAACCTGAAAAAGGGAGGAGCCTGAAAACGTTACACCGGTATAAATAGTTAGACAGAAAAAAACAACATGAAGCGAAACAAAAACAAGAAAAAAGCATTAACAAAGAAATATCAACACCACGTGACCTTAAAGCCATGACCTTCCATCAGAGACAGATAGGTATAGATAGATTTATTTTACTATAAAATGTTAAGACAAACATGACAAGTACATTAAAACATACAAACAATGAAAGACAGACCTGTGTGAATTAAAGAAGCCATGTCAATCAACATTATATAGTAAGGATAACACAAAAAAGGGTAAATCAATACCCTTATTTCCATTGTGGTCTTTAGATATATAGTGCTAACAGACATAGGAAGACACATGCATATATTAATCAATTTTTTTAGTAATAATAAATAATATCACAGAAACTTATACAATAGCACTCAGTATCACGTATGTACTGATCACAGAGTAGTATGCACTATGAGATATAAAAGTATGAAACTAAAAGATATGTTACTGAGGAACAATATAAGGCTATAAATTTCACATGAGTTCCATGCAAAGAAATGACTTGGTGTAGGTACTAAATTGAAATACATGTAGTCTATAAAATTCAATGCTATAATAAAAAAATGGGATTAAGTTTAAATATCAATATAATTTAACATAATTATTGTCTTTAACCTTGTGTTTAAAAGAACAAGTTCCTTACTTCATGAGGTAGCATATTCCACAAACTACAACCATTATAGGCAAATGACCTATTTCCAAAACCTATCACCACTGGGATAGTGTACCTACCACTGTCTGTCATTTCAAAATCAGTACCAGAGGAATATGCTTTTGACCTAAACCTGGTGGAATAAGAGTGCACATCACTAACAGATGTAAACTTGTCTTTCAAATAAATTGGTAATGTCCAGAATGTATCCTGTAAACATGACAAAGAATTATTTGATTGACCATATGTTCAACAGGAAGCAATTTTAGGCTTTACCAGTATGTGTTGTTGGATGTAAATCCAAAACAAACCTTATAATCTTATTTTAAGTTTTTGGGCGACCTGTTACTTGTATTTGAGATCTTGAGTTATACCATGGTAGCAGGCAGAGAAAGCATAGTCGAAATAACATTGAATTAGTGAACTAACCAGATGCCTTTTAGTATGATATGTTAAATATTCACTTAAACGATATAGAAATTTTAACCTGGAACGAGATTTCTTGATAACATCCCTAGCCATGGATTCAAAAGATAAGAACTGATCAATGGTCGCTCCAACATACTTGACAGATGATTTTGACTCAATCGTTTTACCATTACAATCAATATGAAAATTGAATTGAGATTTTAGCCTCCTACGAGCGTCAAAAAGGATAGACTCCCATATGTAAAGAGAGTGTGTAACAGCTAAGCCACTGGCCAACAGTATTTAGATCAGAGGTCAACACATTTTCAATACAACTTTTGTCTTTTGCTGAGACTAAAATAGCTGAGTCATCTGCATAAAGTAGTAACTTGTTATTGACTGCTGCTGATATGACATTAAAATATATCAGAATAAGTAGGGGACCTAAAATGAACCTTGAGAGGAACACCACAAGTTATAGAAGCAGATGATGATAACACCCCAGCGTTTTCAACCAATTGCTTCCGGTTTGACAAATAAGAAGATAGCCACAGAATAGCTTGATCTTACAAACCCATGGCTCTCAATTTCATAAAAAAGATACTATGAATAACTGTGCAAAATGCCTTCTGGAGATCTAATAGAATCATGCCTACAAGGTGACCTTTATCCATTTGGGAGCGAATATAATCAGAAAGATGAATAAGTCAAGTTTCAGTGGACATCCCTTCTCTAAAACCTGATTGGTACTCATATGGAAGATTATTGCTAACAAGGTAGTTTTCCCACTCATCATAAATAACTCTTTCAAAAATCTTTGATACAGTACTTAAAATAGAAACAGGACGATAATTGCAAACATCTGTCTTATCATTATTTCTAAACAATGGTACTACATGGGCCGTCTTGAGATCATCAGGTGCCATTCCCTGAATGATTGACAGATTAACTATGTGTAATAAGGGACCAGCAATGATAGGAGCTGAGTCTTGAATGAAACGATCCTGTTGCTTAGTTTGGTGATAGTTTGCTCAAATATTTAAGAATATATTGACCTTTATCATGTCATACTACTACGCTTATTGACACAGAAAACTAGCAATTATATGTAGTTGTGTTATCAGGGAAATGGTTTTCACACAAACATAATACTCGTACAATGTAGCCATGGTTTATATTGTAGTCGCCATTGTACAATTTTAAGTTGGAAATAATGCATTCCAGGAAATAAAAGATTTTTTCTCATTTAGCAAGCTGACATTTTACGTAACAAAATATAAAAACAGTCTGACGTGCAATAAGAATGATTGCAAAATCTAAAACATCATCACACCGATATCGCATGTCATATAATGTTACATTTCCAAGTCTTTGTTGCCGCCTTTCGTGCCGCCAGTACAGATCATAACTCTCAGAAATACTCTTCGAAACACTCAAAATTCCTAATCATTTTTTAGATTTTAGCTGTCCATTTGCCATCTCCTACACTGCTTGTTACAACTCATATTTCCAGTGAAGTAAATTGCTATTATTGTATCCAGCTAATAGAAAATACGTTAAAATGCCCTAACTATGACGATATTAATTAATAAGCAGCACAGAAATGATAGGAGATATAATTGCAATGAGTCAATAATGAAAAGAGTAAAGAGATACATTGTCATCATAGTTCCGATGTCTCAAAATCTATTGGAACTCGGCACAAAGCCTCCACTACGGCAGGATGTACACTATTGTCAGAGTATGACAATGAACTTGTAAAACTAAAACATCTATTACACGGGGAACGTGTGCTTTTTCACTCTTTTATTTTGTATGTAATGTTCTGTCTTGCGTGGGTTTGAGGAATGTGATTTGGAGAAAGGTGATTTTTGTACGTGTTTGTTTAAGAACCCTATTTATCTGTATACGGATGTACGAATGAATATCGGTCAAATAACATTTGAATTCAAGATACTAGTTTTCTTCTCAATTATATCTACATTGTACTTATCTTGCTTCTTTTATCATGCGTCTTTCTTTACTTATTTTGAAATGTATAACTCAATCAATATTGCAATTTCCGAGGTTCACCAGAGTGGGTTCAGGCGAAAATATGTAAGCAATGAATCATAGCATTGTGATAGATTCTATGTGATGATGATGCAAACTAGAGCATATAATTTTGCTCAAGATTGTTACAGTTACCAAAACATGTCGGTCTGTTATTCATATAGACAATGTATTGAACGGTTTGTTCTACAAAATCAAAGACCAGTCACATTATAAGCCACATGGTATTAGTCACGTGGTAATAGTCACATGATACCAATCACATGGTACTAGTCACATGAGATCAGTCAAATAATTCCATATAACTAATGCATGATGTATGTTTATACATTCAATTTGTATATTGAAGAGCTTTCTCTGGACTGTCATGTCTAGAATCAACAGATGTCGATAAAACAGAATATTTCTGCCTGGAAATAATGCGCATTTCAATACATTTGCAAATATTGTTCAATTTGTATGACATATAATATTTATAGAACATTCACATGATAAATGAACATTTAGACAGACATTATTTTCTATTTAAGATGATTATTTTCTTGTTATGTAACATTTGTATTCATGCAATCTCATTACAGACGCTACAATGTCCGCTATATCGCTGAACTATGTTGTTTATGAATTATTAATTCAAATATCAATTTACTTATAATTGTAAATTGCTACATATTCACGTTATCAATCGTGTTACTCGTGAATTTAATTTGCCTGACCTCATCGACATATCTTGGCTGAGAATGTAGTTTTAAAACTAAAACAACTTTGTTATGGCATACCTGCCAGACATTTATATATAAAACAGAGACAATCATTATCAAGATACAACATATTTTGTTTACAAACAAAGCATAGACAGATTTACATGTAGATGTTATAAACTGCTGACTTAGCCACTGAAGGTAAATTTCTGAAGTGTATATCATTAGATGATTGTTAAAGGCTCATTTAGATAAATTATGGTAAAATATAAGAAATATATATTTTTTGCTCTAAAACAATATTTATATAATACCTTTCTTTAGCCATATCTCGTAAAAAATGTTGACAGATGATGTTGTTTTTTTTTGCCATATCATTGAAATGAAAAAAATAATGTTCTCCGTTTCTACATGTACTTCCTGCTTATAAAATATTAACTATAAAACTGTTATCTTGATTTAGGTATGCCTATCAAACTGGCCCGTGTCCAGAACTTCTGACAAACGTCTAGCCTAGTAAGTTTTAATTATTTTTAGATGTCTTATGTGATATTTTATAATATAACTAGGTTACATAACTATGACAATGTATAAATAAATTCAACCAACATTCAACATATTTAAATGCATTCGCCACTTCATATATTTATGTTTTTTTAAAGTCAGTTTGTTAAACACGTATCAAAAACACAGGTGAATGAATGGAAGATCACATCTTAGCATTACGCAACATATTAGACTACACATGTAATATACAGTACATAAGTACTAAAAATGGACACGTTTTGTTTGGATAATTTCCCAGGCATTGAATCAGTAAAGCTATGTTGTATACATGGCTCTGCTGTTTAGTGTGTTTATCTTTAATTTATGACAATAACCTACAGACATACGGACGGACAGACATGATATAAATCGATAAAAAGGCGTTGTCTTCAACCAAGTTTTATAAAGTCTACTTGTTAACAAAATGACTACTGTGTAATATATTCATCCAGAGAACTATGTAGTATTTTCCCTGAATTACGTAATTGCTGGTCTTTAGTTTACAGACATACAATCAGACGGTGACCTAGGTATTTTACAGACGTTTTACTATTAGAATTGCCGGAAGAGCTTATTAATCGCTGATTACATATGTTGGAAAATATAGCCGTATTGTTTTCTTCGTCCCAGGTTTAGATCGGAAAGCCAACATTCTTACAACAGCAACAACGAAAAAACGTTTTTATGCAGAAGACTGATCGAGCAATTGAATTGGAATGCCAAACTGAAATAAATTGCAAATGAATATTCAGTTCACAGACTAGTTAATATGCCGTCAGGTCATTTATCTTAATCCATCATTCGCTTACAAATCGGAAATAAGAAAAAACATCATGTTGATTTACAGCCGAAACTGTCTGCATTCGTTTTGTATTGGTTGAATATAAAAATGTTACGTAATCAGTCATACATTGCTACCGCAAGTATGTAACAATTTGACGGTAGAACATAAGCACACACATATAAAAAGGAATCAAACTGATTTATGAACTCCATTCTTACCAAATACAGCGCAACCTCTCTCCAAAGCAACACCCTTCTGGGAGAAAATGTGCGTTGTTGTTGAGGTGTTCTTGCTCAAGAAGGATTAAACCAATAGTTAAATATTGCAAAGGGAAGTATCATGCTGAAGGGAGTATGTTCCCCAAGAAAGGCCGCTCTGTACATAGATGTTGTACTGTAACTTGTAGGTGAAAAAACTATTACAAATGTCTGCTATTGACCTACTGTGATTAACATATCGGTTACAATTATCACACCGGTCTATCCTTTCATTGCAAACGATCAATTATTACACCAAAACATTTCCTAACTGTACTTCTTAAATCCAGAAACTGTATGACTCCTGCAAACCACCTGTCATTTCCAAAACAATATTCAGTATAAAGCTTAACTGTTAAGTTATTATGGACTGTTTTAGACTGTTTATGCTTTAAATTCTTAAATAACGAAGAATATTTTCAACTGTGACATCCACCAAATGTCAATTAGTTTAAGATATTATTTTATGTTGATAAAAGCATGTTTCCTTTTAGTAACATTCACTGTACAGTTTGATACCCCCAGAAGACGAATTTCATTGATGCAATACAAACTTTAAGGGTGGCAATGGGTAGTTGTTCAAAGCTGGCATTCCCGTATAATCAGTAGTAATCTCAGAATCTATGGACTTACTAGTCATATAGTCATCTCCATTTTTATACATGCCAATAATCAGCCATATCCCTATTTATGCAATACTGTAATCCACCCTCTTCATACATTTGTAACACTGTAATACTATGTTTATACACCACAAGCTATTCCACAGATAGAACATGTATTGCTAATTGAGATGCGGTTACATTTTCTTTTCATTTTCGAAGTTACAATTTCAATCTATTCATTTTATTCGATTGCCGAATAGGTTACTAGTTTCCCTCGCTTTATGCTACTAAACGTAATTGATGTGGAACAACAAATGCATTGAAATGAGACGATTACATACAGTTTTTCGTGCTTCAAAATGACAATGAGTACTCATTCTATATCTAAGCAAGCGTTTTGAATACCAACTTTATTTGATTCAATATATGTACAGGTTAAGAATGATTATTGTATTTAGTAGATAAATACGACATGTGGTGGAAGAATATAAGTGTGTTTTCTACACCTATCAAAACTGCAGGTTATTCATACAGAGTATTTGTGGTCTCGTCTTGCATTCAAGCTCACCTAATGTGCTTACATGCTGACAAGTTCTGGATTTGTTACATCTCAAGATAACATGCCGTCAAAACCACAGTGCCCTCGGCATTGTAAAGAAAGATAATTGCATAATTTACGCAACGCTTCTTCCCTTTATTAAATTTACATTTTCAAGATTTTCGAGAGAAGAAATGTACAGATATAATTTAGACATGTTCCTTGTGGTAACGTGGTATAGAAACTAAAATATTTACTTGAACACTTCCCTACAGAATACACATAACAGGCTAATTCTCTTCATGGTGATATGGAAAGAGAATTAGTTGAAACTTGCATACCTTGCAAAAACAAACCTTTCCGAGAACAGTTGTTTAATGTATATTTCAAATAAATGTATTTGCTTTGCATTTGGGGGGGAGCTGCGTACAATACTATTCATTGATATACCGGTAGATAGTCAACAAGTGTTGATTCTGCACCAATACTACGTTTGCTTTCTGAAAATAACGATCATCTCCTCCATATGAAAAACTTGAATAATCAGTTTTGAATAGTTATCCTTACACATTATATGATCAATGAAGCAGCCGAGGTTCGTAGACTTAATTAGTTCATTTTAGCATACCGTCAAAGAAGTTTATTGGTTTAGATTATTATATTAACTCATCTAGAGAAAAACTAAATGTAATATCTCCTAAAAATGATACAGTGAAAATATTTTATGATAATAGACAAAATAAAAAAATGACCGATTACGAGAATACATGTGGATTTATCTATATCTGTGAAGAACCTACAGTATTAAAGGAAACATTTGGCCGTGGTCCAGGTGGTCCAGTTGTTAGTGCGATGGATTTGTACAAATCCCAGTCGCGTCAGATATAATTGTGACAAAAATCGGATTCCCCCTTATGTGTAAAGTTGCCAGGTTAAATACAATCCAGGAAGACTGGTTAGGGGAACCTGTCGCCATATGTGCAATTGAAATATCTTTTTAAAAAAGCAATAAAACTCTCTGAAAAAAACCATCTGATTCCATTGTGCTTCCAAGTATTTTTAATTTCTTATTTACCATCAAATGTGCAATTGAAGCGACTGGTGGTATTGCAAGATAACATTTGTTCCATATCAAATTCTTAATTAAAGAATAAAAGTCCGTGAAGTTGAGGTGTTGAAAGATAAATCTTATGTGAAAATTGTTGCCAACTACAGGAAAAAGTCTACAATAATGTTAGTTAATCATGTATTAGTCCGTTGGAAACATTTCTAGAAAGAGAATGTCGTCAATCGTAAATAATGCAGGCATGTGTATCTCTTGATTTAAGTTAAGCTGAGAACTTTGCATGCAGCTGCCGTCAGAAAGAAAAGTTAGCCGTACAAATATGTAATGCCTTTAAAGTATATTCTGACAAGAATAAAAATGAATTAAGTAAGAATATTCCGTCTGCATTCAAAGATGTTTACTGACATGTCACTTGTGGAATCTTATTGTTAAGGAAGTACACACATTTTTATGTTAGAAAGTTTGCAACACGAACGTTACATCTATACCATCACCCCTGAGAATGTGGTGATGTGGTAATAACCACAACAATACGGGGAAAGTGACCAATCTGTCTCGATAGTTCAATAGATATGTTTTAGATATAAACAACTTTCTGATTATACAATGTAGTTGAATGAATTGATTTTTTAATGAGATCACACACACATAGTCAACATTCAGGTTATCTACACCGTGATGTATACAAACTGACGTTGCTATAACAACAGAGTTGATTCATGCTCATACGACAAGAGGAATGTTTAACCAGTTTCGGAATTCTGAAAAAATGAACTGTCTCCATCTTATTTAGGAAGAAAACACGGACTTATCTTTTATATGTATTCAATAAATTGTTTTTCGTTTTCTGTTCGTCCGGAACATGAATGTTTTAGCTGAAGTATTAGCTGATACTATCAAAAATGTTTCCCATTTTAAGAACTGCTGGTAAATTGTATGTTGTACATTCTTGATTAATATGATTATATATACAAATCGCTTTCATATCGGAGTAATGGCAACTCTTGCTAAGTAATTTATATGAAGACGCAGAATAAAACTGGTCTCAGCGGACATATAGTTTAGATATGTAGATAGCGCAGATGCTCGTAAACATTTTGTTGTCGATACGATGGATACATTTTGAACAGATAAAGGCAATTCTGAATTTAAATAAATGGACACATGTGTCCTAGTGCCAAGCTATGAATTATATTTATAGTATGTATTATCAGCAATGTCTGAAAGAAGACATTGTAAGATCTACGTTTACGAGAATATTTGGAAATATAGAAACATTACCATTGAAAAGTAAATCAAAAGCAAGACACCGCACATAAAACGAGGCAACTGGGATGAAAAGATTAAGTATAGAAAACGAACATTATCCTGTGATTGACTGCTTTCTTCGAGACATTGATGATTAATTTCAAACATTAGCAATACTGTTTATTATATTTATACAAGTATGCATTAATTAGAATTATATTTGAATTTTCAACTCTTTGTCGGTTGATGGCAGTAACACGGTAAACAATCGTATCAGATTTAGAGGCATCTGTAAGATGGAAAAAGATAACTGAGTAAAGGTACACAATAACTTTTTTAATCAACCACTTGTAATAAGATGATGCAGAATGATGTCATTACTAAAAAAACGCTTTTAAATCTCTGCATCAGTCAAAAACATACTAGTACTTAAATATTGTAAATGTTCACACCACATTTCTGGCTTTTTCAGAGGGTTTTGTTCTCATCGCCTTGGAAGAAATGCAATCGAAATAATGAAGGCTTAATCTATTGAAATTACTCCAGAATATAAATCCATAGTTTATTAATTAGCTAAAAAATATTTTCATAATTTTTGACTGGCACGTGATGGCAACGTCCTGCAAATCTCTTTTGTCAAATTATCGCTATCGGAGAACTAATGGTAAAGTGTCTCACTTACAACCTTATCGATCTAATTCACTATTCTTAAGACATGTTGCATCCCTTGATGAAAACCAAAGATGATATTTTCATTCCATTATTGCCCCAGCTGATGTATTCATAAATCATTCAACAAAGCACCATCAATGCTAAAGTTGCGTCGAAATACAATTTATTCCAAGTCAACAGAATGGTAAAATGTTTTTGTTAGAATAGCAAAGTACATTGTAGAAGATTTATTATAGTGCTCTTTATACTTAAAATTTATAGCATTCTATTGAAACAGATCTTGCCTTTAAGTATGAAAATAAAGTACTGTGTCAATGATCCATATCTCGAAAGTGCATATGTCGCTGTAATAAATTAATTTAAATTGAATTATTCTTGTGTCTTCATTGCAGGATATGTTTCATACAATTTTATTATGGTGTACTTCTAGGGAACTCCGTTACCTCATTCTTTTCTGTCAATGCATCAGACAAATGTTCTACAGGGGAACACCTTGTATGTTTACATGACTAATCAAGTTGTGTATTCAATCTGTGTGTCTATCTTTCGACAAGGTCTGGAAACGTATTCAGAACTAGTCAAAGATGTCACACAAAAAAAGGATATTCCAGGACAGAGGATTTTATGCCATGATCTTACGCAATCAAACTAGACAAACATTTATTTTCATTGTGATATCTAAGAACAAATACGCTTCAAAAAAACTTGTTAGTGAAGTTTTTTCTAGGGCGTGAGACCATCGTGGTCTGGCGGTTATGGTTTCTGATTAATTAAACTCACAGCTGTAAGTTGAAATCCAACCCAGACTAATTTCACATGTGAGGCAGCTGTCCAGCTAGCTGACGAGAGGTCGTTGTCATGGTTCGTTACATGTGCCCACCTTAGTTTGTCCATCGCCGGTTGGGAATTTTTCAACCGTCTTACATAGGACCTCCACAATGGTTTTGCATACACGGTGGACGATGCGGGACATCGATGAGTCGGATATCCCCACCGTGTAACCGACGAACCTCAAAAAAGCACCGGTGGCCAAGAACCGACGGGTTGCCACAACTTGCAGACACGGTGATATCGCACAATTCTTAGTGGCACTCTCTAGATGCGGCAGTAGTGCTCGATTTAGTGAGTCAATAAGCACAAAACTAAAACGACCTAGAATCTGTGGTACTCGATATATCTGTTCTATATATTATTTTTGCCCTTTTGACGAAAAAACTCGTCGAGCTCGTCTCCTTCGACGCCTTACAATCGCCAGTTTGGTTCTAGAAGCGTTCATTTTAGATTTTCTCAAGCAATTTGAGGTAGGCCCAAGGGTGTCATGGAGAAAATCTCAGAATCTGAGTTGAGATTTTCGGCTGAGAATTTTTATGAAAGTCCCTTAGGCCAAAACTGAAATTTTCCCAACTAAGAAATATCTCAACACTTTTCACAGGGTTTGAGATGGTTTATGCAAGTAAGGCTTGGTGTCGTCCTACATCCGTAAAAGCTGGAGAATGGTAGAATGACACTAGCTGTTGTTATGTTCTTAAGTATATACACAGGTGGCTGTATCAGTGTTCGGGCCATACACACAAAAAAATCCCGTCACTGAGCTTATATTACTATCAAGGTAAAAAGCCTACTATATGTCTATACGCCAAACAATGTGGAACATCGCAACTCGTTGTTTCCGTTCTATACATAGCGTGACGTCAAGTGCTACGTTTGTCTAACCTCTATACATAAAACTGATTACTATCCACATTTAGATAGTTATACATACGCTAAAATATAGTTCTGCGTAAGGATTTTAAATGTCAAAACAACCATATTGATTGTATATTATTAACAAAATATGTTTATTTGTGTAAATTAAGTACATTATACCATTTCTTTTCTTGTGCTTTCGTCAAAAACACTAATTATTCAATGAAACGCAATGTTAAAGTACGCTTGGCTCCAATGTGTACCATACGGTGACGTCACGTTATGTTATTGTTTATAACTTCCATTTTGTATATAGTTCCTGCAAATACCCATAATGCCCCGAGCAGAATAACACAGGTCAGTGCATAGCGCTACCGTAGTGTACACATTGCGTTGTTTCAGCATGAAATACGTGCGCTGAAGGAAAATAGCTACACATGTATCAAGCGATCTGATTGGTCGGATATGTGTGTACAATCAATGTGTACACTACGGTAGCGCTATGCACTGACCTGTGTTATTCTGCTCGGGGCATTATGGGTATTTGCAGGAACTACTTACAAAATGGAAATTATAAACAATAACATAGCGTGACGTCACCGTATGATACACATTGGAGCCAAGCGTACTTCAACATTGCGTTTCATTGAATAATGAGTGTTATTGACGAAAGCATAAGAATAGAAATGGTACTACGTATTCATTTTACATAACTAAACAAATTTGTTAATAACATACAACCGATATGGTTGTTTTGACATTTTTAATCCTTCCGCGGAACTATACCTTTAGCGTATGTATAACTATCTAAATGTAGATAGTAATCAGTTTTATGTATAGAGGTTAGACAAACGTAGTGACGTCACGCTATGTATAGAACGGTGTACAATAGATTGTTCATTTCATGCCAACCAATCAGATCGCTTGATACATCGCTCGCGCTTGACTCAAAATGGCTTGCAGCGAAGTTAAATAACGAAAGGAACACAATTTTACCGTTTCACAGTTATTAGATGTAATTGAATGAGATTTTCGATAGGAATGAATATCTTATAGTTTATTTGAATGACATGCATGTGTAGCAATTTTCCTTCAGCGCACATCTTTAATGCTGAAATTACGAGATGCGATGTTCCACATTGTTCAAACAATTTGTGTAAATTAAGTACATTATACCATTTCTTTTCTTGTGCTTTCGTCAAAAACACTAATTATTCTTGGCATATAGACATATAGTAGGCTTTTTACCTTGATAGTATGTATAAGCTCAGTGACGGGGTTTTTTTTTGGTGAACCAAACACTAATACAGCCACCTGTGGGTATATAGACAGGAACAGTCACAATTTGAACGTTCAGGATCTAAATACACTCCAATATAGTAGAATTACTGTGGGATGATTTTTTACTGATGGCAATCGCCCTAAGCTTTAGATGTAAGCGACGCATATTTTGTACTTTACGGCAACTTTATTTGATCAATAAAGCAGCTTTGAAATTGCTATGTGACATGAAATGATGGACATATATTGTAGACTTAATCAAGTTCCCGCTTATTAACATAAGATTAACGTGCTACAAAATGTTATTTGTTTGTATTGTGTTCTTGAAATACTCACCACCAAACATGTTACAAGTGAAACACATTATATAGTCTGGTCAGAAACATATATTCGTGATTCCGTTTACTCTAACTGCATGAAAATATCTTGGTACGAATCGTAATTCAAAAATACAGATGGGGTGTGTAAAAAAGAAATGAAAAGTGAACCGACCATCTTTGGTAACTGAAAAAAATGTTTTTAATACCGATGTGTTATCAAGTTTTGAAAATACTGATGGAAATCTGAACTTAGATAAACTTGCACTGCAATATGGAATAGGAACTAGTTTTAAAATTGCATGGCGGATGTAGAAAAATATCGCACTTTGGTCCGCAGCAAAATTCATGCGTGCCAAGTGAGTAATAGTTATCGCTTAGCTTCCTAAATCCTGTCCGGAAAACAGGGGTCGTTATAGAGTGGTTGTCATAATGCTAAGATGGTTGTTTATCAAGGTTCTAATGTATTTTCTCACCTTAGCTTACTCTAGTAAATATAGTTGACGATGTAAGGACAGAAGGGATGAGCTACAGAGAGACGGAAAACTGGCATGGCTTAATTCAAATCAATCACCATTTCACCGTATCTACAATCCTAAAATGTCTGCAGGCATGATCAGTATGGAAAGATATATTTTTGATTTAATTGTTGGAAGATAAACTCATACTCAATGATTGTCATTCCATATAAGCACTAGACTGATTGCTCATAAATCTGGACTGTGGCAATGTTCCCTTCAAAGTCTGATTTTGTTATTTCCTTTGCCGCCATATGTATTGCGTGTGTTATCATAAAATAAATTAAATTTGAATTATTCATCGATATCATCTACGATTTTAATCTGTTTTCAACAGACCCTCCGTGACCATATTTGATCAATAACGTGAGAAGACATCGCTCTAAGACATATCGAATATCCATTTGATTAGACTTATAGGTTCTCAACACCTAATCAATAAATATATATCTGAAAATAGAACCACCATAAGCTTTGTATAGTGAAATAGCCGTGCGCTAACCGGACAGCTTCCTTGCATGTGAAATATGCCTGATTTCGGATGGGATACAAACTCACAGTGGTACGGTGTTAATGATTGTATCAGGGGCTGGAGGCATATATATCGTTGACTAAACCAAGGACTTACATACATACATTGATTCGCAACTTCCGTATTAACAGTTAAAAGTAATCAAATCCCGCGGTAATGACACGTGAATCAACGTGATTCCATGCACTTGTTTACAATAGCGAAAATACGAAAATATCCGTGATGATCCGAATGTTAACAACAGCGAAAATATCCGTGGTATTCCGAATGTTTAATCTCGGAGAGGAAAGGATTATAATAGATGTCCGCCATTTTGGAATTTAAAATCTACGACTGGTGTCTTTTCAATAGACATTGTGGATTATAAATGTATCTCAATATCTTTATCTCAATGCCCAATTGCCAGAGTTTTTTTTATTATAATCAAGTTCGTATTACAGCTGTATGTATTGAGGGATCGTCTCTCGATATCGTTTGAGCTATTTTAGCAGTTGCGAATCCATGTATGTATATAAGTCCTTGATTAAACTAATGAGAAAATATATATTCTAAGTCAACATATACCATAAACATGCCACTAGTAGTAATTCGGACAAAATACTGAGGTCGCACAAAGTGACTATTCCAGCTTTAACCCAAGACGTTCACCTGGATAAAGTTACTAACATGAAGTAATGTAGCTGGACAGTTGTCTCACTTGTTCAATTTAGAACGTGGTGGAAATCGAACTCACGCCACACAGACCCAATGAATGAATTATTATTAGTCAGCATGCAGAGGAAGAAAGAATCACAATTCAGTTAGCATGAACATGAACAAAATAAATATACGAGTAATAGCCGATGTTACCACATTTGATCGGACGAGATGCACTTATATAATGACCAAAGCTTACTTTGTGAAACTTACAACGTTTATCGCCGTTCTTAACATTGATAAAAGATCGATTCTGGCTATGCTCAATTATTCACGCCAGAGTCTATCCTTTATAACTTATGCTATCATAAAGCATACACTTTTATCTAGTGGCATGAATGGACAATTAGATTATGTCTGGGAACAGTCAGCATACATCTTAATTAGGGCATATTACAGAACAACTTAATACATCAGTTGCACCCCCACCCACTCATCTCTGACTGGAACATAGAATTGATGGTAGTTTCAGTTAATGCCTGGTACAGTCAAGCCTGTGAACAAAGGTCACCGATGGGAAAAGACAAAATGTGACTTTTATTGACTGTTAATAAATAAGTTAAATAATCTATGATACTTTTTCAATGAATGGCCTTTATAGATAGGGTTGCCTTTATTCGATGGCCACGAACAGTGGTTGAATGTGGTTCGAATTTTGAAAAGTGCAACCACACTGAGAATTTTCCTTTTAGAATCAAAATGTAGAAAATCAAGCCTCTGTCCAAATTATTATTACTGTATTCTATCTTTTTTATCAAAACATTGACTTCTGATTATCTGACTGTCATGGTCTTTTTAGCCTTTGTCGGTTTGTTGTAAATATGTATGTGGTATAGTATACATATGTTCTCGTACTATTATGGCATAAAAATTGGTAAATGAAGTATTCTTCACGAGACCTGATATGCTCCGTTGCAATATTTTTTTTCTTTGGCAATATTTATGTTTCCGTGATAATGCAAAGCACGCCGTAGAAAAGTTATCATTTTTAGACGTTTCTACCAGTTCACTAATCAAAATAATCATGTCTGTTTCTTTAACATAGACAAATCATAGAAAAGGGCAACACATGAACATTATTAAAAGTACTACAAACAAATTGGAAGGCAAAGTGAAAAAAAAACGTCGTTTTATGAAAACAACAAAGTTATGTGGAACAAGACTTTTCAACAAGTAATCAACTGTACAGTTTGTACAAGTAGTTGATAGGCTCAATTCTTTCTTATTTTGAAGTATAGTGAACCACGATACGAAGCGAGATTATCGACTAGACGTGAACTAATGATTGTGAAGTGCATCCCCTTCCTGGTTATCAAGTAGTCTGCGTAATATTGTATTCTGGAGAACCATTCGAGAAAATCAATCTTGCATCTGACGAAAGAACAAACATTGTGCCTTACGATCAGCCTGACAGCCATCTATTATCTAAGAATGTCAATATGTATATTCCACATCGAATTTTCCCAAATCATTCTGGGTACAAGTCGATTTTTCTACCGTCTCAGACATTTTACATATTCCTTAAGAATACCTTCATTTACATAACACTGCTGCACAATTTTATTTTTCGTCTGTGGTTGTTTTCCAGTGCTTAGTACGCTGGAATTGTGACATAGTGATCCAGATTCGAATCCCGGCCGCAGCAGGTCCTACCCAAATATGAAAATTTGACAAAATGTCGAGTTTCCGTCACATGTGGAGAAGTTGCTGGCACCTAGTGGACGGGTTAGTTATTATTGGTTTGAATACAGACCTGATAGAACCGGCTGCATTATATAACTGAATATTGTTTAACAACACGATCCTTTAAGAATATAGATAGGAAAAGGACTTTAGAAAAACAATATACATATATCACCTTCCCAAAATAAAACACCCCTCCAATACCCCATACCCAAATTTCACACAGGACCATACTAAAATGATCGATAAAGCACAGTATCCCGGAGGTTCCGTCCTGAACGGTATGCATTGAAGCTAAAGGGGGGAAATTTACTGGACATAATGTAGAAAGCGCTAAAGATCCAAATGAATTCAAACATGACGACACATGTACAGCACATGAACAAAATAACAACAAGGTAGATTACTGAAAAGGTGGCATAATAATTTATCAAATTATCGCACAGTCAGGATGGTGGTAAAAATATACATTGTCTTAATACTAAAGCCGAATAATTTATAAAGATCTTTGAAACACAAAGATAAACTGCATATTCTCGATGTCTACATTGTCACGTTCTACATAAAAAATCATGTGATCAATTGACTGTTCAGCACCGTCTTTCGAATTGCTAAATCCTAATAATTATAAATTTCGTAACAAGTTTGGTGTTTACATAGAATTTCTGAGAGATTTCATGCATCAATTCAAGTAAATGCTTTTGCTATTTTTTTGCTTTTGCAAAATCCAAAACGGATTTGTAATTAAGAAAATGTCGTGCAGTGTAATTACAAAGGAGTAGTTCTTAAAAGTTGCATACATCATACACTCGGTTTGTTTCTATAAACGTTGACATTCAATTAAATCGCTTTTCTTCTTCGAAGAAAATGTGCCATCGCCTTCTTGTAGTGGAACTCAAGACTTGCACATTTATAATAGTTTATGGAAATGAATGGAAATATGTAATCTGTATCATTGTCAGCAAAAAAGTAAAAGCGCAAAATGATTTGTGCAACAAGTAGTGTAGATTATTCTATACAACATTAGGATACGTTCAAATATGATTAAGTGGAAATGACCCATGCATGTGTTTCTTTTGACATTGTATAAACCTGCATGTTGAGTATCGGTCAACATCTGTATGATAATTAATAAGTTCGTACACTTCATGTCATGAATCTGTAATTCCCTTATACATATTTACTTTAAGAATATATCAACCAAATAATATTCAAAGATTACGTTACATCTCAGTCTTTAGAATGATATATTTGCATAAGCATTGGTAAGACCGAAACATGTCGTGTTTGTGTGTCCCTGGCCCACACTTCTTTTTGGTACCAACCTCTAAAGTTTCTTAACAAACAAAACCCCAAATCATGAACATATTCTGGGACGAATTCCGCCTAAAAAGTACGAAAGGTATTTCTAAAATTAAAAAGACATGTTTTTGACTAACATACCCCAGGTTCGCATTTTGTCTAGGCTAAGCTTTTATAGCATGATTTGACATTTACAAACATTTGTTTTCAATGTGACATTTTACTTCATGTTTTGAGATCAAAATGTTAAATTGAGTCGACGTATCCGGATTGTAAATGCATCTCGTAAGTGTTGCTTTGTCAATATGTTATAAGCAACTTTGCAGTCGTGTCAGTCATTTGCTTAATATGGAATGAATTATATGTTATCTTCCTTTCGGCTTAATGCTGAAGATGTCAGAATAGTTTATTTATACTTCATGAAAGGGGAACTGGAACCATCGCACTTGTGTTCGCTATTAATATTTTAGTGATTGTCCCACTTTCTTATACAATCAGTGATAAGGATTTTCAAAACATTCAAAATGTTGGCCATCTTAGTTTCAAAGAACGACTAAATACACAGCGCACATGATGAGCACTAAGATGGTTAGAATGCACATTTTGAATGTTCTTCGTAATAAGAAAGATACTGTCGCTATTGGCTAATTTTGCTTTCTTATTAATAAAGAACACCCAAGTATGCACTCTTAACATATACATAGAGCAAAGATAATGTTGTATTTCAGAATGAGACAATTCGCGTTATCATAAAGCGGTTTCCATATGTTGTCTCTTTCATCAAACGACAATTTAGCAAGCAATGAAATTACGGCAATTTACTGGCGGAATGATATGAAATGACATGGGATCAATATGTATTACTGACCAGCTAGCAACAACAATTACATTCCGCCCACGCAGTTGATACTAGATCAGAAAGTATAACCATTGTCTTATCTGATGATGCTAAAATGCTTTGTCAATGTCAATTACCGTTCCACTTAAAACGCTTGTATGACAAGGAATCGAGAACAAGCAAAGATACGTTTGTGTGCAATCTTGATAATGACATATAGATATGTAACAAACGTTCATAATATGGTGAATGTCTATAAGAAAATGGAAAAGCAAAACAGACAACGTTGTGCAAACGGGTGTGTTAATGAATTTAATGGGGTATATTGAACACTCACGACGTGCCTAAGTCGTGCCATTACAAAACAACAGTGAATCTTGTTTCATGTTACTCACATTGGTCTTTCTAGTCGTTGGTAAATATATTCCTGATTTATAAAAGGTTTCCGTAACACTACCTTTTTGACCACGTCATATTTATAATAATATATGTATTAAAACTAAAACCTAATGTTACATATCAGAAGAACTCAAGTCTTGATTATGTATTGATACACGATAAAAATATAATGTAAATACATTGTATGATTAAATATTACTATGTATATATTAAGCATATTCTTTAGGTAGAATTGTTATGTATATTAATTTCCTCATACTGTATTGATACTGTTGCTGCTTTACCACATATTACATTAATGTCGGTACAATGTGATTTTTATCTTTCAATAATTTCATGTGTGCACGTTATTTCGTGCCGATAACGTTGAATATTCATGCAGCTGCTGTTGGAATAATTGCCCTGGGTCATTGAGTTGTCTGCTATTTAAAGTACATTCAAGAGTTTGCATCTTGGTGGAATCCATAAAATCGTGATGGTTGACATCACCAAGTCTAGATTCGCCAGATATCTGTATGATTTATCTCCCTTGTAGAGACGGTATTTGATCTTTGTTTTAGCGGGATTTAACGCCGTTTCAGACGATATTTCTGTTATATACAGCGGTCGGTTCAGCTTACCAATTTTCCTGGACTGTTTTCTTACCAGTACTAACTTACGCTTCCAAAAAGAAGCCTACAACACCTCCATGTTGGTGGAAAATCGACATGTTTGTCCAATTTTCATACAAGGGTATGGTCTCCCGGATTACCAACCCAGCGCGCAAACCATTGAACCACGGGCGCGACCGACACTACTTGAGAAAGATTTGAATATATTACACGAGTATTTCGAAATGAATTACACGATTATTGACAGAAGTCAAATATGTGTGAAACAGATACGCAAAACTGTCGTTATAGCATGCTATGGTAAGTTTTACGTTATGGAAATTGTAAGAGTCAGACAGCGTGCATAATAGTCGAGAATTTGGTTGAAGTCTACGTCTAAATATTGTTACCAGTTGTTTTTCATAATTTGCATCAGCAAAAAAAATACGAACTTGCCGATCGATAAATGAAACACTTGAATTGAACAATCCATGAGGGAATCGTGTAAAATACGATTGTATCATATTTAATGGTGAAGGAAATATTAACATGGTAGACTTGCTACTCCCAAAGCGCGTGTCTGGCAGTTTTCTTTTCTAATTCCGAGATTTTATCATTCCCGTTGTCGTAATGTATATCGCATGTGTTGTGATTGATTAATTTTAAATTATTTATCAATATCATCAGTCATGCTGAAAATTTCATACACTTTCTCCGAACAATCCGTGGTCGTTAACAAACCAAGACGTGTTGAGAGAAATGAGAAGTCATGATAAACTGAACTATTTAATTTGGTATTCATGGTGGGAAATACTATACACAGAACATTCTTGAAAGATTAGGCAAGCAGCAGTGTCAAACGTCTTGTGAATATCTAAGTATACTGTACTGTGTTTTGAATTAATAATACGTAATGTGTCGTACCAGCGTCAAGCAGTTGAGCCCTCCGTCTGGGAGACAGGATTAATTGTTACAGCTCCCCTTGGGGACAAACGAACGTAACCTGGTTGTTAGCCGTCTACCAGATAAAGAATAACAAACTACTACACGTAAAGTCTCACCTTTACTAAGAAGAACTTCGGAACTTTTTTAAGACGGTGAATGCATATAAAACCAAAAGAAGAAATGTTTGACCTTCACTTAAACAGTTGTCAATTTATAATACACGTGTTCAGTTGAGCAATATCTGAGCGTTATATAGATATACTACGAATATACGTAAGTCTTCCAAAAACGTGATTCTAGTTATCTATTGATCTACAAATCATATCAATAATATCACAGAGCCTAGCAGTCCTTGTTTCTAAAGATAGTTTTTATTGATGCGTCAAATAAGGGCCACAATAAGCCTTGAGTTCAGTAAAGGAAAACGTTTGACGCAAACGATTTGTAACAGAAGCAGTCTTACTGAACGCTTTATGTTACAAGAAGGCGTCCGGCCAGTTGTAAAACGCGGATCCGCGGATCCGGATTAATTCGATACCAAATTGGTCTTATTCTACCAATTAATAAACAATGTATCCATAACACCCCTTTATTTCCCCTATATAATTTATATTTTTGTATTCTCTAATGGATCCAGATCTGGATCCGTCGATCCACGTTGTATACCTCGCCCATACCGTTTTCTTCACACATTAACACTCGTTTTGTAACGTTTTCTTTAACTGAACGCGCTGTAGAAGTCATATTATACACATAACATAATTCTGCGAGCAAGCGTCCGGTCTTCTTTTTTTCTATTCTGCTAGTGAATATTTGTTATTAGCCGTCAGTTTGGTGATCGGACATGCACGAAGGTTGAGAGTCATGCAACAAGCTAATTGCTTTTCGATGTCAATCCATCATGAAGCCATTAAAGATCACGGGATTGAACTAATATTCTGTGTTTGGAACCAAAATAATCAATGGTCAGAAAATCAAACCAGAAAACGAAACAAAATAAGGTGTTAAAGCTATGGCATAATTCATACACAATTCATTCTCAATTCACCTTGTCGGATTTTGGAGAATGTAGTAAATGTTTTTTGGGGAAAGTTTGATATTTTGAATGTGTTTGTTTCTAGGAAACGTTTTCTTATCTCAATCACCAACACAGACATTATCAATCGTAATTAACTGGTCGTGTTCCTTAAGCAATTATCTAATTTCTGTAACATACACCGTGTGGTTCCTACAATATATCAAACGACAATAAGGAACAATTTAATTACTGCGATTTGCTAGTGAAGCCATGTGACATGAAACAGAATCAATATCCATCAAAGACAATAAAGCTGAACATTTACGTCACAGTTACAAGGTTCTAACAGAAAATAAAGCGATAGTTACACATTGCAGCGTTAATTGCCATACGTGCATGAATTCGGACTGGAACCACTATTTTTGGTCTGGCAAAAATATCTACAATCGGCAAGGTGCCTGTTTCAAAATACGATTCTTGCGACAGACTCCATTAAATTCAGCCTTCATGTCAGTCATGCTTTCGCTAATTGATTAAGAAATAACCAACTCTAAGTCCGCCTTAACTAATGTCAACCTTACAAAAACGTCCGTAAATGTGTTCGTTCACGCAGGAAATGTCTTAACTTCAATACCACATGCCATTTTGTTGTTATGGTGAGTTAGGGACTTTGTCTAGGTCACGAACTCGGCCTATCAATCAATAGTTCTACACTCTACTGATTGTTACCGCTTGACTGAATGAAAGCATAAAGCAAATGATGCAGCAACTTCTTACAATAGATAACAATGGTGTTTTTTCGACGTCTTATGAGACTTAACTTATCACTTTTATGGTCGCTAAATAACTACGCAATTAGACTTTTATGGTCGAAACAAATTATTTTCTGTTAAATTGCTATTGAACAACTTTTATATTACTTACGATTCAATCTTAATTACTTTCGCACTTTTGACGGCAGTAATTATAGTGTTTGAACAAAAATATAATCGGTCGGGGTAAACGTAAACACGCTTATTGTTTTTCGCCCTGATCTGAAACGTATATGTATTTGTAGTTTACGGCTAAATGCCCCAAAATAAAATAAAACATAATACATTCATGTTGCCATAAGATTAAACCTGAGAACAAAGGCCCTCCATTAGAATGGCATGATGCGACCTTAATTGACAAGTTAACTCTATTCGGAGACCATATAATTCAAAATTATCAAAGGAGGGGTTCAAAAGAATGGTCTTTATTCAAAGGATGACCTTTAATGGGAGTTGACGGGTAGCACAGGTTTGACCGTATATGAATACCAGCACGGTTACACCTTGACATTCCAAAAAACACCTTAATATCTGAAAATGGTTTTATTAACGAGGTGGACTCTTTATCGAGTTGAAATGGAGAAGACATATACAAAAATTGTCCGAAGGTTGTCGTATTGTTGTGACTTCAATCAAACGTTGTGTTGATTTATCATCAACGATCAGACAGGGAGCTTACACATTAATATTAATATACCATGTGCACAGTAATGAATATTTTTGCCAATACGTAAAAAGGCTCATTTGCTATACAAACTGACCCGTAGGAGGCAATTTTATATTGAGTCGACTATTTTAAGTTTATTGTCTGACAAAGGGGTGAAAATTAGTTCTAGTCCCTTGTAATTACCACTAAAGCCGAAATTATGTGTGGGGGCAAAGCCCCATCCCCATAGCCTTTCCCCATTTACTACGGCTGTGACAAGAATGATATTCTTCTATATCCAGTCCAGTTATATTCTCTTCCATGTATTGTCGAGATTTTTGTCATGACGTTCGTTGTAACCATGTTATCATAGTCAGTTGTGTCATTCACATGAGAATTTAGAACTATGTTCAGTGGCAATAATATCTTCAGTGTACAAACTGGAGTTTAAATAATATTCATTTAACCACCAGAAGAAATATGTACGAATGGACTAGACATATTAATAGAGATTTACTTAGTTTTTGTTTGACATTTTTCTTCGCTGTTGCAGTAGAACGTCATTGTATACTATATAGTATTTTATAGATACTAGTACATGTATCAAATGTGTTAGAATAAACCAACCAAATCGTTGAAATAGTAATTCTAACAAGGTATTGCTATATTGTATCTCATCCTTCTTGGAACTTCTTTTTTGTCTACCAAAAATTTACATCCCCCTATTTTATCAATTTATTGTCCACCAAACTGTTGTCATCAAATAAGAGTTACAACTGTTGCCATTTGTGTAATGTTGTACCTGTTTCTATACATATAAGAGTATAGAAAGATATTTCTCAGCCGATATTAGTATGTTGGCTGCAATAGATAATAATCATTTTAATGCCCACAGCCTTTCAAGTCTTTGCACTTTGTATCTTTTCTTTCTGACACGAACATGAGAACGGGGCCGAATGGATAATTCAGTTGTCAAACGGTTAACAATTATGTATAATCAAATATGTTGTGTTCCGAGCTGTGAGCAATGCTCAAAGCTATTTGTCTGAATCTCCTCGTGTTCCTTCATCGTCATTGAAAATCGATGTTGTCAGCGGCGTAACTAATTTATATAAAGTTGAGAAATAAATCAGGAGCACTATATGTCTAAGCAATGTATTTGTGTATGTCTGTTGTGTCTACCGAATATACGTTACATGTACTCTTTATTTCTAAGTTGTATAGAGTATAATCTACTCTTTGTTATGGTTTAAGATGGTCTCTCTAAGACGACGCATCTAACTAAAAAGCATACTTTGGTTTAGATAATTACCTTCCACATTTTCCATTAAGACTACTGAAAACATTATTATTTTGATAGACTTTTTATGTAGTTAAATCAATTGAAAGATAAAAGAAGAGGCCACTGTATGGGATGGCAAATTCTTGGAAAATTCCGTATCGCCGTAAGGAAAAGCTCTAAATAGAAAAAGAACGGATAATAAATCGATGGATGGAATTAAGTAAGAGGAGAAAGATCTAAATAAATCACTCTGTATTAGATAAGCCTGTAGCAGGATATTGAATACGTTAAGCAATGGGATACAACTGTTCATATATATTTACACAAGAGATGCAGAATTATCTGGTGGAACATTCTAAAGAACTTGCAAAAGCTTAATTCGTTGAGATACAAACTGAAACTATGGAATTTATTATAATCAAATGCCATTATAAGTGGACTAGAACAACCAAAATAAGTTCGATATTAACCTTCGCAAAGTGGGGGACCTCCAAACAAATGTGGAACACACGAAGTGTTACGTTCCGACGTGATCGATACAAAACAGCTATGTCATGTCTTGTAATATATTCACCAACCTTTTTGAAATCTGCCAATGAATGCAAATGATATGTTCCGTAAAACTAAAAGCGAATGATTCTTGTTTGGTGCAGTATATCGAAGAAACAATTCCAGTAAGAAATGTAGTCGCATGACATCAATTTTGTTTGACAAAATATGATGGTGAATCTGTGAATTTAGTATCTACATACAACGCGTACGTACTCAAAAACGTTGGTGTCACATTGAAGTTAATGCAACTGTATGCGTATAGTAATATTGATTCTTATATAGTTTGTTATAATAAGACAAGATAGTGAGTGTATTTCAATCACGATCTACTAGACGATGAAACTTTATGGTTCACAATTATTCCCACTACCCATAATGATAAGAGCCCTAAATAACATGCACAATGAATGCTTGTATTACCATGAATTCCACTTGTTATCGGAAATTCACATGAAAGAAAAAGAGATTCGTATCATGTCATGCTATCTTTCGATTTCAAATAGGACAAAAACTGAAAAGATCAGACTGTGAAAGAATCCTCTGGATCCAAATACATTTTCTAAAACATTGCTCAGCATTCCAGTATTCCTGAATAACTCGGATTTTGTAGCCGGTAAAATGTAAATAGATGCAACAGCATTGTACAGATTGAGAAAACCTTCTATCGCGATCACAATAGGATACCATAATAGTTTTCTGCTCTAAATGACAGAGGTATTGATGAGGTACCAGATAATGCAATGGAATATATTAACAGACATGCCACAAGCGCGGATTTGTGCTTGGAACATTCATTTAAATAATACCTGTAGTGGTACTTCGGGTAACTGGTTGGATGAATGCACACGATGCAATAAATACATAGACAAGAGAAACTCAGGTGATCATTTGCATTTAAGAGAGGAATCTCATGCTTAATAATTCAGTTCGATGGCGTGTAGAATTCTATGAAATTTGCGCCCTTCATGTAATTTATTTATTTATCTATTTCATCGGATTTAACGGCATTTTCAACATCCAAGCTTTCCTGGTCTTCATTTAGTCCTAAACCAGTACTAACCATATCATTCTATCTGCAAGCTACAAACAAGCTACCCCATATAATTTAGAGGTGGAGAACAATTTAACAGAGGATGTAAGATTTTAGGTCAAATTCTCGGGCAGTGTGAGCCTCGTCCGGGTTTCGAATTCACAACCTCTTGATCAGTAGACCAACACTATAATCACAGAGCTAACTGGACGGGTCGCCCTTCCTGTATATATTGAATTTGTGTACTGAATGATTATACCGTATTTAAACCGAAAAAAAAACATTTTAAGCCTATTAAAGACACGCTTTCACAGTCCGTAAAGAAATGATTTCTACATGTTTAAATAACAGACCCACATGAAAGAAGAATAGTTGATTGATTTTTGCTCTTAATGTTTTACAATCCTCTTTCCAATGTTCATCAAAATTCACAGATTAAATCAAGCATGGCTGTAATTGAATTGAGAGAAGAAAGAATTGCAGAAGAAATCCCAAAGCAATATTCCACAGAATGCACCTTATTTAGATAAGAAGCAAACAATCCTAGAAAAGTGCAGGGAGAAGAACAAAAAACGTTACAGTCTAATATCAAGACGGTTCTCTAAGAGCGCAGAAATGCTGCAGGATAGTGGACATGAAATGAAAGATGGAGCACAACTTGGAACTGCAATGTTTAAATCGACAAGCAAAGGAACTGAAAACGGAAACAATAACTCATGTAAAGGAGGTGTATGAACAAGATGATAATTCATCTGACGTAACAAATCCAACAACATATAAAGATATTCATATTAAAGTGATTTGATTCATTAAATGAAGACAGAGCTCGTGTTTAGTTAGTTAATGTCATCACTTGAACATTTCTACAGAATATATCAACAATACAGTTGATGTACCTACAAAGGCACTTATTTGAAAGGATCGATCAGGGATAAATTAGGGTAATGACAAACTTAGTCAGTGCATAGTGTACAAAAGCAAACTTTAAATGGCAACTGAAATTGACATCACCGATTCATTTTTGTCGTTATGTACAATGGACTGGAGGATCGACCGAGTTCCATAACTCAACTGACCAAGTATGGAAAAGATCGTGAATAACAAAGAAACAACAGCTTGCATTGTCAACCCAAACATATAATACAAAAGTACGAAATAAAAAAAACTCGAGTATAAACTCATCATAAAAGCTGTTCTCTGCTCAATGATGCGTGTAATGATAAGAATTATTGTCACAAATTAGGTACACGCCTTGTGGAACTCAGTATAGAAACTATGACTTTTTTTGAGACAGAGAATCATTGTTAACGTCATATCTTGATACATTCTGTACCTTATACTCATTTCAATAAATGATGATGTTATCAAAAGGATTATACACTTTTCCAAAATGGAACAAAACGTAAATTCAAGGTCTTGATATACTGAAAATGGTGCAATGCATGAATTCAAGTTCTTGATATGCTGAAAATGGTGCATAGCTTTCTTCAATGTACAGACATAAAATATGCATCAAGATCTTTCACTTGATTAAACCATCAGTGTTGACGAATACTTTCTATGCTTTACAGAATTCTATTAGATGTTCCAATTGATCGTAAACATTTCTATGTGCATGTATGTAATGAAAAAACTTGTATCGATAACACCGTCTAAATGACTTGTAAATAATGGTTTGATTTTAAAAAAAAGATATTCTTTTTAGCGAATAGCACTCAAAACAAATCAATGATGTACTTGCATACATATTTCAATTGCGATGTCGTATTAGCATCATTAAACATTATATATAAAATTGTTGAATATGAGTAAATTTACCAAACAATATGTACCAGAGAGGATATTCTCTTTACAAAATGTATTTCAAATTTCAATTATGCATTAATGTTGTTATTATAACAAACAAGTTTTATCCAAACTAGTGAAATCTGTCATTTTAAAACATCAACAAAAACGTTCTCGAATGTCAAAAAAATGTTGTCTTTAAATGAATGGTATTGGCTTTTATTAAAAAGTGCTTGTGAGGCACTCATCGTAACCTAAGTTTAAGAAGTGCATAACTTCATTTTCGACAAAAAATATCGCTCTGTATCGCCTCGAAACGCTTTGCAACGCTAGCTCTAATATGAAGCGGTTATGTAACAATTGCACTACAGATAAAAATGTCTTACTGCTCCATTTTCGAGAGGCCACACAATCTTTTACGTGTTTTTCCCAATACTAAATAATGAAGGGCTATGTTTCTGGAAGTAAGGTCAAGACATGCAATCAGGTGGAATTTGAGCGCTCGTGTTTCTAACCTGTGTTATAGGAGGATGAGCATGATATACCCGATGCGGGGCTCGAACCCGCGACCTGCATGCATAGGGCAAGTCAAACGCTCAACCAGCTGAGCTAATCGACCTGTTAATATCACGACAAGATTACATTTATAAGTGTGTAACAGTTCATATTACTTGAGGCATTATATAAGTTGAAGGTGTAATTGTCCAACAATCAATCACCTGGATAGCTTGTCAATGTTATTGTGCTTTGATATAGAATTATTGATCAGTTATTGTTAAAGATGATCTGCATACTGTTTTAATTTGATTAATGGAAATTCATTCGGTTCAATAATTCATGTATAATTGATAAAATGGTTTTGATTTATTAACAAATAAAACACTTACCTGCTCTAAAAGTCATGATTATCCTCGAAACAAGTCCAACAAGTTAAGGTCCAGTGGACAGAGAGTTAACAATCAATACTGATACGACTAAGATAGCAGTTCTTCTTGTGTTGCTATTCAGCTATTTAGAATCTCAGTTTCTCAATGTGTCAATCAATGCTGACACTGATGTGTTCCGTACATTCAATCTTCAATAATCGCTACAATGTTTATCCACATGGCACACACCATACCATCACAATATGGATGTAAATCAAGAAACATTAAAAAGAATGTTTAATGAATTTCTTACAAGGAAATTCGAACATTGCAAAAGTATGCAATTCTGCAATTATTTGTTGACGTGGTATGCTGTTGAACTGGTCGGTAAGCCTGCTGATTGCTTAATTAGTTTAATAAACAGCCTGTGTACTTTCATCGCCCACCATTAAATTGACGTCGTGTATATGATGATTTATATCCGATGCGGCCTGCACGCGATGTTTTTCCTTCGCAATTAAGTCTTTTAGACGTAATCAGAACACAATACCGCAGCACTGTGTTGAAATATTGAAATCGTCTTCGCTAACATGTCACGTGATGAGGTTAATCTCTCTCAATAAAAGCTTTTTGTTGTATATATGTTCGAAACACAGAATACATCTCATCAAATTCAGGCTAATAGCTCAACAAGATTTCCCGGTGGGGAGGTATGTATGGTTATGAAGGGACACAATAATAGGTTGCAGAATAAAGGCATACATAACAAATAGATGTTCCGAAGAAAGTATATAGTTTGGAAACTCTGATATCGGTTTTAAATAATTCCATTTTGTATGATGGAAATTGTTAATCAATACTTTGTTTATACAGGGGCTAGTGTGATTAAAATCTTTAAAAATGGCTTTTGGCACAGTGTTCTTAGTTGTAATATTAATTGAAGCCTAAACCAGAAGCATTTTAAGCTTGAATGATCAGGTACTACAGCCAACATAAAAACTGGTGGGTAATGTATCAATTTTCTGGAAACACCTTTGACATGTTCCTATATTATATTAAATTATTTTGAGTATATTTGAAGTCATTTTCCGAAAGCGTTTGTATACATAGTATGTTGATTTATTCAAGAACATAGACGTACGCGAAAGCTGAAGGTGCATGTGGAGCCATTCTCACAACTTTGTTCACGAGAGATCCATTTGAGCTTTTCAATAATACAAGAAACTAGAGTGCATCAGATGACATGTTGGTTAGAATGACAAAGTATGAAGCCTAGTAATGTTTCCGACTTCCAAATAAACGACTTGATACTTTGCTACAAGTAATCGTTAATAATTCAAGAGTGTTGTTTTCGTGGAATCTAGTAATGAATTCTTTACTTGTCATGCTGAATGGCGGAAGTGTGAGGCGAAGATTAGAACATCATCGTGACAAAACAACATATCCTTTTACGTCTCCATTCGAAAGGCATTTAATTTTTTGTGAAGCTATTTACTTGCGTTAATTTAGACCGAAACATTCGAATTACAAACACCGTAAAATTGATATAGAGTACCACAGCAACGTGTGGCGTTAGAATGAACAAGTGCTTGCCGCAAAAGCCAAAACTCATTACTTTTTTTAGTTGTAATTGCCTTAAGTAGAGGTTTCGTAAAAACAGTTCTGACTGAACATGCTAATTGAATCAGATGAATCTCCTGAAGGATTTAAACGAGCAATAACAATAAAAAGTTGAGATGAAATCGCTCACAACATCTGGGTTTGCCCGGAACCCATTTACAGCTTTTTTATTATTGTTTTAAACTCCTCTGTGGTTTTGTCTAACGTTTTAGCGTATCATTGATAAATGTGGATGTCCTTTGTGTCCCTTAAGTAATTAAATCAACAGTAATGATTTATTCCTGCAATGTATCAACATGTTCTACAGGTTAATCAACTTCAGCAGAAGGATGACGACCCTTAAATTGACGTGTTTTTTATTGGTTTATCTCATTACGAGAACAACTTTAGAGGTAGAAACAAGTTGTTTTAAAACCTATAGGGTCGGCTCATGGAGTTAGATATAAAGTCATGTTTCTCTCTTAGTAGCGGATAATTCAGATTGTGAATGATGCAGATTAGTCATCCCCCGGCATGGTTTAATGAAACTGACACACGCTACTATTAGTGATGTTGCTGTTTAGATATTTGAATAAGTTCAATACCCTAGACATGGAGCTTTTCTTTACCCACCTGTAAACAGTCTCATTTGTTACTCTTGACTTTCTATAAGACATTGGCAACTCGCTGAGAAAATGCTCTACTGGTATCTTAAGAGGAACTGAACATTATAAAGTAAACATATTCATACTTCAGATTTTTTTTGTCCTTGTCTTGTTGCTGTTGCTTTTTTGGTACGAGTCATCTTGCTTGTCAGCAGCTATATAACAATATATCCTTAATCAACATTACCGAAAATTCTATTTCAATATACATCCCAATGTAATTATTAATCCGTAAGTCATTGAATGTGTTAAATTTCGTTCTGTAAGACACATTTAATACTTTGGAACGAGCAGTACTGTAAATGCCAGACAACATTCTAACGAGTACCCTACTTATCCTATTCATTAAACATTTCTTTTCAAAAATGGTACCCGAAATGACAAAAGGTAAATTAGGTTGTACAATGTAAATAGAAATGCTCGGAAAATTTTGTGGATTGTCATCTTCTATTTCAACGGGAAAAGAATCAATAAAACGCCTGACAATTCGAATTCGGTCTGAAGCAAAATGTGATTACACATCTACGCATGGAAAACAATTAAACAGAACTTGCTTCAGATGCATGTCTTAAGGAACGAGAAACACATACGTGTAAATGAGATGTATTTTACTTCTGTATACTTATATATACAAATGGTGTTTCAGAATCCAGCGTCAACATTCAATTTTTTTCTGATGTGGAAGTGCGGCAAACAAATTTTTCGTATTAATGACAAATAGTCTCCTTAGTGTACATATATGTTTATCATAGCAATCTTACTGTATTCACATTTTCATCCGGAAACGATGAATTTTAGTCTTTGTTACCGTTAAGACTGTTATGTACGTACCACGTGTATGTTCCCATTGTTTTATTGATGTTTATTAATATTTAAAGCAGCTTCTAATTGGGTGAAGAACTTGAGCATGAGATTCAATTAAAATAAAATCATTAAATTGTTGTCGTTATGACAGTGTTTCATGTTAGTGGAGGCATTAAAAATACTAAACTCTAACGACATCCTGCTATCCAAAACACCTAGAGCTAACCCAAAGGACCATGCACAAAAAAGTGAACGAAACACAGTCTCCTGGAGAGTACCGCTTTGGAACGGTCTACGACGAATACGCCCAGAAATTGATTTATAAGGGATTTAAAGCATTCAATTAAGCCACAGAATAAGAGGATCTATGGACGTATCTATAGAAGAAATAATACTTTTGTGTCTCTCTAGGATAAAGATTTATACCAACATACAATTCGTTTAGATCGTGACCCAATGTTATTAACAATGCAATATTTACAACAGTATGTTGTAAAAAATATAACAATTTTGGTATTTCAGAATGGAGTACAAACTAAGCTGGGCTAAAGATATCTTCAACCAGAAAATGTTTTTTGGCACGAAACTCAACGTGTAGGTAATACAATTATCATTCAAAATCATGTTTAAATCTTGGAAATTCTCTACTAGAAATCTACAGGGATGTTATTTACACAGTTCTCAAACTTAGATTATCTCTCGAGGAAACGAGAGAGAGAGGTTAGAACTTACTACGTGTTAGGGGACACTTTCTCAGACAAATAAAGAAATGTTGTATCTAATGATTGTATGGAGGCTCTGTTGTTACCAATGTCTGAAATGAATGTCATCAGTACGTGTTTGAAGTTCATGAAGTGCTTTGATATTATTAAAGATATATGTGTCTACGAAACATATCTCATGTTTAACTAGAATTTGTTTATCATTTTTACAAACAAGTTCCACACGAGCTTTAGTCTCTCGTTTATCTCCTTAATGGATGTCGGAGATCTTCTATTTTGAAAAATTGAGTACTTAGTAATTAACGACTGGCTAGCAGTCTGTAAGGTTTCTCATTTACATAGGTGACAAGTATTCTAATACAACATATGTGTAATTCCAGACTTTGTACTATCTCAGCCTCGCTTGTTTGTGGTGCCATTTTTTTGTTACCCTAAAATATTTTCTGTCTTTCTCATTCTTAGGCTCTGATTTCAAAATATTACGGCTTTGATAGTGCACAGGTAAGTAAGTGATTACGAAGAAGGAACATATAAAAAAACAAACCTTTCCCGAAATACTACCTTCCCCAAAACCCGAATCCAATCCAACGTATAAGAATATACAAAAAGGAGGACAAAATAAAATGTCTCCGGGAAGGCAACGACTTGGCACGGTTTGTAGAAAAGCCACTTGATGGGCAACTAGTTTCATGTATAATGAGTATTCCCTTTATTCATTTTGTCTCATATTTCGTATTGCAGTGTATTACATAGGTGTACTGAATAGATAAAAGCCTTATGTACTCATATACAATGTGGCATGCTTATTTTAGATTCTCGTCAATGCCAACGTGTCGTCTCTTGCCATTTATCCGGTTAATTCGTCATGATAACTTAATTGCATATCTATCAGAAGGGTTGACAAGATCAACTAACTTGAATTATAGATTTGTGAACTCGCTGAAATAATCCAGTCAGCGTTAAAACAATCACGCCGGTATTGTCACATTAATATCAACTTGTCTGAGTCTATCGGATAAACGTTCAATCACTTACTTAGCTTGACATGCATTGTCCTCGCAACTAGAATATCGTATCAATTAACTGATTGAATTATTCATAAAATGATCAAATAAGCTTATTGTTAAAACCAGAGACACAAACGTTATCTGTGTCTCTGTCTCAGCATTGTGCAAGGGCGATAACTGCGTCTGTAACTTTGTATTTTGTGTTTCATAGTTTGTTTTCTTGTTTGACACGAAAGTATACTTTAAACATCACTAGATCAAAACGCTGATAGCGCTGGAAGAACAAGGTTTGATCCTGAGGTTAGACAGTTGTATTATCAGCAACAAAGTGCCACACACACAGCCACGACCGTGGCATTGGTTTATTATTATCACTGAAAATAATAGTAATGTATTTACATGTTTTAGGCAGTTTGTTGATTATTGATATTGTTTTTATCAATTTTCATGAAAACTGCATATAATTATGATTTGGACTTTTCATGTAGATTTGTTTTTTATTTTATTGAAATACATTTTTTTAACACAACTACGTGTATACTTTCTCTTTGATATCTTAGCTAATTATTTGAAAAAAAAGTTCATATAAATAAAAACAAATTATGCTACTACCGAGTACCAAACCTAGGAGATCTCACTCCGTAAGCGAGCATCCTTACCGCTGGTCCACAAATCTCCATGCTGTAAGGAAGTTCGTTTTTAATATAAATACAAAGCAGCTGTCAATAGTTCAGCTCCGCAGTAATCTCATCATGTTCGACTTTTGTTTTAAAGTATTTCATTTGATTCCACTAACTAAGCAACATATATTACATTATAATCTTTACACCAAAGTCGTTTTATATGAATAGTGTGAACCAGATATGACCGATTACCGTCTTCTCCTTGGAACTATTCTTTTGGCGTTTGTTGATGAACTTCTTCATTGGTTGTGATAGGGGAAGCCATGAAATCTATTTTTAGATTCTGCTACAGATTTTGATTCTGTGAGCGTCGAAAACTGTTAGTAACCAAGAACAAGGTTGCAAGCAACCCTGTTAAAAAATCATTACGCCAGCAATAAGGACTGTCTGAAGTGTTAGTAGTCCTGAGGCTCGAATCTCGATCTCGACAGATCGTACCTTCCATGAAAATGTGACAAAAATGTTGATTTTCCTCTAGAGAAGTGGAGAACACGCCGGGTCCTTGTGGAAGGGTAAGTAATTACTGGTTACTGGTGTACTGATCGCCGTATATAACTTGGGGGAAAATGTTGAAAAACGACGTTAATCCCACCGTACACTAATAGTCCTGATTTAATGTTTATAGTTCCATGATTGCAGTTAAAACAGAAGTTACTGATAATGTATTTCATGGTACAGCTAATTTTATGCTTCACGCATGCATATTTGTCCATACCATGTTGCTTGAAATACATATACAACAATACATGAACAATCCAACTTGTGAATAGGTCACACTTGGGAAAAGACAAAATACGGCCTTTATTGACTGGTGGCCTTTATTCGGACGTCATTTTGTTCTTAATAGTGAATGCCATTCATCAAAAGAATGGCCTTTATTCACATATGTATGTTTTATAAGGAGGTGGCCACATTCACAAATTTGATTGTATAGGAAAAGTGACTTGATTGTAGCTGTCACTTTTCACAATTGCTTACATGTCGATCCACTACTATATAAATGTCAAGTAAATCATGTGTAAGGTGAAAACAACTTCGATTTAAAACATAAACAACCATTATGGTGTATATTAATAATAGATGATGAGCCAGTGTTATAGATTACACAGGTATTAACAATTCACTGTAAAAAATGTGATTAGAAAGACTTAAGTTGATTTCAAAGTACATGTTGATGAAAATGGTTCGTGCATAAATTCGTTTGCGTCTGTCACATAACTCATGCATGCCATTCAAATGCAAAACTTTTCACTAAGTGATAGCACCGCAGTACATTCAATAAGTGTTTGATATATGGCTTCTTATGAGCTATTCAGGCTTTCTACGGTGACACCCTTAGCTGCCAGTTCTTCCTGTACCCTCTGTAAGTATGTAGGATCCGGATAACCGAAACTGAAATAAAAAGGGATCGTTCTACAGATAACCAGTGGTTACACTGTTGATATATACATGTATCAGGAAAGGATTCCTAAATTAAACAATATGTACAAACAAGATGTGTTTCAAAAACAGAATGCCCCCTCTGGGTGTCCTTTAACTTGAAAATGCACAAAATAAACAAAGGGCCATAATTCCGTAAAAATGATCGAATCACAAAACCCGGAAAATATGTGCGGGGGTTCTTGGCAACAACAAGTCTGTGAAACTTTCGTCAAAATCCCATGAAAAATGTAGGAGTAGTATCCTAATAGAAATGTACGAATTATTTTAAACACCATGACACCGTGACCTTGACATCTGACCTACTGACCTAAAAATGTCCTGTAGAGACTGTCATGAGGAACCTACATATGAAGTTTGATGAATGTAGGTGCAAGCGTTTTTGATTTTATAGGCAAGTTTAGACAGACAAACGGACATATAGACAAACAAAGAGACCAAACACAATCAAAGGGGTTTGTCACGAAAAAAAAAATGTTTCCATGTAACCCATATATATATAGAAGGGAAAGAACTTCGACAATTCGAATTTTCCAACGCGTGTTATAAACTTCCGTGTTATTGCAATGCAGTACAACTGTCGTAAAATCGCAGCGTGTACAAATCCATAGCGAAACTGATAAATTACAGGTAAAACTTCATGGAATGAGTCATTATTCATAACCAAACATTATGTTTATATCATATATGGTATAATTTACTAACTGCTAATGATTTCACATCTCGGGATGCACTTTTAATGAAGAATTTACGTTTTTGTTCACTTTGTCGTTTTCTTTGTTTTGCTTCCTTGATAGGTCACGTGACAAATCCCTTACTCGCGATGAAAGCTTAATTCTGATAGGATGAGCGATACTGTGTGGTATTTTTTAGATATGGTTCCCGATAGCGTAGTGAAAAGGATAGAGTGCACAGGGTACAAGTAAATTGTAAACAAATACCACAGAGTATCGCTCATGCAATCAGATTTAAGCTTTCATCACGAGTTAGGCGATTGTCATGTGACCCGTCATGGAAATAAACTTCGAGAAGCCAGCTAATTGAACAAGAAAATACGCAAATTCTTCGCTAAGAGCTTTCCGAGATGCGAAATCATTGGCAGTTAGTATATTATAGTGTTTTATTATGAATTAAGGCCCATTCTAAGAAGTTGTGTCAGTAATTTAACATTTCCACTCTGTACATGTATACCGATATACACGCTGCGATTTTACGACAGTGTGTCGTTTTGTAAAATTTGACCATTTTTCGAGTGAAAAATCTTCAATAGCCAGTTTAAAATATCTTTAAAGGTAGTAAAAGTATACATTTTCCGTTAGCGTGTTGAGTTGCCCACACGTTGCACTATATATGAGTTAAATATTTTGTAATGCATTGCAATAACACGGAAGTTTATAACACGCGTTGGAAAATTCGAATTGTCGAAGTTCTTTCCCTTCTATATATATATGGGTTACATGGAAAAAATTTTTTTTTTGATTCTCTTTCGTGACAAACCCCTTTGGTTTTAACAAGATTCCTTACTTTTCTTGTCCACCGTGGGTACATGTTTTGTGGTGTATGTCATTCCATGTGACCACGTTATCACATCCAGTCGTCCTTGACCTTCCAATAGTAAAGGTTAGTTTCCGTTTAAATGATTCTTTTAGCAGACGTAATACTTTTTTACCCTCGGCGTTACTGGGAAGGTATGCAGTTCTACTAGTACCTTCGTATCTTACTCCTGGATGTGGGTGGTTTTCCTGAAATCAGATATATGATTGAAACATTAAAAGGTGGGAACCCAGCTATAGGCACTTTCTCACACACGTAACATCAATTGAAAAGTGAAAATATAAATATGGCCCAAACTGGCACCTAAGTCGAAAAGTAGGGGGTTAGACCTTCCCTGTAGTATGAGGGGTTGACCCCCCCCCCCCCCCCCCGCATCTTCCCATGTGTGTGTTAATTTCATTTCAAAGCTGGTCACGTCCCTGATTAATGTACATGTTACTAGGTTTATTTCATTGTCAATACACCAGTGAATGTAATACAGTGTACATGAATATCTCATTTATTAACCATGACACACGTACAGGTATATTATTTACATTGCGTAAGTATATATGTTTAATCTAACATTGTGAAAGGTATTTGTAAACACGTTTAACCTATGTCTTAACAATGTACGACAATAAAAACCGAAATCTAATCTGATGAAATAAAACGTAAATCAGTTTTACGTGCAGGTGCGTGTTATCAGTAAGGAGATAACGATGTTTCAGCTGTATCCCTTCAAATCAAATTTCAAACACCGTTTGCAATGTAATTATAAAGAAAACCAGTCCATAAATTATCTGTCGATAAAACATGGCTGGTTGTTACATTTTACCCATCCGGTTAAAACTACACAATTTCAATTTGAATTTGTAAACACTGCATCGAGAAGGAAGGTAATTGACTTCGTTTAGGCCTACCCTATGCACCGGGATAATACAATATGGGCGAGTAGAGAAGGCTAAAATCGAAGAGCATTTTAAACGTCTATTCCCGATCGTAATCACATCCGAGAAAGTGTCATAATCCAGGGGAGCAGAATCTAACAGCCGAATTTAATTATTCAAGTGGTTTAGAATCAGAATAAAAGATATTTCCCCTATTTTTTCGGCCTAAAATGTATTAACCTTAAATTTTCAGTGAACAATCAAATCTTCAAAAATTCCATCTTTCCAAATTCGAAGCTAGTCATGATTTGTCAGACGTAAAAATATGGTAACACCAATTTATCTTTTATTATAAGGCGGAGTTACACTGACGACTCTATATTATAGTGCCGAACCTAAATTTTGAAACTTCATAAAAACAAAGAAAGAAACTATTTACGGGTGATTCGTTCGTAGTATTTTCAATAATGAACAAAAGTTGTTAGACAAACCTACCTACCTACCGAAAGGTTTTCGGTCAAATAACACTAAAACATGGCTATTTTCAAAACCTAATCAATAAAAACATTGTCAGCTTTACGAGATTTGTAATGATACGAAAAAAAACTATAATTATATTCTTACCTTTTGAATGCCACTTCCAAAGCCATACGACACAATAATTGTATTAGTATTTTCATATCCTGGCAGGGATATTTTAGACACAGAATCATTCATATAACCTTCCGGTTGGTTCCCTGTAATCACACCATAAGCCACGAAGCAGACCGGGCACACTGGCTTATTTTTAAAGGATTGTTCAATACAGTCTGTACAAAAGCTATGAGAACATCTATGTAAGGTCTTTGGGTTGCTTTTAGCGTCCATGCAAATACAACAAAATTCTTCATCATCAGGCGTTGGACCGGTCCATTCCGGAATATTGTCAATCTTAATGTGCTTATGTCTTCTTTCAGCTTGATTCATTTCTTGTCTACTTCCTACAACGACGTAGTCTGAATTATTTATTTCTTCTACTTTCGTTTTTGATTTATCACATGACGAGGTCGTTTTAATGACCTCGTGTGGGTTTTTCCGGATCTGACAACATGGAGCAGTATCATTATTATCGTCCTCGTCACTTGTGTCGCCAAATAGGTCAAAGTGCAAGTCAGAATCAGTGCTAGAATCTGCAGAGTTTGAATTTTCTGATTTTGATTTCTCCCGATCCTCCGTAAAATAGTCATCTGAAAACATACTAAGCAAGTCGTTCATGTCTGACTGTTTTTCTGTATTGGTTTTCCCATTGATAGCTGGGCTTGATTCTTCTTCATTTTCTTCAAAAAGGTTAAAAAAGATTTCTCCTAAACAGTCGTCCTCCATTTTATCGTGGGATGAATTACAGCTACAGTTATCTGAGGAACCAATACGGATATTAGTTTTAATACACTTAATATAACTTTTCTACAATTATAGCAGCATAAATCTACTTATTTTTATAGATGAGTATAATATCAAAATAGGGACGGGAAAGGTTAGCTATAAGAACCCATACTGGCGTTACTTCCATACAAAATCAAATTCAATGACTCATAATGATGTCATATAAAAAACGTATATTCATTCAAACAATTAAATTTTCCATTGAAATTTAACTTTATTATAACTGTACACAGGTATACAACAATCTTGTGCATTCATGCAATTACGTACAGGTCACTATAAACGTTTTGATAATAAGCGAATATATGGCCTACTTAAGTTTTCAAACCGAAAGTTGATCATTTTATGATACCAAATTTTGCTATCATTATACATGCATCAATTTTTAGAAAGATCACTAAATAGTACGTGCGTGAGTAATTTGGTTCGTGAAACAGGTATGAAGTCATTAATTAATTTTACCACGACATAATGTATAACTTTGAAATCGAAAGTAGCTGTATCTAATATCGCTAACTTGAGAAGGATGTCAGATAAGATTGTAAACGTGCTTAATACTTTTAAGTACATACGTTAGTTGTGTATAATATCCAGTAACGTTCGACGACAGTCACTACCCAGTAACCTGTTATTTCTATAAAAATCTTCAGGGATTATTTATATTTGCACTGGGTATTTTTATAATATAACATTCGGTTATGTTCGGAGTTTTACCTTAACATTAATACCAAGTCTGTTCTTGCACAACCACTTGTAAAATATAGATCAATACCGTAATGTCTATTTTTAGACTGGTTGTGTACGATTTGTCTCCCTTGACTTACAGTAGTAGAATAGAGATTTTTTACTTGAACATATATATGTACGATTTACCTGCCTCATGCTTGGATTAACTTCATCTACAGTTTGACATGTGCACAGTTGATTCTGAATATCTATTTAATCTTGTTTGACGTTTTTTTTTGACGTTGAAGAAATAATGTATAAATACATCGATAGCTTTATCAAAAACATGTACATGTAAATTAATCACACATCAGCGGCGTCATGTTTGACTATCATGGGGAAATGTGAAACTTGATCTTTAAATTATCTATACTAGAAAATTGATAATTACATGTGAGCTAGTCGGGGATGTTCACATCAGTAAAGAAACAATCACAGGACAATATTCGTATATAATGTATTCATCCATTTATTCATTCTTCCTTCATTAAACCTTCATCCATTCCTTCTTTCCTTCCATACTCCTTTTTTCTTCTTTCCTTCTTTCTTTCCTTCCCTCTTCCCATCCTTAATTCCTTCCTTTCCTTCTTTCACCCCTTCCTTCCCTATTCATTTCTTCTTTCGGTCCTTCCTTCTGTCCTCACTTATTTCCTTCCTTTTTCCTTCTTCCTCTCCTTACTTCCTCACTTCTTTCTTTCCCTTCTAACTTCCTTCATTCGTACCTTTCTTCCCTTCTTCCATCCTTCGTTCTTTCTTTATTACCTTACTTCCTTCATTAATCCTTCAATTTTTCATCTCTTTATTCTTTTCTTTTCTCCCTCTTTCCACCTTCCTTCCTTCCTTCCTTCCTTCCTTCCTTCCTTCCTTCCTTCCTTCCTTCCTTCCTTCCTTCCTTCCTTCCTTCCTTCCTTCCTTCCTTCCTTCCTTCCTTCCTTCCTTCCTTCCTTCCTTCCTTCCTTCCTTCCTTCCTTCCTTCCTTCCTTCCTTCCTTCCTTCTTTCTTTCTTTCTTACTAAACTTCCTTCCTTCCTGTCTTCTTTCCTTCCATTTGTCCTTCTTTCCTTTTTCTTCCCTTCCTTCTTTCTTTCCTTCCTTCTTGTTCTCATTGTTTCCTTCTTTCATCCCCCCCCCTCCTTCCATCTTTAATCAGTTCATTCATCAATTCATTCGTTCATTTCTTCTTTTTCTTCCATTCATTCATACATGACTGTTTGTATTTCGTTCAATCATCAACAAAGCAAAACAAAATTACTATCAATTAATTAATGTTGGAGATACATTTATATTGCACTGTAACCTTTTACCTCATTTAACGCGTAAAGTAAACTCACTAACTAGAGACTTATGCATGCAAATAGATTCTTATTTCAAGCCAAATTTAATTTCTTGATCATGATTGTAACCAAATAATATACACAATAATGTATCATTCTGTCTTTAATTTAGAAAATTATGCATTTGTAACATATGTTTCATACATTATATAAACTGTAAATATGATATTTTGAAATTAGAAACATTAATTTGATTGTTGCTTCATAATGCAGACGACTCTCTATGCATGCATGTAACGGCCAAATGGGACCATATTTACACATAGATAAGCAGACGAACATAAACACATATTAAGTTTAATTTGGTAAAAATGTAAGTATATGCCAAAATATCGCTACAATTTATCCAATACACAAATAAACAGTTGGTTTCTTAAGATCATTCATACATTTGATTGTCAATGGATCTACATTAATCGGTTTATAGAATAGGTGTTTACGATTTTCGTCCCAATATGATTCGTTTCAGCTACCATTCAAGAATGATTGCTTAATTGCTATAAGTACTCTTGGTAACCACATACAACAATTCTAATATCCGGTGAGAGTTGGGTAGTATCACAATTGGCTATTGAATATTATCGCTCTATATGATAAATGTATACAACAACGTGTGAACTGTGACATGGATATGAAGTCATATTGATATTGCATGCTGTATTTTATAAGGTTATTTTAAATCAAAATCGTCTAAAATGGAGACGATTACTGCCAGAAGAGATAATGGTGTAACTAAAGTGGACATGGAAGAATATTTTGACGATGTTGAAATCGAATCTCTCTACAGTTGGATAGATAGAATTCCTTTAAGTAGACCGAAGAAAAATATAGCTAAGGATTTTGCAGATGCAAGTACGTATATTGATTGCAACCACATTGTATAATTGTTGTATAATTTACGCATACGATAAAAATGAGATAAATATTTGATCAATATAGCAATGAGGTATTTAACATGCGTGTATCGCTTGGTGAAAAATCGCTTACAATGTCTGCACCAGTAAGATTGAAAAAGAAACAAATTGGATATACTTATTCATTAAAAAAAAACAGTAGTTAAATTTAGTTTGGGACTAGTTATACGTTAGATTAACATCAGAATCGAACGTACCTTCCCAAGTTGATGTGCGGTATAAACAAATCTGATAAGGCATGTTTGTTTTTGAAAACCTCCCCTTTATCTTTAAAAAGAATCGAATTTGTAAGTTTTATTCAAACCATTGAAATCAACAAACGCGTAAATATTTTACTGGCTAGATTAGTTATTGTTGCCAAATTTCTTAAGTATCAAATAACATGTATCCAATGTACCTTGTCAGTGCACTTAAAAAGATCCCGGGGAGTATGTATTTATTTCTGTTAAACGAAACTGTTTAAGTCAGTGGCCTGATTTATTTATTACTCTTTTATAATGTAACAATTACTGTCTGATTATTTAAACCAGTTTCTGTTATGGTCGATTACACGTTTAATTATACACTCTCGGTGTAACAAAACACGTTAAAAACAAACGAAGCAATGATATATAATAATCATACATTACAAGCAAATAAAGTTACAAATAAGTGGATTAAATATACATGTACATTTTTAATCCTCGAAATCCGAATTAGCCATATTTTTGACTTCCATGTTAATTCTACTTAAAATGTTTTTTTTATAATGCCGTGTTAAAAAGGTATAAAAACTATTTATTACATTTATAAATAAATATGTCATGTTTATGACATGGTAAAATGAAACCAAATGCTCTTAAGCTTTTCTTTAGTTTTATAAATTAAAGGTATTGCTGAAATTCCAGTGTTACTATGTACATAACGTATTAAGACTATTTGATATAAGCGATACTCCCTCCAACTATAATACCTTAATCATTGATCAGTTCTAAAGTTATTGATAGCTTATGGTGACTTTAATTCTATTTTTTCAGGGTTTTATTAGGAATAGACTTAATATGTAATTAAATTGAATCTTCACCGAGAGGCTAAATATATGATGTTACTATCAGGTTAAAATTAATGGCCGCCTTCGGTAATTAATACATGTATATCAGATTGCATAGAGAGATAAAAAAAGGCCAGTATAAATCATATTTGATAAATTATCCACAAAATATAAATGTATAAAACCATCCGTGTTAATATTAGTATAGTTTATCAAAACGTAAATTTTAATCGTTTCCAATTACTTAGTACTAAATTCGTGAATTAGACTGGCGCCGTTATTACAGTTTTATTTCGGTCACAGATATTTGTCCAAGGCAAATTGTAAATATTCGAACTATTTAATTAACACTATGTACATGGTATCAGATATAATCTGTAGCACATGACACTCGTGTGTGATCTTAAACGCATTGTTTCCATGACAGCGGGCTAGGTCTAGTGGTTAGAGCGTTGTACGTGGAACCCGGTTATGGCAAGTTCGAATCTTGGTCGCGACAGTTCATACCCCTCCAAGAAAATTTGACAGAAATGTCGATTTTTTTCCATATGAAGAGAAGTTGTCGAATCCATCTTGAAACGTGACGTAGTACTGGTTAATATACAGTCCAGGAAAACTGGTTAGATGAACAGGTTGCCGTATATGTTGAAAAACGGGATTATCTTAAACCATTTAAACGGAATTAATTGTGTTCACAAAGTTTCGACATTGCATTAGTCTAATTTACCATATTGTCCATTTAGATTAATTATGTTGAGTAGCTACTAAGAAATCTTCCTTACACACCATCGACAAATAAATGAAACACCAGGGTGACCTGATTAGAATATTCCGTACTTTCTGTACACTATATTTTATAGCTTATGGTACCTTCATTATATTCACTTTGGACTTTATACATATACCTACATTTCGGTACATCTTTATACCTCCTTACTATAAGTAACTACACATCGTTCATTTACCTCAATCCGGTACTTCAATATACTTTGTTTTATTACATTCGTATACAGTAAAACCTGTGAATAAAGGGAAATATTTGATGAGTTTTATTGACAGATGGCCTTTATTCAGATGTCAATTTGATCTTAATATTCAATGACAGTTTTTAAAAGAATGGCCTTTATTCACAGGGTGGCCTTTATTGGGAAGTGGTCACTCACGCAGGTTTAACAGTACATTCCGGTACATTAGCATATACCAACATAACGGTGCATCCACATACACATACATTCGGTAAATCAGCGTGGATCGGTACCACTACCAAGTCCAATACTGAGGTCTAGATAGTTACAATGAACCGGGTGAGTCGTGTAACGGTGCTTTATACCGGGCCCGATAGAATAATAGGGATTTAAAAGCCTATTTCTCCTGTACCTTCTCTGCTATCTCTCCTGAAACGACCGTGTCTGTCGAATGGGCCATTAAACATCAGATAAACATACAATAAACTTCACTGGTTTATGTTAAATAATACAATAACTGATCGATGTAATTACTACATATGACCTATATAACTGACACTGAATGTTATAATTTTACGCGATCTTTAAATGACAATAATTCCTGACAAACACGGATCTTGCTAATCAAACACCGAGACGGAAACAGCCACAACTTGCCACATCGATATTGCTACATAAAGTGTTCATTTTTGTCGTTTATTTATCTCAACTAGTGCATTAGGCGTAATAAGTGTTTGTTCTGATATCCCGACTTGCCCTTATTTTTTCTGGGGCCCTAGAATTATTATTTAATTCCGAGGAATTTGAATTAATTATTTGTATAGCTTAGTGGATATTGTCGAGTTGTCGATGTAAAGACGTCGTCAGTTCATGATATTATAGTATTACAGCATAATAGACAAATTCTAATTTTATCTAGCATATAAAAAACTGAAATAAGTGAAATTAAAAATGTGAAGATCATTGGATACACCCGTCTTACTCTAAATCATAAAAAACTCTACGTCGTGAACTTCAACCATCCAACGCACTACAGTTATATTTTCAAGCTTTATATTTCTTATGCGGAAAAGAACTTAACTTAACAGAGTGTTTCAGGTGGTCGAGTGGTAACGCGCTGGACTACTGAACGAAATATCGTATGTTCGAATCTCAGTTACGCCTTTCGAGATTCTCAGGGACGTTTTTTCAGTGTTCCCAATCATGTATTGTGTCTAGAAAACCACAGGAAATAGGGTGAGGCGTGGATTGATGCCTTACGCCAGGCAGGATAAAGAAACAGTAAAAACTATTTGAAATAAGAGAAGGGGTATAAAAACATTTAATTGATATTATTCTATTTTGTCCGTGCAGCCAAATCTGTGTTAGCGGCTACCTTGTAATAAATGCATAATCTATGAATAAAGACCATTCTTTAAGAAACTGTCTTCGATTTTTTTACAAAATGACATCCGAATAAAGGTCACCTGTCCATAAAGACCAGGTTTTGTCTTCCCTAAAGTTTGACTATATATGTTTGTTTGTAATACAATGTATTGTCTATAGCTGACAGTACTGTATCTGCTTTATTCGGTAATACAAATACTTTTTAATATCAATATTTCGTAATTTATGGAGTAATAAAGTATAAGTATACGGACTTAATATGGGGTCATGTTTACAAGTATTTCCTTCAACAATCAATAAATTATGGAACCGTTTTTATTAATATTGTATCATTGGCTTCTAGCTAACTGTTGGCCCTAATCAAACAGTAGTACCAACTTAAGTCATAAATTGTTTAATACTCTTATATTTTGGTTATGTATTGTGTCAACATAGTGAAACTAAGGCCGGCAAGAATAATGTCGAATTATCTTGCTTAACAACAGCAAAATCCACTGAATCGAGCTGTAATGTCAATATTGAACCAAATTCTTATTTAAGTTACAAAGGCTATATATTACCAGAAGCAGTTTTAGACCACTTATAAAAACGTTACTGTACACATTCCTATAGATTAAATATTTAGAAAGGAAGGTCTTCTATTGTTATCTTAGTCGTTACTTGAATATCCACAGTACGGTCTGTTAGATACACCAGGTATATATTTAATGACAGGTAATTATCAAGTGTGTATTGGGAACTATTGTAACCAAAGCACATTTAATTGCTATATATATACAGACGCTAATAAAGGTCTTTCATTTAGAAAGAATTTTTACCTTGTACGCGTAATTATCTTGTATATGAATCAGAGGTTTTAATCGAACTATTTTTTAAATATTGGAAACCACGCCACGGCAGCCAAGACTTTCGTACAAATAAGTCTTGTTAAAGTGCTAGCGCGCCTAAAGGAACAAGCAATTTGGTATATTTAAAAGATTTATAAAACATGCATTAGAACTTCACTTACAGATCACTGCAGTGTTCGGGATTAATGATCTAGTTAATCAAGTAGAATCACGTCAGTAAAACAAAATATTTCTATCCGTATTTTGGTCGAAATTACTTTATGTTCAAAACACAATCATGAACACCCGTAGAATCGGTCCAGACTAGACTAACTTATGCCTGTTGAAACAAAACATGTAAGTTATAGAAGGGAACCACGCACAGCAAAGTCATTGTACATAATATACTGTAATAAATACGGGTGTATTTCGCAACTGATAGGAAGATGAGTATCATCAAACGAGAGAAAATCGTCTTCTACCAGTACACACACGTTACATGTTATGATATAATGATGTCCGTGTACAGTAAGCCCCCACAAATCCGGACCCCTTCTGGACTGTGCCAAAATTGGGGTTTCTGAAAATTCTGGTTTTCACAAAGCCGGACTCCGATATTCGGGGAACTCCGGTTTTCAAGGAGTCCAGTTTTCAGGGGTTTACTATGATATGTTTCGTACATAATTAATCACAAATGTTTCTGTATTTCACCATTTCAGTTCTTTGTGCAGAGATAGTCAGGCATTATTTCCCTAAGATGGTTGAGTTGCATAACTACTCACCAGCCGCAGCTACAAAACAAAGACTGGAGAATTGGTTCTTGTTAAACAGGTATGTGTCATACTGCATCTAGTATACCTTCTTGCAGACTTATTGTCTGTAGATTAGATTATGAATTACAAGAAAAGACAACTGTCAATTTAATCAAGTGTACAGCAAAACCCCGGTAAACAGGACTCCCTGTAAACTGGAATTTCTTGAAAATCGGACGATCTTTTAAGACCTAATTATTTCGCGCAATTCTCATTAAAACCGGAAGGGGTTCGGTTTTAATGTGTTTTATTGTAATTTTAAAGGATAAAGAGTCGTGAAGGCTTATCATTTTTGTTTCCATATTGCTTGGTATCTGAATGCTAGCATCGTTATGATTCTTCTAATGGTAAGAACATGATTCAAATCCCGTGTTTGGTTAATTTGATTCTAGTCCTCTCTGGACCAGTCGCTAATGGGATATCCTATATACAACACATTGCATATGCTGTTGATTGGTTGAGCCTTGTCACGTGCAGACCTAATATTTTCCAGTATTAGCCATAAGGTCAGACTATACCAATTTATATCCAGTCAGTAATCATAGTTTCGTTGTTAACACTGGTAAATTGATTTATGAAGGGTACTCGGTAAGATAAATTCTTTATACAGCTTCTTACTAACCCGGTACGGTGTCAGATACATGGTCAGTTACTCTAGCTGCTATCGAGCTTTCTCTCTCGCTCAATATTTATTTACGGACCCTGCTTCACACCGCATAGAGCCAGTAAGAAGCCGCGAAACTAATATTATTATACCTCATTCCCGTTTCCAATGTAATGTCGTTTTTACCTGAGCGGGAATTATTTTTTAATAACGCACTGTATTTAATAACACATGCGCAGAAATAATGCGCGTACAGTTCAAACAGAATTTCGGTTGTTAAATCATTCTCCATTTATTTGAGGAGTTGTTCATAACAAAATTATTCTAGATTGTACATTCTACTTGAAAATACTTCTAATAAGACCAAAATCGCCTGCCCTCGAAAAAGGCGCTGCCTCGGTCAACATTATTTTTCTCACGCTGACAATTTTTAATAACGCCCTCTCAGAAATGTGATATTATTTATATGATGTCATCACAGATAAGTATCCGGTGGCAACACTAATGATACAAATGTTCAAGGTGGGATTCATTGTTCTGCATTCAAAATTCCTATCAAGGGACCCAGACGTATGAAAAATGGTTTATGAACAATACACGAATAACATTTGTATCCATTAGACAGACTTCCATTTTGATTTGATTTTTTCTTTACTATTACAGAAAGGTTTTGCGTCGGTTGGGACTAGAGCTATCTGATGAGGTACTTGGTGCGCTGTCTAGAGGTAAACCTAAAGTTATTGAACGCGTACTGATGTTGCTTAGAATTCAAATCGATGCTGAACTAGAGAAAACAGGTAGGAATGCCACGTGGAGAAGGCGAGAGCTATATTACATGGAACCAGATCCGGTTTTAAGGCTTCGTCTTAATACACCGCCATCTCACCCTAGTAAGTGACATTTGGTCACGTGGTCTGCATTCAGGGATCATGTTTAGTAATATTTCCTGACTTTAAGACATCTAAACTTATCAGGGTTTTTTAAGTGAATGTAGTACACGCATATTTTGATATAAATTATATATCACTAAATGGTAATACAGTAGTCTTCAGTAGTCTAGTACTGGATCTTCCTAAGACCGCTGGTTAGGTGAAATGTCCACCTCATATGACTCTGCCTGATGAAAAGGGGCAAAAACTTAATCAAATCGTAAAATCAGCCACTATCACATCGTATGACATAATGGCGTTTTCATATAATTTGAGCACTTGAAACTTGATCAGTGAAATGATATTTAGGGTTATGCTATATTTAGTAATGATGATTTTAAAACAACAAAATTAGTGTTGTGTGATTAGGAATTTTCAAGAAAATTCAAGTGGCATGAAATTGACCAGTGCGGTTTTCTTACCTATACACTGGTGTATAAAATACACATAAATTGTTCTGAGTTTGGGGAATAATTATTAGGCAAAATCTTCTCTCAGTCAGGAAATTCTTTTATTGCAGTATACCTGATGCAGACCGCATTCTGACAAGAGAAATCCTCCTGTTACGTTACTCAACAATTATTCATTTCTTACAATCTTTTTTACCTAAATACCAAACACCTTTCTAACGTTTACACTGTTTTCATAGTCGTTCCCTTTTTAGACCTTTGTGCTTAACAATTAGTTTCAGTTTATCGCACCATATTTGGTATCAAATATGTAGATTAACCACGCCTTTTTGTTACGTTCTAAATAACTACTATTGATTTATTTAATGTTTTATTTTACACTACGTCTATCTATTGGGACATTTATTAAGATTATTTTTTCGTTGTACGTAATTTTGTTCTGATATACGCGTAGTGTACTTGCATTACTGTGTCAGACAAAGTCATAATAACATTGCAAATTATATTTTATTGTGAACGTACTATTATTTGTTTCCACTGGTCAATTTGTTGGCAAGATATAATTTCATTTATTGCTTTATCGGTCAACATTTAATTTCGTTCTAATCTCCAAATTGATAAGCACGTATACTCTACTGTTGTAAGCCGTATTATATTTGCTCGTTTCTTTTGAATTTGCGATACAAAAACTTTACATGAGCTTACGCACAGTTTTCTTTCGTTTTAGGGCTAATCCGTTTTTACTCGATGTTTTAAAATAATCTATCAGTCTGACATAATACGTTCTTCTGTTAACCTGTTTTATATTTTACTCCGTATACATATCTGTAATTATATTTTGCCAGTGTATACGTTGTCAAGGATTACAAACATCATGGTGAAAAATACGATATGTCCTTCACTCTTCTAGGCTATTATTTGCAAACATTAGCATTGACTTTCTCTAAGCATACTGTTTACATTAGACTTGTGTGTGGTAGAATGTGAAAAAAATCAGTCAAGATATTTTCAAAATGAGGGCTAAAAAATCCGAACGCTATCGCAACAACGATGGGATGACGTTTTTACCGAGTGGCTCGGGAATTAAAGTTCTTAAAGGTTTTTATCTATTTGTTTTACATGTATAAGCTTTTATTGTCAGTTTGTGCTTTTGTTGTTGTTAAATTCACTGCATATTGTAGGCAGAAGTAATCCTGGTAAGGCAATACTTTACAGTATTATATATCACATTCATGCGTTCTACTTAACTACCCACCGAGTACTGTAACCATGGCTGGAACACCATTTAGATATTTTTATCACAAATAATGTTTTAAGTCATATGGGTATGTTTTGAAAATAACTTCCTGAACATCAAATGTCCTTTAAACGATTCACGTATCCTTAACAACGACGTCCATAACATACAATACCTTGTTTATAATTATATATACATGAAGCCAAGGGTTCGCACAAAAATGCAATTCTTTTCTTATAAGAAGTCCGCGTTATTAATTGTCATCAATTGATAAACTGTGGTATTAGTGGTTTAACTTAATACATGTTTCGTAACGCATGTAACATTTGGGTGTCAAATATGGTGAAGTTTAACAGAAATTACTCTCACAAATCTTTGATTTAGTGATATTAGGTAGTCTTCCCTATATAATACTTATAATAACAAGATTTCTTCTTATGTTATTCAGTTACAAAGGGTGAGAGGCGGTGTTATTTATTGTCAAAGTTCGTAATACTATCTTGAGTATAAACATGTATGTGTTGTAAAGTTTCCTGTCATATTTTTCTACACTAGTAGAAACACACATTTTTGTGGTTGATAATTTGTGTGTCTGTAATAATCTTAAAAGTTACATGATTTTATTATTTATTTAATATGATTTTATTTTACATTTCCTTCCAATATAAAAAATCTTCCTTATTAACTTATAATGCTTTGTCCATGTGTCTTTGGTGACTTTACAGTAAACCCTCGCTAAGTGGGGTCTGGGAATATTATTTCCTTTAAATTTTAACTTGATATAAAGACCATCTTAATATTTTGGCCACTTCATTTGGTGCCAAGTTTTGGTATTTATTGTTATTTTGAGTATGTAACTGTGATGTCATGATTTACGTCGAACTGACTATATTTACAGTTTTTCATAGGGCAGGTAATATAAACAAATCAGAGTTTGTTATAATATTTCAGCGTGTTTCAGAGTGTAATGATTGTATATCAAAGGTGTGTGCGGTTTGTGTATTCAATGTTGCTAGACATATATTACACTTCTTGGTGAAGATACATGCATGCTCCATCCACTACGTGGTTGTAGCATCTTGCATGCTTTGTAGCATCTTGCATGCTCCGCCCACTTTGAGGAGGAGACTTGTTACATGTTCCGCCCACTTCTTGGTGGATATATATTGCATTCTCCACCCACTACGTGGTTGAGGCATACTGCATGCTCCGCCCACTTTTTAGAAGACATACTGCATGCTCCATCCACTTCTAATTGGAAATAATACCTTTCATCCAGAACATCATTATATAATCATAGAATAATATACTGCATGATCGCACTGTAATCAGTATGTACTGTCATACATTGTATTTATTAATTATTAATCAACTGACACAGTGATATTGCATTTCATGGGTATTTTAGAGAATCTAATGAGTTTTTAATTGAGCTTAACATATAACAGTTTTACGATTAATTGATATTGTAATGACAGCACTCACATCTATCAATGTCTTGCTACACTACATGGGCTGTGGGTACATGTATATTATATAGACGGAAGGCATGTTGGATGCCTAGATGTCGCCTAATGATTCGTGCCAAACTCTGATTGCAATTCGACTTGGCCAGTGTTCGATCTGCCTAACAGAAAGCTACAGTATAAATCGTTCCAAAAGCCCCCTGGTGAGAAGTCTGTTGATGTAGTTGTATTTACATGATTAAGACGAACACGTGGTATTAAAAACTAAATTTTAAGTTTCACACTTAATGTAGTATTTTTCAAACACAAGGCTTTTTATAGGCTTTTTGTTACACATGTTCAAAATACAATATTCGGATGTAACCTTTTAGTATGTAGGGAGTCGATTGTTCGACATTAATTAAAGTCTTGTAGGTGAGTGGTGAATTGTTTAGCTTATGTATCGTATACCACAACATGTAGATATACAGCACGTGGTAGACTGTATGTAAGACATACCAAACTGTATTGCAGTCAATAGTTAACTGTTGAAGATATAAAAAATTCTGTTCAATAATTAATACGAGTTGTAATTATCTTTCTGGTCTTTTATTTACTAGTATTCTGAGACAAAACAAATATTAACTTAATGATTACAAAGTTTAAATGTTAACCACTGGATGTGGCCACGCCTACTAGTATGTGTCTTGTTATTGAACATTACAATATAAATTAATATTATATCGGTTTGGTATGTCTTGGTATAGAAACACAGCATCTAAATTCCATTTAAGATAGTTTGTGATCTTAGGATATGTCACCTTTTGAAATAGCGAGAACACAAACACACGTTTTATTGTTTGGTTCGTATAAATAGCTTCCTGATGATTAGACCATACTAAAACTAAAAAATACTAATTACCCATCGCACAATAAACGCAATTCTTCCGACATCAATGAGATTGCAATGAGATTTTGCTCTTGTAGTAATTTGTCTATTGTATATGGACATATGCCTAGGCTCCAAATACAAAAGTGACGTCACCTATTGCACAAGACTTGCTTACGCACAGGAAGTGAACACGTTTACTTTGTACTTATTTGATGTTATATGCAATCACAACCGAAACACTTGTTTGAATTAATTAGATCAGATCACCACAGATTTTTTCTTATATTGTATCATTCTTTTGTAGCCACATATGGATATTTAAGTGTGATATTAAATCGTAACAGAAAACACGTTTGTGTATTATTTAGATCAGAACACCAGAGACTTTCTTCTTGTATTGCATAATTCAGCTTTAACCATATAAGAATACATTAAACAGAACAAACATGTATTTACTAGTAGTAGTATATAGATAATTCCAATCATTGTTTCTTTCACCTGAAATGTTTTTTGCGTTTCTTATGTTGAACAAAATTCGATAAAGGCCTTTATTCGATTCAGTTTCGTTCTTGAATTTTGGAAAATTAAATAAAAATAGATTTTATTAAACATTTAAATTCAAGATTTTGATATCTTCTTTTCAGATTTTATATCAATTTACTTATAATATTTGACTCATATTTTGAAACACATATATATGTAACACGTGTCCTACATTCCAGACACACCTCCAGGTATCAAGAGTCCACGAGGGGAAAACATGAGTAGAACAATTTCACCAAATCGACTCATCAAATCAGAGCCAGCGTCGTCACCTCGTAAATACAACAAGGGAGAGATACCTCATGGTCATCCAGACAGAACGTAAGTAGACTTCTATTTTATCATATCAAATCATTTACTGTATTCATGCAAGGTTGAGATAAACCCCTGTCAGATAATTATGTTTACCTTTTGAACTTTTCATGAAGTGTGCAAGAAATGTTCATGAAAAGTTCATGGTTTACGAATTCCACTCAAACGGATATAAAGCCCCATTAGCTTTGTGAATATTTAGAATAAAGTACACAATGTAGGTCTTATTTTACCGAGAATGATGTCTTATCAATGAACCTGACTTTTGCTTGCAATAAAAAACATTCAGAAATTTTCTATTTTAATCACGAAGTACAAAAAGAAATGTAGGACAGTATTATTTCAATGATATTGCAAAAATAAGAAAAAACATCTAACAACATCTTTACGAGATGTGGCTGAAGAAAGACATTATTTAGATATTGCTTTAGAGCAAATAAAATCTTATATTGTACTAAGATTTTATCTATTAATCTGTATTACTAAATTCAAAAAGCTAATGGACCTTTAAAACAGCATATCGCAGAATGTAAAGACTTGACGCTCTTGTAGTGACAGGTTTGAAAATTTCTCGGTTCTTACTTTGTTCCAGTACCTAATTAATGTTATTGAACTTCACAAATTATCTGTTTTTGCCAAGTAGCTCCCATATACACGATTTATGTAGTACAAATGTATTGTGTATGTTTATTTTACCGATATTTTATTAATTATAGTAATTTTTGTCCCACTACAATTGATTCATTGATTCAAGCCAGCATTCCACGAATGTTGATACGCTCGTATTTGTCTGAATTCTATATGTCTTGATAAATTAGTGAACGGCTCGTACAATTAAAGCATACACATAAAAAAAATAAACTCACTTAATTGAATCTCACAATAACATTCGATATAAAATCAGCAATAATGGTCGTTTAAGTCATATTGAACCAAAGAGTATCACTTGGTATATATATATAAGTCTATAGGTACGGCTATATTATCCTTAGACATCGTTTATTTATGTTAGCAAGGGTCGTTCTAGAAGGTTTGAGAATTTACTTTATGCTTAAAAATACATCGCAAAAAACTTACATACATTGAAGAACTGCAATCTGTATATTTTGTTTGTGCTCCTTTCATCATCTCTATGATAATATTAAGTTGTCATATGACATGTTTGTTTAGTTACTTGTAAGTAATCTAGCACAATTGAGTGGTAATGTTAAAGCTTTGTGTGACAACTAGACGTTATGTGATCTATAAAATATCACTATGGTTCCATAGGTATTAAATGCTAGCATGAGTAGTTGAAGGACAATAGTAACTATATCATCTTACACACAATAGGTGTGACAGTATATACCTAGGAGGAATAGACTTATATAACATCTACTTCCAAAGGACCTACAATATATTATTGACATTATTTAGTTCACTGTACATATATGTATTTGAACAGCCTATTTATGTACGAATATGTATGAACGCGACATATATTTTTACATATCATTTATTGCTCAAAGAAAATCCATCATTTCATTTGCTATAATTAGTGTCTCATTAAATTTAAACTGTTCTAAATGGTGAACCTTAGACTATTTGGTGGCGTATGAAACCGAACTGCCTTTTTGCGGAAGATTAAATGTGAATGATGTCTTTAAATAGCCCTCCTCACTTTTCGTTATTTTGTCAGTGATATGTTTTACCCTGTCTCCAAAATATTTTGAATGTGCAAAGCTTACAAACAGACAAACAAACATGCATAAAGTATATATAACATACACGTAACCATAGTAACCACGTTATGTCACGCCATATTTTTACGTAGATTGAATAATAATAGAATACGTTCAATGTACAATTTCAGATTTTTGACTTCTATCCCTCCGTATCTGCTCCTCTCAGATCGGGCTCTACGAAACTACCCGTAAGTCTGATAGTAGCTTAAGTAGAAACATATCTTTGAGCAGCTTGTTTTATTTATTCTCTAAAACCAATATAGACTGTCATGTGACAAGTACTGCTAGTTCATATCCTCTTGCAATTCACCCTGGTTGCCCTGACAACAAATAACAGAAATATACACGAACTATTCACCACATCTTAAACCTTTCGTTGACTAAGAGTAATGTTTTTAAGTCATTTTTATTTTTTCAGAAGATTCATGTATGTAAGCAACGTGTATCCTGTCACAAACATAATAATACGTAACTTTAATTAGCACTGTCATATTAATGTTCACGTCACATCCTTCTGTATCAAGTACATGTGTATACGAGTATCTTTTGAAACAAGACAATATTATCTGAATGTATATCTGAGTTTATTGAGTAAACAAATACTTAAGTTGTAAAAGGCTTTTTGTGAACCAATGCATGCCACATTCGAAAGTGCAAGAACAGCAATGATTGCAAATATGTTGCTGTACCACAGACATTATTTGCTTATCAGCAAACCGACTTTGTTGTTAATTCTTGTTCAATAACATTACAGAAGTGACGATTTGTTACGAACACAACTTCACATAACATAGAAAAATACGTCACATTAAAGCCAGGGGCCAATGTTGGAGACGAGTTTTAGAAAGCCACCTTGCCAAAACTAAAGACATACTTGTTGCTTTAGACCGGTCTTCGAAATTCTGTTAATTCATTTCTGCATGTATTTACTTATCATGCACTAATCTTACAACTTATTACATTATAGATCACCTTACTAACTAATTCATGCTGAACTTAGTCATAATACGAGCGATGTTAAATCACAATCATACCAACATACTAACTTACGGAACTTAAGGTTTATCCTTTCAAAGGATCAAATTGTAAAAATAGTCAAACATTTGTTTTGTGACCACCTCCGAATAAAGGTAGTCCTGTGAATAAAGGTCATTCTTTTAAAAACTATAATTGGTTATTTAGAACACATGGAAATCTGAATAAATGGTCATCTGTCAATAAAGGCCTTATTTTGTCTTTCCCAAGGATGGCCTTTGTTCACAGGTTTGATTGTATGTAAAATAAGGGCAATTATATATGTAATGTATCAATACTACAAAAAATTGTTTTTTTGTATTGCAACAAATTAAAGTTGATACAGTTTCGCGTTGACTCCTGCGCGAACCAATCAAGAATGGTTTTATTGCCTCTGAGAAGATGTTCCATTTTAATTCACTGTTCAGCTCATTAATCTATCAAAACCTTCTTATGGGAAATTAAAATTGCATATTGTGTTTCAATCTCTGTGCGCCGATCTGTACTGAAATGTCTTAAACTATATATTCACACATTTTGGTGCCGTTTTTCTTCTCAACCATAGATTAAGAACAAGGTACAAGTACAAGATCGTTCATTACTTCCTTTAATAGGGCAACTGTCTGTATGTGTGTGGACCTTTTTAGTTTCTATTTCAAGATAGTTCATTTCTATTTCTTTTTTTTCTCTAAGTATATCCCACCTGAATCGTCGAGATATAGACCTTTATGGCCCTTTAAAATACAGGTGAGGTACATGTTGGAATTTACAGTCACGTTGTTTGATAAACTACGCCTTCGACGTCGAGAAGTTTACGTTACCGTCTGCTTTGTTGTTGTTGTAGTTGTTTTTGCGTTCACGTTATAATTAATTTAACTAATATATTTATTTTCTGGTGGATTTTTTTCAGATTGTAATAATTAAATGTTTGACTTATTTACAGTGTGGTTTTAGTTGTCTTGATTTACTAAAAGCTTGTGAAATTTAGAATTCAGTTTTTGTTAATTTGTGTTACAAGAAATGTATAGATAAATTAATTGTTTGTGTTCTTGATAAAAACGTGTAAGGCTATATTAATGCTGACTACTAGTATGTGAATATCGCCAACTGTAAATTGAACAGTTTGATCAGTATACTTGGTAATGATTTTCAAAATCCGTCTTTTTTATGCTAGTTGTTTATGTTGAGTCTACCAAGATACAAATGACTGTAAGTATACAGTATCGACTGAATCTTGTGTCGCTGTTTCATTATCTAAGAAATTCTGTTCTGATTTTTATCATATTTAAATATTATCAGTCGTAGAGACGAACTTGTTTTAAGACATATGAAATAGTTCCAATATTTCTTTTTAGGCGTGATAATAAATCGGAAAGACTTTCTGAAATTCGACGGAGTATCGATGTACAGTAAGATTGGATTGAAATCTTAACCCTGTGTGTGCCTGCCCAATGTTGTCCATTTGAGAGCTTTCCCTGATGTCTTAAAACAATCACTGTATGAGTACACTGGATCTAGTGTTTCATTGGTCAAACGAGTGCCTTTGATCAGATTAAACCTATCAAATGATTGCCCCTTTTGAGATTGATGTTCAAACTAAGTGTATAACATCACACATCCCACAAACATCGTGGCTTTGTTGTATTTTGTGTCACACTTGTAAATGCATTCTTGTTAAGAGTATCACAATACTTATTTAACTTATACTGTCTAAACTCGTAATCATTCAGGTTTGAAGCGCTGGCGTTTGATATTGCCCTACCCCATCAATACTCTGAACGGTATATTTTAGCACCATATCTGCATCACCATGCCTACAGCACCATACTTGCAATACCATAAATACAACACCATATTTACAGTATCATGCCTGCAGCACCATACCTGTGACACCATATCTGCAATACTTTGCACCCCCAACACCATATTTGCAATACTTTGCACCCAACTCCTTATCTGCAACACCATATCTGCATTACTTTGTCCCCAACACCATATCTGCAATACTATGCCCCCAACACCATATCTGCAATACTTTGTCCCCAACACTATATCTGCATTACTTTGCCCCCAACACCATATCTGCATTACTTTGCCCCCAACACCATATCTGCATTACTTTGCCCCCAACATTATATCTGCAATACTTTGCCCCCAACACTATATCTGCATTACTTTGCCCCCAACACTATATCTGCATTACTTTGCCCCCAACACCATATCTGCAATACTTCGCCCGCACATTATGTCTGCAATACTTTGCCCACAACACTATATCTGCATTACTTTGCCCCCAACACCATATCTGCATTACTTTGCCCCCAACACCATATCTGCATTACTTTGCCCCCAACATTATATCTGCAATACTTTGCCCCCAACACTATATCTGCATTACTTTGCCCCCAACACTATATCTGCATTACTTTGCCCCCAACACCATATCTGCAATACTTCGCCCGCACATTATGTCTGCAATACTTTGCCCACAACACTATATCTGCAATACTTCGCCCGCACATTATAGCTGCAATACTTTGCCCACAACAGCATCATACCGGCAGCAGTCAGCATATTGTTACTTTTGTTGTTTTAAGGACATATGTTAACTGCACGCGTCATTAGAGTCAAGTAGTACATACGAGTACATGCAAAAGTTTTATACTGACGGTAAAGCTTCCTAGCCTGTTTCATTTACTTGACTAAATACGGCCCGTACTTTGTATATGTTCATAAATGTATGCACATACTCGTATTTAAAACGCCTCGTAACATTTATTAATATTTTATTAATATTCATGAATTTTAGTCACCATGGCAACACCATCAACAGACTCATTAAAACCAGTCAGTCTTCTTTCCAATGTCTGCTATTTATTTAAATTGAAACTCTTATTTAATTGTAAACAAAATTAATGTAAAATCATATCTGCAGGTAAATGTGTTGTCAATAAAATGTCTCCGTCTATGTGTACTTTACACTAATTGATTAACACTGTTACAAAGCATGTCATGTATATAATCATTAATGCCGTCATTATTGTTGTTAATCAGTCTATTCAAATATACATGAATGGTTGATGGTTTCATGTGGCTTATTTTGTTACTGGTGGAAGTATTGTCTTGTCAGTCTTTGCTTTCGTTAGATAGTCATTCACAATATTTTAGTCTCAATCGCTATTCGTAAAACTCCTACTTTAATTTTGTCCTTTTTATACAGTAGTAATACAATTAACTAAAATTTAGAAAACAAAATTTTAATTATAGTATGATTATTTTAGAATCTCAGATTTTTTAATAGAGTGTTCCAGTCGACTCTGCACATTGCACTTCCTTCTCTTAGTTCACTGTCACATCTTGTGTTTTTCTAACTGGAAGATTATTATAATGCCACGTTTTCTCTCTATTAACTCACACAATATAAACATTTTGTGTATATATGTGTGTATAAAGATTGCATTCTTCTCATTTTAGGTCGTATTTCGCTGACAAACCAATCTATATTCCACCCAAACCGTTCTTACCACCCGTGTCAGACAACGTGCCACGTGTTTTATACGAAGAAAAAGATATGGAATGCCATGCGAAAGAAGAAACGATTCAGGTATTGTCGTCTGCTACTTATATGTTGATTTGGATGTGTTGGAGCGGTGAAGGACATGTCCTCTTGTCGACCTCATGTCTCCCGGGCAGTAGTTGCGAACTCCTCAGAGGACTTGACTGAAAATACACATATTCACTCTAGTCGTGGGCTACTAACTGTTTTAACACGTAGTTTAACTATTTTAAAAGAGGAAACTCTATTAAGGTGTCTTAGCCCGGAAAATAATACATTATACATTTACCGTCACCCGATCGATTCCATGTTTTGGCTCCGACCTTAAAGATTGTGACAACGAAATCAAAAGAGTGTAATTATTTATATCGGGGCCTCCAATAGTAAGAAATGTATGTTTAGAAAAAATATGGAATTTTGGCGACCAAACGACCCTTTATGATTTTGGTCAAGTTACACTACGTAAACGAGAGTTCTGGTATTATATAGAATCTTGTTTTCAGTAAATGTCTCAACCTATTGATTTATAAGTAATACAGAAATTTCCCGACTTTTGGAGCCACACATGTCACATGATAATACGTACTTGTGATATCAACGTATTTGTAATTTAAGTAAAATACGAATAGAATGTACCAATATCATATTATGCTAGTGATTAAAATCTGAAATAATTGCATTGAGTCAGATATTTTACAAAAGCAGTTTCAAATAAATCAAACAGCCTTAAATTATGTTGTACCGAATAAAGTGATTATCGAGAGATACAGTTTATTAAAACACAATGAACATAATTTTAATCTCAATAATGTTTGTATTGTAATCATTGAAATTTAACTTGTTATGTCCCCGCAGTTCGAAACAGCACAAGAGCATCGTTATCCCCTGTCTGTCCGTTTCATATTTCACCTGAATGTGTATAATAATAGAATACAGGTCAAGTTTGATTTCTGTTAAAAAACAAAGATTTTTCGCAGGAGTTATTGCCCCTTTTTGACATAGCTCTTAGCATAGGCATTCGTACCCTACGGACACATTTCTAGTTTTAAGAAAAATGGTCCTGTTCCACGTGCGTTATCTTTGATTTTAAATGAATTTGATCTAATTGGTATTCAGTGTGACGCTTGATTCGTGTGAAGAATTAATATCCACGTTCGTATGGAGGCATTAACTTCTGTCAACACTGCAGAGTGATCGCGTGTAATAAAAAAAATGTAATCACACATTTCCTTGTTCCAACGTTAAATAACTACGATATGTATGTTTAAATTTAAGTACCTCTAAATAATTAATGATTGAGTAAATAGCAATATTGATCGAAACAAGAGAGATTATATTGACCGTATTGAAAATATACGTCATTGTCATAAGATAAGTGGAATGAGTGGTTAATATTTGGCTAAGATCGTGCCTCCATTTGTATTTATTCGTCTACCAATTTGTAATGGTTGAACACAAAATTGATTGATTTACTTCAACTGAAGTTTCGCATTGCTAATAATTGTTGCATAATTAACTTGGTGAGGTATGTACAAATGTACTCGTATTAGACAAGAAAATATGTCATGTCTTGGGCTACCTGGCCATACCATTAAGTATAAGTAGGTCAAAGAAATTCTAAAGGTGTATTTTTTCTTAATTTCTTCAACAATGACTACCCACGGTAAACATAATGTCTTATGTGGTGTGGTGATCAACAGTACAACATTTCCACAAATGACTTTTCAATGGATTTCCGATTTTAGTCGGATCACTTAAAGAAAATGGCAACAAGCAAATACATACAATCAAGCATGTGTACAAATGTCACCCTAGCTTGGGAAAGACATAATGCGGCCCTCATCGACAGGTGGCCTTTATTCGGAGGTCATTTGTTGTAAATAATTAATGACGTTTTAAAAGAATGACCTTTATTAACAGAGTGATCTTTTTTCTGAGGTTACCGCTAACCCAAGTTTGTCTGTCCAGATTATCCATACACGATGGGTGTTTTTAATGTTAGCTCTATACTAAATATTATGTTCAATTATTGCAGATACTAAATGCCAAAATTCGACGTTTAGAACATCTGATACACCTAAAGGACGTCCGGATAGACGATCTTCATACTACATTACAACATAGTGTTGGACTAGGATATTCCACCAGGAAAAGATAATTTCACCCCACGCCAGTTAACATTCTACATTATTATAATTATATAAAAATCTAGCATATTTAGAAACTTTCAGTAACAGTTTTTACTAATTGGTGTTCCCAGATGTCGAAGAATCTGTGATATATTTATATTTTATGTAAAGACAAGGATGACGTGGTCTGACTGTGATTTGAAAATGTTAGAAAGTCTATTTCTCAAGCATTCCTATTAAAACATGTTATGTATACACTGACGCAAACATTTAGATTAATTTGTATCTAGCCAAATGCTGGTACTTCTACGGTATACTGGTAGAGAAATCGTCAAACCACTTTAATCAAACATTTCCATACCTGTCTATGTACAGTACACTCCTGAAACCGGACGCCTTCCGGACAAGGCCAAAGTACCGTTTTTCTGAGAATTCCGGTACATAATTATATATACTCAAATTCTATATATTTATCTGAAATATAAGACTTTTGTTTTCTGTACAGATTATATAAATGACATTATTTAAGGTGTTATTACACTTGCACATTTTTACACAGTAAATAGTTTTTGTAAAGATAAACTTATGTAGCATGCGTTCTCGGATGAATTGTTTCATTATTTATGACTTGGTGTTAGATGTATTTTACATTCTCAAAACATGCAGTTTATATACAGTTAATCCTGTGAACAAAGGCCATCATTGGTAAAGACATCATCTGGTCTTTATTGACGGTGACCTTTGTTCAGATGTCATTTTGCTGTAAGTAATCAATTAAAAGAATGGCCTTTATTCACACGATGGCCTTTATTCAGAGGTGGCCGATAAAACAGTTTTGACTGCATTACATATCTAAATGGTGTTTCAGAAATGTCTTAAAATCCCCATATTGAAGTTAGATATACATGTATTCTCTTTTAATCTTGTTTTCTTTCATCTTAAAAAGGTCTACGTTTTATTTGATTAGTTAAGCACCTGTTTTCGTTCGTGTAATTCTCAACACTTATATTAAGCCATTCAGAAATTTTCGTTGGGATTTTATCATTATGTACGGGTTTGTGGAAATTATTAATGTAAAATATCGAAAATCACTAGAACGGTTTTCAAGATAAGGGATAGAAGGACGTGGTCTGAAAAGACTTCCTAAACCAAAAGGGCTTAAACAGAGATGTCAGGCAATACATGTATTTTCAAAAAATGAATTATGTTCGTAATAAACATGTACTTTGGAAGACAGTATTGCGAATATAGGAACATATAAAATGAAAATCCAATGACGACATCATATGATTATGGCTTTGGTGGGCTTTTTCTCTTTTTTAATAGAAATCCTATTCGGTTTAATTGGATATTTGTTTGTTATCAGAAGGCATGCCTCAGAGAATGTCATTATTGTTCATGGCGGCTCAAGTGTATATGTATATATTTATTATATTGTATTATATTTACGCCTATCTCATTTTATGAAATAATTGTTTTAATGCATAATTGTGTAAATAATTTATATGTCTGATATTACTGTGTCTTTGTGTTCTTTTTATGACTTTCGGGTAGTTTTTCTTACCCATGATTCTATCACTGTTCTCTACAACATCCGGTTTGTCAATAACCTCACCTAAAGTGGTCAAGTCAAGAACATTTCCTCCGATGGCCAGTGTGTAGCTTGTCTCTGACTGGTCAGTTCTTCATTACCCTTTATAAAGTAGTTGACCAGCACGAAACTCAGCTAAAACTGGTCTGCCTTTCTCTCAATCATATTAATAATCATCTACAATATATATTGTTAATGACACCTTTAAGAATCAAAACTATTTTCATCAATATATAAATATAGAACCTATTCTCTTCTTAGGGCTTACCAACTATTTTTAACCCATCAATTCTTTTCTTCTAATCTAGTCACTTGACCTGTCTATATTGTGTCTGTCTTAAATCATCCATTTTTTTCACATCATACTCAACATGGTATGTTTCCATGCAATTTGTAATCAAACAACTTTTTATCATATTTGTCTGAAATATTTTGCCTGAAATGAAAGCTTAGGAATCTCTTCCGATACCATTTTTATTTTTGTAGTTGTATTTTTAATATTTTTTTTTTAATATTGACGATCTGTCGTAATTTTATACCTGGCGTATCGCCTGAACATAACCGCAAATGATTGTGAATGTATGAGCTGTGCCACAGAATTTAATATTATTGCATAATTATGATAGAAACTTGTTTATGCATATTTTATTCATTCGAATCTGATTTTGAACACAATAGAATATTTTATCATCATCACTTGATAAGCATATTGTGCATGTATGATAATTCGATTTCGTTCTAACGTCGTTGTTGAATGTTTATAGTCATAGCACTTGTATACCTGTATATGCAAATATGAGGTTATTAATCAAGATATATAAGAATTCACACACTTACGAGATAGAGGGTCATTTGATCATACCTTTTCTTATGGATATATACATTATGCATTTTGTACATATATATACATAGAGAGAAATTTTTATCCCATTCGTATTAACACTTACGGCATTAAACATGATTACTTACCTAGTTGCTGCAAAATTTGGTTATCTGATGGTTACACCACATACGAGTGATATATTTTGTACTTAAATTGTTGACTTAAAATTATAGAATAAATATTTATACAATTAATTATTGAACATTGTTGTTTTTGTCGCTGTACACATTTGGTATTCAAGTGCAAGTACGACAATGGTAGAGTGCGAAAGGTCGTCGCCTCAAAAACGTCATAAATTATGAAAACGACGTCATGCATGGATGAAACATGTATTTTCGTTTTCAAATATATATTAAGGTGCAAATTCTAGACATATTTAAAAGGTATTCTGAAACAAAACAAAACCTACGTCGTTGATGTACATATCTAAACATATACATGTATAGTATGTATTCATCTGTAAGTTACAGGGACATTAAACAAGTACACAAGTGTTACCTTTTTTCTGGACACCCTGCATATAGTGAAAAAGAACTGTTGATGTTTATTAAGTCTCGTAAAGATGTACATTCCTACATTATGTCTGTATACCTTGGGCTCGCCGACCTTGATATATTGCGTGTCTACGTATCTAGGTCAGATTCTCAATGTATACTCATGAGTATACAAGTATGTATGCCCACAGGTGCTTGGCATGTGGCTATGACCCCCATGGCCCCTCTACAACCCCCCCCCCCCAAATCAAAATCTATAATACCTTTGAAAGGTGAGTCAGTCAGTCTGATAAAAAATATACATGGGTTGTGTAAACCGTCCGTTACTCATTTAATTCACCATCAATTTTCTTTTTGGGGGGGGGGGTTGTAGAGGGGCCATGGGGGTCATAGCCACATGCCAAGCACCTGTGTATATGCCCACATACTGCAAACTGAGGAGTTCGTACATACATGTACATGCATGATGTCACAGGATCATTTTAGTGAAACATAATTAGGCACTTGATTCCGTAATTTTTATACGTTTATAGACGTTATTGTTCAATTTAACTTTAAGTTGCCCAAACAACGCAAATCTGTCGGAAGAAAAACTTTCAATTTTTTCCTTATTGAGTGTATATTTTTTTTCGATTGACGGAAGTGACGAAAATAAGCGTGGGGCCTGGCTTTCCTTCTAATCTGCATGTGCTTTTCGGGAACCTTGCTTTCGCTTTATGATATACCATATCATACACTTAAATGACAGTGTACAGTTCGATAATTAAATGCCTTCATTGATTCGGTCTCTCTCTCCCTCTCTCTCTCTCTCTCTCTCTCTCTCTAAACTGGGTCTCTTAAATCATTCCGACGTATTTTAGGAATATCGGAATGATTTGACAGACAGTACATCAATATCAGGTCCGTTCATTTGTTGTCGCCATACTCGTATTACAATACAAACACATATTATACAAGCATTCCTAATTGTTTCCAAGTTTCTAATGACACATTCAGTTTAAATTTCACAAATCATAAAAGATGTATTATTTTATATAAATGTGACACGTGAACAGTACAATATAAATTAATAATCTGAAAAATAAAACATTATTTACGAACCGGTACATGGATCCATATTTACAAAGCTCATATTTAACGTCCCCTTCATAAAATATGTCTATTTTACGCAGTTTTCGAAATTTCCATATCAACTTATGATCCAATAAGTTGCAATAACGTGAACTTCATATACATTATACTACATTATTAATTATAGATCATAACGGTAAAATTATGTTTCACCGCCCAAAGTCCTCGGTCGTAATGCATTGATAGTTTCTGCACAGATATACTGCTCGTGCTGCACGGATTCTGCTTGATTTGCATTTTTTGCATCGGAAATGAAATGTTTAAATGTCCGTACATGTAGAAGCAAAATGTGAAGAATGTCTCCTTACATAAGAACCAAGGCCACCGGGCAGTCATGTGAAGAATGTCTCCTTACATAAGAACCAAGACCACCGGGCAGTCATGTGAAGAATGTCTCCTTACGTAAGAACCAAGACCGCCGGGCAGTCATGTGAAGAATGTCTCCTTACGTAAGAACCAAGGCCACCGGGCAGTCATGTGAAGAATGTCTCCTTACGTAAGAACCAAGGCCACCGGGCAGTCATGTGAAGAATGTCTCCTTACGTAAGAACCAAGACCGCCGGGCAGTCATGTGAAGAATGTCTCCTTACGTAAGAACCAAGGCCACCGGGCAGTCATGTGAAGAATGTCTCCTTACATAAGAACCAAGGCCACCGGGCAGTCATGTGAAGAATGTCTCCTTACATAAGAACCAAGGCCACCGGGCAGTCATGTGAAGAATGTCTCCTTACATAAGAACCAAGGCCACCGGGCAGTCATGTGAAGAATGTCTCCTTACATAAGAACCAAGGCCACCGGGCAGTCATGTGAAGAATGTCTCCTTACGTAAGAACCAAGGCCACCGGGCAGTCATGTGAGGAATGTCTCCTTACGTAAGAACCAAGGCCACCAGGCAGTCATGTGAAGAATGTCTCCTTACGTAAGAACCAAGGCCACCGGGCAGTCATGTGAGGAATGTCTCCTTACGTAAGAACCAAGGCCACCGGGCAGTCATGTGAGGAATGTCTCCTTACGTAAGAACCAAGGCCACCGGGCAGTCATGTGAGGAATGTCTCCTTACGTAAGAACCAAGGCCACCGGGCAGTCATGTGAAGAATGTCTCCTTACGTAAGAACCAAGGCCACCGGGCAGTCATGTGAGGAATGTCTCCTTACGTAAGAACCAAGGCCACCGGGCAGTCATGTGAAGAATGTCTCCTTACGTAAGAACCAAGGCCACCGGGCAGTCATGTGAGGAATGCTTTGTTTGCAGGTACTGTAAACGTACCTTTCGTTGACTATTGATATTTGTTTATAATGCGACATTGTTTTTCACTGACAAAATTTATGAAACCGTAATTAATCTATGTATATATCTCTCCCTCAAAATTAAATCTGCCGCGGTAAATTTAATTTATAACACAGAAAATGTCATTTATACGTTCCGTACGTTGTACATTACAATTGTGAAGTGAACACGGCATATTCTGATGCAGCCCTCCACCTCCTGGGTGATCGGTGGTCGAGTGGTAATTAACACGCTGGTCTATAGGCCTACTAAATGAAAGGTATTGATATGTGTTTGATTCTCGGCTCCAGCCTTTCCCATCAGGGATGCTTTTTAGTGTCTCCGCCCCAAATACCGAGCCAAGAAATGCATCCAGAAAATTACTGGAAAAGGGCAATGCGTGTATATGTGCTTTACACCGGACACGATAAAAAACTGGAAACACTATTCGAGAAGAGTAGGGATTTAAATACCCGGTTCTTCTCTCTCTCTCTCTCTCTCTCTCTCTCTCTCTCTCTCTCTCTGAGGCAGCCCTGAAATGACCATGGTATTTAATCATGCACGTAGTTAATTAGTTTTCATGTAAATAAACTTTTTTTCCCTGTTCTCTTGAAGTCTAGTATGCTAATGTTTTACAAAATTGCAAAAAACGGTCATGTAAGTAGGCCTAGTTGATCACAATAATTACCAATAGCCCCCATCGAAGAAACTTAATTCATCCAAGGACAAATTAATATAATATATATGCATGTATATAATTCCTTGATTCATCTATTGGGTACCGTTGACAAGAATTCAATATCTCAATATAAAAACTCAGTCTTTCCTCGAACAGTCTGACATTGCTTCCTGTGGGCCAGAGAACTTCGGAGGAAATCAACCAGTGAGTGGAACCACGGCTTGTTCGCGAAAATTTAATCCTAGACGACAGCGTTAATTGTACTAATTCGTGTCATTTTAGACGATATGAAAAGTAATTAAAGATTTTGGTAAGAACTTTGTATTTAATGATTTTACGTAACATTTTAAGATTATGATCATCATATATACAGAAAGGACTTAAACCATTGGTATATTTGCATGCTGATAGTATTGCAGACGTGCATGCACAAAGAATACTACTTAATGTTCTAGTTCTCGGATATGTAATTTCGGATATTATAATATTTAGTTCGGCTATTTGATTGATTTCAGATCATTGCTCCTAATATACTTTAATAGGTTGGTTGACTTCTACTCAATGATATGTCTGATTAACCCTTGAATTATCTTGAAACGAATCAATAATTGAAAATTCAATGTGAATATCTTATAATTCTGATACTTGTTAACTTCAAGTTCAAGTTTTTTAAATATACAGTGCAACCTGAGATACACAGTCTTTGAATTAATTTTTTGTGACAGGTTACCCGACTCTATACTTTATGAAGGAAACTCTCTAAACGTAGGTTGTCCCCCGAAAGACTTAAAGAAGGAAAAATATCCTTTCAGTCAGGGGCAACCCACTAATTCGAAGACTGGTTACCTCTACAAAGCAATACCCTTAATGATACTTAGCAAAATCATGGTTTTGTTGAGAGGTTGTACATAGCTCCAGAGATGTTAAATTTATAAATTATAGTTGGATCGTACAGTGGGAAAAAATCAGGAGCGCTGTTGTTGCAGGGTGGTTGTTTAATTCTCAAGAGTGAGTCATTCTAGGGAAGTTGTACTGTATACATGATACATACATGTATATGCAACTTGTAACTTCAGGTCATGGATTCATATGGACTGATGACAGAGCTGGAATGTGGAGATGGACGATGCAGGGATATGTTTTGGGAGTTTGTTTATATTGTGGTTATACCTACAGCTGTGGTGTTAATGGTTGTATTCATCACAAGCATTCTGATGTGCTGCTCTGCTTGTAAAAGGTAAAGTCATCCTTAGAAATCATTTTCTCACCAAAAACAACCCTACGTATATATTAGTGTTCATCCTGACTGTTCTATGGAAATTAGAAATGTCGACGGGAGCGTAGCGACCGGAGATATTTCTAATTTTCATAGAACAGTTCAGGATGAATACTAATATACTTACTAACTTAGTGGGCGGGTTTATTTGACCTTTTTACTATGCAATGTTAAAGGTCATTCTAAGCGCGCGGGAAAATATTGATTACATCTTCATCAGGTCATTTAGTCTGTGAGCGCCGCGACGTGAAGACGCACATTAACTACAGACATGTTATCCATGTTTTATGTTTTTTATGATAGCGTATAGAAAACCGAACCGATTGAAATATATGCTGACCTAATTTTCATTGAGTGCACGGGATTCACGAGCAATATAATCAATAGTGAAGAACACGTTTCGACTGGATAAATGTACAAGAGAATATGCAATCAAATAGTGTAAAGTTACGGGTATTTGAATGAAATTATTTTATGCAAAATTTCATACATTTCTGCCGCATAATTTCTGAGAAATTTCAGTTTCGAATTGGCGGTTAATAAGTTGCTTCATGGTCTTTCAATTGAATTCTATTTGAGTGACCCTGGTTGCTTTGAGTATATTTAGTATGCGTGTTTTTTTTAAACTAAATTAAACATCTTTTCTGACGATAGGATATTTTAATTATCAAAAATAACATCTACCACTGGTTTTCTGTTGACAAAATTTTAGCTACTTTGATTACGGATGGAGAGAAGACATTAGGGATGAGTAAACTGGTAAACACGATTTGTCTCCCCTTTTAGCTCTTCATTCGGTTGACTTGTCTGTATAAAGCCTTTTGATGAATGGGAACAAATTTATTCATTCTGGATACTTCCATAGTTTGGGGTTATATCTTTATTACTGCGCCTCTTTAAAAAAAGTCAGCTGTTCTGGCCAGTTATTCATAGTTTGCACGTATGAAGTGACCTGGTCTATTTCACTAGTGTCTACGTGATTTAAACTGATTTTAACACGAGAAGAGCGCATGCTCAATTCCTGGTATAAATATTAATTAGATGGCCGTGTCGTAAGCGGTGAATACGCATGCGCAATAAAATGTCTCCTCCCATTTTGAATACATTTATAGAACCGTCGATACTATGAGCGTAGTAAAGATTTTTGGCGTTCTACGAAATTAAGATTCGACACTATGAGGCGTAGTAACGTACTATGGATATAGTAGCGATTTTTGGCGTTCTATGAAATTAAGAGCTAGGAAAAAGGCAGAAATACGGCGATTTCATTGGATGACAAATAAAGCTGCACACTAATGAACTTTTTTGGCCTTTCTTTTATTATGCCCCCGTCATGAAATAACGGATGGTATATAGTGTTTACCCTGTCCGTTGGTGTGTGTTAAGGCATTTTCGTGTCTGAGTCATAACTTTGTCATGCATGATTGGATTTAGAAATGGCACTAATGTTCAGCATAGTAACACAATGTGTCATGTGCAAAAACTGTATTGCTTAATCAAAGGTCAAGGTCACAGTGGACACTTAAAGCATTACATGTTTATGTTCATGTCCGACTTATAACTCTGTCATGCATGATTGAATTTTGAAATAAATTGGCACAAATGTTCATCATAAAAATGTAAGTGTCATGAGCAAAAACTGTGTTGCTCACTCAAAGGTCAAGGTCACATTTGATACTTAAGCAAATATATGTTGGTGTCTGACTTATAACTCTGTCATGCATGATTGGACTTTGAAATTTATAAACTGGCACAAATGTTCATCATAACAAGACCATGCATGGGTCATGAGCAAAACCTGTGTTGCTTGCTCAAAGGTCAAGGTCACATTTGTATCATTATATGTATGTGTTCGTGTCCGGCTTATAACTCTGTCATGTGTGATTGGATTTTGAAATAAACTGGAATAAATGTTCATCATATCAAGACGACATGTCATGCACATCAACTGTGTCACTTTCTCAAAGGTCAAGGTCACAGTGGACGTTCAAAGTTTGTACATATTATTATGGATATAGTGAAAGTGTATGTTCGTGTCCAGCTCCGAACTTCAATTGTCATGCATGATTGGATTTTGAAATATATTGGCAAAAACTGCGTCGCTTACTCAAAGGTCAAGGCCACAGTGGTTCCTTAAATATTTACGTTCATTCCTTATATTGAAATAGTGAAAGTACATGTAGTTGTGTGTTTACCACCCTTAGGTGATCTTTACCTCCCACTATGGGCAGAATTCCCAAACAACCTTCTCTATACTGTATTCACATATTTGCCACACAACACTTATTTCTGTAGCCAGTGTATAATGGCGGGGGTATCTGTGTCCTATGGACACATTTCTAGTTTAAGATTAGGATCCTGAAATTTATTTAAGATTTAGTATATGAATTAATTGTTAATGAAAAATATTTTACCTACCCACTAAAATACTTTGGGTAGGGTTGTTGCAACAAATATTTGTAAGGATGGCTTCAGATGACATGATAATTTAAATCCATCTGTTGGATCATGATGTAAGCAAACAACTGAGATTAAAAGAATAGATGGTTTTATACTTGAAATAAATTACCAATGCAAACTAATGTTTTATGATGTGAACTCTAAATAACATGTACAGCTCTTCTCCTGCAAATAAAGGTGTTTACTGATTAACAAACAGCGAAATCAAGCAATGCAGCTATGTCTAAAAATGATGTGTAAGTTTATGTCATTGTTAAATCATGTGTACTTCATGTTTAATATTTAGAAGCTGCTTTATTAAGAAAACACTGTTGGCCTTTCTATTGGCCTGATTTTCATTGGGAGTTTTTTTAAAACATGATTGACTGTAGCCCTTCAATGTTGATTTTCCGTTGTATATGCAGGAGAAGTTACTAGCTCCTTGTGGAAGTGTTAATTTGTAGTTAGAATACATTTCAGAAAAACTTTTTAGATGAACGGTGCACCATATAAGTTAATGTATTAAATATTGTTGGCGGTAAACCTCCTGAAACAATCCAAGATTGACTGTTCTTATCTCATTAGTTTATTCACCTCATTAACAACATGTCTGACTGTAGTGCTAGATATACATGTACACCATTACAACTTACTAACTGTTTTATTTCATCTTTTTCTGCAGGAAGAAGCAGTATACAGTTAATGATGAGTGAGTGTTATTGTTAATTAAATTATCTCCTTTATTAGTTTTAACTTTATTGTAAAGTTATCTGAACTGATCAGATCTCAGAATGCAGAAAGTTCTCCAGAGAAATATGCCTAATATGTATGTGTCGGTTAGTTACACTGTCCTACTCCTTCTATGATAATAATAATTATGAGCATGTCTTAACTAATGGAATTGTATCATTTGTGTATCTGACTGTTGAAAAGGGCGTAAAACTCAAATAAAGAAACTAAATAAGACTAAAAGCAATAACATGTGATATTAACATATTAACTATGATTTGATTACACTTCTTTATGTATTCTGTATGAATTTCAGGACTCAGATTTTAAGGTATAACTCAATAAGAAGAGCATCTTTGAACTTACGCCATCTATCTCATAATAGAGATACTCCACTCTTGTCTAGTCGAGCAGATAGGGAGTCACGCACCGCATCCTTAAATCTTGAGCGAGATCAAAGGTATCGACGAGGAGGGCATGGTACAGCAAGTGCTCCTGGTACTCTTCAGAGGTAAGGTATTCTTAATAAAGTAAAACCTTTCCACAGCGACCCTCTTCAACAACAGCATTATTTTTTCCAACTGCACAATTTAACTATTGTTTTACTTCTCTAGAGCAGCAACCTCACAACAACAACATGATTGTTCTACTCCGAAAATGTGTTGCTCTGTAGAGGTTGCACTGTATGATATTTCTTGGGTTAGAAAATAAAAAGTCACTTTTTTTCTAACATTACCGTACTTTGGGTTTTACTGTTAGAAACTATAAAAGATAGGGTTGTGTGAGTAACTGTAAACTGAAATTTTGTTGTATTAAAATTCATTGTGCATAGGTTTGCTGCTTACATAAATGGCACACCTATCAATTGGCCTACATCTGCACAACTTAACTATAATGTCTATTGGGTGTGAACATTTTTTCATAGGCTACAATGGATTAGGTTATAGGTAGGGTCTACTGTATTGTATTATGACCAATTTATTTTGTTATATTTTAAGTTTCTCCCAAACAATTGTATGGGTATTAGAAAAAATGCAGTCAATTTATTTTGTTATATTTTAAGTTTCTCCCAAACAAATGTACGGGTATTAGAAAAAATGCAGTCAATCAGGTAAAAGGAATCAATGATCTACTTTGTGCGCCTCATGTCCTATACCAGTGATATTTATAGGTATAAATTGGATTCGAGGGAGGAGGCCTGCTTATGGTCTCCATGGATAGTATTCACTAGCCCCTAACTATTGTGGGACTAAAGTTCATGTGTGAATGAGCTGTCATACTAGCTTACAGTTATAGAAGGCCGGTGGTTCAGTTCTAGTCAGTGTATGCCTAGGGTCATCCTCCATGGTTTAAGCTGGAAGTCACCAAATGTCGATGTGATATTGAACTTGTAATATAAAAATAAAAAACAATATTGATCCACAAATACATTTGTAAATATCTGTAAAATAATCATGGATGGATCATGAAAGCTTGTAAGCTCAAATCCAATAGATGGATTTAGCCTAAAGCTATCCAATTTAATACTGAAGCATTAAAATTAATACATATTACCGAAGTATAGTACAATTACTTTGCAGATGAAATGTAAACATGATACAACGCATGTTTATTTAAAATTTTGTCTGCAATCTTTAATTTTTTTTCCTGAAGGTCAAAGCCTGAATTTTAAAAATACAAAACTTCTTTATATTACTGGTAAAAAAATATTTTTATAATTACATGTAGTCAGTGAAAACTAATTAAACTGTTAGAATAACATTGATTATTAGTAGATGTAGTCAGATATGGCGTTCTACTTCCTGTTCTATGTCCTAAATTAGGTTTGATACTTTAGGTTGGATGACTTATCAAAGTAATGAAGTCATGATGTCATTGTGAGGAAAAGTTTTGGAGTCATAATGAAGCTGCCAGTGAATGGAAGATATTAAGTCCAGCAGCTTTTAGTTCAGTTTGAAAAGTTAAAGTCCCATAAACTTATAAATTTATTGGTCGTAATAGTTTCTGTTTGTCCTAAAACAGAGGCATCCCGTGTGTTTTCCTCCTGTGCAAACTTCATAGTAAGAAAAAATGTTTCCGAAACCACTATCATATTTTTTTTCAATATCATTGAAAAAAATACTATTCATAGAACAGCTGTGTTTTCCCACAGTCATGTTATGCACATTGCATGAAGTGACGTCACACGCTCTATATTTCCAGTTTTCAAACACAAAAATCACAGTTTAATTAGTGTTCTTAGAAGAAAAAGGGCCCGTTTCGTTGGTAATTATTGTCTTTGGATAATATCAGCAATTGCTTCTTTTTTGCATATTTTTTTATAGCAAGAAGTTAATGGGACTTCAACTTCCAAATACATATTTTCAAAGATTCAGTCATTTCTGAAAGTTTTATTCAACAAAAGCATTTCCACAAATTGTTTTGTAGTGTTAATTGTACGTATTTTCAAGTTTATTGCGTCTTATTTCAGAGATCGTGATCGACACAATCGTCATCACAGAAATACGAGTTATGACCTACCTCTACAGTACAGTACACCGCCGACATATCCTACATCTAGTTCTGGGAATACCAATCCACCAGCACAGTACAGAACGCCACCAAGATGTCCTACATCTGATACTGGGAACCTTGGATCTGGGTAAGTTAAGCATTGGTTATGTTTCTTTGCAACATGGATACTCGTTACCTTTTTAGGATCGATGAATGCCGGCGTCTAGCCACAATTAGTATGTTTACACTCTAGCATCCACAGTTCTTAACAAATCGTGATCACAATGTATATGGCCACAATGTCTAGGCTAAGTTCGATTTTGGGCGGAATCGGACTAGAACTTCAAGAGTTTGCCCTCTTGTTTAGTTAGAAGTTCTTTCATCAAACTAATATCACACTTTATGTATAAACTGAATTAGATCATAGGTACAGAACGGGTATTATGGTGTATATAGATATTTAAGGAAGATTATGTTTGTTAGGTTATTGAATTCATGTTTGGTACCAGGACTGTTTGATAAGATATTGTGTCAATACGGGGAAGTCAAACACTGGGCCCAGGCTTTGGCCTTTCCCGGCTATAGACAGTATGTATGTTAGAAAAGGTTCAATGTGAATTACAATTTTAAACACATGTATTATGGTAGCTATCGCCGAAATTGTAATTTCCAAATCAGGGAGGTCGCAATTTTGGCCACCATTTTGTTTGTTACAACTAAGTTCTTGTTCTTGTGTTGGCATTTTTTTATATCTTAATGAAATTTATCACTGATATTTATTTTTTTTATCCGTTTACAAAAAATAGCAAAATATTTTAAGTTTAAAAAAAAGCTTAAGTTCTAAAAAAGATAAATATAAGGTTGTCCAAATGCTTTTGGTTCACTGTGTGAAAAAGTGTCTGCACATAAACGCTCGACAGTAAGTACAATGACATCACTTGTTGGGAACGCGATGTGCTCGACCAATCTCTACCTAGAGTTGTTGTTCCTTTCCAATAGTGATTGATTTTCGTTTTGAGAGGCTTAGTCTATTTTCATATAAATACATCTTTTTGTACTAGTTGCTGTTTTAGTGATATAAATCCTACATGCCAGTTACATTCTTGATAAATGTCAGATTGAAAAGAATTTTCTCAAACTATCCAAAATTAAAGGGTTTGTACATGAAGACCCTATCTTTTTTGCACAAAATGGAGATATACCATTCTTGTAAACATCCCTGTGTGATAATTCTTTAGTATGTAACATTTATTATAAGTGGAAGGGGAAATAACTTGTGTGTGTATGGTTTTGTGTGTGCGGTTTTTGTTATGTCTATTAGAGTAATCTCCCTTTGTTATGTCAAATTTGGTTCAGTAAAAAAGATACACATTATGTACATGTTTCAAGTGTTAGGCAATACACACATATTAGTCATGACATAGAGTACATTTGATTTCGTTAAATTTTGTCTTTCATTTTACTGCTGTCAGTCTCAGTAAATTAGGATTCTGACCAGAAGATTCACAAATACTGTGGTTGTCTACCTGTGACCATGGTCAAATGGTTTCTGGACCTGTTACCTAGCATTCTGGGTTTGAATCCCATTTATGGCAGTTCATGCCCTTCTTTGAAAATTTGACAAAAATAATTGTTTTTCCTCCATATGGGCTCCTTGTGAAAGGGTAAGTAATTACTGGTTATAATACAGTCCAGGAAAACTAGTTAAGTGTACCAGCTGCCATATATACATGTAACTTAAGATAATTATATATTAGAAACAAACTGGCTTTAAACCCACAGAAAATGTGACTCTGTATCCAACTTGATGTCACAGTATAAGATTATTTTGTATTTCTGATATATTTTACATACATGGGTGTTGATAGATAACACAGAATGTAAGACAAGCCAACAGTAACTTGGAAAGTCAATTAAGACTGGAGGGGGTGTATATTGCTTGCTTGACTTTAGTGAAGATGCCTTATTGTATTTATAATCTGTTGATTTTAGTTATGTTCATTTTATTGTGAATCCCTTTCATTTTACTACAGGGTGGAATATGCTGAACTTGATCATGGTATAACCCAAGCTGCTGTATCAACCAAAGAAGGGATTTCTGCTAAACATTGACATACAGAGGGAGACAGTGTGTTTGGATTGATAAATCATACAGATATGGATGATTTGTGTAGTTAGTTAAATTTACGTGTAGTTAGGGGTTAAACATGGCCCTACTTTGTGCCTTGATATGTTATAGTGTGCCTTGGAGGCTTTTTAAAGTTGTTTCGTCCTGTCTGAACATACTGCATTTAGATTAGTTAGTTAATCTTATTTTAATTGAATCTCATGCCAAAGTCCTTCATCCACCTTGAAGCTGCTTTAAATATAGACATCAATAAAACAATAATAACATATAATATACGTGTAATATGTCCCATCTTTGTTGTGCACCACTAATTACATACAATTGAATTTAAGTGTTTGTCGTGTAAACTTCAATAATAGATGTAGTAAGGCTAAACAATACTATTGTCTGTTTCTGGTTACCTGACGTACCCTATATTTTCTGCAGCGCATCCACTTTCTTACATTTCCGCAGACTTTCAAGATTTTCTTTTAATCACCCACCTAAACCTTCCCTACTTTTAATGAGCTTGTAACTTTTCTGCTTACTTTGAAGAATAGGTGTTGCTCTTTTAAAAAAAATCGTTTGCATAATGATTTATTCGCTGGATATTTTTTTTTGTCATTGGAAACATTTCATCATTTAACAATGCAGTGATTATTCATGTGTTAACTGTCCTGGCTACCTTTGAGAGAAAAGTATGCTATCTGATAAATATGATACTTTCACAGTAAATTGAACAATGGTTGCTCTATACACCGGCCACACTGTTTCTTCATGAGTAATAATCCAATGTGCCAAGTACTTAAAGCATCATTATATCACTATTTTACATTTAATGTAACCTTATATATGTATACCATGTTTGCCCATAAAATTATACAGTATCTTTTGTAATGAATGTATAGAAAATGTGTAGTTATCTATTATATTTATTATTGTTATTTAGGTTTAAAAGTTTACATTTACGTATTCTTTATTGTTCATTTGGTGCTATTTTAACCCATTTTGATGTGCAATAAATGTTGTATTAAATAAATCTGTGTCTTGTATTTATTGGATGAGACTATTCTTATAATTCAATGTTTGTTCTTATGTTGTCCTACCATGTACCATATAATGGGATCATTTACATTTTACAACCTAATGCTGCCCATCTATCCAAGTGCTCAGTGCAGCCATTATCTAGCATTGAACAACATACCTGTCGATAATTTGATGAACAGTTCACGAAATGTTCATGAATTTATTCATGAAATGTGCATGAACCACAAATTTGGATATTCGGTTCATGAACTATTTCAGGAACCCATTCGTTAATTAGTCCAGAAAGAAAAACATCTGTGGAATTTCCTCTTAATATCATATATGGTCAGTCGAGACATACGTATTGTTCGTCTACATGCTACAATGAGAGGAACCTTCTCACAGAAGCATCTGGAGTTTGATTCAGCTGCCTAATTATGTTAATTTGAAAAAACTTCAGTGGTGATGTTTGGTACAGTCATAAAAAGATCATTGTTCGCTTGTATTCTAACAAATGCTAAATAAATCCATTTCTTGTTTTCAGTGAATAGTGAAAATTAATAGGCTTAATTAGCTGTTTCTTTGTTGTATTGGCTTGTTACTAATAATAAGCGTATTCTCTTATTTCTGGCTTTCCTCTCAGTCACCAAATGATACCCAATGAATGGGATTTAGAGTACATGTGCAAAATAAGGCTAAATTTAATCAGATGTGGAGAAACACGGATGCACGGCTAGTAAGACCTTGACCTACTGACCTCAAAATCAATAGATATCATCAACATCTGATGACCAACCTCCCAACCAAAACTGAGGAGCTTAGGCCAAATAGTTATCTAGTTATTGTCCGGACAAGGCCTGGTTACGGACCGACCGACATGTTCAAAGCAATATACCCCTTTTTGTAGAAAAGGGGCATAATAAAGGTGTCCCGGAGGTCTAGATCACTGGGATGTTCAAAGTATCTTTGCACGAATCAAAGGTTTATACTACGTACATACTATATGTACAAGCACTTGATACTTGAAAGTCTCCTATATATCTACCATAAGTTTTCTAGCATGTATAAAACTGACATACAAGTATGTACTTAAGTATCACTATAATAATCTGGGACCAATATAATATACGTCCCAGCTATAATGGATATTAATTTTAACGTGTATCTTATTAACTTCCGAAATATTTAAGTCTTAAGTAGTAAACACTTAACAGGCCTACTTGTGTGCTGCCCTCTACTTGTATCATATATCTATTCATCAATAGAAACTAATTATTGTACCGGTATTTGTATCAAGATGTAAAGCTTTATCACAAGTTGGTGAATTCATATTTTAGATAGGCGTTATGTTTTGAATACCATTCTGTACATTTGCCCAATGTATGCGTTTTCATAATTTTGGTTGCTAACAGGTCTTAACATTTCAATTTTACAATGGATTTTAACATTAGAAAATATGAAGGCCGCGGAACTGGTCCAGTTGTTAGTGTGCTGAATTTGTAACCAGTTGATCTGGGTTCGATTTCCGGTTGCAGCAGGTCATACCTTTTCATGAGATTTGACAAAAAATCGATTTTTCTCCATATGTGGAGAATTTGTCGGTTTCTAGTGGAAGAGTAATTAAGATAATTAATTACTACATGCACTGGCAAGGATCGACCTTCACCTATACGTTCAGTTGATACGCTACTGACCTGATGTTGGTAATCTACTTTGACTGAATCTTAGTGAAATTGCTTACATATTCATAAATCGTGACAAAATTCCCATCGCTTCATCTGAACATATGCTTTGTACTGTACATAAACTACCCTGTCCATTTATTCATTAAGGACAAGGAAGTTAAAGTGTACTTGTCTTTTTATTTAATTTCCTTCTTGGAAACTTCGAAAGAGTTCGTTTCAGCTATAGAATGATTTAATTAATTACCTGTTTGTACGTCTATAATATTTGCATGCATTTAATACCGGGAAAATCGCAATCATCTTTTCTTCGTAACGCTTTTAACTTCTAAATAATTTATATGCATCTCTTTGTATACTCTGAACCTGGCTTTATAACAAGTGAAATCACAGCCAGTAAATAAAGGATTTCGTCTGTAGACTTCAAGAACAGGTATTTCTGGCTCTGAATTATCAGAATCTGTCGAGTAACTACAGTAACGGAATGATGAAAACACGTGTTGAATCAAGCAAGGTACGCGGGACCTTACCCATCTGTCACCGTGGTCTGATCAGTTTGAACAGAACAGGACGTTATTTAAAATTCTGCAAATTATAAACCTCGTCAAAATACATGTTGCAATTAAGCATAGGATCAAAAATATAATGATAAATCATAATGTTGAATATGCTATAGCATATGAATCTGGGAGAGCTATGTTTTAAAGTGTCGTTCTCACTGTCACGTTGCTGGTCCCGGTATCTCCCGGTGAAAAATAAGGGATATACCGAGATTTATTTTGCTTAATTTCACCCCTAAGCCCTTTAATTCTCACTGCGACGTACGATGCTGGTCCCGGTACCTCCAGGTGGCATTTATAACTGGTATACATGTATATACATTTTGTACATGTATATCGATCTTAAGACGGGGTTAATCCGCGCACGTGCGCACCAACCAAAATTCTGGAACACTGTGATTATAACGGTACATCTAGGGTACAGTCCCGGACCTGTCTCGGTTATACAAAGGAATTTCACGAATTAAGCCGGTTCTGAACATTTTCCCGGTAAACCCCGGTTGTATTTAAACATTTCAAAATATTCGGGACTGTTCCTCGGATCAACAAGGTCCACCCAAGATTGCTGCGGATTACTATGGTGCCGTTTTCCCCCGGACCACTCATCAGGGACCTACTTGAGTTCCAATCCGGGACAGTGAGAATAGGGGACATTATATTTTACCACCGCGATCTTTACATTGTATTCTTGAAGGTATTTGATATTTTTCCATTGATTCTCTTAAGTGGTACGAGTATGTTAGTCATTCTCGTTCTTCCGGTGATTTTCGTTATCCATAAACTTTTGGAATCTATATTGTTATAGATATTATATAGAAGGTGCTTTGCACGAATGGCATTACTGTTGTACCATTTTAATTAATACTGAATATGAAGTCTTTGTCCGCAACAAAACACAGACTGTTCTATTAAATGCCGCATGAAAAGCAAAGAAAAAATATTAACAGAGCGGCTTTTAAAGTTTTGGAAGCCAGAACTAACTGTTTTATGGACTGACTATTGGTTTGAAACGGGTAAGTGTCCAGGGCCATGCAGTGAACAAGAACCCAACAATTGTGTCATTTCTTTATCGGTGCCGCCAGGGTCACTCAAATGGTACCGTTCAGTCCGTTTTATATTATAGTCAGAATGTGAACGCCTGACATATGCATATACTAGTACACTAAAACCACGTATTGTTAAGCGATTTCAGAAAGGAATTGGTCCCGATAATTATTATTAATGTTATAAATTAACTATGTAAAACATCACGCAAGTTACTTAGGTTACGTAATTCCAATAGATAATAATTTATAACACCTTTAGTTGCTCGGTTTCATTTGGAACGCATGTCCACTTATCATTAGGGTTAATTCATCTCTGTCGGAAATTGCATCTGAAGTCATTTGTCTGTTGGCTCTTATTGACAAATTAACTAAAAAGTTGGCAGTTGCTTAATAGAATTATGGTGATCGTGTTAGCATTGAGAAGTGAATACGAATATATAAATACTGCTGGGGCTGGCATCGATTTCAAATAAACAGAAAAACATGTAGGGGCTCCGTGGGTAACCAGTAATCGCTAGTCCCTAATCACAGTAAGCTCGAATCCCACCTGGTCACACAGATTTCACATATCAGGAAGCTGTCCGGCTGATTTACGGATCGATGGTCGGTGATTAGGACATATAGTCATCATCCACTCTTAAAAGCTGAACAATAATATCTAGTCGCCAAATGATTCTGCTTGTAGCACGAGCCACAGCTATGCAACCAACGTATGGCATGGACCCCATGCACAGACCGTCAACTACCCAGTTTCATAACCAAAAAATGTTTTAAAAATCAGTATTATATGTACATCTTATATATTAAAGGTATAAAGAACTCCAGGACCAAAAAATCATGAAAAAAGCCAAATCCATGCATGTTTATCAAGGCTGTATATTGTAACAAAACAGGAATGCTATTTTTCAGATTTTCTGAGCGTAAAAGAAATTCCTGTGAAATAGGAGGGTCTGTGGGGTCTTTTTCATACGCCGATTACCTGTGGCACAAGCGGTAGTAACGATAATGTATACGTGATGGTAAAACACGTTATGTTTGAAGCCCCCGAATTTAAACTAAAATTACCTTAACTGAAAAGTCATTTGAATGGTGTCTTATTCTCTTTAAAATTTGTTTCATTTTAAAACTGGCGTAATTTGGTATTTTTAAAACAGAATTAATGTTATCACTACAATTCATCATATTGCAGGTCAGTTATATTACTACACTAGCTGTCTGTTAATTGGTATAGTAGGTGCGAGATAAACCACGGATCCTATTTATTTGGATTTAACGTTGTTGTTTTTTCAACAATTTTTTCAGTCATATCCCAGGGATACGGTTTGTCTAGACGGAAGTCTTCTTATTATTCATATTTGTATCCTCGTGGGCTTTTTAGCCTTTTTGAAATAAAATGTTACTTTCTATTCTAACCAGTACTAACTTGCCCTTTTAATAAGTGCTGGCAACTTCTTCACATGTGCTCCAGGTAAATCGATATTTTGTCAAATTTTCATAGCATTAATTAAGTACGTATTGGACCACGATCGCGGTCGCCAAAGGATCCTTACTGGAATAAGTATCAAATAACAAAATAAACTTAACCAGAAGTTGTGTCCATGTGTTCCGTTTAGCCAGGTTTTATGGAGAGTCCACAATTTCGATCGTCAACTCCTCCTGCATTTCTCAAAAGATTTCGACCAATTTTTCTCATAATTATTGTCACTAACTACCACAAGGCATATTGTTGGTGATTTGTGATTTGATCTTTTTGCGAATAAATGGCCATTTCTTTATTTTGATAAGGCAATTTGATATTTTTTATAGAAAAATAGTCTGCTGTGCGCGACTTCTATATTTCTCAAGGGATTTTTATCAAACTTTCCTAGAAATGATCTTCTACCTATATAGTGCATGTTAAATTGTCGGATTCAATTGATTATATTTAATAAAAAATGCTCGTGCTGCATTTAATACAACAAAACGTCCATTTGCAGCAGTTTTCAGTATCTATAGCTTTGATCCTCATACCTTTTACATACTAATGAATGAATGATAGTATATATATGTACGATAATGGTTTTAAGACTGACAGAGAGAAACTGTTTCCACCCTATGGAATAATTGGAAACCTGGATTTGTGTATCACTTGTAAATTAGTATGATATAAATATTAATTGTTTAAGAAGTAAAAAAAAGTTTGCACGTTAGCGATAGATTGTTTATTAGAAACATTAGTATACATGTATAATATATATACCACAAAGAGAAGCGGAAATTGATCACGGAAATTAATAGCAAAAAACACAATTGATGAAGAAAACTTACATACATGTATGAGGAATAATATATACATTATAACAAGGTATACTCGATGTTTAAACCAGCGGAAATCACACTCAGGGGAGGAAATAACGTTTCAAAAGATATCGATGTGTATATACGCAAAACCGCTGTGTTTGTATGCGACGTACGATCAATACACTGATACACATTTTCTTTAACGCGAGAGCACGAGAGAGGATTGGTTTAAAAGCCGGTAGATTTTGCCATAACCCGGCTCGTTTATCCGTGTTCCGGTTGACTAATCGAACGTGACACACAGGTAGAGGAAGAGACGCTCTCGCATTTTTAAGAAAACTCCTGCTCTTGACGTTCACGTAAAGCGATTTACACCAAACATTAAAGGTAAGACTATACGTAATTTATGATAATTTGTATATTCTTGTACATTAGTGTGGTCATAGAATGACTACAGCCACGAGGGTAATGGCGACTTTTCTTTTTTATGTATGCGTGTGTGTATCGACTAGCGATGTATATACAGCATTTTATGTCTTACATACTACAGTCGCTGGTTAATATCATGCATTAGACTCGTGTGTGTCGTCTGGTCGATTTTTCAGATTGTGTAGTGCAGTTTGTAGTCGACAATGTATTATGTAAATTACGTTTTATGTAGAATAATGTCAATGATTGTTGTATTTTAGCTTTATTTTGTATGCCGGGGTAAATATGACGATCGATTTTTCTAGACGTCTGCTTAGTCAGACAAGTTGAATGTTTTATAAAGTAGTCTGTGAAGGTGCCCCACCCGTCAATACACATATAAAGTAATCTGAGAAGTGTGGTTTAACGTTCTTGTGGTAAAATAAACTTAAAATAAAGTTTGGGATTATAGCTTATTTAATTGGTATCATTTTCATGAACCATCATTTATTCAACGTTAGTTTGAATTTGGTTAAATTCCCTCCCATTCAGTTGTATTAAAACAAAGCCTCATATTCAATACAGCATGATTTGTTACGTCCTAAGTAAAATTTTACGATCGCAGCTGAACGTATCATGAATACTTAGTTTCGGATTTCTTCACCACATATGGAAACTTTGTTCATTATTTCTAATTAATACGTCTTCGTTTTGGAGTTTGTGTCTCTGTTATCCACAAGACTTCCGGGTTAATGTCTGAATGTTGAACAGTCCTTTGTATAAAATATGTATTACTTCATAAATGTGGTGCCTGCGGTAGGGCTTTGTTGGTTTCCTGGTGAACTTTGTTATAAGGGTAATATTTTAATTCAGCTTTGAATTAGTATGGTTATTGTTTTTTCGAGACAATCCATCGTGTAATGTTTACATTAGTGAATGCTTGTACATATGTATAGAAACAGTGAACAGTTCAAGAATCGACCACTGGGCCCAGCAGACGACATTAATCGTACGCATATGTATAAAACCATCACACAAGTACAAGTACACAAACATGTCATTATTTAACATAGAACGCCAGCTAGAATTGCATACAAAACAAACCGTACTGGTATGAGTAATAATTCAATCAATAACTTAGTTGATAGTTGATCAATTCTATTCAGAGATCACAAATCTGATTCATACATGTATTGATCCATTATTCATAAACATCACGTTTACATTATGGCGTATTTTACTGTATTTACACACGTCTACATTACACCCAGGCACTTTTGATGATACAACTTGACTTTACTTCAATTTAAATATTTGTGAAACAAAAATAGGATGCGATTTTTGGCCATTGAGGGTGTAAATTCACTTATCATTACAGCGATGACGTTATGTTAAATAAAACGCATACCGTATCTTATCATTTGTGTCGAATCATCTGGGGAAGTTTTAATGGAAATCATGTATACATTTATTTAGTTTTACTACGTGTCTGCCATCAAACAGTTGTTTCACTTGTTACCGAATCTGTATTATTTCATTCTGACACAATGATGATAGTTACACTATATGCATGAACACACTTAATTGATATTTATTAATAGTATGTCTGGTCGTATTACGAAAATACTGAACAATTTACCGTCTCTTATGACTCTGATAACATATTTAAACAAATATGAATATAGAATGTTATTGACTTGACGTATTTCGGTCCTGAAAGTTGTCCAAATATTGACTGTAAAAAAGTAGTACGAGCTATTTTGTTTCGGCATATAAACTTCGTGTTATATAAATACTGGTTCGGCATGTTATAGCCTCGATATAATGTGTGCTAATCCAGCGAGCGTTCACTGGCGCGTTACGTGTGAATACTGTACGGTATTGGATAAATTCAACACTTAAACATTAGTGTATACTATATATATGCATTATATACGGTATTTAAACACGGAGAATTTTCCGTTCAAATCAAAGAACTGACAGTACAGATATGAATGTAGAATTTCTCAATTTCCGTTTGTGTAACAGTATCACTTATTATGCTCATTTTAAGTCATTTTCTGTTCACTCTATAAACCTGAAACAAGAAACCAGGACATGCGCGTATGCTGTACTTTGGAGGTGTTTGACCTCTTGATTATCTTTCTTAGGTGCATCCCCTGACTTGCATAGTTGTACTCAACAGGGCAAAATGAGAGAAATCATTCATTTCAAAGTAAGAGAATGATTTATAGTCAGTCATTACACAACTTCAGACATCCAAAATAATTCACAATAGTAAAGTACAATACGAGGGTTCAGCGCAACAGTGTCGTAACTCATATTGAAATCAGAACAAGTTACGACAGTTTTGCGCTGAACCCTCGAATAGTTTCATTCACATTTTAAAGATAAACAGGGTTTTTCTTTATGTTTTGGGAAGGCACCCTAGCCTTTAATAGATACTGAAATAGTAGGATTGCATGAAGCCTCTTTTGGCGAAATAATGATCGTCTGAAAATCAATTTATGGAATGAAATTTCAAGCAATAAATTGAAAATTTGGGAAAAACTGCATGATTTCAAAGAAATTTTTAGAGTAGAATGTAGGTTACAACTACAGGTATAATAAAGAAACCCCTGTCCTCATCTGATTTTGGTTAGACTTAAGAGTGCATAAAAAATCAAAGTATTATATCATGTTTCTTATTAAAGGGGCATGCCCTGGAACTGAAGCGTCTCGAATATAAATCAAATTGGTATCATTTGAATGCCAAAATCATTTAATGAAAGTCCTGTTAAATATTTACGAAATGTCCCGCTATTTGACTCAAAATACACATTTCAAGATTTACCAAACCTGCGGATTACGTCTTAGAAAATATTCGTCATTTTCATAACTCGACCCTTTCGGGATCTGTCAAAAGCGGAAAAAATGTCAACAAACTGTGAAATGGTAAGTATTGCTCATGCCATGTTCATTGTTTGCGACATAAAGCTTATCTATCGATCAATTATAGGTAAATATCATTGTTTTGCTGCTTGAAAGACAGCGCGCACGCTAAGTTAAATTCTCAGACGAATCGGAAATATCGTTGTCGTCAATAAAAGGCTTGTAAGCCTTTTATTTAAACCGGCTTATAAATACCCACGCGTGCGTTATAGGGCCATTTTTGAAGGCACATTCTTCTTTGACTTTTCGGTAATAATTGTTTTTACAAGTGATAAACGCATTTTTGGTGTATAAAACCCAAGACACAGCAGTTCCTGGGCATGCCCCTTTAAAGTAAATGATAAGACTGTATGTTACAAAGAAAAAACTATGCTGTTGTAAGTGTGACCCTACTATTCATAAATGTTCTATTTGCCCACACAGTGAGCTTTTTTAAAGAGCAGTATATACATGTACTCTGTTTTAACTGTTAATATAAGATGAGGAAGTATGCAGCTAAGTGTGTGTTGTTCATTAAGTTATTCTAAGGAAGTTAATACTTGTCTTGAACATGTGTTATCTCTGTAAGCATGTCACATGGTTGAATTGTTTATCATGTGACTGATGTGCATTATGTACGTTGGTTGACACGTGGATAAAAATCACTTTATCATAAGATACCATTCTGTGCATCTTCTCTCTTAGCATTTAGTTTGGATTTACAGCTTTTATAGACAGGTATTTATATTTCCAACTTGTAGGGTTCCCAAATTAATGTATCTTTAGGGGTCTTTGAATTAATGTAACTTTAGGGGACCTTGACTTAAAGTGGCAGTAGTGGAGTCCCCTAACTAAATAATGTATTTGTAAGGGTCCCTAACTTAATTTAACCGTAAGGGTCATTGACAAATCATAATTTTAAGAGTCCCTTACATAAGATATCTGTAAGGGTCCCTAATTAATGTACTAGGAAGGGTCACTGATATAATATTACTTTATGGGGGGGGGGGGTGACCCTGACATGATGTAACTATTGGGATCATTGATGCAATATTTGGAATTATGAATGATTTTCTGACACAGTATCAGATGAAAGTCATGAAACTCATTCATATAATATTATTACTAATTGTTGTATAATTGTTTACGTTATATTTGTATACCAGATTGTTAGGTATTTATTTGACCTCCCGAGATTTGTTTGTAGGATATGCATCAGATCTTCATTTATAAAATACTACAAGGAAACACAAAATAACCTGCATGGGTTGTATAGCGCTCTAAAAGTGACCATTCAGAGCACAAAACACCATGCCTCGCTTGTATCCTGCAGGAAACTCTTAACATAAAAATAACAATACATTCACATTTGGGTAAATCTCTTGTACCTCATTTTATATCAACTGACTTACTCTACAATTGGTATATGTTTAAACTTTATACTGTTAACCTAATAATATGAAATTCAATGTAACAGTTGGTGTTCATAAACCATAAACATTCATAAACAAGTATAGTATAAATTATATGTACACATTTTATCATCCGAATTTGTAATACCTTGGATTTGGCCAAGTTCCAACTTCAAGTGAGAAATTTAATATCCTCTAACATGCACATTGTATTGACATGTTTTATAGGTTTGACTAAACTAATTTTTTCCTTTATAAATACGTTCATTGGGGTAGACTGACAAATATTGTTCAAATATAAACTTTTAATCTTATCAAGGAAGTCTTTTTATTGAATTATATTTTCGCACCAATTCAGGGCTCGACACTAACTTATTTTTCATGGTGACCCAATGGACCATCAGCTTTGGAAACCTGCTGGTCCAACAGAATTTCAGGTGGTCCTTCCACATATTAATAATATGTTATTTGTTTATTTACAGTATAATATTGATACTCCTCCAAAAATTTTCAGTGATCCATCGGACCATTCAAATTCCATGAGTTAATGGTCCTGCACAAAAACCACCAGTCTCAGACCAGCAGACCAGTGTTAGTGTCGAGCCCTGCTGTATTTATTGAAACTTGTGTTGGTATATAGACCTGTGTAGTTTTGTGTCTATATATTATAATACTAACTCTCCCGTATGAAGTGAGGCTTAGGCGAACTCTCCGCCTCATTATTATGACTCTGAAAAGGGGTGTAAAACTCAATATAAACAACAAACAAAAAGTAATCACTAGCTGCTCACAGCTCAAATTCCACATCTGAGGCCAAAAATAAAAAATCTTTGTTTGTAGTGCTCCGACCGACCCATTAAAATGGTCCCTTAACTTTTCTCTTTTTTAGGTTTTCAAGTCAATTTTTTTAGTTATCTGTTTGCACCCATTCTGTCTGTTTTTAAACCATACCAGAATAAATGGCCTTTATCCAACACAAACTGGTTTTTCATCATGTTTTAATTCTGTATAATTACATGTTTGATGCAGAGCAGACTGCATAAAATACTGTGTATTTCAAATTGCCAATTATTTTATCAATGCAATTTCAGAAAAAAATATTCCAAAATAAAAAAAATACCTACCCACCTCTGGAAATTAGGGTCGGAGCACTACAAACAAACAATTTTTAATGATTGCCTGAGGGAGTTGTCCATCTAGCTTATGGGTGGTTGGTGTTGTTGGTGAATGCCGGGTCTTCCTCCACTATTTAATGTGGGAAAGTCACTGTTGGAGTGCTAATCCCCAGCAAAATAAGAAATAGTCTACACATACTACATATCTTAAAATATCTATGATACCAGGTACAAAAAAGAATACCACACTAAAAGCATTGAAAGCTTTAAAGTTTACCACAAATAAGCCTTCATTTAGATGTTAAGTCAAATACGGAACATTGAAAAGGTGTCTTAATGTGATATTGAAAATGAATATTTAATACCTTATAATAAAGATAAGCTGAGCTTAAATATCATAGTGATAGCTGATGTTACATATCCTATAATGGTACAGTAACGTTAATGGAAGACCTAATCTTATGTACTATACAATATGTCTTTGCCTTAAACCACTGATGAATTATACTGTCATTCTGCTATCATTCCATGTAAGTGTTACATGCAGTTTATACAAAAAGGACCAAGTATCAGTATTTCATGCAGAGGCAGATCCAGGATTTCAGACAGGGGGGGGGGGGTAATATTAAGGAGAGTGGGGGACCTCCCCTGCAAAAAATCTAATTTAAAGAAGTGAAATGGTGCATTCAGGTTACCGTAGTTTTGGGTCAGCTGTCTAGTTCATATTATTTTGCTAAAAACTAATTCAACGCTATTTCGTGTGTGCTGCTGCATCAATATCGTTTAACATGTCATGGGACATCCCTTGTGCAAGTTTTTCATGAAATGTATAGATAAATTGATGAAGTGTTGCAACAAGCTATTGGAAGTAGTTTGATACATACAATATTCATGTTAATTTCTGAAACATGTACATTTATTGAAGATATTCATTCTGTGTTTACTTTAGCTTTACAATTATGTAGCAATGTTGTTAGTTATACAAAAACCCACAGGAACTGGTCAGTACTGGTAGAAACCACTGGGACTGGTAAGGTCATTAGATTATCAAGCATTACCAAAATACTATTGATAAACTGTTTAAAGCATATTGAATATAATTGTAATGTTTTCCACTAGCTGTCAGGCGCGTAGCTGCCTATACGCGAGTACGTGGCTGAATCCACATGATTCTGACAAAAAAAAAAAAATCAGGAAAATCTACTTCATAAATGTATAAACCCTTAACGCCTTAATGTATTCTATTTGTCCATATTCTAATATAATATTAAGAAATCGCTTTAATGACCCTGAAATCGCCTAGAATGCACCAGATTGCAACATTATTTTCAAAAATTTTCGGGGGAGCATGCCCCCGTACCCCCCTAGCTTAATCCTGAATCCACATCCATGGAGGGCTAGCTATGCGCCTGACTGTCAGTAAAAGTATTATTTTCTTGTCTGAAATTATTGAAATATCTTGATTCATGACTTGTGTTAATAAACTATTGTATAGCATCTGTACAGTGCAGACCTATCATGATATACCGTACTTGTTTATAGTACAATTTTCTACTAATTATGTGATGAATATAAACATAAATTATTAGTTCAAATATTTGTTTACTGAGACATTGGCCAAGCTAAATGAGTCCAGACACAGTAGGCGTTAAAGAATATTTCATACTAGCTAGTATAAAAATATATATGACAACTTTTTACATATTATTGCATAAATAGAAGCATATTAGGAGAAAAACAAAGTAACTGATGTGGGGCTCGAAGTCACAACCTCACGCAAGTCAGATGCTCTTCCAACTGAGCTAATCAGGCCGATTAACATCACAAACAATTTAATAACACAAATATTATGGTAATTATATGACTATACATCATATATTTATGATATGCTACAAATCAGTGATGTTCATGACAAAGGGGCTAGCACATTTTAGGGATGGTGTAAAGTGGTGTGCAAAATGTATTACCGGTAATTTTAAGGCCTATAATGGCCTCACGGACCAAAAACATTTGTCATATTGTCAACAGACAAGTTTGATGAGACTTCAGCTGGTTGGCTAGATTAATGATTGAATTATGGGTAAGTTTTTACTGATAGCATGAAACACACATTTACTCCCTTTATTGTAAATGATGTGTTCATATACACATACTTTCTTGATTCTCATAATCTCAAAAATATTTCAACTGACACCACAAATACAGACATGTGCATACTCATCATATGGAAGTGCTATAAGTGGTATCTGACTCTTCATTCTGTCCTGATTGCTAGAATAAGTGCTTGTGTAAACTTACATAACTCAATCTTTCCTTGTTGGAATGTTTAACAAATTTCATTTACTAAAGAAAGCTTTTGAAGTAATTCATGAGTTAAGATGCACAATATAAACCATTCCGTATTGCCTCAGTGTATAACACGCTTTAAGTGGATACAGATATTTCATTAACTTTTAATTGCTTTGGCTTCCAAATTTAATGTATCTTATTGAGCTTTTGTTATCTGTCTTTGTCTGTTGTCGTGCTTGTGATGTCAGCTTTTGTCTTGTGAACGAGATAGAGGCCACAATTTTAGTCAGATTTTCACTGGGTCAGAATGTTTGTATTGATTAGATCAGAGATGACATCTTGGACTAGTTCGAACATGGGTCAGAATTCTGTGGTCAAAATCTAGGTCACCATGTCAGGCTTATCTCAGGTGAGCATTTATCAGGCCATCTTGGCCCTCTTGTTTCTGTATACATGTCTTTGATGATAAGAATATTCTTAAATCTTCAGTCCACATGTTCTATGTGTACTGTATACATTCAGACTGTTAAAATTCATCTAGTATTCAGTAACTTTGTAAACATTGAATTCAAGGTTGATCATATGAATTCGTCAAGTTTAGTGACTAATAATGGTAATTGGTGCAAACTCAGTAGTTATTGCTGTTATATGACTAAAACTGTTCAGAAGATTGTTCCTGTAACAAATTTCATTCTCAAAAATAAGATCTTTTAATAATCATACCCAATTGTTATATTGAATGAATCTTTCTTCAATGAACATTTCATTGTCTTACAAGGAATAACATGAATTTACATCTAGGAATGTTGTTAAGTGATAGACTGAAGGTTTTTATGATGAATGGAATATTATGGTACATGGAACTCTTTATGTATAACTTCTGTGACTGCATTTAGTAATCTCCTCTTTACTCTTGAAGGTTACTAGTATTTAAGATCAAATCAGAGTTGACAACTAGATGCGACTTAGACAGAAAACTTACAGTAATAGTATTCTGAGCTTTTCCCCTTACAAATTCTCTCTACCGGGTAGTTGCTATCTGAGATATTGCATTATAATGAAGTGTCATACGAGTATTTTATGACATTGTATAAATCAAGTGGCCGTATGTAAAATTCACAATTGATTTTGAAAGATATGGCTTGGATTTTTATGACTAGTGGCCCCTAATGATGCGACGTATATAGCTCTTGTCTTGTACGTCCATCAGGTTGTCCATACGAGTTTATAAGCAGATTTTACCATTTTGTCAAGCAGGCTGTTGAGAATCATTGTTTTATAGTACATGTCCTAGCTAAGATCTAAGTATTTATTCAAGTTATAACTCTTGTTAGTTGTATACAGTTTAAGAATTTTACTTTTTGACTTTAACACATAGATTTAAATGCCGCTTTGAATGTTGGTGTACTAGCTGTGACTTGAGCTGTAAAGGTTTGTTCTGTGACTTTACTGATGAATGTGTTTCTAAGCGTTGCTGACTTAATTCTCTCAAATGGTTCATATGATTGCATACTACTATTATACTAGTATTGTCGTGAGTTTTAAGCCAGGTAAAGCATTAGATAAATGTTATACATGTACATATAACAAGGATGGGTGAAATCTTTCTGTTCATAAAATCTGTGAAGTAAAATCTTACAAAACTGTATTCTAAGGTGGTCAAAATATTAAAAGTGCCATTAATTATAAATACACTCATTATTGACAAACATTTCTAAGCTGTTTGTCTTTGTTAAAGACATTTCTTGTTTGTTCTACCGTTTGAACTTTGTACTTCCTGCAATATGTGTGTAGTTTACCAACTTTATTTGCCTACTTAGTAATTTTGTCATCAGTACCTGTTTACAGCTTTATCTACAGTAATTGTGTAAGTACTGACTCTGTACTTAGTCTGTTGTATTTGTGAACTGGAGTTTTCTGCAGTACAAAATGTATAAATTTTATGAACTGTAGTTGGTCTTCAGTATTTGTTTTATGTATACAATGTACATGTATACCGCTACTGATGTTGACTGACAAAGCTTTTATTTATTATTATACTTAATTTTCGTTGGTTGTGTATTTTAAACATACAGGAAACTGCATGTAAGTTGCATACAAATTTTAACATTGCAAATATTGGACCAGAATTTTTTTATTTGTATCTTGTGAGATAAATGAGTAGGTAAAGCATTGTAAAGTGTAAAATTAAACAGCTTAGAATTAAAAAGAGTTGTAGACATGCATCCACTAAGAATGTAGGATGAATGAATGGATGTATGCAGCGTCAACTTTTACCTTGTGAACACACTGTTATATTTGATTGTTCGGTCATCAGGTTGACCGGGTAGGGTTCGAGACCCTGTGTAGAAGCAACACTATAATAGCTTATAAATATATGTTTATTATATGATAGACTTCTACGAACTAACATGATTATTGAATTAACATGCAGTACATATATATAACAGTAACATTAAATCTGGCTTGCAGTTATTAATCAGGACTTCAATAGTAGTGTCCCTTTGTACATGGTACTTATATGAATATAGAACACGCACTAGGGGCCACGTGTGTAGTTCATTTTCACATAACTGGGTCAGAATGTTAATGTTGACAAAATCACTGACAAGTTCGATAATAGGTCACTTGGGGTCAAAAACTAGGTCACCAGGGCAAATTGAAGCAAAACACTTATGAACACTCTAGAAATCACTGTTTTGATTGGATCTTCATGAAACTTTGTCAGAATGTTTATTTTAATGATATCTTGGACAAGTTCGATAATGGGTCATCCTTCGTCAAAATTTAGGTCACCAGGGCAAATTGCTTTGTCAGGATGCTTGTCTTAATGATATGTAAAACAAGTTCGAACATAGGTCATCTTGGGTCAAAAAATAGGTCAAGGGGTCAAATCTTAAAACCTTTTAAATGCTGTAGATATCATAGTTTTGATTGGATCTTCACCATACCTTGTCAGAATGTTTTATGATTATCTTATTGATATGTAGGATGGGTTCGAACATGGGTCATCTGGGGTCAAAAACTAAGTCACTTGGTCAAATCTTAGGAGAACTTCGTTAACATTGTAGATGTCACGATTTTGATACGATCTTCACCAAACCTTGTAAGAATGTTTGTTTTAACGAACATGGGTCATCTGCGGTCAGCACTAAGGTCACCAGGTCAAATCACTGGAAAACCTTGAAATCAGCAGACCTCACGATACAGGATCAAAACAATGTATTAATGAGTAAACAATAATTATCATGTGAGCGATATAGGGCCATCTTGGCTCTCTTGTTTAAATTGTCAAAAATCATTGTGGTGCTCTGAGAAGTGAAAGACAAATAATCTGGCCCTATTTGTTCATATTGCTGTTCAATTAGTTTGTAGTATATGTACCCAGAGGTGGATCCAGGATTTCAGGCAGGGGGGGGGGAATAATATTTACGATAGTGGGGTGCGGGGCCCACCCTATGAAAATTTATCTATGGTCAGGGACATTTAGGGGGGTGCACCTCCTTAAATCTGCTAGTGCTACCGGTATATCCTTCCGTGTTCTGTACTTAATAAAACTGAAATCAAACTTTGATTATGAATATGTACATTGCTATAAGTGCGTGTGATTCATTTCAGCTATAACTTTTTTGTTTACACATATATAATGTGAATTATTCTCTCTGCATTTAATCTACAAAAAAGCTTATTATACTCCTGTGTATTTGTTATTCAGGTTTTCACAACGTGAAACCTGGCTATTAGAATGCCGAATATGGCGGGCGGGTTTGCGGGTGGGCGTGCTTCAAACAGGCGGTGTTCGGTCAATATCTTAAGTTGGGATTGACCAAATTTGGTACGTAGGATCCTGGAATGAATTTGTATTTGGGATCTATGGGGTCAAGGTCACTGTTCTTAAAATAGAAAATCAGTGTCCGGTGAATAACTTAAGTTTAGAATGACCAATGTTGAATAAACTTGGTATTTAGCATCCTTGAATCAAAATGTAGCTTGGGTTTGTATTTGGGATCTGTGGGGTCAAGGTCACTGTTACTAAAAATAGAAAATCAGTGTCAGGTGAATAACGTAAGTTTGGAATGACCAATGTTGACTACACTTGGTGTTCAGCATCCTTGCAATAAAACCTTGCTTTGGATTTATTTGGGATCTGTGGGGTCATGGTCAATGTCTCTGTTACTTAAAATAGAAAATCGGTTTCCGTTCAATAACTTAAGTTTGGAATGACTTACCTGGACTAAACTGGGTATTCAGAAGCTTTGCATAAAAAGCTTTGCTTGGGATTGTATTTGGGGTCAGTTGGGTCAAGGTCAAGGAAGACAGTTGGGTCAAGGTCAAGGACACTATATATGTGGGTAGCTTACATCCAGTCCATGCTTTTGTATTGCATCTAGGGCCAGTAGGGTCAAGGTCACGGTTACTAAATATAGAAGTCAGTTTCCGGTCAATTACTTAAGTTTTGAATGACTATTCTTGACTAAACTGGGTATTTAACAACCTCGCATGAAAGCTTAGCTTGGAATTGTATTTGGGATCAGTTTGGTCATGGTCACTGTCACTAAAAATAGAAAATCAGTTTTCGCTGAATAACTTAATTAAGGATTAAGATATTGCGATAAAATTTTGTGTGTAGATAGCCTTCATAGAAACCAAGCTTGGGGTTGCATTCTATGCCAGTAGGGTAAAGGTCACTGTTATTAGTCGCAGTGGAAACTGAACCACTGATGAAGCCTTAGCGAATAATTCTAGAGTACTGTGGCACTGTGGAAAACCTGGTTTCGTGGCATTGCTGCATTTCTTGTTTTATTTATTGTATGATTAATATACTAACATATTTGAACAACCTCGTTTGAATATTTTAGTCATATAACTACATTGATTAAGACATTACATTAAAAAAAGGAGTAACTGACTTGTGATAGTAAAAATGTGAACAGAATGGTTCACTATATTTGTTTGAGTTGTACATGACTCAATTTTCTGGTTTGCAAGATATATTATTGCTAATTGATACTATTAGTACATTCAAATTAAGAAACTTAAAATTTGTACACATACAAATGTAATTATATTTTATATGGTTTAGCTACTACTTGCCTTATTTCTCAAACACTCTGTTATTAAACTTTATTTAATCCATAGCAATGTATGTGCATTTTCAGGAAAATGTCTTGGGACAGCTATATAGATAACCTCATTGGTCATACTGCAGGAAGTTGTGATAAAGTATGTATTATTGGATTGGATGGATCACCATGGACTACAAGTGGACATGCAAACAGTATAAAACTATCTGCAGAAGAATGTACCAATATTGCCAAATGCTTCAAGTCAAAAGATTTTTCTAGCTTGCAAGCAAGTGGTGTACGTGCTGAGGGAGTAAAGTATCAATTTCTGAGATCAGAAGATGATAAATTGGTAATGGCTAAAAAGAAAGATGAAGGCGCACTTACCATACAGTCCTCAAAAACAGCGATAGTGTTGGCGCATACGAAAGAAGGTAGTCAGCAGGGGAATACCAACAAAGGTGTAGGAATTATAGCAGAATATCTTGAATCATTGGGCTACTGAATGAACTTTAATGGACATTACACACTTTGTCATATCTCTCTCATGAGCATTGTAGCAGATGTACATGTAATGGTTAATGTTTTTTAGTACTATGGTGAAACACACATATGTACGGAATTGCTTCATTTAAGCACATGTTTGAAAACGACCAAAATCTATAGAAAACTGTTAAGATACATGTGAGAGATATTGTATAACATTATTAATATTACTGTATACTTATAACTCAGTTTCTTTATTACTTTGTACTTCTTCTAATTTCATTTAAATTAAAAGGTCTAATCTGAACCTTTGTACTTACCTATGTATAAACTTAGCATCCTCAATAAAAACACTGTAAATATTCATGTACAGTGTCATGGTAATTGTTTGATAACGTGATTACACAAATGTTAATCAGAAGTGAAATTAAATTTACAAGAGCAGTTTATCGCCTCTTCCTTGAAGGTGTACTTTGCTTATTTTCTTCTGAATAAATGTATCTCCTTCAACATAACTTGTTATTTTGTGTTTTTACTTCATTTTTTCCATTAGCTCTATGGTTGTTTATAAAAAGAAGTGCCTCTGTATTAATGTACTTGACTATGTGATGATACAACAGTCTTCACAAAAAAATAAGCATTGGACATTTGGTCGAATGAAAATACAAAACTAACTGGGCTGAATGAGCTTAATAGTACTGACCAAAAAGAATATAGGTACAAAATTTCATGTAATTTGGTTAAAAACATTTTTTGTTCAGAAATATGATGAGATTATCACTGAAAAATTACCGGACTGTCGGACAATGGACCTTTTTAAATTTATTAGTTCCATTAATAGTTACAATTATGTGCACATTGAAGTTCAAAATTGTGATGATGTTTAACTTGGACACATGACACTAAATGGTTATTGTCTACCAATCTACAGGTTCACACATGCTGGGCCAGAGGTTATTAAACTAGAGATCGATCTCCTAGCTCGGATCTCAATTATCTGGTCATCTCATGTTTTAAAGTTAATAATGATCAGACAATATTGATATTTAAATCTAGCAGCATGATAGAACATGATTGTATTTAAGGATTTATTGGCACTAGAAGATATCTTTTTTTCCGTAATACTTGTAGAATTGAATTGAACTCGGAGACTGCTCTTGAGCAAGTTTTATAACCTCCGGTCCTGATATTTACATTCAAACATTGTACCACCATATGTATACAACATTTTCTGCATTATTGAGAACTCAGTTTATACATTGCACAGCGAAAAAATGATTGACTTATACTGATGAGTATGTTTCTTTCACTGGAATGAATAAAGTGAAGTATATCAAGGATGCTGTAATTACAGGTACTTGACACAAAAATCTGTTTTCATATAATTATGTTCATAGTATCAATAATTCTATTATTATAGATATTATGAAATAAAATTGTGTCAAGTACCTGTGGCTGTAATACAGCATCCCTTCAGGAATATATCAAGAATACTAGTTGAAGCATGTGCAGTGCAATACAAATGTTTTCCTGGGTTCAAATAATATTGCATCACTTGCTTCTCCTTTTTACTGACACAAAAAAATGAAGAATGATTTAAACAGAGAAGTATAATATAACGTATTATACGTCTCTATTGACAGAGGGTCGTGGGTTCGAGCCCCAGCTACCGAACATGTCTCTTTATGTGAGAAAGTAGGCATTTCCTTTTACAAAGGATGGGAGTCTAGTACTGGTTCTTCACAGGAACGATGGTTAAGTGAACTGTCCCCGACTATCAAGAACAATAACTCTAGGTAAACTGGTTCCCGTTGACTTGTGTGTACAAAACCTTTGGTGCACTGCAACATGGAACGGGAACCAGTTTAAAACACAGGCTAATAGTAAGTTGCTCCCCTTTGTATGTTAGGTTGGTGTTAAACTGGTTCCCGTTGACTTGTGTGTACTGCATCATGGAACGGGAACCAGTTTAGGTTGGTGTATGACTGTGATGACTGGTGCGTGCTGATCACATTTTAAGTAATTGTATTCCTTTATTTACCATTAGAAAACACACTTCAGGGACTGTATTAATTATCTCTATATTATTATAAATTTTAGATTAAAAATGGAACAGTTCTAAAACCACGTGGTTGTTATAAATCATACTATTGGTGTTCAATCACTACAACCAAGAGATGATATTCTCCGTAGGGGCTAGCATGTTAAAGGGATGTTGTATAATGGATAATTAGTCCCAAAGTGGCCAATTGGACCAAAAACACACTTATCGTATATAATTCCGTGTTTGATAGATGTGTTATTGGTCCGGGACCATCCTTAAAAAAGATAATTATATATTTGGTCTGCTGTACCCTACCCACTCGCCAAAATGGCTCCTGCCCAACTTTCTGTTGGTCTCGGGTATTTTTTTCAAATGAAAAATAGTATTCTGAGATGTATTTAACAAAAAATATTTTTTACCTACCTACACACTGAAAATTCTCTGGGTAATGTTTCCTCAAACACCTTTTTAGCTCACCAGAGCACGAATGTGCTCAAGGTGAGCTTTTGTGATCGCCCTGCGTCCATTGTGCGTCGTTTGTCGTGAAGCGGCGTCCATGTTTACTTAAAACAACATATCCTCCTACACCGCTATGCCGATTGCTACCAAACATTGCTGGAATGATCCTTGGGTGGTCCCCTCTCAAAGTTGTTCAAAAAATCAAATTTCATTAAAAACTCTGGTTGCTATGTCAACAAATAGAAAAAAAAAATCTTCTTGTCCGAAACCACAGGGCCTAGAGCTGAGATATTTGGTATGTAGCATTGTCTAATGGAACTCTACAGTTTGTTCAAATTATTCTCCTGGGGTCAAAATTGGCTCCGCCCCGGGGGTAACTTGATTTTACATAGACTTATATAGGAAATTAAAAAAATCTCCGAAACTGCAAGGCCTAAAGCTTTGATATTTTATATGTGGCATTGTCTAGTGGACCTCTACCAAGTTTAAAAAAATCTTCTTGTCAAAAACTACAATGCCTAGAGTTTTGATATTTGGTGTGTAGCATAGTCTAGTGGACCTCTACCAAGTTTGTTAAAATTATTGCCCTAGGGTCAAAATTGGCCCCGCCCCGGGGGTCACTTGATTTATATAGACTTATATAGGAAAATTTAAAAAATCTTCTTCTCCAAAACTGCAAGGCCTAGAGCTTAGATATTTTGTATGTGGCATTGTCTAGTGGACCTCTACCAAGTTTGTTCAAATTATGGCCCCGGGGTCAAAATTGGCCCTGCCCTGGGGTTTATTCTGTTTTATATAGGAAAATTTGAAAAATCTTCTTCTCCAAAACCACAAGGCCTAGAGCTAAGATATTTAGCATACAGCATTGTCTATTGGACCTCTACCAAGTTTGTTAAAACTATTGCCCTAGGGTCAAAATTGGCCCCGCCCCGGGGGTCACTTGATTTATATAGACTTATATAGGAAAATTTAAAAAAATCTCCGAAACTGCAAGGCCTAAAGCTTTGATATTTTATATGTGGCATTGTCTAGTGGACCTCTACCAAGTTTGTTCAAATTATGGCCCCGGGGTCAAAATTAGCCCTGCCCCGAGGTTTACTCTATTTTATATAGGACAATTTAAAAAATCTCCTCCGAAACTACAAGGCCTAGCGCTAAGATATTTGGTATCTAGCTTTGTCTAATGGACCTATTTTAAACTGTTCATATAATGGCCATGGGATAAAAAACGGCCCAGATGGGTCACTTGATTTTACTTGGACTCGTATAGAAAACTTCAACGATGTCATCTCCAAATGACCTTTTCTCCTGGTGAGCATTTATAGGGCCATCATGGCCCTCTTGTTTAAAGTGGCCATTATACACACCCCCTCATCGTGCTAGCCCCCTGTGGTATTCGATCGCTATACATGCCTAACATGAGAGATTAAGGAACCAAAGCAACCCTTGTGACCTCTAGCCTATATTTTTGCTGGACTTAGCAAAACATTGTGGCTTTAATTTGAATATCTGTCTCAGAAATAGTGTTTTTATTCGTTGGAGATCTCTACACAACCTAGCTAGGGCGGCTGGCGACGGAAATAAACTTTCTAGAATATCAAAATAGAGACGTATAATACATTGTATCCCATCCTCATAACTCAGAAGAGGTAGCAATATGAAACATCAGAGGTCAATAGATCTCACTGAGCCGATGAACAGCTGAGCGTTGTACTTTTCAGACATATCTTAATTCCTTCTTTTACTATAAAATAATGCTACACAAAATGTTCCTAAATGTATTACAAAAATTGTATAGCCCAATTATCATATTTCTACGATACCTAGCTTAGACACCTTAGAATTATAATAAGATATTTATCGACATCTTTTTCAAGACTTAACTGTTGCTTTGTTGTAAACGTGGAAGCATCCTTTTACCATGAGTTTTCATTGAAATGGATGTTCTTTTTTCTTTAATCTTGGAAAAGTAGCCTACTCCGATTCGCAGGCTACCGGTGTACGAAAAAGTTTGACCCCGTGGAAACATGAATGACCCCAACGGATTATTGATCAATTTTCAACGTTAAATATTGACCCATACCGTTAAATAGTGACCTCATTACGCATGAAAATTTGACCCTCGTTAAAAAATGATCAACCTTTGTTAGAGTTATTTTCAGCGTTGAAAACCATCTCTTACAGTATATAATTATATAATGTCAGTCATTCTCACGATTTCTATTCATAAAACTTTATAGGTAATTTGAATTTCATATTTACACGATTTTTAAGAGGTTCTTTCATTGTGTATTGATGGGGTCAGACACCGAAATTTTCATTTTATTTGAAAAGCTGACAAATTGCATGAAACATTGAAAAACCATCATTCAAAGCTGAAACAAGAGTTTTGCAGCATATTGAGAATGCATGGTGGCATGGTGTTGAGATTGACTTCTAAGAAAACTTAAACTGGAAAAGCCTCTGGATAAACTTTCTCCGTTTCGGCACCAATCATATATGTATCCGATTTAACACAATAAGTCCCTAAACTCCATTTAAGTGGATTTAAAAACACTTGTAGTGCCCGATGACAGTAAAATGAATAATCCCACTCAATCGTCATGATGAATGAAAAGTCAATAAAATACGTTAATATATATAACAACATTGTCTCATTTTAATGATATTAAACAATACTATAATGACCTACTGACAGGATATACAGAAGTAAATCAGCTGGTCATGGCTTTATTATGTCTAAAAATAAACGTAGAAACAGTATGAATTAATTAATTTGTATGACAGAAAGTACCCTCAACATACGCTATAAAGCGTTGCATCGCTAAATGTAAAATTGACCGTTTTAGACATAATGGATCATAGACCCTAGTACAAGCAATCTTTATCAACCATTACATACTTTTAGAATGAATAATTTGTAAAACATTCACGACAATCATTTTTAATAGTGTGATTTTGGAATTTGTAAACATAAAATTACAAATACTACTATACAATTATAGAAAAGGGAGAGAACTACGTAGTTAGCAATATTATCTCCCTTTATGATACAAAGTCAAATTTCATTAACTGATCCAGGCCTAACATTCCAGAATGTTGTATGTTTGCATTCCAGAATGTTGTATGTTTGAAAGATAATATTTAATAAATTATGTTTGACTATCACAATTTATAAGGACCAAATTCTTCTAACTTTGTTCATAGACATTTATTTTGTATTAGGGTCCGTTAATTATCCTAAATTGAATACTCACTGATTAATGACCGAGCTAAAAGATTAATTTTATTTTTGCCTTTTAACTTTGTTTTAATAAACGCAAATAACTCACATTATAGAAGTTTGAAACAAAATGCCAAAAAAATCGATATGATATGTCGCATATAGACAAGAACAAAAGGGAGCTTAGGACGACAAAATGTGTACATAGACTGGGATCATTTTTCAACGGGGTCAAAATTTTATGCTACACCGGCGTGTGATGCACCCCCACCCTCTAATAACACTATCAAATATTATGTTTATGACATGTTTTATAGCAGCAAAATAAAATTTGTTATTCAATCCTCTATTAAATAGACATTTGCGATTTAAAACGGTGACGGTGGTGGACATCGGATTTCGGATTAAATTCGGGGGTCATCTCAAAATTATTGATACATACTCTTGTATAGGACAAGTGTTTCTAATTATTATGTTTGCAAGTCAACTCCAAAGCGTGTTTATTTTACAATTGTATTCATTTTCATAAGAACTAAACCAAGCATACGCATCAATTTCGGTACTTTTGTTTTATGAATCTGTTATACGACTCTTGGTTGTCACGAATTAATTCTGCCAGAGGGCGTTTCTGCTGTCGCCTGCGTCTACCAGGTACCTGGCGTTTACGTGGCTCTTTCCCGTCACTGGCATCGGGCGACTTTGCATTTTCAAGTGACTCCTAAATTGGCATATACTCAAAAGCTCCAAGCTGATTCTGTGTGAATGTAATCGTAAACAGAAATGCACATTCATGAACAAAACTACTTGCGTCTGTATTTGTCATATTGTTAAAATCAAAATTTGTTAATAAACAAAATGCAACTAAATTAATAATTCAAATGATCACGAATCTAGACTATTTAGAATTGTAATGTAATTTACCCTGATAATGAAAGCAACGTACCTAAATATACTCATCATATAATTATATTATAGGACATCTGAATGATGCTCAGCGGTTTGGTTTAATGCGCCACAATGGAACTGAAATACCTTTTCCTACTTGGACACAAACATTTAATAGAGCAACTTCATATCCATGACTTAACTTCGTCTAGATAATTGAGGGCTACAAACCGAGATTTGTACCCGTCCGTACACATGGTGCTCTGTGTATTCGCTAGTATCTACAGCTACAGCTGAGCGATGGTTTATTGATATGCTACACCAGAAACACTATGACAACAAGTAGATCGTCAAGCTTAGGACTTTTAAATGTTTACACTGAAAAACAGCTGGATTCTGAACATGTTCTAGATGTAATCAGCCGAAAAAGGAATCGTAAAATTACACTGATATTTGATTAGAACTAAATAAGTTCGTTATGCGTCTTTGCTCCTACTGAAACAATCACATAAAATATTGATTACTTTTGGAAAATACGAGTCGTATTTATTGAAATGCGTTTTTTGAAATAAATCGTAATCATTGAAGGTACATGTAGATCTATGTGGATATAATAGACATGTGACTTCGTTTGCAGTTAGATTTGCAGTTAGATTTATTGGTCTAATGAATTGTATGTACATGCGAATTATTTGCCAGTGTTAAAAAACTAACCTCAGTCGGAAGGTATTGCAGTGTGTGGATGCAAAACGTCGTGGAAGTTTTTTACGAACTTGAAAGACGCATAGATTTTCAAGCGAAATATCTAAAACGCACTTGGGCTGAGGTACATGTTAACCCCAACGAGCATTCAGAAAGTTTGCGTACGCACCATTATTGGTCAAGCTACGCCCCTGGAAATTATCGAACATTAAACAGATATATTCGACAGTATCGTGTTTGTGTTGAGCTCAAGTGTTATAAATCAGTAGGAACAATATGGAGACATCGACAGGAAGTTAAATATTTTCCGGGTCTTTTGTGCCGAAAAAACAACAAATCGGTTAATTCTGTAAATATGACTTGATATCAAAATAACATGCATATACACCAATGTAATTCATTTTCATTATAAATGTGAGACGACCCCTTTAATTTAATCCGAAGTTCGTCTCCGTCACCGTCTTTAATCGCAAATGTCTATTAGGGAGAGTATAACATATTTACAAGTCATACATGATACTGTGATACTATTATAATAAGAAACATGAGTAAACGACAAATGAAATAGATGTTCACGTGTATAGATGTTCACGTGTACAATGTACATGGTTATATCAGAATTATCATAACACAATAGCATATTTCACCAAGTGTCCCTATCTTATTTACCCTAAATTACTTAAACTGAGATTTTAATGCGAACACCATAATTATGTTTGTATAATGAAAACTTTTACTGGCATCAATTGGTGGTTCAAATTCTAAATATTTCACAGCATTGCTAATGACATTTAAGTTTGATTTAAGAAATAATTAAAGCACTGTAACAAAACATATCCCGTAGATGGTCACGATGGTTATGAAGTTTATGACAGAAGCATACTTATATAATAATTTTGAGCATTTAGGCTTCGAATATCATAAATGACTGCTCTAGATTAATCTGCAAGGAAACTTCACAACCCATCGATCCAGTGTATTTAGCATGTTCAGTGACAAAATCAGTATGTCTCCGGTCTAAATTAATGGTATACCTGTATCAGATGTGTCGTGCATTGATCAGCATTTACTTTGTGTTAATTGACACAAAGGTAATTCACTTATAATACTTACATTGATGTGATGTATTTGACGAAATATTTCTTGGAGTGTACTATAGTTAGTGTTTAACATGAATAGTTTTGTGTAGTTTACCTTAGCTGTAGTGCTTTAGTATTGTAAAGCATTTATGATGAGATAAGATAACGCAACAATTTAAGAGTTTGTGCAGCTTTACAAGGGAAACTAAGAAAACAACACCCATAAATGGGGTAATATTAGATTGTCATTGATTTATAAATAGGCCAGGATCATGTAAAAGAAAATTGACAATTTCATTATCCAGTATAACGCAATCATTGTTCATCCAGAATCGGTGTGAGGATATTGAGATATTAGTCCGTACCACATGTACTATAAAAGGTACCAACGAGTATTTGTTTTGCGTTTTTTTTCATTTCTCGTCAGTTAAGGGATTTCTCGTGTAGTAAACGATGTTGATGCGATGTAAACTTGTTGTATGATTTCACTGTCGCAATCGCGATCACTTTTTGATTAAGTCATAATTTTATATACATGTATGTGAATAATATGTAATTATTTGTCGCCTACCCCGCCAATTTCTATCAAGAGTTGTCGTTCCTTACCATACACATATATTACACTAAACGTCTGGAAAGCTGTTCCACTCCATGTTAACAAGTGTGCAATAGCTCCCATAGGGTATGGACATGTCATTTAATTTCTTTAATAAATGTATGTACTTGCTGTCATAATTTTGTTTACAATCTCATTAATGTTACTTCCCCATTTCGTTTGCTATAAATTTTATATTCTGCACATAGCAATATTTTAATTACAGAAGAAAACCGTACATGTTCCATAAAATAAAGTGCTGTGACTTTAGTATGCATTCCACTCAACATAAGACGGCCTTAGGAGACCGACATTATGGGGTTTAGGTCAGGGTTAGCATTATGGGGTTTCCATTACGTCCAAACGGTCATTGTGGGGTTTGAGGGGTTGTAAAAAATAAACTTGTGTGGTTGAAAAATAGTAAAGGAATGTAGAAGGAACAAGAAAAACTATAACAAAACGTTATAGGTAGACGAATTACAAGAAGCATGTTGTTTCATGTTTTTTGTATGAAGTTGCTTTTTTCATACAGCATATTGACTGTATATTTAGTCAATCCTCCATTATGGAGAGTATAACATATTTACATGATATGAGTAATACACATATATTGACAATCATGAGTATTTGACAAATGAATAAATTCATATATATAGGTCACAAGCACATGGTAATATCATACCCTACATCAATCAAAAAGAATAAACCCTAAATGTCAACAAATTCACCATAATCTGCTATGATACAACCACATTGAGCTTCAAATAGAATTTCAGATATTATGCCACACAACAGCTTATCTAGGTTAAGGATCACAGAGAAATGCCTGCATGATTTACTTACCTATTAACTATAAATAGATTCAGTCATCACCATAAGCCAATCAAATGGCCAAGATTAGCCAAACTAGTAATAGACTCTACACTTTGTACTCGCAAACAGCTATAATAGACTAATACTCATAAGTATAATTCGTCTAGAAAAACGCCATATTTAACGTCCGTCTCGTCCGTTCACAGAGATGCACGTGTAGGTGACAACTCATGGATGTTGCTACCACTGCATGTATGGTCCGTACGTTAGATGACCAGTGTAATGACCACCATTTCTAAGTCTTGCAATTTTGCCGTTCAGTGACTAGTTTTTACTAGTATACACCACTTTTTGTAGACTAGGTGACAAAACAGTGACGCCTCTCATCCGCGTTGAAAAATATAATACTTGTTGCAAGTATACAATCCAGACTTTACAGTTTCGACAGTTGCAGGATTTTGGCAATTTAAACTGTAAAACTAACATGTATGATAATTATATAAGTTTTCATCCACACTAAAGTTCATTCATAATCTGTCCTGGTGACAAGATTTACTACATACGGGAAATAGTTTCATTCACAAAAGTAGTGCCACAATACTATATTGTTTCTCAGTGTATATATAGAGAGTTTACATATTAATGACATATGGTCAATAGTGCAGTACAGACGGTTTTTACAGTTCATTGTGTGATTACAAATCAAAGTACTGAAGGTACTGAATCTGTTTGGGTTTTCAGCTAGTAATTACTCACTGTATGTCGATCATGACTTTTAGAGGGTAGCTTGATAATTGTGGTTTATTGCCTTAAAGATGTACATATATACTATATACTTGACCCTCAAATTCTAATTCATAATTAAGATAACACCCATGCTGAGAATTTGTTCATGAACTGATGATGTTCATGAACAGTTTATGAACAGTTTATGAAGTTTCATGAATTGTTCATCAACGTTAATCAAAGGTTCATCGATATAACTCATCAACAGTTTATGAACCTAAGTGTCATAAACTGTTCATCAACTGAAGTCCGTGAACAATTCATGTAACTTATCGAACTGTTTATGAACACCACAAGTTCATGGTCTGTTCAGGAAGTTTCATGAATTGTTCATCAAAATAATTCATCAATTATTCATTAACCTAATAAAAAACACATTTTTGATAAAGACTGCCTAAGGTTCATAAATTAGTTCATGCACATTTGTTCATTAACTTCATGTCCAATTTGTAGGTCATGAATAAATTCATGAACATGAATAAACTGATGAACATTTTGGGAACTGTTCATCATACTTTCGACAGAGACAGGCCTTTAATTTTTTAAGGCTGGTTTATCTAACACATGCAATCTTCGTTCCTGACAGCTAGTACTCTCAGTGCTTTGATTTCATGTGTTGTCTATTACACTTCTTAGGCAGCTTAATACATGATTGTTCGACTGTCTACTTAGCTCAGTTGGCAGTATCGGGTCTATTGAACTCTAGTTCGTAATTACGTTCGAACCGCCGGAGTTTTTGTTCGGCACTCTGTGATTAATTTATTGAAGACACATTATGTCTTAAGTCATTTATCCTCCGCACCACTTTTCATTCGATCTTATAGAGAAGTGGGCTGATACTTGCAGATAACAAGTTTAACACTTGACAGTACTGATCAGAAAAGAGGGGATAGCTGCTTCTTTTCGAAAACTTATGTCTATACCAAATAATGTTACAGAGAACAGCTTTGTACGTACAAAATGAAAAACATGTGGTTAAAACATGTGTGAGTTTTATTAAAGTTGGGATGTACACATGACTTGTTATAATGTTGTATGTTTTCAGGAAAAAATGTCCTGGGATGGTTATGTACAGTCTGTCATTGACAATTGTCCACAGGATTGCGATGCAGTGACAATCATAGGTAAAGATGGATCTCAATGGACGACTGATGGTGCTCCCAATCACTTGAAACTGAATCCTGGAGAAGCTCAAACCATTTCTAAGTGCTTTAATACGAAAGATTTCACAGCAATGGAGTCAGGTGGTGTGCGCGTCGGAGGTGTGAAGTATCAATTTCTTAGAAATGTGGAGGGCAAGACAGTGTTGGCTAAAAAGAAGGATCAAGGAGCCATAACAATATCGTCGACGAAACAAGCAGTGATAGTAGCTCACACAGCTGAAGGTAAACAGCATGGGAATACAAACACCGGAGTAGAAAAAGTAGTGGAATATCTAGAAAATACTGGTTATTGAATGAACTATGACAATGTTTATAATCATTCCAGTATCTATCTCCTACTCTTTGTCTGAACGAATTCTTCTGTGCATATTGTCATATTGTTAATCTATTTTTATATGCTGAGTATCACCATTGAAGCATATGGTTGTAAGAAACCATATTTGTCTTATAAATGTAAGAAAATAATGTGACCTTATTCCTCTATCTCTATATATATATGTACTCATACTTGTACACTTTCAAAGAAAACATTTTCTTATTCTGTTAAATTGAAAAAAAATTGTCTGATTCGTAATACCAACCACAAACAGGAGTAACGGACACCTTAAAGTAAATACGCGTGATGACGACATCCCATATGAAGACATTACAAATGTATATGCATTGAATTGGGACGCAGTTTGTAAAACACCTTATTGGAAGTGATATTGTAAGCTTGCGTTAAACTACATGTAGTGAAGTATTCTTATCACATTTTCACAGTTGTGTTCACCGGCTGAGTTTAAACTTGGTCGATTGTCAGACCAATTCGTATTTAACAACATATTTTTATATTTATTAATTCATGTACGATCGTCAGTCAGAAGTGAGCTTTCTAAGAATTGGTATTTTTCTTGTATTGATAACCTTTTGAATAAATACATCTTCTACGCCTTTCTGTCGTTTTTTAAGTGTTTTATGATCTGTGTCAGCATTTTTATAATAATTCTATACTTATATGTTCCTACTTCTAACAAAATTACTAAGGGTAAGGTAATGTAAAGTAATTAATATAGGTAGGGAGGGCGGTGAAAGTGGGAGAGTAAGGAAGAAAGAAAGTAATGTAATTAACAAAGGGATCTATTGAAGGAAAAGCGGAGAATGAAATAATAAATTACATGTAAAGTAAAATAAATATTAAGGAGGGGACAACGGGGAAGGAAATAATAAATTATATGCAATGTAATATTAAGGAAGGAAAAGCGGGGAAGGAAAGAATAAATTACATGTAAAGTAATATTAAGGAGAGGACAACGGGGAAGGAAAGAATAAATTACATGCAATGTAATATTAAGGAGGGAAAAGCGGGGAAGGAAGAAGGGGGAGACAGGAAGGATATTGAAAAAAGGAAATAATGTTAGGAAGGAATGAAGGGAGAAGAGAAGTGAGGAGATAAGGGAGAAACGAAACCAGGTGAATATAAAACTTGACATGCATGCCAGTTACCCGGTGCACAAAGATTATCATTTTCAACAAACCGTGCGCAGTATATGGTAGAGTACATTAGTCAGAAGTTCTCAGAACATTATAGAAATATGTTTGCAAGTATGCATCATTCTCGTACATATTTTTTTCGAATGCTAATCAGTTTCGGTCTTTGTGATTTAAAAATTGTTTCTTGGATTGGCAAAGAAAGAACGAATCATCATACATATGCTACGAATGGAATTCATCAACTCCCTCATTTTTTTGCATGAACAACATAAATTTACGATTTTGACGTTCGATATTCTACCAACGACCCTGTTCGATTGGCCAGTGATTGTACGACGGGTGGATGTTGATAAAGTTCTGCAAATTAATTTGAATGCAATCTCATTTGTGTTCAGTTTATAAATTCTGCACTTCAAACATTTAGCATACGAATTCAATTTGGCATTCCAGTTTTGCAAATAAACTGATTGTAAAGAATCTGTTCAACGTGGAATAAAAGTGACTATTTCGAGCCTTTGCTTGATTTACTCAATTGCATGTAAATCCGTATTGATCTAGAAAAGATTTAACACTTCGATTGGTCAATACGTTATCGAGAAAAATAACATTATGATGAGGACAATTTTTTCTGTTAGCAAATATTAGGAACGTGTTCCATTGACCGCAACATATGATCTAATATCATAACATACTTATTCTACATACTTTTCATTGACAAATCCCCATAAATGTTGTTTTTAGGCTATTTTACTTACAAAACAGTCCTCCAAAAAGAGTCAAGTGCTTTTTAACAACTATTTTAAGTGCTCAGATACAGTGTGGACAACCCACGTCACTTTTGCCGTTACAAATGGGTATTGCGGGAAGCATTTTTGCCGGTAAGCAGGAGAAAATAAGCAATAAGTATTTTATTCCAAAATCGATTTTCACGAAACATAACGCATGCTAAGCGGGAAAATGTTTATGTTCGACGTATAGTTTTCATTTCTTTGTATTATGTACAATTTTCTGTAACATTCGCACCAATTGCCTCAAAACAATTGTTTAAACTCTGGGTATTGCAGGAGGCCAGAGTATTTTTAAATAAAGTATACGGGTTTTCAACCATTTAAAGCTAAGAGTTTATAAATCGGGAGTTCCACACATTGCATTGCTATTATTTATAACATTTTAAGCATTTTCATGCCTTTTATCAGGCAGCAATTTTTAAAGTAGTGTTTATGCTGAGGCGGGAAGCTGATTTTGTAATGCTCTTGCGGGAAGTCATTTTTAAACTGATCTTACCAACGACCGTGTAACAAATAAAATCCGAACAAATTCTTCATCAAATTTCGCTCCGTACCAATAAAAGGCCGCTCATACCAACGTTCAGCTTTTGTAGTCAGTTCAGATAAACCATAACTGGTCAAATAAGTCACGTTAATGAAATTTAAAGCAATTAATAATCTGAAAATGAGCCGAATGTCTCATCTGTTTTTTTTTATCTTAATACTTTGGAATATTTTTGTTTAATGAACCAAATATTTCAGTCCACATATGACGCTAATATCAGTATACGAAATGTATGTAGCATCACGGTGGGGAAACCAGCACCTCCGACACTGCTTGTGCAATCCTGATTTTGATGTGCGGGCTTCCGGTAACGGATGTGATCGCCGATTTTAACTGACAGAAAGGTAGGTGAGTAAACATTTTGGTTTCATCTTCTGTTTCTAGCCATTTAATTGAAAAAAAGCCGAATGTGATACAGTGTAGGGATAATTCGTCCACACGCACAGAAAGTCTCAGAGAAAAATATGACAAAATGAACGAGCTATGACATTTCTCCTGCGAAATTTACATCAGGAATGAAGCTGATGTGGTAATAATCGCGTGTATCGTTTATAATGAACCATTTTAAACATTGTTTTTAGTCATATGTAAGTGTCTTTATTCATTTATGACTCATTAAAAAAAATACTGATCAGATCGGAAGTTACTAGGAGATTTTGGCAAAAGTTTGATGGTGCCGGTTGTGCGAGTCCGGTGCAGGAAGCGCGGATATTCGCAGATTTGTGTAGCGCTCGCATTCCAAGTACAAATACAATTTTGTATATTTGTATATTCTGTGAAAATATAGATACAATACATTAAGAAAAGCTAACTTACACAGCAATTGTGTGAACTAGGAGATGAGTGTATTAATACTACATAGATCATATATCCGGGACCATTACTGCAGTATCCACATAATGTGTATGTATATACAGTATAAATGCTTGCTTTTTCTTATTGTAAAACATATTGTGCTATGTTTCAATATATATAAGTGTATTTAGTGATTTATAAAGCAAACTTCTGAATGTTTCAAATACAAAGTATAAAGCTCTTTTCAGTAGTGAGATATCTTCCTAGATAAAATAAGACCTACTTGTATTGTAACATTCATAAATGCAAACCGTTTGGAACTAGACATATAGTTTGACTTTCCTTATTGATGATTGTTTTTATTGAGGTATTTCAAAATGCTAACAAACTTATTGTACTGGGGTTTTACTTCTTTGTCCTTCAGAAATCATTTCTTTGACACATAGGATAGAGCCACTAATTAAAAGACGGAAAAGTCCTTCAAATTTGGCTGTGTGAACGATCAGACTCGAGGTGATTTGCCGATAAGGCAACAATATGGATACAGGATAAACGAAGAAACGATCGAAAGTGTGAACATCAAAACATTTAGGACTGAATTTTGACCAGTGAATCTATAAATATGTAGCATTTTATCCATGTGGCAACCAAATTATTGACAGTTAAACAGTAGGCATTTATAATTTTCAAGTGATTGCTGCATCGTGAAATATGTTAAGCGTACAATTCGACTTCTCCAAAGCAGAAGCAAACCTGTGTTGTTGTTGTTAAGAGTTTGTTGCTCTGGAGAGGTTAAATTAATAGTTAAGTGCGTGTGGACGAATTATTATCCCTACACTATATCACATTCGTTTTTTCTTTCAATCAAATGGCTAGAAACAGAAAATGAAACAAAATTGTTTACTCACCTACCTTTCTGTCAGTTAAAATCGGCGATCACATCCGTTACCGGAAGCCCGCACATCAAAATCAGGATTGCGCCAGCGGTGTCGGAGGTGCTGGTTTTCCTACCGTGAGCATGGTGAAAGGTAGTGAACGTTTAGCCTACATGTTTACACAAGAACATCTGAACAGTCACGTTACAAGTATTAGCACTCAAGACGCTCTAAAAAGTTAGTAATGGTGTAGTCACACTCTAGCGCGTGAGAGGAACGTATGTACACACCCGTAAACCGCTCCCGCAATGTTCGGTTTGTCCTGCTAGGTACAGTCGTGCTGCTATGTTCGGTTTTTATCGTACAGGAAATGAGCAAAGGAAGATTTTACTTGATTTTCATATATTCCGTTTTAATAAGGAAGAAAATAATTGTTGCTATATATTTAGGTGGCATTTAATTGCAAGTCATAAAAATCCTACACTATTTATTCATAAAATAAGAAAGATACGGCGAGTTAAAGTACAAGGTAATTGCGAAAAATAAATGTTTTGCTATTTGTCGACTGTTAACAGTCTCAAAGCATAAGAAGGTGTATTTTTGAAAATAAAATCATAAACTGCAATGCTTACTGCATACTCTGACAAAAAGGTTTTGTTATTGTCCGTTTTATAGTGGAGAAATCGACTTGTAAACAAACATAGGTGAACATAATTGGTCCTGCTCCGGGTAGACTCAGTCCTGCTACGTGTGCAACTAATCCTGCTACGTTTGCGGCCAAGGTCCCGCTACGTGTGCGGTTAAGGTCCCGCTACGTGTGCGGCTAAGGGCCCGCTACGTGTGCGGCTACATTTTATGTATGATACACAGGAAAATATATGATATGCAGGAAAACACACGCATAACGGAAAATAGGATACCACGCATGTACTTATTTCCTATGCTGCTACTGTCCGGAAAGGTTTGATATATTTATATATCTGTATTGTGTATAAGTTGTGACTTCTGCCATTTCACTACATGGTATCGTCAGTGATCTTTATCATAACTAAATAGTTCCAAAGAATAAATACAACTGTTATAAAATATTGAAACATTTTATAAATGGAGGACAATCTTAACATAAAAATGCATATAAATTCAGTAACTACAAGTATAGATAATGTATGTTTATCGTACAGATTCATTATATATTAATGCATGAATGGATACATATACACTTTGTAGATGTATGTTACCACGGCTGTCTTCCCATCAAAACAATTTTTCAAATTTGATGTCATTTACTTAGAAGTGACACGATAAAGTAAAACAACGAATAAGACTGGAGCCAGAACGTCTTAAAACCTTTCGGATTTCTTTTTGCAGAATGTTTAGAAGTATAAACTATATTATATTTCTAGTTTTGATATTGTAACTATCAAGTTCTACTGTCTCAATGCTGGAAACGTCAAGGAGAGAACCATCAATGATCTTAAAGTATTGGTCCTACACGTAATCATGTAAATTCAAATCAGTCGCTTTGGCATCAGTTTCTGACATATAAAAAGAAATAAATAAAAAACATATGATGTAAGAGTTTAACCCATTAATACCATGCTGAGGGCAATTTAATTGCGCATGCAAACGGTGTTGAAATAATGCCACTGTCGAATTATTTTGTGTCTAGTATGGTTCCAAATTGTTTGACGTAGAGTCATGATACTTCTTCTAAACTTTGAGTTAAGTCAGTAAATAATTTTTGTACAACCGGGACCAGACACAGGAAGTCCAAATTCGGCAATTATCATGCTTCAGATACTTTCGCTAAATACGATAAATTTTCATATCGAAGAATATATGACAGAATACAATACATATTACGGTAAAGCGGATTTTTGAAGAAAAAATCCGTAATCATAAATTTCAAAAGGCACACCGTAGACCCTTTTGAATTTGAAACCTACTCATTTAGCTTTTGAACATTTGCACCCGGATTACAACTGAGGTGTCGAGAGTAATTAACTCACCCATGTATAGCCGAATAAAATGGAAGAAGATTTTGACCAAAACTCTTAGGGCATGTAGATCTATACAGGCAAAACACAGAAACGAAATGTACACTCTACATGTCATGTTCATCGGACACAAAAATTAGCAAGCATAAAGAATCATGGATTGAGGTTTTACTAAGCAGAGGTGTTTATATCAGTTGTCGAGTGTTTCATTCAATCGCTCATTACGCTTTTAAAATGATTTTGCGACTATCGGAATTTGAGGACATCCGAAAACTTCCAAACAGCTTTAATTAGTTTTCCTGTATATCATGCATTTTCCTGTATATCATACATAAAATGTAGCCGCACACGTAGCGGCTCCTTAGCCGCACACGTTGCGGGCCCTTAGCCGCACACGTAGCGGGACCTTAACCGAACACGTAGCGGGACATTGGCCGCACGCGTAGCAGGATGAGTTGCACACGTAGCAGGACTGGGTCTACCCCGAGCAGGACCTAAGTCTACCCGGAGCAGGACCAATTATTTTCACCTATGTTTATTAACAAGTCGATTTCTCCACTATGAAACGGACAATAACAAAATCTTTATGTCACAGTATGCAGTAAGCATTGCAGTTTATTATTTTAATTTCAAAAATACACTTTCTTATGCTTTAAGACTGTAAATAGTCGACAAACAGCAAAACATCTATTTTTCGCAATTACCTTGCACTTCAACTCGCCGTATTTTTCTTATTTTATGAGTAAATAGTCCGCTAGGATTTTTATGACTTGCAATTAAAATCCACCTAAATATATAGCAACAATTATTTCCTTCCTTATTAAAACGGAATATATGAAAATCAAGTAAAAACTTCCTTTGCTCATTTCCTGTACGATAAAACCCGAACATAGCAGCACGACTGTACCTACCGAACATAGCGGGAGCGGTTTACGGGTGTGATGTACTGCTTGTGAAAATTTTAGAAAACTTTTGAGCGTTTCAATCCCGAGCTATCGAAGACTGTCTTTTACAAACGTATGAATAGCGTACCTATATTAATTATAACGTATGAGTAGCGCATACGCAGCGCGCCCTTTCCATTGTTGACTGTCCCAGATCCTTCATTTTCACACTAAACTTTGAGCTGTAAAGATACTAGAAAAGAAGACTTCGACCCGATGAAAAAGAAAAGGCCAGAAAAGTAAACCAACTGATCCCATTTCTGATGAACCTCATCCAGCGGAGGTGATGCGTGCAGACAGCAGTGTTTACCATCTCCTCCTCCTCATGATTAATGCTCACGTGATTCATCTGTTGTGACAGAGGCTGTCTCCATATCCTCCTGCCTGGAGTAATGGGGCCTGCACTCATCGATAATCTCGATATGCGTAACGTATGTGATATACGCTCGCATATGCTGAACATTTTTTAAGGGGACACAATTCTCAACTTTCAAAATAATACATAGAAAATAGTCGATTGAAATAATTACTTCGGGAGTCTATACAAAAGTATTGGTAAGTTGTTAAAACATTAGTGTAGACATGTTATATTCACTATTTGAAGGATGTAGACCAGCTACCATTGATTAATCAAGAAAACGACACCGTTAAAAACGGTTTATGAAAGTACATTCAAACTCAAAATGTAACGAACAGTTCGTGAACCAAATTAGTTTTTAAACAATACGAAGTAACACTGAACGTTGTTCGAATCCATTTTTTGGTTGACATAATCGCGTTTACTGAAACGACCAAACAAACATTCGACATGTGACATAAATTTCGACAGGACGCCATTTTTTCATTCGTTAAAATGTAAACAAAACAAATATCTGTGCTATTAGACAATTAAAGCTGTGGCAACACATGATAAGTAATGCATAACGTAGCTAAGACATATGGGATTCTCCATTAAGACGGTAAGTCTAAAACACTTCTTTGATTTCTGGTTCTTTCTATTTGAATTATGGGTAATTATAGAATGTTTACGATCACTTTCATTATCCCACGGCTTCTGACCGATTCACTGAAAATAATTCGTCCGCGAAAGGAACGGTTACTCAAATTATACTAAACAGGTGGTGGCACGTGCATTTTTTTTATTAAATGACAAGGATTTTTGAAAGAATATCACCAACATTAGAAAATATACTTATATCCGTGTAAAGATTAGAAGTTTTATTCGCTTAGCGGAAAAAATAATTAAATAATGGGCTATGTTTCCGATCGAAGACATTTCCGTTTTCAGTTGTGAAGCAATTCCGCTATAAATTTCGAAAAGTAAACAAAACAAATAAGGAGACCAAAATTGCGATAATGAGTAATCAGTGCGCAGATCAAAGTAAGTATTAATGCCAAAACATTATGAATTCATTTATTTACTTTTTGTCGTAGGCAAATGCCATGTCTTCAACTTTATAAAGGTAAGTGCATGAAATGTGTGCTTTTACTATCGCACTGACACAATTTATCGAAATCCCGTGCAAAGCGTCCTTGAGATATCAGTAAATAGTATGGTGTCTGTGAAGGGTTACTGTAGGAAATAATTAATATGTGTAAAGTTCAGTATTAGTCGCTATCATAATGCATAAAGTGTCTTGTTATCTCTGGTAACCTTTTTTATTATCTATATGTTTAACCAGGTTTTCCAAGACAAAGCCTATTTTATTGGCGAATGTCGGCGCAAGGACTGGCGGGCGGGTTGCAGGGCGAACTTCCACAATTTCTTCTGGACGCAACTTCACCTACAATTCTGAATGGATTTCAACCAAACTTTTACACATAACTATTTTGTAGTACACTATGCATTTTAGGGATTTTGAGATATGATCCCTTTTGGCCGATCTATGATCTCGTGTTTTATTGTGTGCATAACCTGTGTGATATATACAGTACGTATATATGGGGAAATACTCTACTGGACGCATGCAACTCCTTCAATTCTGAAGGGACTTCGACCAAATTTTCACCGAACTACTATGATCAAGTATCAAATCGTCTTTAAACTTCTTTTTTCTAGTAAACGATTACATGGCCATTTTGCCCTCGGTCGATCTTGTTTATTGTTATTTTATTGATCCTTAATGTATAAATTGATTAATAAATACTATAAACGAATATTGAATTTGTGATTATTGTAACTGACATGTATTTTGATAAGTCACAGAACTGGCTCAATAAGCTTAACATGAAAATTATCAGAAAATATGATACACTTTAAATGGCAAGGGGAAATTCTAACTATTGACTGTTTTGTTCCATGGCACTTTTGGCCACCATACCTTTTTATCTGTACTACTTTATGAGCAAAACAGATCGTGTTTTTACCTGGTAGTGTGTGTAATAAAATGAAGTTAGCAGTGTTAATTCTCATTATTTCAAATAAATTTCACTCGTACAACATTGATAAATGTTTTGACATTGTGTAGTGCATAATACTTTTTTGAAATTGTGTTTGAATGTACGCGAGAATTTGTTCTTATATCCACATTAGCTTTGCCATTTTATCCTTTTTTCTCCATTCTTGTCAACATTCCTTTCAGTGCAAATATGACTTGAAATTACATTGATTTCTTATACATGTACTTAAATACAAGCCTATTCTTAATTTTTAAGTCTTACCATACCCCCACCCGCTTTAGATAATTGTCCCTTAACATAAAAAAATAAATTTGACTTTTGTGTATGAGAACGTGCACTAACGCATGTCGGCGTGCTTGGAACGTGAACAACTTATGCCTAACATATCCCTTGAGTCTATCAACGTGTGAACATTCTTATCATATGCTCACATACGTTAGTGTCATACGCTATAGTGTGACTGCACCATAACTACAAGTTCGTGACAATTTTGTCGAAATCACATAAGAAATGTAGTAGTATCCTAAAACAAACACAACACAACACAACGACCTTTTGACCTTGACCTTTGATTGAAAATGTGCAGGTTTTGTAGAGATTGTGTCATAATGGAACTTCCTGTGCGCTTTAAGATTACCTTAGAATATAACCTACATTTTGGGCCAATCAGATGGCTGGAACAGCTCCATTAAGTGAAACACTTGATTATTAAGAGCATGGCTCAATATTGTACTGCGTACGTGTACGTTTGGCGGGCTTTTCAAAGCTCCGCCTCTCATGTACGAGTAGTAAACGTAACCATATTTGGGCAAAGCTCATGTATAGGTTCATGGAGTGCATATAACGGGGAAGCCTGAAGTAAACAATACGTACGTTTTATCATGAATTATTTTATTTAACATGATCAACTTTATTTAATTAATGGTATTTGATCAATAAAGTAACGAAACAAACAATCAGAAAAAAAAACAGATGATACCTGGAAACTGCTTAATTATTATAGAAACTGCGGGGAAGCCTGAAGTAAACAATACGTTTTATCATGAATGATTTTATTTAACATGATCAACTTTATTTAATTAATGGTATTTGATCAATAAAGTAACGAAACAAACTAACAGAAAAAAAACAGATGATACCTTGAAACTGCTTAATTATTATAAATTCAATGCGACTAGAACTTACAAAGTAACATGAAGTACTAGTATCTGACAAAATAGTCACCTTAATTCGTCCTATTTGTTCTTATATACTAAGTATTATGTTAAATGACCTATTCACCTTTTTTCCAGCTCTTTCCATAATAAATCCGAATCACCGATGTCGAATGAGACATCCATTTTAGCGGTCTACAATTACAAATGTGCAAAAAACACATTCAAACACGCGCGTGACATAAGCGAGCTCCAACACATTTGCGAGGGCTCTTACACATTGCCGATGGCTCTAGCACGTTGCCGATGGCTCAGTCACATTTGCAAAAATGTTGAGTATATATTTCGTTTTAAAGCGAGCTCTGTGAGCTATTTTTGTGTTGAGGCAAAAGGGATGTCGGAACAACGTACGTAGCAAGCATGATTAAATGGTCTAGCGTCTACTTCATGGAAGAAAATTCACTCCAGATTTGTCTCCTCGTGAAAGAAAACACACCTGTTGATAATTTCTAAAAGTTCTAGCAACGTCATTTTAGATTATTGCTTGTCGAAAATGCATGCAAAACGACGAGAAAAATGTTCTGGGTGGCAAAGTAGTACAATAAAATTTGGTAGTATATTGATGGTAATTATATAAGCTATTCATTTTAAACAATTATCGAAATGTGGTATCTGCAAATTTGACGTATCTACCATATTATCAAACAATCTGTTATATACATGCACATATGTAATAACACGTTCAACAAGAGGGCTATGATGGCCCTTGATCGCTCGATCACCTGATAGCAAAGACGTACACTATAATTATAATGACCAGGTAATATATAGTTTTCATCTCGTATATATATAACCCGTTTTTACGTAGATTTTTACCAACAAAGAAGGTGCTATAAAATACTATAAACAAGCTAAAATGTAGCACTATTTCTAAGTCAAGGGCCCGTAACCCTACAAGTATTGAGTTCAATTCCACCCATGATCAAACTCATCAAAGACCTTTAAAATTGGTCCTACACATTCAATGTAAATTATACGATATTAGGTGAGCATGCAGCGTCCTTGCCAACTGTGACAAACATGATATACTGGTGGACCCGTGCATGTCGCTCACGTGAATCCCAATAGGTTGGGTTCATCCATGACAATGCAAATTAAGGCATCTCAAAAGTATCAGACTGACGTGGCCATAATGGACTTCAGTAAGGCCTTTAAAATAGACGTTGTTGATCACGGTATAGGCTACTGCACAAATTGTCACATAATAAAATCAGAGACAAAACTTTACAATGGATAAGTGCATTTCTGTGGCATGACAGTGCCGGTCTTAGAAATCAGCAGGTGGTCTTGTATCCGATGAGAGTCTTAATTCCTCATAGGGCACCATGCATGCAGTTCTATCAGGTATTCCACAAGGATCAGTTTTGGGGACTCGATCTTTTGTTTCTGCTCTATAATAGCAGGTATGCTATCTTTGCAGATCTAAATCTGATGTTTTGGGGCTGCAGGAAGATTTGAACAGACTAGCTGAATGGGAGCAGAAATGGCCCAGAATAGCGACACGAAATACGCTCGTTTGTACATTGTTAAAACTATTAATATTGTCCAAACATATGGATAAGTATATTTTTCCGTCGCTAAATACTTAAAAAACTTGTAATTAACTATATCAATGATTAATTTAAGCATAAGTACCGTTTAAATAAGCATAAGGACCTCGTGACGCTAAAAATTCGTTTTTCAGTGAGACCCGCAAGATGGAACGGGAACCAGCTACACTTCGTATGGGTTTTATACATGGCCCGTCGATCTGAGCGTCGTCCTAAAAATCCAAAGAGTTTAAAACTGTAAAAGCGTTAAGTGTTTCGGGAAAGTAGTCCGTCTGTTCCCTTTCGGTGAAAATGAACAATTTCGATGAATGACAAAATAAAGACTGACGAAAAGTGCACACGCTTACATATACTACAAATCAAAGCACAGACTGTAATGTGGGAGGCGATAGTTTAGGTAATGTAGAGAATTTCAAAATAATTCAATATTTAAATATCAAATTTATGTAACCCATATTCCGATTGCTAGATTCTACCAGAGTATCCATTTTACTAACAACTGTATTAAACTACTGAATTTTTAAAGCGACATTTTGTTTTATTCCCTACATATATATGTTTCATTGTCCTAGGAATGTTAATTCCTAGTTATTTAGATTGAAAAATGAAATAATAATAACAGAGATATATAGAACATAGTGATACCATCCGGTATTACTGAATACCGAAAACAACTTATTACCGAAAACAACCGAAAACAACTTCAGATTACCAAAAACAACTTATATTGTTGTTATTAATGAAATTATGATTATTTTGATAATATATATATATATATAGGGGTAATTATTAAAGTCATATACAAAATTTCGAGTTAAAATATTGTTTTTTACGCAAGTTATGAGGATATGTAACATCTACACGTATGTTATATATTGCTAGAGTTGCTTCCCTTCGTACCGAAAACAATTTCAGAATACCGAAAACAACTTATATTTTTATGTATAATGTTATTATAACTTGTTTTAATAAATGCTATCTATAAAAGAGTATTTAAGAATGTCATGTACGAAATTTCGAGTTAAAATATGGAATTTTACGGAAGTTATGAAGATTTGTAAAATATGAACATTGTTTATTTATTGCTAGAGAGTTCCTTCCCTTATAATTCGTATCGAAAACAATTTCAGAATACCGAAAACAACTTATATTGTTTTTATTAATGATGTCATGATGTTTTTGATGAAACACATATATATAAGGGTATTTGTTAAAGTCATGTACGAAATTTCGAGTCAAAATATTGTTGTTTACGCAAGTTATGAAGATTTGTAAAATATGCACGTTGTTTATTTATTGCTAGATCTCGTTCATTCCCTTCGTATTTAAAACTTTCAGAATACCGAAAACAATTTATATTTCTATACATAATGATATAATAACTATTTTGATAAATGCTATCTATAAAAGAGTATTTATGAATGTCATATACGAAATTTCGAGTTAAAACATGGATTTTTACGGAAGTTATGAAGATTTCAGTGTAAAATATGCATGTATCATTAATATATTGCTCACACTTCATGCATAATTTTGTTTCTCCTAATTCGTACCGAAAACAACTTTTATTTTGTAATAATAGTGATTAAAGTTATTTTGGTTAATGTCTATTATAAAGAAAATGTTTATTACAGCCATATACGAAAATCTGATTGAATAAATTAATTTTTTCGGAAGTTTGTATGTTTGGGCCAAACTTAATAATTTGCACGTGCTTATTATAATTAAGTAATTATAATGGTTATTATAATGGTTTAACGGATTAACGGTTTAATAAAAGTTTAAAATCAGCTGATTGGAGATAATTGTTTGGTAAGTATACTAAGGTGATAATTTCGTTAACGTGTCCTTAATTTTTTAACGATCGAAGATTAAAGAATTGGTCGCAATCAATTACGTCACTTTTACTATAATTGAACAATTCGTCCTTTGAACATAGCATATTTTTATGCACTCGAAGAAAACATTTGAAACTGAACATTATGTTGTAGATATAAGTGATGAAGAAATGGAAATTGATCTTTTATTCACTGTAAATGCTTGTGTCTCATCTCTTGAGTCCGAAGTTTCTAAGGAAACTGACGCACATCCACTGTATTCTGACGATACGGCTTCAGACACAGTACCACGTGTGTCAGACTTCTTAGATACTTCGCTGCTTCAGGGGGAATCATTGGATTCTATAGTCACTGTGAATACTACTGTCCCATCTATTGAGTGACATTACATTACAAAAAAAAATACTTGTTTTCTGTACGAAGTGAAGAAACCTGCAATTCAAGCAAAAATATTATACATGTACACATGCATATTTTACAAATCCTCATAACTTCCGTAAAAATCAATATTTTAACTCGAAATTTCGTATATGACATCCACACTCACTCTTTCATAAACAGCATTTATCAAAAAAAGTTATAATAACATTACACATAGAAATATAAGTTGTTTTCGGTATTCCGAAATTGTTTTCGGTACGAAGGGAAGCAACTCTAGCAATAAATAAACAACGTGTAGATTTTACAAATCTTCATAACTTATTTTAACTCGAAATTTTGTACATTACTGCAATATGCACCATTATGTACATTTAGTTAATCAAAATAATCATAATATCATTATCAACAACAATATAAGTTGTTTTCGGTAATCCGAAGTTGTTTTCGGTAAAAAAGTTGTTTTCGGTATTCAGTAACACCCATACCATCTGACAGCAAGTTAGGATTGTTAATTGTTACCAGCGACTGATATTAATCAGTATTTGTTGATTTGTAACCGTACGCGTAGTTTTCTATGCCCCTGATTTCTAATAGTAGTTCCATATCAGTTAAAATTATCAGATGGAATATTAATTTCTGGATTGTCGATCAAATCAATTTACCTCACAGAAATAAGTATTCGTATGCATAGTATTATCAAGGACTTATATACATACATATGTATGTATATAAGTCCTTGGTATTATATATACCTTTCAAAATTGTGTTTGTTTAATTCTTTTATCATGCAGCATGTTGCTTAATTATTGTAAGGTAAATAACTGTACAAATAGTTTCAAGAAACTCTGTGTACTAGGAAAATAGCATAAGGAATGTAGAAATAGTTTCCAGAAACTTATTGGACTCTTAATTGCCTTTTCAAATAACAGTACAAATACTTTCCATAAATTCTTTGGACTGCATGATTAACTGTACAAATAGTTTCCAGAAACTCTTTGAACTGCATAAATAACATAACGAGTGTAGAAACAGTTTCCAGAAACACATTGGACTTGTCAAATTACAGTACACGTAGTTTCTTGAAACCCGTTTGATTAGAAAAGTATTCAATATATATACTAGCTCGTATAACGAGTTTAGAAATAATTTCCAGAAACTCCTTGGACTGCAAAAAATAACATAACAAGTGCACAAAAATGTTCCAGGAATTCTTTTGACTTGTCAAATAACAGTGCATGTACAAAGAGTTTCAAGAAATAGCTAGATTAAAAACTATTATCTCTCAGAAACAAAATAATATAGTTCATCATTATGAATAGTAATTTCCCATTCCGTTGAAAACACCATTTCTGACTATTTTCACAATGTGTACATTATTTTCAAGCAGTGAGGGAGAATGTAAATAAACAACTATTCAGATATTTTCCTTTTTCACCACAAATTACATATTTACAATATATTTTATTATCATCTACCCTTTCATTTGTTCGAAAACTGATTATTCGTTTCTTCCTACGCAGATCGTAAAATATTTGGAGACTTACGAATAAACTCTTTGGAATTTTAGTGCGACCCGATCTGAGTCATTCTCAACAATTTACCGAAATCCCTTGTCGGTCTAAAATATCTTGTATTGTTGCTGTTTTACAGTGAACTTAAGTAAACTAAGGGTAAGTTTTTTAGTTTTTTCATGTGTTACCAAAGTTTCCTAATGAATAAATTTGCCGATGGATACTCTCCCGGTATTTTAAAAAATGAAACAGTTTCGGATAGTCCCACAATTCAACCACAGGTACTTGACAGTTGACACACATATATCAATATATTATCTATAATACCCTTTCTATTATTATAGATATTATGTAGATGTATAAACAAATTTTATGTCAAGCACCTGTTCATTCTATTGTCGGTATTTTGGACCGTGTCCAGGGCCCTCATTTGACGTTTTTGGGGGCCGAAATTCGGCCCCATTCCCCTCCTAAAATATACTTTTTTCCCCTATTTTTGAAAAAAAATCCCCTAAAAAAAAAATTTTTTTTTTTTTGCTTAAATGATTCATATTAAGTTATTAACCTTTGATTAATAGTATATTAATGTATGTTGTATATTTAAATACAGCCATTTTAAGCTTAAAAGGCTTATTGCAGGGTTACACGGCAGTTGAAAAAGATCCCCTGAAATTCCCCTTTTTCCTCAAAATGACGCAAAATTCCCCTACCTGAGGGCCCCGGGCCCCTTCCCCTAAAGTGCAGCTAGGTGTCTTGTTTTTAGTGTAGTGAGTATTACTCATAAAAAATAATGTTGTATATTTGTAAGTTTCGTTGCAAAATTGTGTTGTTAATGATTATAACTATTAAGTACACATACTAACTGTTAAAATCCCTGCTGAAGACGGACGCAAACAGAGATACTGACACGATTTATTTGCTGCAGTTATAATAGCTGAAAATCCTTATTAACACTAGTTAGTTAACAGTAACGGCCTCCAAACCTTTATGCCAGTATTGGTTTCTTCTTCATAATATACAGATACAGTTAGGAGAACAAAAGTGAGTTATGGGATTTTGGTTATTGTTTAAGTAAGAAATAATTGGCCTTCTAGATCGGCCCTGTTACATGGAATGCACATTCTCTTTTGTAGGAACAATGTCTGGTTGGGATTCGTATGTTGATAGCCTTATTGAACATGGTCAGACACACATGGATAAAGCTTGTATTATAGGATTAGACGGAGGGAAGTGGACGTCAGATAGCCATGCAAAATCTTTGAAAGTTACACCTGCTGAGGCATGTGAAGTGGCTAAGTGTTTCAAAAGTAATAATTTCTCATCCTTAGAAACAAATGGCTTGCATATAGAAGGTGAGAAGTACCAATTTCTAAGAGCTGATGGGGATGTAGTTCTTGCTAAGAAAAAAGACAAAGGGGCCATAACATGTCAATGTTCTACCAAAGGGGTTATCATAGCTCACACAAAGGAAGGAGGTCAACAAGGACTTTCCAATAAGGCTGTTGGAACCATAGCTGAACACTTGAAGTCTACTGACAATTGAAAACGATCACTTTGCAAGCCAATGTACTCACACTATGAACCTTTAATGTAAGCCATGTAAGTGACCAGTAACAATCCATAATATTTCTACATAGATTAACTTAAAACACAGTTGTGATACAAAATCATTTCTGCATGATGTTATAAGTTTTAATTGGATCATTTGTACTGATTTATAATTATGTAATCTAACTTGTATGAATGATATATTTTCCTGTCTTTAGATGAATCTCACATGAAAGTGATGTGTTTGAATGACTATTGTAATTAATTTATGTGTTGAATTCCTCAATTTCTGGCATTGAATTTACATTTTCCTAGAATTTTGTCATCTAAATAAAATAATCTCAGTTTGTGTTTGTATTTATGATCTGTGGAATTGTGATATAACAATTAAATCCAGTCTAAAATTACTTTTTTGTTTTCTTGCAAACACACATATATTCACACCTGCTAAAAAAATCGAGAGAATCCCATAATCCATTGCAATACTCTATTTCTGTAATCAGGTGTTTATGGAATTTTATTTGAACCATAATATACTGAACAAATCTGGCGGTTGTGTACTAGAATTGGTTAGGATGCAACAAGCTTCATAAAAATGCACTGAAAATACACACTTGTAAGCATAATTATGCATTGAAAAAAGGTATTTCCATCAAGGAACTCTGTTGCTTCAACTTCTAAATGGCAGGCATTTTTTAATAGTATTATGACTATTTTCCGTTCGTTATTAAAATCACATTGATTCACTTTTGTGGGATTTGATTACGGTACCTCTAATGGTAAATACAGGAGTTGCAAATCCATGTGTGTATATAAGTCTGGTGTTAAGAATAATACTCAAAGACTTCATCAATTATCGACATTGTATGTACATGTATATTACTAGAAAAAGCACATACTAGGTTTGTGCGAAAAGTCTGTGTAATAATTTAATAAAGCTTAGACAAGTAAGGAAAATGAAAGAAGTTTACATGATCAAAAAGAAAAGTGCATTTCGAAACTAACAATACAATGTATATCATATCTAAAATATTCAAAAAGGACAGTTTCAGAAATAATGTTGCATAAATAACGTCAATGTATCGAGATTTGCCATTGCAGTCCTGTCTTTTTATTGATTGACTGAATATATCGAGGTAACACTGTGTGTCAAACTAGGATAAAATGTCTTCAGTGGCAAGTTTTAGATCTTCAGAAGAACAAAATCGTATGCCTCTCAGTCCATTAGATTGAGGTCAGGGCTGTAAGGAGGGTGAGGTAGAAGTTCAAACCACATGAAGTCTATCTCTATTACCATATGTCTGGCTATATGACACTGTGCATTGTCCTAATGGATATTAATTTTCGGAATGGCAAATCTGGGTGTTTCTTTCGTAAAGCTTGGCCCAATTAAGTCTCATCTCAATACCTAGTCCTGAAATCCTCACCTTCCTTTACGTAACATGAGAATTCTTGGAACATTTCACATGCAGGGCATTGTCGTTACTGCATGAACTTCAACCCACAAGCTTGCCGCCATTGCGCACATCTAGCTAATAATGCTCACACTTTCTGCTTGTTACATGTGTTTGACACATGTGCAATGGGTGTGTTGACAGATATGTATATGAAGCAGTGTGGTATATTGTATTTATAAATTGGCTGGGATATTCATCAGCCCGATTAGCTCAGTTGCAGTCTGTGAATTTAGGATTTGGAACTACTTGTCCGAATCACCAAAGGTAATTGTTTTCCTTTATACTGTATATATAATTACCGCATAAGTTACTTGTCTGAGTCAATAATTACTTGTCCAGGACAAAGGGACACATGCTGATTTTGCAGAGCATCTGACTTGCAAGCAGGAGGTCGCAAATTCGAGCCCAGCATCGGGTACATTATTTCCCCCCTCCTATTACATATACACTGTCTTGGAGACTTTTCTGACGCAACACCTCTTCAGATCGATATAGCTCCATTATTGGTGAATGGATTTTGTTGAAATTTGGACTAAGAATAATTCAACACATATCTAATACTTCCTGTAAATTTAATAGAAATTGATCGACAAAAAAATGTAGAACGTAACAAATTAAAAACACTGCAAAAATCAAATTCGCAAAATCGTACAACGTAAAATATTAACAATGTGAAAAGTCACTGAGTACAACAAATTCGAGTGGCTAATACCTTGTGTGTCCTCCCATGGCTCTAATAACGTGTACACATCTCTGCCACATTGAAACCACGTAGTTGAGAATGAAACGTTGAGGGATGTTTCGCCACTCTTGCACAAGGGCCTGTTCCAATTCACGCAGATTAAGGGGGGGCTACTGGTCTTCTTCGTACCTGCCTGTCCACTTCGTCCCACAGGTGTTCAATAACATTAAGAGTTGGTGACTTTGGTGTGAAAACTGACGTATGTTCTGTTGTTGTAGTAACGTCTGTGTCGCGCGTGCTGTATGAGAAGGTGCTCCGTTTGCAACAAAACCATGCCGCGTCCGCTGGCCCGTCAGTGCAGGATTGCAACTGGGAGCAAAATTCCCTGCTGATATCTAGCAGCGTTAAGGTTCCCGTGGATGATTACCAAATCTGTCACGGTGTGTAACGACATTCAAGCCCATACCATAACAGAGCCGCCGCCATTAAGTGCTCACGCTGAAACACACAATCATCGTTTAGGCGTTCACCTCGACGTCTGTACAAGCGCATCCGTCCATCGTTGTGGTACAGGTTAAAGCGGCTCTCATCAGTGAACAGGATGTCTGCCCAGTCTGCTTGTATCATACGCTGGTGCTGACGAGCCCACCGGTCACGCAGCTGCCGGTGGCGTGGTGTAAGAATGAGGCCCCTGAAAGGCCGCCTAGCTCGCAGTCCATGAGCGCGGAGCCGCCTAGCAATAGTTTTACTACATACCGGTCTACCGTGCGTTCCAAGAGTCACCCTCGTGGTATCTGCAGCGGTCTTGTAGACGTTTTGAAGATGATCAGCAACAATCTGGGCATCTTGTAACGCTGTTGTAACCTTTCTACGAGGTTGCCTTGGCACATCTTCAACTCTGCCAGTATGCTGGCTACGGATGATACATGCCTGCCAAAGACTCGTGCTACCTAAAAAAACAACATGTGATGCTCAACTTTCTAAATTAAACATACATACGTTCTTAATTAGTTATATCTGTAAGTACAGTTATGATGCATATAATTATATGGAATTTAACTTTATATTTTATAAAGTATTAATAAAATGCATAAACTTACACGTCTTAATGACTGACCGGCCTGCAACATGCCAATTGCGCGGTTGCGCTCGTGAATATTCATACGAGCCGTTGTTTTTTAATTAATTTTATGTGTTCCTGGTGTAAGACCCCATCTAGAATAATGAAATAGACATAAAATTTGAATCATATCGCGTTTCTCGATTTCCTCGTGCTAAAAAATGAAGCCGTACCTACCCCACGTGCCAAAACGTCTGATTGTCACGGATGAATGATTTTATCATTAGTTTGCACAGAATGTAGTCAAATGACCACATGTGCAATTTCAAATCAATATCTTTACTCATAACTGAGATATTCGAGTTGTAAAAGTGTTGCGTTAGAAAAGTCTCCAAGTGTACTTCTAGTAATAAAACTTTAGAGTAAAAGGTTATTTTATACTTCAAATTTATCATGAATTGTTCGATGGTTCATTAAAATACAATGCCATGCCAGGTGATCAATAAAACTACCTGGTAAAACGAAATAAATGTATTTGGCCCTTAGCATTCCACTTTAAGACCACAACGATTTTACGCTTATTTATTCGTAAGATGTGTAATAAACCAAGAAAATTTACCTAATCGATTTTTATCGAATATAGTGATTTGTGATCTATTTCATTGTTGTAGCGCTAGAATAATTGGTTTACTGGTGAGTTTAGAAACACTAAACAAGTCAGTTGTTTATTGTAGTACGCATTCCAAGTCACAGTGCTATATAAGTAATTGTGTTGAAAAGAACGGAATTTCGGATAAACATAAATTCGTCTATTATTTTATTTTTAATGACCAGACCCAGGGCCCTAGCTGCACTTTAGGAGAAGGGGCCCGGGCCCTCAGGTAGGGGAATTTCGCGTCATTTTGAGGAAAAATCAGGGATTTTTTCAACTGCCCTATAAACTTGCAATAAACAGTTTTAGCTTAAAATAGCTGTATTTAACAATATATCATTTTTTTAGGGGAATTTTTATCAAAAATAGGGTAAAAAAGTATTATTTTAGGAGGGGAATGGGGCCGAATTTCGACCCAAAAAACGTCAAATGAGGGCCCCCCAGACCTGAACTGAGACTGTCTAATCTCACTATATATCTAAATGACATGTAGGGTTACTGAAATATAATTTATTTGGAAGACGTTGTGAAATCTGAAATGTGACTAACCATAGAAACCAAGGATTTCCTTTATTATATAGTTGTTAAACATGTAAAGGGCCTAGGCTGGGTGCCTTCCCGTCTGAAAATATCTGTGAAATCATGCTGTTTTCTCAAATTTCCTTGTTTACTCCTTGAAATTTCATTCCTCAAAATGGTTTCATTTGAGAAAATTTTCACCAGAAGAGGCTTCAATCCGCTATAACATCCCTATATTATGGACTAGGGCGCAAGTTCCTCAAAACATAAAACCCGGGCTGACAAACATAACCTATTATTTTAATATATTGCTCCCTTAATTCATACAACAGCTAGTTGTATTGAATTCTCTCATTGTCTTCTTCAGTCAATCTCGGTGATTTGTTTTTTAACAGTGCAAAATAAATAAAAAAAATTAAAATACAAAATAAATACCTCTGACTGAGCAGGGTTTTTTGCTGTATTTAGTTTATTGTCTGTTAATACCCGTCTTATATACGGGTCACGGCAAAGAGGCCAATTTTTTAGGTCAAAGTCAGGGGGTTGTATTATATGCGGATCGCCTTATAGGCGAGTATAAACGGTAATTATGTGCTTATCAATGTTTTCTCACCAGGGGAGGAGATTATAATTTATAAAGGGGAATTAGACATTTTGTGCAATTTGACTATTAGATTTCTCTCCCATGTGCAGATACTCCTGTTTGCCAATTTTTTGGGTGTGTGTTTGTTTTGATGTCAAATATCCCTATAATAAGTAGTTTTCCATTACGCTGCTTAAAAAGAACGTGACATGAATATAGGTGACCGTCACTGGTCCATAAAATACGAGCCAAGTCAATTTCCTGCTCCATGTGATGGTGGTGTTTATCAAATTTCCTTATATCAGAAGTCTTGCTGCCTAATTCCCAGTGTATCCACGCCGCCCACTCTGGGGGGGACAACATTGATTAGTGCATTGCCAAATAATTCAAAGACGGTTAACAATGTTTAGGGTACGGGTGTTGGAAAACCTGTCAGCGGAAGTTCGATCTTTGAACACTCATTAGAAGTGAAAGGTACAGAGTAAGATGTTGATTGGCTGCTCCGTGCTACTGGAGGTAAGAACCAAACAAATCAAGTTCTTGTTGATAGAGCATAAGGTGATATAAAAAAGTGGATATTGTTTGCAATGGATATCACTTTTCAATCAACTGGGGTTTATTGTATAAAAGCCAGCATCCTTGATGAAGCCAAAGCACCACATAAGTTTAATTGGACTTATTTTTTCAGGAAGTATTGCATGATGAGTGAATTGATAAATGAAAGTTTAGAACTAGGACTAGGAGACGATACTTCTGAGCCTGCGGGATGTGATGATATTACTTTTGATCTTGATACACCTAGAGATGGAATGGTGCTGGATGAACCTCAGAGCCTTATTCTTGAATATAATGAAAACAAATCAGATGTACCAAGAATAATGATCACTGAACCTAGCAGTGTATGTCTGACAGATGAATCAACTGTAACTAAAGCCATTGATGAACACATTAAAAATGTTTTGAGTTCAAATGATGCTGATAGTGAAGTTACTAGTAAGGATGAATCTGATGATGAAGAACAAAACAGGAAGGAGCCTGTTCCTGTTACATATGATGTAGATGAAAAGGGAGATAAGCATGACACAAATTTTGCTGAAAGTGTTTGTGACATTAATTCAACCACATATGTTAATGAGAAACATGGTTTGATCAAGAGCATAACTGATGAACTGCCAGACAATATTGTGGACCACACAGATGATAATGAGAAACCTGGTTTGATCAAGAACATAACTGATGATCTGCCAGACAATATTGTGGACTACACAGATGATAATGAGAAACCTGGTTTGATCAAGAACATAACTGATGATCTGCCAGACAATATTGTGGACTACACAGATGATAATGAGAAACCTGGTTTGATCAAGACCATAATTGATGATCTGCCAGACAATATTGTGGACTACACAGATGATAATGAGGTTAGTTCAACTTCATGTAAATAATAAATTGCTTTTCTTCTCAATTTTACTATCTTCATATCAGATACACAGCTGTGTCTTGGGTCGAAGTACTTACATACAATTCTTATGTGAATTTTGACAATATTGTCACATACGGTAATCATTGATGGTGACACATGTAAGTTCAAAATCTCTACTACAGTCAGAACTGCATAGTAGTATACATGTTTTGTGGCCATTTTTAACCTTTGAACCCTACATGTAAGTATTAAGTGTGTCATTGACCGTTAATGATGGTCATACGTGTAATGTAAATGGTGTATATATAGGGGATGTAAATTTGTCAAGATTTCACTAATCAGAATTGTTTGATCTTACGAGTGATTAATTGAATGTAAATTATCATATGTACCTCAGAGCCTTTTTTCAAAAATTGAGATGGGGCCAAAGCCTTTCATTTTGAGAAAATTCACGGATATCTTTTACCAAATTTGGAGAAGGTTAGACAACCAATTTAGAATAGCATTGTATTTTTGGAAATTTCTTTCCCCAAATTGGGGAAAAAAAACTTTTGCTATCAGGAAGTCGGCCTCAGTTATAGAAGGAAAAAAGGCCCTGTACCATCTATGAGATTAAACACACCATTTATACATACATACATGTATGATTGTTTTCAGGGTAATGAGATGGTTACATTAGACAACATTATAGTGCAGGATAAAACTGGTTCAGATTCAGACTCTGAATTTGACTTTGAGTTACCTACTTCAACTGCAACAAGTACTAGCATTGGTCCTGCTCCTGACCAACCTGTAAAACAAACATTTGAAACTAATGTGAGGTAAGGTTATGAAAATTCCTCACAGGTTGAAGCTTAACTATTTTGTTAGATTTATAACAAGTATTCCTCTGTTATTCAGTATTAATTTCTTATTTTGTAGGTAAAGTGCAACCTCTCCAAAGCAACATCCTTTTGGAGTAGCAAGATTATGTTGTTTTTGAGAAGTTGTTGCTCTAGAGAGCTTAAATTAATAATTCAATCATGTAGTGGTAAAAATCATGCTGTTTTTTATGGGAGCTAGGTTATTGCTCAAGAGGGTGAGCACTGCTCTGGAAGGGTTGTATTGTACATATAAATTAATGTTATCTAGTCAATCAAATCTGCTCTATTACAGCAGATGGATCTGATTTCTAAGTTCAAGTTTATTGTGTGGTAATAATATTAGAATATGTGATATAATGACAAGAATTTGTATCTTTAAGGTGCACTAGGCAAGCTAAAATGCACTGTTTTATTTGAGTTGGTTGATATAAAATAAACCTTATTTCATATTGTGTTTATTCATGCTACCCACAAATTTATGTGTTTGTACAGTTTCCCAGTTTGACTTCAGTAATACAAGATATGCTTGACTAGTTGACAGAGTTCTATTTTTTTATTGAAGTTGAGAGTAGGGGTACAAAGAAGTATATGCTGCAGAATCTTTTTTTTCTTATAATTACAGTACAACCTCTCCAAAGTAACACTCTTTTGGAGTAGCAAAATTATGTTGTTGACAACTTGTTGCTCAAGAGAGGCTGAATTAATAGTTACATTTTCGTAAATAGTGCAGTGGGAAAAAATCATGCTGTAGTTGAAGGGAAGTTGTTTGCTCAGGAGAGGGCAACTCTGGAGAGGTTGTACTGTATTTGTTTGTGTCAGATACTTGTACTTGTTGCTGTTCTAGTTCTACAGACAAGCCACCAGTGTTGGAAGCAACTGAAGAAGTGAAGGCTCAGCATACAACAGTGTCTCAGAAACCTGTAGCTGTGATAAAACCAACAACTGTGACTCCTGTGTCAGTATACACACACCAGGCAAGTTTCATTGATTGAGATAATTATATAACATTGTTAAAGAGATGTACATTTTTTATTCCCTCTGCATCAAAAGTCAAGATGTGGGGGTTAAATGAAGAGATTGCATTGTCTGTCTGTCGCTCTGTCCAAACTATCTCAGGGGGCATATTTGTGTTTATTGAATGAACTATTTTGTTTATTTCTATAGTGTTGACAATATTAGAATACAGGACATTGGCTTAGATTAGATATGCTGATTACAAGGTCCTTACAATCTCTAGTTGTAAATTGTCTATTTTTTCTGTCTTACAAATTTATAGAATGATGAGATAGTGAGATGGGCAGGGGAGTAGCTAGCCTTGAGTGAATGTTATTTATACAAAGTTAGCTTTGCCTTTTGGACCATAATTTTTTACATTTCTAATTGATGTTATACACATGCCGCTGTGTGCATTGCTGGCTACACCCCTGTTATGACTACTTACCTGTATTTATGCTGACTTGGCATTCTTCGAAGGATACACTTAGAAAGTTAGATTGTGTAATCTTTGTAATGTTTCATAATTTTCTATACATCATGAGTTCCAGTATGCTTGTGATAATATCCACTTGTTTTGTACCAGGCATCTGATGATGTAGCAGAAGATGACAATGTTCTTGAAGCTGCACAAGCTGAGTGGGAGAAAGTAACAACTGTTCAAGCAGGTATGTACTGGTACCACCGTTAAATGAGGACTTTTTAATGCTCATGTATTTAAATTTTAAAGAACTTGTGTTAACAAAACTGTAAATGCAACTAGGATGGATCCAAATCTTGTTTAAATAAATATTACTGGAGTTAATGATAAAAGCTTACTAAGCAAATTCATCTTAATTATGATAGTTGAGTTGTATCATTCGGAGCCTATTATAATCACCTTAGTGTATTAATAAATTTTATAAATAATATCAATATTTCTATAGTAAGATGTATCACTATTTTGTTAATGAATTTAGTTGTTAGGGCTGTGGATCATTGGGTAAGTGATGATCCGATCCTATCCACTGTTCAATCATCACTTACGATCCACAAATCAAATCAGAAATCTTTTGTTATCAAGTAACCCATCTAAAACCTCAACGTTGCAGTCCTGAAGACAGCTAAATTTAACTTTTGTTTAGAAATAATGAAGTAAATCAATATAAATTATTCAATGGTTTGAATTTATATGTACTCCCTTCCAATTAATGGATTTACCAGCATCATTTTCTGGCCCAATATTTAAAGATCCGATTGGACCTCTTGGCAAACAAACTTGTCCATGATTAAACAGTATATATTAAGAGAATATTAACTCTATGTTAAAAAACAAGATCGCAAACCACAATCACAGTAATGACGATAATCTGTAATGTGATTCGTGATTACCTGAGTACTCGGATACTCGCCACAGCCCTATTGGTTGTTATATGTTTTATGTTCAGCATTTTGTTCTATCATTGTATCCAGATATTACAGTTTACTTGTAACTTGTACCTGTCATCTCTGTTTGAAGTTGTATCATTTAGACAGGATTATGTATTAAGATTTATTATTCTTTATAAGCTCTGTATCTATTTCAATAAATTGTAATGTAGCTATATACAAGGAACTACTGTATAATTGGATATTATAGTGTATTGAAATGTTGGCCAATCTGTAACTTTATGTATGTGTATTTCGCTAACATAAATGTTTCCAAAAGCGATTTCTGGCAGTTGAAAATGATAATGAACAAAAACACTGTTTGTGTGGTAAGAAATTATCCCTAGCAGAAATATTCACAAATATTGGCCATTTGCAAAACACACAAACATTTCCATGATGCAAGCTTAACCACTTGTACAATATCACAGGACCAGAGAACTAACATGCTTGAATATGTTACAAGATGAAAGATAAATTTTTTTATTTACAGTCGGTTGAAATATAACAAAATAACATAAGCTCTGCATAGCTATTGACCGACATAATAATAATGTTCCTGGACCAGATAAAATATTTACTAATGAACAATAGTTATTGACTTGGTTCTTTTGTATCAGTCGAAGTAAATTTTGCTGGACTTTAGAGTCAAATATGCTCCAAACTCTGCCTTACTTCATAAAGATTTGTCTATTAAGCAGATATAATTTTCATGTATTAGATGATTTATAGGTTTTATGTATTCACAGGGTATAAGGACACAAGCACTGGTGTTTCAGGTATATATTATAATTGTAATTTTTCGTACATTATATTTACCTCGTTTATCTATATAAAAAATGTTATGTAACATTTTTAGTATATACATGTATTCTCTTTGTGCACTTGTTGTTTTCTCACGGGGTCAAAGTCGCATCAACAGATTTTGGCAACTTTTTAATTTTAAACATTGGTGGAAGACACCTGGCCAACTTTCTGTAAGCTAGTTGGACAGCTTCTTAACATGTGAAGTTTAGTCCCAAGGGGGTTTGAATGCACAGTGGTGAGGGTCTAATTAAATGTGTATGTACACATCTGTATGCATGTATGAATACCTCATTGAATGGAAGAAAGTTTTAACTAAGTTTGGCTTAATTCTCTCTGTAGTTGTAACATCAGTGTCAAAATAGATAAAACTTAATCTGGCCATGCAAGTAATGTTGACTAGAGTTGTTCCCCTTGGCTTGTCAAAAATTTATTCAGAATTCTTTTTTTCTAAAATTTTGATCACTTGTTCACATTATTTAAGTCAGACAGTTTTCATTTAATGTTAATGATACAACACAAAAGATAAATTTTCTGCTACATGTAAATTAATGTCAATTTAGAACGTCTTTTATTATAAGTTCTTTCACTATTCAGACTATGTTAATTAAAGGCTTATCTTAACACTATTAGTAAGAGTTTACGCCCTTGATGTATAAAAATCCTTGTTTTATCACTAGCATTTATGAATAATTTTGATTCAACAAAACATTGGGAGTTGGGTTCTGGCTTGGGTAGTTTACATTTCATTGACATCAAGTTGTTAGATACATGTAGTCAATGTATTTGTTTGTTCTATATTTTCATATGAGTTTACCCTATATTATGCAGGTGCAGAACCAACTGTTGTTAGTACTGTAAAGCAGATGTCAATTTATGAACTTATACAATGCTTTAAAGAAGAGGATTTTACGTCTGTTAAGGTAAGGTTCTGTAGCATCGGTGTTGTGTCTGTAAAATAAGGTATGAGTGATTTGTCTGACTAAATACGTTGTGCTTTGATACAACGTTTTTACTTGTCTGTTGTCAAAGAAAAAAATCAAGCTATTGTGATCACTGCGTTATTGTAGCTCATAACTCAGAAACTATCAGAGGTAGCAGCATGAAATTTCAATGGTGGACAGATCTAACTGAGGCAGTGAACAGACTAGCGTTGATACCGCTTGCGGCGCTCTTGTTAATAGAAACAATATGTTTGATGTGATTTATCAGTAAAAATCTTTTTATATGGCAAACTAATCAATTTACAATTTGGGAAGAGATTGGATTTCAATGTGAAAATGATGATGTCTTCTTATATCTAATTGTGTAATGTCTATGTTTTGTCTGCAGTATACTTGATATAGATTCAGTGAGTTCTGGGTTCCTTTTGATACTTGAGTTACATTGGGTATTTTATATTTAAGGGTGGGATTACATCACATGTTGAAAGGCATGGATTAGCTGCTTTTGTGAACTTCCTGTTTGGGCCACCAAAGTTACACCGTGATCTTACTGAAGACAGAGATAGGGTGTTCTGTATTGCAGCTTGTAAGTGTTACGCTCACATATTTTTATTTATTTCTTTATTTCATCAGACTAAACACCATTTTCAACGTCATTTCAGTCATATTGTGGTGGGCAGTTATCCTAAGCAGCTTCCCTTTTAGGCCTTACTATCCACAAGCTACTGCCAAGTTACCCCACAGAATATAGAGGTGGGGGACTGTTCAGCATAGGATGTAATATCTGCAGTCAAATTTGTCACAGACAGTCTGAGCCTCGCCAAGGGTTCAAACTCACAACCTCTTGATCAGTAGACCAATGCTCTAACCACTGAGCTAACTGGGCAGGCTTACTAACATATCTCCTGAGTAATCACAAAGACATTGGCTTTAGCAATGTTTCAATATAATATATCTGTGCTGGAAGGCCATATTTGAAAACAATGTATCTGATTGGTCGGTTCTCAGTTCAGTCCTAGAATTGACTAATGGCAGGGCTTTATTCTGAAACTGTGTTATGTAATGTCTTCTAACCACATGATAAACATGAGCATGTATGTTTTACACCTCACATTGTATCAATCCTGGTATATATCACAAATGAAAAAAGTGAGTTTGAGTACACCGTATGAGTCCTAGTATATTATAGTAGTGAATGTTTTTGTTTTTTTTATTCATTCATTGTCATTGATGTGTATTGAAGACTGTTTCATATGAATATCTCAATTTCTTTAAACATTCATGTTCATTCTTTGCAATTGTAATTTTGTAAAAAAAAATATATTACCAGCAAAAATTGTTTCTAAAGAAATTAAGATTTCACATGGATGCGAAGTACAGGTAATGTTGACCCCTGCTGTATAATTTATTGTTATACAATTTCAGCTCAACTTGAGAACAACAATGAGATACACATGAGAACATTGCAAACAATATACAAGTGTCTCACAGGATCTAAATTTGATTGTCCTAGAGTAGGAGGTCATTGGGAGGAGATTGGATTCCAAGGTGAAATGATGATGACTTATATCTAATTGTGTTATATCTATAAATGTTTTAATGAACTTATCTGGTATGTCCAGATATGAAATCATCAGTCTAAAAAAAGTAAATATGATGGTATCTCCAAGTAAATAAGTATTGTGTTGTATTCATACCTTTTTTACCTCCTACAACATACTTGGTGGAAAAATCAAACCTAAAGTTTCATAATGAGTATAATTTACAGAAGCAATGTAACAGGTGATAATATATAGTGAATTTCAATTTGTGTAAAATATTATCAATTAACGTAAAAATTACTTACAAAGAAACATTCATATCAATACTTCATGAAAATTGCATTGAAAGGTCTCTGAAAATATATGGCACCCAGGAAGTTTGTGATATGTGTTGTTAGTTTTTATTGTAGTGTAGCGTTAAATATATTAATTGTACCTTATATGTATTTAGTAGTATTAACCTAATATGCATATACTTTTCCGTTGAATGTGTACTATTGTTTTTTATGGCATCTTAATTAGAACAGTTCAACATTGTTTTAAATGTTTATGTGCAGGTATGAAAACATCTCTGAATTTATCATCCTACAAATACAATTCTGACTTTGACCTGTTTTTTGTTTAAATACAGGTACTGACCCCAGTACAGATTTAAGGGGCACTGGATTACTTGGTCTCCTTAATCTCATACATCTGCTGAAAGATCCTAAAAAAATGCAGTTGGCTAATGATATATATCGCCTCTCACTTCATCCGACTCAGGTATTTTACCAATTTCTGCTGGTATATGTTTACTGGGTACTTCATAATCTTATGAAATCTTTAATTGATGGATTTCAAAATGGTGTAAATAAGTTAAGATTAAGAAAGTACTTTTGTATTCGAGACAGTCATAGCAGGTAACCTTAAATTGAGTATGTTTACCTTATAATGAATAATATTCTTAGGTTTATTTTACATCAAATTCCGAATTTAAACAAATTATTGACATATTTTGCTCATTATAATTCTTATTATAATTTTTTACTGACTGATTTTTATGTGCAGTGATACTTGTTTTTATTGGCCTGATCTCTTATCAGTATAGTCAAACCTGTGGAAAAAGGCCACCCCTGGGAATGACATAATGTGTTATTTATTGACAGGTGGACTTTATTTTGAGGTCATTTTGTTCTAAGTAATAAATAAGTTTTATAAAGAATGGCCTTTATTCACAGGTTGACTTTTATTCGTAGGTGGCCCCTAACACAGGTTTGCATGTATTTCGATGACTACTGGTACATTATGATACTGTTTCAGAATTTTCCATTTTGCATTATGGGAATTAATTTATCCAGAATTACTCTACAGACATTACGAGAAGGCATGCTCAATAAGTAAGTGTTACTCATTGATCAAAATGATATACATCGTCGGATACCCACGGTCGTTGCCTCCGCTCCGCTACGTACATCTCCCGTGGGATTTTTCTTTACCGATTCGCCGTTTTCATAGAATAGAACAGAATATACATTAACCAATAGAAACGACGCTTACATTTTCGATACTCTCTGGCATGGAGACGCAAATGAAAATGGCTGCGCCCACGAGAAAATGTTTGTTCTGTTTATCTATATAATGTACAATTCACAGTTTTACGTGAAACGAACATAGTTTTAGTACGAGCGATCTGATTGGCTGTTAGGCGCATTACAAGATTGTACTGCATCCAATCAGAATACGGTTTTAGTTATTTATCGAAACGGCGAATCGGTAAAGAAAAATCCCACGGGAGATGTACGTAGCGGAGCGGAGGCAACGACCGTGGGTATCCGACGATGAATGATATACTGACTACGTTGAAATTTTTGGTGGTGGTTTAATGTTCACTATTTTTGTGGTTAATAGGTTTCAGCAAATTTAAAACCCGCCAATAATACACACTGCAGATATAATTATACCACTGCCAATAATGGTAAAACAACTACACAACTAAAGCTATAAATCATTCATCAGTGCTTTATTGACGACTGCCAATATTTAAATTTTCAAAAAACATCAAATTTTAGCCCCGACAGATTTAAAGACATATAGATTATGGCAAATCATTATACATTTTCGACATTAGCCGTAGTCTTTTCTTTTGTGTGGTTGAAAGACCAGGCATGTTATCTCAAACAATTTTGTTAATGACCTAATGTCTAGCCGTGTCCATTCATTATCAACCAGTGATTGGAGTGATTCATGTTGAGAGGTTACTTGTGTAGAACTAGGTAAGTACTGGTATAGAATTCAGGAACCCTGTATCGGTTAACTTCCCACCTGAATATATCTGAAATAATGATTAAAAAAATGACGTTGAACCCAAAAGATAAAGTAAAAATAATTGGATGTACGATATCAGTAGGTATGTTTTTTGCTCAAAATTTTATGGCGCTTTTTCAAATTGTGAATTTCTTGCAACAAAGAGAGCATAATTTATTGTATAATTATATAATTGATGATTATGCCACAATTGCAAATCTGACATGACTTAGTAGTGTACATGTGTATCTAAAATTTTGGTTTGAAAGTTACTGTCAGATATTTATTGTCAAATGTGTTAAAACTGTCAGCTTTATCTGATTTGTTACTAACTCTTAATAGTATCTGTATTTGTATGGTTGGTGTAACTGTTTCAGAGAGTGCAATAGAAGAAGGGATGTATTTGGTGTTGTGAATGATTTTTATAGTGCCTTGTATCTGCAATTATATCAAGTGTGGAAAAGACAAGGAAAAACAATAGCTGATTCAGGATTTGTTATAAAAGGTAATTTCTTATAAGGATGTTGTTTTTTCCAAAAATATCAGTTTAGCATTGACATCAGTCTGTAGGGTTTGTTAAAATCTGATCGGAATAAATATTTTCTGAAATTATGACATAGGTGTTTTCATTTGAATGTTGGTTAAATTATTCCAGCTTGAAGTCAGATTATGATGCTAAGCTTCATGGTTGAGTGGTTATAGACCATGACTATTAAACATTAGCCCCTAACTGCTGTGAGCTCAAATCTCACCCAGGTCAAGACAAGTGTGAAGAAGCTGTCTATAACCTACCATTGAACTTGTATTTTGGTATTACATGATATGAAAATTTTGTGTCACACAGAGGGAACCATGACCAGAATAATTGAGTGGGGACATCTGTGTCATATGGACACATTTCTTGCTTGGTCAAGTAACTCTAAGCATGATTGTTATTTCTTGCTTGCTAATGAAATTTTATTATGATTTAAACTTGTTCTCTATGCAGTACAATGTATATGTACATAATTATTTCATAACAAAACTTTGATTTGATTTTCAGAGATTGAGGTTATGTCAAAGAAAAATCCTCAAGATGTGTTGAAAAATTTAGATGACTACCTGAATAAAAAGACAGTTATTAAAAGTAGTGCAAAAACTGAAGTTATGGGTCAAGAGGATTTTGTAAATATCTGTGATGATAAATGATGAGAAAGGTTGCCATGGAAATACAGATGCAATATTCTACAAGTCTTCTGTATGGAAGTTCTAATTAGTATGGCGGGTTACCTATTCTATATGGATCTTATTATAGGATCTATAAATAAACACATTCTGATTGGCTTAAAGCCTGATCCATCATATAACACAAATGTCATATTCAAAGATGTAACTCGATATTTAATGGAAATTTCGGTCAATATGACATGGCTCACTAGTCAATAACTGTATAATAGTTGACTGATATTGTGAGAGTTACTTGGATATGTAATGTATTGATGTTGTTTACCATACATATATGTAGTTGGTATCTGTGATGGAGTTTTCTGAATCCCGTCTTTTGTCATGATCTTAGTGATTGTTCTTTCCAAGTATAATGTACTGTGATAAGTCTACCATTTCTGTATAATGTGTCCCATCTTTCATTCAACTAAATATTTGTTTTTGTATTTATTTATTTTTGTCATATTTAATGTAGATCTCATTATATGATGATGACTAAGATGTATATATATATGTGATTGTTCTTGTATACAGTTCATAAGTTATTCATTTTAACTCAGCTGAACATAGTGCTTTATTGTGAGTGCTAAGGCGACATTTTGAATGTGTTATTTCGCAATTATATCGATTATACGGTTGTTTTGCAATGTTTAAAATGTAGGATTACTTGGATATATGTACATTGCATGATGTTGTTGTCAGAAGCAACAGAGAAGGTGATCAGTTATATCATAGGTGTTACTTTCTCACCAAAAATTCTTGAATCACTGTGAATAAATACAGTGTTTACTCATTTATGTCCCTGTGTGTGGTCCATTCCTCATTTTAAATTCTTACTCTTTAAATGGCAAGATTTGTCATATTCTTTTTATATATCTCATATGTACATAATTATGCATATACATGTATTTTGTATTGCCATGTGTGCTCACATAATTAACATGTTACACTCATTATGTCCGTCCTTATTTGATGCCTTGCTCATCAAAAAAATATATCTGTACATAATATATCTTATTGCTTTTAGATCTATTTTTCAAATCGAATGTGTAATTGCCACAGAGCCTTAAATAATACTTAAATTCTTGTCTGTAGAAAACGCTTTGAAGCAAGTATTCAAGTACCGGTATGTGATAAATATTATATTGTATAGGCTAAAAATGCATACTATTCAGAAAATTGCAGACAAATGTAGACATGTGTTGATATTCTCATTGAAGTTCTACATTTTAATATGTTTTCATTATAAGTTGTTTGTGCTTTGCATATTTATGCTTCAAAAATTAGCTCATTCAGTTACATTAATTTCTTAAAAAGTTATAGATTTTTTAATTTAATGAAGAATAATTTGTCACCAACCAGTCTTATTAAAGGTTGTTAGACTTTAGTATGAATCTCAGCCCAATACTATTAAATACTAGTTTGGCTTTTTATCTGAAAAAAAACTTTTGTTATTTTTTGTACTTGATATCTTTATACAAAATAAAAAGATGAATTGACAGCTGATAACTTTGTTCTTGTTACAATTAACTGATTATTTTGTTCTTATAACAAATACCTTTAGCATTTAGCTTTCTTGAAACATCATTAAAACAAACTATCACAACTTTGATAAATATTTCTTAGCAGTGATATCAGCTGTAGCAAGATATACAACAACAGAGGTGTAATTTTCTTTGCAAAATTGCAATTTTAATAAAATCAACAAAATGACACAGGAATAATGCAATGAATGAATAATGGTCTCTCACAAACATAGTCTGTCTCTGATTATGCATGCATATAAAATAAACTGAATTAAAAACAAATACAATCGTATCAATAAGATACTATCATTGATATCTGAATTTCAAAACATTAAGTGCATTGAAATGTTTCTAATCTCTATGCTAAAATGTCTGAAAAAGAATTTGATTGAAAACAATCAAAACATACATACGTTAAAATTGTTTACTATAGAAACATCATATGATGCCTGTAAATTCAATATGGCTTACTTTGACGCAGACTAAAACAATGTGATGACAGCACTCGGCATTAAGTGTTCCTTACAAATATCAAAATAACTAGTACTGTAGCACATAACAGCTTTCAAGTCATAAATAATACAGAGAACAGATTTTGCATACAACAAATTTCACAAATAGAATAAAACATTGTTCTTTATGATCTACCATAGGAAATACATGTATATATAATTTTATTAATCATTATATTTTTGTGATTTTTAAAAAGAATTCTAGCCAATACATGTATAGTGAAAATAGAATACACACAAAAAAGCAGAGTACATTTGTATATACTACACAGTATAAGGATATCAGATGGTATTTAAGATACAGTAACAATATTCTAATAATTTAAAATGTTCATAACATCAAACATTGAGCTGTTTTTGTAAATAGTACTAAATACACAGAACAGACATGCAAATGTCACTGTACTTGGACAAGTAACACAGAAAGGTATAATTAGAAAGTAAAATACTTAATAAGGAAACCTATACAGTCTGAAAATCATTCTTGTATGCTGCATACAACAAATAGAATGAATCAACTATGTTTAAGTTCCAACATATAATGATATCAATATGCACCAATCAAACAATGTAACACAATATTATCACAATACACTACTCAAATTTAATAACCAGTTAACACGTTCTATCATAAATAATTACATGTAGTAAGTAGGACTATTCTTCACTTTATTTTCATGTTTTTGTACACATGCAGCATGCAATGTGTAAATTTATTCTATCATAAGCTTCACTTACTCCAAAATATTTTGACATTTTACTTTTCATAATGTATAGAAATTTGATTGCTTTAAATATCAAATATGGTATCAAATATTTATAAAATACTCAAAAATTTAGATTATAAACCTGGTTATAAAAGTTAGGCAGTGTAATAGGAAAGCAAGAGCTCTTGTGATTCAATCATAGACACAAAGGAACAGTGATGACAGAAATTGATAGAAAATCACATCGCCCCTCTTCAATTTCTATCTCTAGCTACAAACATGAAACCATGGCACTATCAGGAAGGGGAATACCACACAGCCACTTTTACAAAACAAACAGATCCAATATATTGATATGGTGATGCCAGTCAGGGAATGATTTAATTATAAACATGATTCATCAAATGACGCTAGACTTAAAGGATTTCTTTGTTTAGCTAAACTGACATACATAAACAAAACCATGGATAGAAGTGTATAACATGGGAATGTCAACAGAGCTGAATTAAAAATCTTGAAATCATATGCGGCTGATCTATTATGCCAAAGAAGACGCCTTCAGCCACATTGTTTCCATATTTAACTCAGTTTGTATTAAAGAAAATCCTTCACAGCGAATTAAATTGACCATAACTTTGCCATTTCTTGAGATTATTTTCATCAAATAACTTATTTTGTTCAGAAATCATAGCTCTTCTAGGACAGATAAATCCAGGATATTGTCACCCTGAATTATAAACACCACTTGGCATCAATCATGCTATTTCTTTGTAAATTGTAAAAATCATTTATATCATTGATTACAAATTTGGGGAGAGAAATTTAAAGGAGTAAATTAGAAATTTGGGGGAAATTGTATGATTTCAAAGATATTTTCAGAGGGGAAGGCACCTCTTACAGGCTATAACTACATGTGTATATTCTAAAGAAAACTCCTGATGTTAATCAAAATACCAGACAAACAATTTACCAAGCATATATTACATCCATAATAAATACAAGGCCATCTTAAAAAACCTATACACAGAGTCACAAATTTTGATGTATACATACATCATAGTCAATGCTTCAAAGACCATGTCAAATATTTAGGAAAGTTTTATCACCACAACAATAAAGCGTAAATGAATTAGCCTCTAACTAAAGATAATAACAAGAATAAACATTTCAAACAATAGTATGTAAGTTCTTAAGATGGCCTAAATTAAATGACTATAAAGCAATATTTTTTGTTTGAATTTTAGCTTTTTTATATATTTTTATTGGATTAATGTTTGTTTAATTTTACTGTAGCACAATACTGGCAATGTCTATTTGTATAAAACAAACAAAATAATTAAATATCAACAATTATCAAAACAGAGTGATAGTAGTGATATATATGTACTTCAAAGCTAATTTAAATTCTGAATAAATTGGTGTGAGTATTTAGGAATACAAAATTAATGTTTATCATCATTAAGGTAAATCATCAGAAGGTGACATAGGATGATGTGACATTGTATTTTCATTGCATGATAAAACTGGAAGATCACATAAAATACTAATGATGAAAATTATCATTAAATACAGTGCTCCAGATAAGTTCTTTATTTGAGTAATCTGGCATAGTTTGTTTTAAACAAAAAACATATTGCTAAACTACTTGGACGTATGTGCATGCATTAAACTACTTGCACAGCGTTTTCTGAGTCGCTCACATGTCAAGAATATGAATTGAACGGGTCACAGAATTAAATGGTATAAAGATAGTGTTACAGTTGTAGTAAGCCCAAATGTAGACTAACTTTTAAACAGTACTATCATTTTCAGAGCAGAAAATTGCATATTTTACATAGAACCAGTCCATCTAAATTCGACCCGTTTTCTTCCTGAAATATTGCACAAGGAATTTGATATATTTGGTCTATATCTATGTTATTAAAAGTTACGCACATTTTATTTACAACGCTGTATATGTGTGAACAAAATTTCATCATTGACTATTGACTTTAAGCTTTGAAAAGTTAAAACTGCAATTACATACTCATTGCAAACAAAAATTCTCTGGAGCACTGCAAGTAATTTGATTTGATAAATGCAACATAACAGAACTTTACTTAACTTACTAACAAGATACTCAGCCAAAGATACATGATTGCATTTCAGTATACCAGTAATATTTTAACTTCTAATCAGCAACATGAAGATTTCTAAACATTTTATGTGTTTCTGTAACTATCTTATTGTTTAACAGCAAAATTAAAACAAACAAAATTTATGGAAATAATACTTTTTAACACATAAAATGAACAAAATGAATTCCTTACTAGTCAAAATAATGCTTAAAGCCATTCTACTTTCAATATAAGATTTCATCAATCATAATTATTCTATCACCACAAGCTTAAAACCACAATATGTCTTAAAATTGGTATTATTTCCAATGTACATAAGACCTCACAAGATTGTGATATTGAAATGTTCCCAAAATGGTATAGAAGGACCTATGACTGATTTCATTTGGCTATTCCTACCTCCTAATCACTAGCAGAAAACAATATTTAGTATTGTTTACATTTAACATTTGCCAAGCATGTCCGAAAGCTTCGTAAATGATTGGCACTGCGCACGTATCAGTGACAACTCGCAATTATCAAAGGATTACAATACACGGTTCATATATTATGGTAGCACCATGCCTGAAGCTTATTGTGGCTTTAACACAGACCATAAATAAAACTGGGATAGAACTATTGTCTAAATTTGTAACCTACTTGATGTGTTCAAACTTACTGCAGAACTTATGTATGCACTTAATAACATTATTAACTTATTTCATTGTTAGACAATTAACAATAGTAAGAAGTCCATTTTGCTCAAATCATACGAACACATATTAAATACATTCACAATATTTATCACATTTTTTGTATTTTTCGCAACATTTTGGTGGTCAAAGATGGCTATGTTTACATATTATTATATAAATAATAAATATAGCACATCTGAAATACTGAGTCATTCAAGTCTGACGGGCAGATCAGATAAACGAAAGCACTGGTAGTATACATAGCGTTAAAGCTGTGACCAAACTATCATGCGATGCCTCTCGGAATGAACTCAGGAGCCTCTGGATTTAATTTACTCGTCTGAAATCAGAGAAAAACATACCATGAATGATTTAAACATACATCGAATTTACAATCAATGATCTGAACATAAAATACAGTTTCATACAAACCTATGGGTATTCAATCATTTAACATTGTGGCCAACATTTCATGATACAAAAAAAACCCATAATAAATAAGTCATTTTGAGTGAACTTAATAAATCATTATAAGTGCATGAGTGCAATCACACAGATGAACACTAAAAGTGCTTCATGCACATTATATTTGCTATCATCCAATGGCTAAGTACAAGCAGCATTGAAGAAATGGTTTCAGTGGGCTTTACGCCGTTTTTAACGACATTTCAGTTATATTCAGCCGCCTTTTCATCCAACCAGTTTTCCAGTACTTCCTTACAGGTCCACAAGGAGCTGACAGCTTCTCTACATATACGGAGGGAAATCAACATGTTTTGTCGAATTTTCATAGAAGGGTATGCCGCAACCAGTATCCAAACCCGGATGACCAGGTTAGAAGTCCAGCACACTTACCACTAGACCACAGGAGACACTATTACAGAACTTGTAGCTTGATATAAAAAGTTTAAATTAGAACAGTTATCTGATGACAGACACAAATAAAGAAATTATATCTCACCAGAAAATATCTCTGATCTGTAATACCGGATTCATTTGAATAGTAGGATGTTGTATTACTTGAGTACAAATTATCAGAGTAGAGAGTAGATGATATTGTATGTAGAGAGTTATAATATGGTAGTTGTGAATTAATTGTATAATAACACCATTCAGCTTCTTCCTCTTCCATCATCTCCTCAAAACATTCAGCTATAAACTCTTCCTCCAGTAATTCTTGTTGGACCTACAGGTAAATATAAGGTAATAATAGGTAAATAATTCATTACTAGGTAATTAAGGTAACCAAGCCAAAACTTACTACGGCTGTGGTTACTTTGGGCAAGTGGCGATCCAACCCACGATTAAGCAATTGCAATTGATCAACAAATCAAATGACAAATTTTATCTTTTATCAAGTAAACCCTCTAAAACTTAAACATTGCAGTCCTGAAGACAGCTAAATTCAATTTATGAATTACAATGTATTTGATTTTTGATTACCTGACTGCGCGTACTCAGATTCTTGCCCTAGCTCTGATTTGCATACCAAACAGTACAGGTAATAAAGAATAACATAGAATGATATTTCCAGTCTAACATTGCAGATATATAATAAAAAATGCCTCTTTATATAAGAATTAAGATTCTGTTATCAGTCACCAAAGACTAAACATTTTTATATTGTAAGGAAGTGGCACATATGATAAACTTCAAAAAGATTGCACATTCATAATTTTTTAAGTAAACATGTCCATCAATTTTTTTTATAGAAAACTGATCTGCTGTCTACTGCACATTAACTTAATAAGTATGTTATCCAACAGAACATTACAAGTAAAGGACTACCTGAATTTCAGCATTCTCTAACTCCTCAGCTGTCCACTCTTGATTAGAAACTTCCATATTTCCTTCAACTTGTGGTATGTTACCAAGAAGTGGATCCTTCTCGACCAGATCAGGAGGTGTTCTCATATTCATTGTGATCACAATATTGTTAGGACAATGAAATGTAAATCTGAAACCGTAACAATTTATGTAACATTTATAAGTAATGAATGGACCTTACTTAAGATATGCAAGTATAATACTAAGAACTGACATATAAGAAAAGTGGAATCACTCTCTCAAAATACATTAACTTGATTATGTATGTGTACCCATTTAGTTCAAAAATATGTATGAAAGGTTATGAAACCAGATCTGAGTTAAAAAGTAAACTCAGTGTGTTCATTTGACTAGAGCTCCCAGGTTATGACACACGAAAATCTCAACTACCACTCTCTCAGAGATAATCCACAAATAATGCACTAATTCAACCACCATAGGATTGATTGAATATTGTATATCACAATGATTTTTACCATACTGATTTTTATGGTCATATCCACTAGGGCTAAGGCCTATATATTCTACAGTAATATATCAACTTTGTTGATGGGAAATGTCACAAAACTATCACTTCAAACTCTTAAACTTTTAGAACACAGTCAGACTCACTAGAACAGAAGTAGTCATGAAAAAAAATTAAGAAATATGTATAAAAATTTACTGGGTAAGTACATGTATACTATAATGATAAAACTTTCTGTCTGGCAAGTGATAATCTGATATCATGGTATGGACAGTATGAGTCATACTCTGAGTGTCTGACTGTATTATGAAATATATTCCGCTCTATCATATTGTCATACACAATGTGACATGCATAATGATGATCACAATATGGAACCAGGGTGTTACTGTTAGTAAAATCAAAGACAAGGCTGCAGGAAGTGGTCAACATTATGCTTTTTTATTTTAACCTAAGCATTTAGCTGCATAATCATAATTCATCTGGCACTTCTCTACATTTTATCTATTTTATATAAATAAGTTGAGGCATTCAAAACTGCCGTTTCGACATCTTACTAAAGTGTGCACCCCCCCCCCCCAGTTATATGCAAGTATTGGTTACTCCCTCGTAATAAAAAAATAGTATCTTGACACCTAGCATTGGAGACAGACAATCAAACATATTGTGTGATGAGTAATCCCAACCAGTGATTTTTCACCTTCTATAACAGACGCCTAAATAAGCCTCAAGATTCCCATAGTTCCCATATCTACAATATTTACCTCACTTGGCAGCCATCTTGCTAGGCGAATTTCTTATGCGCTTAATAGAAAAAATCTGAAAATGGGTTATTAAACAACTTATTGTATAAAGTTGACTTAATCATGAAGTTCTTAATGCCATTTAGCACATCAGGTTTAAGAAAATGTAGTTGTCACATATGAATATCTTATATATAGAACTGTCAGAACAAAAAAGTAAATATCTTCTATCAATGCTTGTTGAATTTGCCATGCAAGATGGCTGCCAAGGGATGTAAATATTGTAGATGTGGGAACTATGTTCTTTAAAAACATGCAGTTTTCCCAAAAATCTAAACTTACACCAGCTATTTTATTTCCCAAATCAGCAATTTTAGCGATAGTTCTTCCCAAATCAACAGGCTAAGGCCTCTTCCCAATGAAGAAAGAAAAAACACTGCCAACAGCAAGTCAGTTGCTTACAATCACTAGACCAAACTCAGTACAAACTGTATATACATGTCATATTTGTATGACAAATTGGTACATGTTATAATACATGTATAGAAATCATGACTGCAAAAATGTATTAATAATAATGCAATCAGATAATTGTAGCATGTTCTAGAAACCATGCACCATCATATCAAAGTTAAGTCAAGGATTAGACACGATCGCTAGTAAATTTCAATCATCAATGTTAATCTAACACTTCGAATTCGTTCAATATTCAACCGATCAAATCTGAACTAACAAGAATGCATGTGATCATAAAACAGTACCAAACATAATAACCGATACAAATGCCCAGTTTGCAGGCTTAATCTGTCATGGACACTCAAAGACTTCACTGCAAACCTCGCGTACATTATCTGTGAATTCTAGATGGAGCAGCCGCGCCATTTTTGTTCCATTGTTTACGTTCAAGTCACCTAAATCACTCAGAAACTTAAAAAATACTGAAAGCAGATGGTAAAATTGTCCAAAATCAATGAAAGATTACTGATTATATTGCATTCGTACCTTCTAGATCTGTTATACGGAGGTTTTATCGTCAAATTAACTTCAACAAATCAGTCAAAATAAAGAATATTCTGGTGACCTATATTTAAACGTCAATGATGTAAACAAAGATCAGCTGTGCACACAAATTCAAACGCGCAAAGAAATAGTTCTAAGATCTGGCACAAGAAATGCAAAATTCACGGTTATGATGTAGCCATCGCATAGTCTATAATTATAAATTTTAACTTCTGAATGATAAGTATATTTCCAGACTTTTATTAATCGCGAAATAGAGCGCGGAGTAATATGGAGCTGAGTCAGCTCAGTCTTGTTGGTAAACATTGACCTCAGAATGCACTTAGCGGTGAATCGAGGCGCTTTTCACGTGCGTAGACTGACGTACGTCGTTAACGCGTATAATTTAGCTCTTTGAAATAGTTAATGACAAAAGTAAGCATGTTTAAATCAAAATTTCATGGCATACACCATTGATTATGTCCCTCGTTCTTTTAAAAGGCTATTTGTAAAGTTCTACAATTTAACAATATTCGTAAATTTATGAATACACATTGCGAACATTGCACCCCGCGGGGTCAGCACCTGTGTACACGGATGGTGACCTTAATAACGGGGAGATAACCTCCGTTTTAGTTTCAGTAAACACATTTCGAGTGTCCTTCAATGTCAATCGCGGTTCACTTGAAAACACGCAGATAAAAATACACCAAATTATTCAAAGCGTTCAAGATATTACACAACTTCAAGTCAAGCACACATGTATATCATAATCATATAAACAAGGACTTATATACATACATGTATATAAGTCCTTGATATATATAAATACATGAGTGTATATATCGATATCATATCATTTGACTTAAGTCTGTCCTTGCTATGCAGAGACGTACGTATTATTTATACGTCTCTGATAAAATTGCTATTACAATATATTTTTACGAATATTGATTCTGATGTTTTTATGTATCTTTAAACAGAACCATCTGGGACCGTTATGCATATTTTGTCACAGCTAGGAACCATATATAAATATAGCAATTGGTATCTGAACCCGCATTTAATAGAAATTTACGTACATTCCTTTAATGTTTATAAATAGTTATATTAATTATATATATAATTAATTAATGATCTTGTTGATTTCAAGACATAAACAGAGATCGACGTATAATTAATATGTATACTGATTGTATTATACGTCTCTGCAGGGTCTTTCAATTGACCCTGGTCTCTGCTATAAACTATACTACGGTTTTATGTTTTAATATGTTTTATTCGTTAATTGCAATTTATAGACCAATTCAAGTGCTCATGAGTCAGAAAGTTCCAGTTGTATGCGTGACTTTTAAAACTGTGGACCGCAGAGCCCCTGCTGAGTTCAGAGCAAAGCCTTGGTTAACTGGTTCCCGTTGACTTGTTTGGTGCACTGCAACATGGAACGGGAACCAGTTTAAGCATTGGTGGGATCAAGTTGGCCCCCGAATAAAGCTCCCGAAATATTCTTATTTAAAGTTGCTTATTCTATACAGAGTAATTCGGTGTTTTTTTCCCGTGCATATTATAGCGAAGTACAAGAAAAACGAAACGTTATATAGGTCACGTAGACGAATTACAAGTATTAGTTATCGTTCATATTTTGAATTTTATGCGATATATCACAAGCGACGCAGAGCGGAGCGCAGTGATATGTCGCATAAAATTCAAAATATGAACGATAACTGATTTACAGTTTGTCCTAATTTCTGTCACGCGCGCATGTTCTGTCTCGACAAAAACTGTCAATCATCACTATATATTAATTTGACACCGCCCACAAAGTACCTCAGTTCAGAAGGAAATTTAAAAGAAAGCGGGGGCATTCAGTGTGTTTTAGAGCCAGCATTTACCTGTAACAATGGATTTTCACTTAGCTTAATTCTAGATCTATCATGTTTTATTCTCCAGGAACTGGTATTGTCTTAATTATTATATAAACAATTAATACCCAGAAATGCACGTTTGATTTCAATGTTTCTCACTGTTTCACCATTCTTTCAATTTGGACCATTAGGCTTGTGCACCGTTATTTACAGTTTTCGGCCTTTCTGTTTCCTTCCAAACTTCTTGATTTCTTGCACATGTTTAAGTTCGAGTCCGGCTTAGATCGGAAAACCTTGCAAGTGTGGTGTCTAGCACCGGCCCAGATATTATACAACTTACAATCGATCTCTGAGCATCAAATCCATTCCATTCTCAACGTACTACTATTGAATATAAGGTGCTGGTTGATTTATAAAATGCATATTCAGGTTGATTATGATGATGAAAGATTCATGTATCTACATGTAGCCTATGTATGAGTAATTGTCTGATCATAGTTTATTTAGAAATATACAAAGACAAGCTATGCAATTTGATGGGAACAATTTTTTAACCATGAAACCTGGTACTATTCGTACCAAGGAAAGATGGTAACTGAAATTCTATTCTGGCATTAAATCCAACAGAAATAATGAAAACCATGGAAAATTCGTATGCTATAAGACCTGGTTTAACAAACGCTACCGAATCTCCTACGAAGTCTATGAGCGGTTTAAACTTCGCCTACTTTATTTAACGGTTAAAGGATGACGTAATAAAACTGATGCAACTTGCACCGCCCTATCCAGCGTTTGGTCACGTAGCACTTATTTTCTCCATATCAGGGATTCGGCAGTCTTTATGCGATATATTTTTCAAATTTCAAATGAAATGCGGACATTTCATTGGACGAGAAATTAGGACAAACTGTAAGAAGCATTTTGGTTTTGGTTTTTGTATGAATTAATTTAAGTTGCTTTTTTCATAAAGGAATGGATATTGACTGTATATTTTATTCAATCATCCATTATGGAGAGTATAATTAACATATTTTATGTTATAAATACCTACACATAAATAGACAATCATGAGTATTTGACCAATGAATAAATTCATTTACATAGTTCCCACATCTACAATATTTACCTCCCTTGGTGGCCATCCTGTCTGACATATTCAACAGGCATTGATAGAAGATATTTTGCTTTAATAATTCTAAAGTATAGGATATTCATATGTGACAACTACATTTTCTTAAACCTGATGTATATGGCATTAACAACTTTATATGATTAAGTTAACTTTTATAAAATGAGTTGTTATAAATAACCAATTTTCAGATTTTTTCTATAAGCGCATAAGAAATTTGCCTAGCAAGTATTGTAGTTCACAAGCACATCGATCCCTACATCAATCACAAAGAATATACCCTAAATGCTAACAAATTCACCATAAGCTGCTATGATACAACCACATTGAACTTCAAATAGCAATTCTGATAAATTATGCCACACACTAACTTATCTAGGTCAACTTCACAGAGCAATGCCTGCATGATTTACTAACTTATCAACAAGCAGCAGACGAACAGATTCAGTCAAACATGACAAAATTGACCGACATTGCCATTAGCCAATCAAATGGCCAGGATTACCCAAAATAGTAATAATTAGAGACTATATACGACTATACCTACAAACAACTAGAATTTAAACGTGTACCCATGACTTTCATTCTAGAAAAAAAATTCCGAGACCACTATCGTATTTTTTCAATATCATTGAAAAAGTACTATTTATAGAACAGCTGTCATGATATGCACACGTTATAAAGTGACGTCACGCGCTCTCTATATATATTTCCAGTTTACAAAAGCAAAACTTCAGAGCGACAATATAATGTTTTTATAAGAAAAAAGGTCTCGTTTCGTCGGTAATAATTATCTTGGGATAATATCAGCAATCGCTGGTTTGTTGCATATTTTATAGCAAAAAGATATAATGGGACTTTAAAGACTTTTCACAGATAATAAATGGAAAAGCAAACAAATCATAATATTTTAAAGTCCATTGTAAATCATTTATTTATAAATGAAAAACTGAAAACTACCATTTATATTAAACTTGACATAAATTATTTAATTGTCACAAGGACTTGTTATGACCTACGTACATTATATATCCATTCATTTTTTTTTATGTTCACTTTTATCCTCTTGATGTTTATAACTGTATTATAATGTCGGTTAATGACATGGCAATGTTTTTTTCAGTTTTTAATTTATCATAAAAGTATATTTTAACGCATTTAAATTATAACAAACGTTCAACACGTAACACTCGTAAGCGAGTTGAAACGACGTGGTGCAAAACGTACGGGAATGATTTGTTGCAGGTCTAAACAACCCGGAAGTCTGACGTCACGTGATGTGTCCACCTACTTTCAGTTTCATTTTAGGTCGAGAGATAGGATGTTGACAGTTCATACAAAATGAAAGGATTTTTGGTTGTTGATCGACTGAATGATATCCATTTCATCGACACTGATAAGGAATTTGCAAGGCACATCAATGAAGAAGCGAAAGAAATGGGATATATTGGGGTAAAATATATTGTATCTTAATCAAAATTAAATGTACAGTAAAAAATATTCAAAGCCACCAAATTAGTCCAGTGACGGTGATAATATAGAACATGACCACGAAAGAATCACTGTTTTTTCTCTTTATATCTTTCATTACGTTAAGGGAACTTCTTGCTAATTATATTCAAAGTATTGTGCCATCAATTTGAGCTATATATTATAAATATAAATATTTGCATGGTTGTAAAAATGTTATTTATTTTAGAAGTTTTTTTATTTAATCACATGTGAATTGCATTAATACTTTTGTTTAGCTTTGTTGATTGCTGATTTGGCTCTTCAATGATGGACTTGCTGATTGTTACAGACAGTGTCTAAATAGAGTGTCTGGCAGTTCTGTTAATTGTTTAATTTCTATTAGACCAGCATTGATTGAGTTATATGTCTATACATTGATTTGATACAGTATGAATGAAACAATTCAGTTATAAACACATTTGCAACCAGACACATAATAATTGCCTTCATTGTACACTTTATTGCCAGGTAATGTTGAAGACATGACAGTTTATCAAAACTTTTACCAATTCCCCAAATTGGTTAGCCCTACTTATTCGGCTTTCCAGTTGGCTGATTTTCGCGAACTAATTCGGAAGGGCCATCCTCTCTGTGCAGGATGGGGCCAAGTAAAAAAGTATCTCGTTGTCAAAACAGTCTAATTAGTTGGACTACTAATTGGTAAACCCATTTCGTAGGCATGCAAATATGTAGAGATTTAAATTGTGCAGACAGGTGTCTCTTTTATTTGCGGCGAAGAATTTCTTTGGACACAATCGTAGAAAAAGACTTTGATGCTGAATAAACCAGCGAAAGGTTCTTTCAAAGACCTTTGCTATACATTTCCAACCTCAGATTATAAATGGTTTAACACTGTACTTACAGGATGACGTCAGTGACATGACAAAGATAGATCCCAACATTGTAATGCAACAGTTCTCACCTTTGTTTATGTCACAATGGTTCATGATTGATCATGCCAATAATCCATGTTCGTCCATAACTACAGATAACTTCTTGTTTGTCTTCAGACAGGTAGTGAGGCATAAAAGGAATTGTTTGTTTCTTGTTACCAAACTTACCATAATTTTTCACTATGACCCTAGATTTTTTATAAGACCTGAGGAATGGTACATTCACTGTCCCACTTTCTTTTACCTTTCCACAAGTTTTCAAGAGTAATATTTAAAAAGTAAAAATTCCATACCTACTTAATTGTTGGTACCCAACTTTTAATGAGCATGTAACCAGAAACAAGCCTTTTTTGCCTGTTATTTTATTATTATCTTCATAAGATAACTAAATAAAGTAAAATTATACTTCAAAGGCACACAATGTATGTTCATATAAATAGAAAATGTGTGTTTTGTGACTGACTTACTCTCTTTTCTCTGTTCAAAACATGGTTTATTTTGTTCTAGCCGTAAGTTTTTGGCTTTTAGCCTAAGCAGATGATATATTCACCTTTAATTGTATTGTTTTAGAACATTTCTATGCTGTCAGATATTGTTTTTATATATAAGAATAATTTCTGGTAATTCAGGTTAGGATATATTTATCATGTATCTTGCAGTATGAAGATTTTTTGATCATTGTTATAAATGGAGATGGCACAGAATGTGAAGATTTTCTACGTAGGAAAGCATTGGTGTTCGTGAGATTGATAGGTTTTACAATGGGACCTGTCAGTGAAGAGTATGCTTCATTTTTATAAAACTTTGAAAACTATTCACAAATAAAAAAAAGGTTTTCTAGAAAATATGTACAAAAACTCCCAACTTCCCCAAAATATATCTTACCTCAAAAGGCCAGAACCAACTGACTGAAAACCAAACCAACATAGGGAGACATACAAAAACATTGGGAACAAAATGTAGTCTCCCTGATTGGTACCACCTTGGACCAGGCTTCAATAAAGCTACATGTCGATTTCAACATAATGCCAACTTTCTTTGTGTTCATTTTGAGGACTTAATAATTATCTAATCTCTATATACCGGTAAGTGATTGTATACAAAGTGATAATATATTGACCATTCCATTTTGAACAGATCTCTAGATAGATGCATGTCAAAACCTGTTAAAAGTTTTGAAAGTATTGTTATTATTAAATTTATTTGTCACTTGTTACGTAAATTTTGTAAATTTCTCCTCCAGAATTGGTAAACCGAAGTTTGTTAGTAAAACTGAACGATGGAACTTTTTGAGATTATTGATGTCCACCTGGACATACCTGGCTAAAAATGAACAATCTTTTCTTGTGGAGGTACTTGTTACAATTTCAAATTTTGTGATTCGTTTGCAGGAAAACTTATGCTTATGTAATAAATGATAATTTAGTCAATTTGATATAGGGACAAATATTGAAATCAATTTTCAGTTTATTTGGCTGAAAATAAAAATTAGTTTGTTTCGAGTGCTCCGACCCAGAATTTTTGCTATGGGTAGGTAGGTAGGTAGAGTTGGGTTTTTTACTATATAATAGTAGTGATTTTTTCAGCCTTATCTGTTTCTTATTTTTATTTATTCATCAGAGACAAACTTCTAGATTGATTTGTCTAGAGTGACTATGAATTAGATTATACTTCAGCTAGCATCCTTAATCAAGACAATTTCTTCCTATAGCCTGGGTCACTCAAATAGAAGGGTCTGGAATCACGCTTATCTCTGTATAAACATCAAGTCGTGCTGTCGATATTTATCGGAGAGCTTTTTTCATGCGTGTATAGATAACACACAAATTTTCAATTTCCATTTAGTCAAAAACAAAAAGCAGAAAATTCAAAGTAAAATCATGGGATGACGGAGAATTGATTTTATTAAAATATGCTGTAAAGCATTTTAGTGGGAGATGATTATTAAAGACGGAATCATTTACGAAAATCCAATGTACTAAACCCATAATGACTGGTCAAAATGACGACTTCGTCAAAAAGGCTCAAATTCATGTATCATTATTACTTAGCATTGGAAAGATATGGAAAAGATATCTGCATGAGGCACTTCAACAACCTTCAAGAACGCACAAATTAATCCTGACTACATCACAATATAATCTAAGAAGGTTATATTTGCTTACGAAAATGCAAACTTTTTGCGACAACAATCTTGATCTGGGTTAATGAGTTTTCATCCATTCATGTACCATCGGATTTCAACATTAATGAATTGATTTTATCCCAAGAAATTGATCAAATTAGAAGAAGATGCTTACCATTTAACTTTTCCTGAAGCTCTGTACCTATACAATGTTTAGTAATTTAAATATTCTATCTATTTGAAAAGCATTTTTTACTGCTTTACAATAGCAAGTATCTTGACTATCATTGACTCTCAGGTGATCAATACCTGACACTTTAATTTTCATAGTCCAGACCATTCATTAGAAAGACCCTGCTATAGCTAATAATTTTAATTTTCAATGAAGGCCATAATTATGGCATTCTTAAGTTTTTTCTCTAAATTAAACACTAATATTTTATATCAGTATCATATCTTATTCATCAGGCTGTTGAGAAGTTACATATGAACCTATCTATGAATGTGAGTGAGAAATGTGTTGATATCCTACAAAACGGGATCAGCAAGTTACGTGATGCAGGAGAGCGACATACCCAGCATGCATTGCTTCTCGTCAACAGTAAACTGTTGGCTCTCTATTCAAAGTATGACATAAAATTAATTTACATTTTGCTGATACAAATTTAATTTTGAACTGATCTTTCTTATATGCGACATAATTATGTTTTGCTGCAATTCTTGTTAAACCCTATGTTTGTATTATATTATCTACATGTAGTTGCTGAATTATAAATTTTATATATATACAGATGATAGCATATTCAGTACGAATTTTATGAAAGCAATATTGATATGGATAGGAGAGTAATGAGTACCGTATGGACGATATCTGTAGCGCTGTTACAGAGACGATGAGTGTAAGACATACAACAAATTTAAGATGTTATTTTAACCCTTTTTTTTCAGTCGGAATGCACCGGAACTTTTATCTTCAGATATACTATGTATTACTCTACTTGTAAGAAGTTTATTTCCAACGTATGATAGAATAGAAGATTTATTTGCTCAAACATATAACTCCAGTATGAACGCTGCAACTCGCAGGTATGTACACTCTGATATATCACTGTTCCTCTCTACAATTTTATCATTGAATCAATACTTATACATGGGGCATAGAAGATACATTTCAATGAAAACTCATCATTGAGCAGCTACATAAAAAACACAGTAATATGGATATGCAGTCAAACATTTATTTGCAGCCACCTCCGAATAAAAGCCACCCTGTGAATAAATACTATTCTATTAAGAACCATCATTGATTATTTATAACAAAATGACCTATGAATAAAGGCCACACGTCAATTTAATTAAGCCACATTTCTGTCTTTCCCAAGGTTGGCCTTTGTTCACAGGTTTGACTGATATCAGCATTATGCTCCTAATGTCTGATTTTACATGTAAGAATCAGATTGGACTACCTGTAAATATTGATGACAGTGCGGCCTCCCCTAAGCAACATTCTTAGGAAGTAGCAGAATGATGTTATTGAGAGGTTGTTGCTGTAGAGAGGTTAAATTAATAATAAAATTGTGCAGTGGGAAAATTTCATGCTGTTGTTGAAGAGAAGTTGTTGCTCATGAGAGAGCTGCTCTAGAGAGATTGTGCTGTACATCAAAAAATTAATTTTTCCCAAATTCTTTTTATTTCACTTCTTTGAATGTAGTGAAGTATGGATATTATGAAGTATTTATAATGTATTTGGGTCCCTAGGAATTCTTATAACTTTGTTCTATTTTATCTATCAGACAAGATGCTCAAACACCAGCTACTATACGTGTTTCTGTTCCACATCGTGAAAGATATGAAAGTGCTGTAGAAGGTTTTACCACGGGTGATGAAACCGAAAATGATGAGGTATGAATTGTTCTGTTACCTGAACCATTAAGTTTCTTAAATATCATCACAAAAATAGTACAATTAATACATATTTGGCAATTGAGTGGGTTTTTTCTTTAGTGCTTTACGTCATACTAATGGCCGTAGTCTTTTGGTGATTTTTCTTGCTTTAACAGTGGAGGAATACTATAGGTGTATAACTGAGTAGAACCACTGACCTACAGTAAGCAAGCATAACAATTTCCGTGCATGTTTGTCTGGTTCTGGTAGAGATTCTAATTCACATTGACATGGGTCTTGTACAGTAAAATTAATTTTGTATTTTTGATGTAAATCCTGAATGAATGGTTATTTGCATTGATTTAGTTGTATTGTGTACATAATTGGTGTTCTTGTTTTCATGCATTTATGTATCCAAAAAAAGACCCATCAATTTTACACAAAGTGATGATTCTAGCATTCCCCTGGTCAAGATCAATATGCAATAATTCATTCCAATGTTTGTATTTATATACTTTATAATTATGTACAATATATGTGTGTATACTATGTGTATGTTGTTTGTATGTACATTTGTATTATAACTATTGCAGTACTTCAGTGCCTTTGAAGGAAAACACTGGGATGATGGTAGTCCATCATTACCTGGGACAGCTGAAAGATCATCAGATTCTGGTAAATGCATTTCTCATGATGTACTTTGGTCTGGAAAAAATATAATCATATTTACAATAACTCGACTAGGAAAAAAATGGTAGTCCGCAAAAAACCTTTCTAATTCTTTTTCTGAACATACTTGTCATACTTTAGAGGTGCATGTATAATTCATCCCCAGTTATTTTCATCCATTGGATTTTGTGGGGTCAACAGAATACAACAGGACGGGTCAGGGAACCAGAAATCTTAAGCTGTTGATTTTTGTGGAAGATTTTATTCATGAGTGTTAAAATGGTATGAGAAATCTTGACACTTTTGATATATTACTGTAGCTGAAGTACTTATTAATTCTTGTTCTTGTATTTTTTCTGAAAATGTTATTGCATTCCAACAATTATTATTTTGTCTAACAGTGTCTATTATTTGTTGAACTGATTATTAATGATATCAAAGAACTTTTTCTGATATTTCCTACAGGAAGCGAGAAACATGTGTACCCTGCAGTATCTGAGAGTTATGTTACCCCGACAACATCTCCGACTTTACTCAAAGAGAATCTGTCATTCAGTCAATCGTTAAAGCATAAAGAACCATTCAAACCCAAAGTTCCTGATCTTAAAAGGACGTTAGATATGTTTCGTAGCGTTAAAAGTCGGATATCAGTACTGACAGACAAGACGGCTCAAATGCGTGAGCGTAGTCATACACTCGGTGAAGTTGATGATCAAATGGATAATAATAGTGCTGCTGATGAATCAGTGGGCCGTGGTAGAAGTCGAAGTTTTGGTGAAGTCAGTGTGAAAGGTTCGTTATTGTCGAATAAGTGTAAATCTCACCCAAAGTGAAGTAGCAATTTATTTGAAAGAATAATTATAGCAGATGATAATATTCAAACAATCAAATCATCTTTAGACATGTTTTTTGGCTATTTCAATGGCTGATGTTTCATTTTACTTGCACATTATTTTCCAATAGAACACATGATTGTTGTACTAATAAGATCCAAGGTTAGAATGTTTAATTGAATAATTATGACTTGGTAGAATATCAATGTGGCCGGGTGATATCGGTTCCTTAGTTATCTGTAGTCCCCGATAACCCGTAGGGTTCGTGGGTAAAGGTCGTTGTCACCTGTACACGTGGGTTGTCTCAACAGAAGAAAGCGATTATATATAATTTGATCACTATTTATTTATGTTACAAATCTGTATCCATCTATATATCTATAAAGTTCTATATCTCAATCTCCATATCTCTATCTATATCTCTATCTCACTATCTCACACTCTGAAAACAAGGATAACAGATATTAAGTATACAGTTATATAATATACATGAATGAGCAATACATACTACAAAAACACACATATTCTCGTAAGCACCGTATACTCAAATACAGAATATATTAACAAAAGCGTCTAGTGGTCTATTAAAACATGACTAACTTATTTGTTCTCAAACACATAAAGTACAAAACAATGTACAGCACATAACAACAATACATTACACAAGACTTACCAACTAAGGGTTGAATGCCTTGACTGAGGCTCACACTGGTACACTGAAACTCTCACTCGTGACTGTTACTGTAACTGTAATGTTAAATATTAATTGTGAATAACATATCGATAAAGAGTGACTGAAAGAATTCAAGTGCCATTCTGAAACTCACTTATATAATTACTCAAATTGCAATAATTTCAGTAAGTACATCAAAACTGAATCAATTACAAATATAGTAAAGATAATATGCCTTGTACTAAATACAGATAAATAAGCAAATACCAATCACTGGACAATCAACCAAACTTCAACCAAAAATATTCATCCTTACAACTCAATGCAAAGTGTCTGACTGCCAATGTGCACTTTTTTCAAACTAAGAAGTCACATGACTGAAAACCGGCCAAGCATAAAAAACAACATATGAAAGGTAATTTAATTAATCCTAAAACAAGCCAGGCTAAGCCTTAAAGAGTTGCCTCCCTTAAAAACATGAACCACAGGTTATAACAAAACAGGTTATTTCCCTTAGACCTTAGGATTTGTCAAAACCAACCCGTTACATCAATCTATGATTGTTTCTTGTATGACTGCGTATCTGCCTCTATTTAATAAACATTTTATGTAACTTTAGACTACGGATATCATGTGTATTTCAGACCGACATTTATGCAGTCACCGGAGCGGATCAGATCTACGCTTACATCAGACCAAAGATGAAGATGAAGCTGTATTTAATGTCCCACAGGATACAGATTACATTAAACGGCCCGTCTTCCTATACACACCATTATGTAAATATTCCCCATATCAGATGCAATGTAGGAAAATCTTTCCTGGAATAATACTCATAGTACTGTCAGAGGTAACTTACTGTATTCTAATCTTAACTAACATACATACACCATGCCGCTTGAATAACTTTCTGTTTCAATGTGTAAAATTTCTTCTAAGGCACTACAAAGTGAAGCCTGTTAGCATTAGATACTAAGTCAATTAGAATTTATGTTTCTGAATACAATGTACAACTTTTAAATAAATCATTGGTTATTTGGTGCTTGACATGATATATTTTCGACTTGACAAAATTCTATTTTTCATTCTCTCAGTGTGACACTGTTAAAGATTTAAGATTGCAGATAAATAAAATCATGTAAATATTATTGATTGAAGCTGTTTTCTTCTGTACCAACTATTACATTGGATACTGTTTACATGTAATGATGTATTCTTTTACAGTCCACAAAACTGCCGCTGGCCAATAAGTTAGTACAGTTATTTCAGCTGTTGAAGGAATTATTGAAGGAGCATAAAGAACCAATGAATGTTATCCAGGGTCAATTTATGTATGAAACAATCAACACTCAGCTCTCTAAACTTCTGTTGTCCCTAAGGAAAGCCAGGGTAACTTTATAAACACATTGTTAAAATTGTTGAAACTTTATAATTATGTAGTCCAACCTGTGTTAGCCGCCTCCTCTAAATACAGACCACCCTGTGAATAAACGTGATACTTTTAATAACCGTCCTTAATTTTTCAGAACAAAATGACCTCTGAGTAAAAGTCAAACTTCAATTAAGGCCACATTATGTCTCTCCCATGGGTGGCCTGTTCACAGATATGACTGTACATGCTCTGATGGTACAATGACTTTCACACTTGTGAACCATTTCAGGATTATGGTTACTCTAAGTATAAATGTCACTATAACTGTCTTTTAAGATCTGTTAACTCACTGATAGGGGGTGGTGGGTTTGAGTTCCGCTACCGACCATGTCTCTTTATGTGAGAAAGTAGGCAGTTGCTTACGGAGGATTGGAGTCTAGTCCTGGCCAATTCTTCCCAGGAGCAATAGTTAGGTGAACTGTCTGCCTCATATGACTGAGTGTTGAAAAGTGGCATTAAACTTGATATAAACAAACTAGCAAACTGGTTTTTAGTGGATAACTTGTTAGGTTAAATACTCAGCAGTTGTTAATACTATATAATCACTATCTGATGCTCTGTAAGGATAAACTCTAAATTGTTTTAGTTTGTAATCATTGATCTAGTATGAAGTTGGTCTCATACTTGTAACCAAAGGTGGCTAGCACATTAAAGGAATAGTGTATAATAGTATAATACTGTGATTTTGGTCCATGTGGCCATTTGATGCCTAATGCACCATTTTTCACCATCCCTTTTATGTGATAGCCCCCTTTGATTCAAATACATATTGTTCTTCAATTGACTTGATTTGTTTATTATAGGGACGTCTTGAGACTGTTTGTCTCAATATTAGGAAGAAATGGGAAACAGATGATGTTCGTGGAAATCTCTTGTCTTACCTTGAACAAGGAACTTCAACAGATATATCTCCTAGGTAACAATATTACATCACTGAGTTTTGATTCTTGTTATTTCTTTGTTTTGATTTGTGATATGATACTTTTAAGTGCACTTTCTTAAACATATGTTATATATTCTTATAGTAACAGGGTTCGAAATTAACACTAGCAAACTAGCAAAATGCTAGTCAAAATTGGATTTGCTAGTTCATTTTAAGACCACTTGCATTTTCTAGCAAATGGAACTGAAAGTGTCGTAATATGAATATTAAACTTTATTTTTTTATGCAATACAATTACATGTACATATATACAACCAATTTTGTTATAACATGAATATTTCTGAAAAACAAAATAATGTTTAAAAAAATGCTAACGGATTTCAAATTTTGCTTGTTGAAATTTTTGAGTACTAGCAAAAAATTGCTAGTTGCAAAAAAAGTTAAATTCGAGCCCTGTAGTAATACCCCCTCCCCCCACTATCAGTTGCTTACTGTTTGTTTTCGAGGCTAAAACATTGTTGTTATGATCGACGTCAAAACAACATGGCACGATTGTTCACCTACTTGAAACAGCATAAGAACCAGACCTCCAAGATCAAGGTCACACTTGAAGGTCAAATAACGCTATCGTTCATTGAAAGGAATCCAATTTCTATATTTTAAGTGGCAAATGGTAAAAAATATCCCTTTACTGTGACGAGGGCAAAAATAACATTAACATGCATTTCTGTATCAAAGTAGCATGTGGGGGTATTTGTCGTGTCTGTGACTAGTCTAGTAGTGAAAAGTGGAAATGTTTGACCTGAATTTTATGTCCACATTGTCCTATATCTCTCGACCATTCAGACTGATACATTTTCCCGAATCTTATTTTTAACATTAATTGATATTGTTGAGTCCAAACTTATTACATAAATATATTCATAAATATGTGTTTCATGAGTTAATTTTAAAATGATGAGGAGTTGATTTATCTTTTAATGACTAAATTACTAGATAATTATCATTATTAACTTTATTTCCATTTTGCTGAAACATTTGTATTTCAGTCTGGAAAGATCTCTCAAATTTCTTCTAAGCAGACTTACTGAGATATTTCTAATATTATATCTGTCTCCGCGACCTTCGACTCAGGAAGTACTGGATACACTTGATTCTGTGCGTGATTCGTTTGTTAAACAACTCAAGGACTGGAAGCAGTTCTTGGATGTTAAGGCACAGAGGAATATAACGATGACAACATATCCTTTGATTTTATGCACATACTGTAATTTAACTAGAGTAACTTATTTTCACTGTGCTTAAACTTCACAACAAAACCCAGGTTCTTATGTCAACTTTGTCTGCTTTAACAGTGGTGGGAGACACCAGGTTTGCATTGTGATAGAACCACTGACAACTCACTGCAGTGAGGGAGGGTCTAGTGATTACTAGTCAACGATCAAGAGGTCTCCTAGGCTGAGCTTAACACATAGAATTCCATGCATTTATGAACAGACAAAATCTTTATGTACAAATTAATGTATTTCTATACAATTTTTAAAAAAAATATGTTTTTAATAAAATTGAATATACCATATTACCCTGTCTAAATTACTAAAAGAGCTATCAAAATAAATTTTCCTTAGTGAGAAATGTTTTTCATGAATTATCCTATTAATCACTTAACATTTGATAGATACATCAGTGAGTTTCCAGGTTTAGTGCATTTTATCTACGTGAACAGAAGAACGAACCAAATTGTAGCTCCATCTATAAACATCACACAAAACACAGAGGACTCATCCAGTTTAGATGCCACACAACTACTTAAAGATAAGGTTTGTGCTAAAATACGTATTTATTAAGGTTTAAACTTTTTTACCTCTGGTTACCTGACCTACCTTTACTTTTCCCTGCGACCCTATACATGTATATTAATGAGCGAGCATGTGACAAGAAACAAACATTTGTTAGGCCTGTGTATAGTAAAGTGACATCGTGTATCACACACTATCTACATTGCATGTTTGCAACTCATACGATAGGCCACTACGAATGATATGTTTATAATTAGAAGACTTATATTTGCTTCATTTTTTTTGAAGATCAAAATGTGTTTGTATTTAATATATTGTTGCTATGGTTACAGATATGGAGCATGATGAGTTGGATGCAACAGAAATTACACGAGGGTCACATGACTGTGATGGCTCGTGACGGGGATTATTTTTTCTCATATTTCTTCTGGTTTGAAAACAGCTCTGTAAGTAATGATTCCCAGACTATTTCTGACTTTAATTCTGGCCTCATTCTCTAAAAACATTAAATCAATTGATGAGTTCAAATCAACATACGATGGGAGCAGTAGTGTGTGACATACTTAGTGTTTGCCTCTCAAATTTGGAAATTCTAATCACACAATGTAATTTAGTTAGATTGTCATCTTTTGCAAATTTTTCTGGTGCAAACTGTGTTTTAGACACATTGTTTAAGCGTACGAGAAGCAGTTTACAGTGTCAAACCTGTCTTAGCAGCCACCTCTGAATGGAGGCCACTCTATGAGTAAAGGCCATTCTTTTAAAAACTATCAATGATTATTTAGAACTAAATGACCTCTGATTGAAGGCAACATGTCAATAAAAGCCATGTCTTGTCTTTCCCAAGGGTGTCTTTTGTTCGCTGACTTGACTGTGCAGTACAACCTCTCCAGAGTGTCCCTCTCTTGTGAAACAACCTCCCTTCAACAACAGCATGAAGTTTTCCATGATTTAATTATTCATTTAACCTCTCTAGAGCAACAACATCTCAACAACAACATCATTTTGCAACTCCCTTCGGATGTTGCTTTCGAGAGGCTGCACTGTAGTTTTAAACCATTTAATTATTGTAGCTTGTATTTATCGATGAAAATAAAATCACCAATTACCAATTATTTGTATGTGTAGATGTTACTGCATGTGTAACAGAAACACTTAAATGTATTAAATCCTTTATAGGGTATACCTGAAGTTATACAGAAACCATACAGAGCAGACTGTACAGCTCCACCTCCTGGTGTTTTAACTGGAAATTTCTATAAGTAAGTACAATAGTTGATTTTGTAAATCATTCATAACGATTTTTGTCACTGTCCCTTTTTATACCCCCACAAACGAAGATTTGGGTGTATACTGGAGTCGCCTTGTCCGTCCGTACATGCATCCGTCCACATGTACAACTGTGTTGTTCATTAGTGGATTTTAAAAATATTTTGCAGAAATGTTCATATATATGTGGCAATGTCTACCAAGTAAGATTTTTTCTGGGGTTTGACAGCCACGGTCATTTATTGACTATCCGGCTTTAACAATAGATGAAAACCCTAGACATACGCCTGGATGGAACCATTGACCTTCCATCAGCTAGCTGAACATCTGCCTCACATGTGAATTTCAGTCCCGCTTGGGACCCAAACTCACAGCAGTGAGGGCTAGTGGTTACTAGTCAGAGACCATAAATGCTTGACCACTGATGCTCCCCCAACTGTCTCCTCTACTGTTAACTTCTAAGTTTTATGTAGATCTGTCCTGTTTTATGTACATTGTATTTAATCAATTATTAACGGAACAACACATAATTATGTTGCCTTTCTTCTATAGTTTCTCTTTCAGGCTTCACACTTGAAATATATGTTCATTATATCTCTACTATACATGTACATGTATTCTTTATTTCACTTTGTATGACTTTGTATATTTGATTTTATATCTTCTAGTTTAAGAAATACATTCTCTTGAGTGAGTTGTAAGTTTAGGCATTGTTTTAATTTACAAACTTATGTAAATATGTGTTTTGGTTGCTATTGACTCTATGAGATAACTAATATATAAATACTTTTTTCTTACAGGTATGTTACTCATAAATGTTTCCCAAATGCTGTCAGGAACACTGTCCACGGAAAAGAATTATTTATGATGCATATAGGTTTGGCTAACTCACACTATGTAGCCAATCATTGTAGACAATTAGCCGCTAAATTAAATGCTATGTCAGGAGATATGCTGTCAAACATTAGTGTGTTTGCAACATGAATACAAGAGGACTTAAAGGAAGGTGTTACTTGTAACCAAAAATTGAACAAATCCTCACAAAGTGATACAAGCAACAGTATTGTCATTGTCTTGTTAAAGTTACATGTACTATTTATATTATATGCATTAGTGATTACTGGTAGTTATTTTGTTTAAGTAAATAAGGTATATACATTGTATTATCATTTAGACAGGAAACTAGATTTCAGAATTATTAGTTAGCAAATAGTTTATTCTATATTCAGATATAGTGATGATTTTATCAGCATACAGTAGTCATGTAGATTGAAGTTGCTGAACTGTTTTTTTAGTATTTTGTGATATATATCTATTTAAGTAAAAAATCTGTAATTCTTCAATGCAGCCATAACTAATTTCATACCCATTCATGTCCCATTGCAAGTGTCCAATCTTTATGATTCTTACTCATTATAAGACTGCTCTCAGATAATCTTATGGTAAAAGATGAAACATATCTTTTGTAATTAGAATATTCTAGAAATTACATTGCTATTAAGAATATACTCCCAATACAATGCTATTATAACTGTCTATGGATATTGTAAATCCAACGTTCTCTTATGATGATATCATCTCACTGTATGAATCCAGATTGTGAGGCAGGTATGTTTATTGTATACATAGGTGTGATAAACTATATTTCAAACAATGAAATAATATTATGTATTTATTTATGAACACTACATGTTGATTAAATACTAAATTTTTATACATGTACATGAGTTCATTGTTCCAATTTATTGTTAGTTAGAAAAAACATTGTCATTAAAGCGGAGCATATTACTGTATGTTGTGGTGGTTCATGTACTTGAAAAACCACGAAGGCTATGATGGCCACATAGTCTGAGGCACCAGAGAAAAGGCTGTCACTACTTTCATCCTGATACTTGATTTGGAGAAAACCATAGAAATTATCTTAGAATAAATATTAAGGTAGATAATTATCAACATGTTGCTCTTTTGGGGAAAATCATTTTTTTCCTACATGAACCTTAATTTGTATAATCAAGTGACCCAACAGGCAGGGCCAGTTTTTTAACAAACTTTGTATAGAGAAGTTCAATGATACAGTCATACCAAGTATGCCCTAGGCCTTGCACCTTTGGAGAAGATTTTTATATCTTCTTATATAAGCCTATGTCTATTCAAGTGAGCCCTTGTTGGGGTCAATATTTACCCATAGTCATGATTTGAACATACTGCACTTGGTAGAGGTTCTCTACACTATGCTTCGTATCAAATATGAAAGTTCTAGGTCTTGAACCATTTGAGAAGAATATGTTCATATATATATATGAGACTTTGTGAATTCAGGGGCGTGGCCAATATTTAACCAATGGCCATGATTAGAAGGATCTTGGAAGAGGTCTACTAGACAATGTCATTGCTTCACACCAAATATTTAAGCTCTAGGACTAGTGGTTTCTGACAAGAAGATTTGTTTTTAAAATCCATAAGAGTCAATGTAAAATCAGTTATATGGGTCCCATGTGACCTGTTCCTGGCAAACCCAAGTGGGTCTGCCAACATTGGACCCATACGGGACCTATGTTGACAAGCCAATGTCCCGTATGGACTCTTTCTGGGCAAACCCAGATTGATGGAGCCCATGTTGGACCCACATTGAAATTGTCTTGACAAACCCATAATCCCTATGGGCTGTTTCTTGGCAAGCTTATGTTAATATGCCCATATTGGACCCAAATAGGACAATGTGGGTAAACCAGTGTCCCACATGTGCTGTTTCTGGACAAGCCTATGTGAATATGCTCATAAGAGACCCAAATGGGAGCATGTGGGAAGCTCATGTATCACATGGGTTGATTGTGGACTGACCCATATTGTTCTAGCTATGCATTGTAATTTCTTATATCAAGGTTGTTTTTTTCCTATCGGTTGCCATGGTATTGAAGTATTGAATGGAATTAAATTGGTTAAGTTCTTTGAAAGGGGAACACCCAATGATCATTCTGCAAAGTTTTGATGCAATTGCATGGCCCATCGGTTAAGGAAAAGGCGTTGGTTAAAAAGAACTTGACGCCACAAGTTTCACGACGGATGCAGAACGATCACAAAGACAGATTCGTTTGTTCGTTTTTCTTCAATTACATGTATATGAGATTTAACGAATGACAGCTCTGTGCGGGGATTGCTTGAATGAGGTAGCTGAAAAATCGCCAAATGACGCTGACTGTTGCTGCGATATTATAATTATTCTTAAAATGGAAAGCACTTGTCAACTTGTTAAGTGTACATTACGATTTATTGACCTACTCAAGATATTTAGTACTACATGTAATATATGATTATATTTCTTCTCTACCTGGTTCAATTATATATATTTCTGATGATAGACTAACATTTCATAAAGTGCACCGCACTGCACATTGTGTCATTCTAGAACATATATTGCTTCACATAGAGAATGAAACGGAACTGACGACAAGCTTGATCTTGTCCCAATGACTTGTGGTGAATATGTACGTTTTGTGCTGACACCTTGAGCATGTCATATCGTCATTATGTTTATGTCAAATACTCCCAAGACACGTGACCCAGCAAGATTAGATGTATGTACAAAACATTGAAACTCCACTGATAAGATGTATGTACAAGTATATGATTAACATCGTTTAAGGAACATTTTAATCATACATTCATTAAAACATCACCATGGTTGTTCAATTTCTGGTCCTCGTGTTCCTAATATCATGCTATCAAGGTAGGTTTCTAATTTGTTTCAACTTCACTAAAATGTTCATGTATTTAAAGCTCAGTTGGGAATATGTGCATTTTTCCTCTCAATGGTATTTTTTCATGTTTTCTTTATATCATGTACGAGCCCTTTCAACTACATTTTGTATATGGACTTATCGGATAGAAGAGGACGTACATTACCGGGCGGTAGTGGTTTAACTTTTTTACGCTTCGGGTCCCAAATGGGTAATCCCATTAATCTTAGTTTTCCCCGTCAATATCTGGCTTCCTGGGGTGAGATAACCATGGGCAACCCCATTGGCCTTACAAACATTGTTAAATGTAATATTAATATATAACTTACTTAATTTGAAGGGTCAGAGGAGAACAATAATCAATATGTTATTACATGTACCACATATGTTACCAAACATATTTACATTCAGTTTTCGAATAACCATATTGTGTATAAAAACAAACAACAGTAAAGCCTGTGTTAGATGCCACCTCCAAATAAAGATCACCCTGTGAATAAAGGCCATCATTAAAAAAACAGCCGTTACTTAATTTAGAGCAAAATTACCTCCGAATAAAGGTCACCTGTCAGTAAAGGTCACAATGTCATTCCCAAGGACGGTCTTTGTTCACCACAGGTTTGAATTTATGATACATTACGATAATATAAAACGATATGTATTAATTCATAAAACAATTTGTTGAATGTGAATGCATCTTCAAAATATTCGTTTACTACTGAAAACGGCCTTGAAAATATCACAGCATCAGAGACAGCAATAGTGTCAGCTAATTAGATAATAATTAAGTAATTCAGGTGATAGTGACATGTAACGTTCATTATTTTGTGGTTCTTTAAAAAAATGGTCTTAATAGCGGGGTGGTCTTAATATAGGGGAAGACAAAAAACAAAGGTTAATAATGTAGATCAAAACATGTATGCCCTGGTATATGGAAATAGCACTCAGCTGAATTTATTTATCATACATGTTGCTATTTTATGTGAATCAAGCCGGTTAACTTTTAAGTCGTCTACAATGGCTGGCATACGACGATTAGTTTGTATTGCTCTATATATACATGTACATTATATAATAGTGTTACCCTGTGAGAAATAGTGTTATGCTTTCTTATCAAAAATACTCATTTACTTACTTTATCGTTGACCTCGCTGAACATACGATTACAAAATTCCGAGAACAATTGCAAATATATGTATGGATACATAAGTCATTTAAGTGTTTTAACAGTTATACAGATGATTCAAGACACAACAGGCAAACATTGACACCGCAATATGAATATCTTTCCCTCGAATTTCAGTTCTCGGTTGTCCCAGTGGATGGGAAACGCATGGTTCAATGTGCTATCATTTTAGCCACGACACTGAGTCTTGGATCGGAGCTTTAGTAAACTACTTTAATTTATCTTGAAATCTCATTTCTGTTTCTTAATTTAAACTCTAAAGTTAATATGTAAACCCTTTTATTAGTGGTTATTTTTATTGTACGTTCGAGCTGAAAACGGTTGAGTACGTACTAGCAATAAATTTTAATTCATACGTACATGACTTTATATACATAATCGAATATTATGGTCATATTTATATTTATTGTTATAAATTTGCGCTGAATTCATACTATATTGATTCCTCTTGGCCTTTTGGAAATTCAGCTTAATGATTTGGATGCATTTCCAAGCAAATATACCATTTACATATTCGCTCGATCGTTGTCTTATATAATGGTATACGTATACATATAATGTACGTGGATATTTCAGGAAATGTGTAAACAATTTCATGGCCAGTTGGTTGAAATCGAAGACGCTGACGAAAACAAGTATTTGGAGGCACAAGTGAGATTAAGAGGCGGTATGTTCAATTGTAATTAACGCATAGAACATGTTTGTTTCTGGCAACCCGATTGATCTATCCCTGCGATGATAGACTTTTTATCAATAATTCTGGATTTTTTTTTCGTGACAAACCCCTTTGGTCTCACTATGTTACCTTTTCGCGCACTTTCAAGAATAAAAATTCCAACCTGTCTACTTCAGCCTATTTCTAATGAGCATGGAACAAACGTTTACAGGTCTACTGCGTTATGTGATGACTAGACACAGTGTTTGCATTTTATTAAGAACACACATGCGTGCATATTTGTGTGTGTAAAAATTAAGTCAGAATTTTGGTTATACTTCCCTTTCTATGATAGAATCGTATTGGATTGCTTTGTCTGACGCCGAAGAAGAATCAACTTGGAAATGGATGATCAGCGAGGAGGTACTTACATCAGAAACATTTACGGACTGGGCTCCAGGACAACCAGATAATTACGCCAAGAACGAAAATTGTGGTTGCTTATACCAACCAGCTAATTTCGTGTGGAACGATTGTCAATGTCATGCTCTCCTCCAATACATCTGCGAAAAACCTGACAAGTGAGTCTGTATAGTAAATTATTTAAGAAATAGGAATTTTAAAAGACATTTTGAAACGATGTTCAATAACAGTCCTATATGTTGAATAATGTTAACGTGACAATTGTGGTATAAATGGAAGTCTAATGTTTGTTTGTACAGATAATAATGGACCTCTTATCAATGTCAGTCGTTTGCGTTGTTGATAAAGTAGTCAAGTTTCAAACGATTATGCAATGAAGGATTATAAAAAAAGTTACCAAAATGTTAGAAAAACAGAATTTTCTTTGAAATTCGTTGAACTGCATGATTTTGATTTTGTCCACTTCAAAACTGAGTGTTGTCGGTAGCTAGCTATATACATGTATAATGTGATATTCAGAGTAATATGTTCCATCGGTATTGCGACTTATATTATGTAATTAATGTCTTAATTAAGAAGATCAAAATCTACTATACATATTCTCCACTTCATTTTCAGCCAGAACCAGGTGGTCGGCTAATTTAACCAGGATCAGTTAACCAGACACGTACTCCAGTTAGATACTTACATGTCAAGAGTGGCAAAAATAAAACATTTTAACACTTCAGTAAACTACTTCTGTGTTAATTTTCTATCAATAAATATATCATGTTCAATTACAAATTCAGTCCGTCAAAATTTTATATTTCTGATCCCCGTTTCACGAATAATTTAAGTTATTCATTTATAGAGGTATATATACATGTACATATATAAACTTATGCAAATAAAGAATCATATCCCCGAGTGCTGATAATTTAACCACTCAGTATAATGTATGAAGTATAGCAGCTAGTACGGTATATAGTACTTGTATTCATAACTTGGCTGTAATATTAACAGTCCGATCGAGACTAGCTCAGTTGGTAGACTGTGACATCTGACTTGCAAGCAGGAGGTTGCAAGTTTGAGCCCCACAACGGGTACCATATAATTTATGTTCCTCCTCCTATTACACACAAGATGCCATGAGTGTGAGACTAGACTAGCAACTAAAATGTGAACCAGTGTGTGACCAAGCTGTGTTTTTCTGAGCTAAGATAGAATTAGGCTTTATTTGCTTTTGTAATAAGAATATACAATTTTATATGATATTTGTAAGAGGTTTGTTTGCAAAAGATCTTATATGGTTGTTTTGTATTATTTCTTAATTCTCAGGTATATACACATTTGACAGTTTTGATATCTGTCGTAACAACTTGTGTTCAGAACTTATTATCAGTGTATATTATTTTATAGCTGTACAACTGAAATAATATCACAATGGGTAAAGCTCTGCTATTTTGTTTTGTAGTATGTGTATGTATGTCACAACCAATAGATGTTAATAACCATAATATCATAGTACGAAATGCATGTAACAAAACTTTGAATCTCAGATATGATGATAGTGACACACCAACTAATTCCATTAGATTTTGCAGTGATTTGTCTATTGATATTTCAACAATTGTTTACTATCATGTTTGGCACACAAGACGACTGGTGAGTAACCCATTTCAATTAAACCATTGCATCAAATTTTATCTACTTTCACTGTGTGGGGATATAGCAGTAAATCCAGGCCCTGTACGAAATCCCTGTGGAACCTGTGCTAAACCAGTAGCTAAATCTCACAGGGCAATATACTGTGAAACATGTTACTACTGGAATCGCATGAAATGTGCCGGTCTATCACAACAGGAGTTTACGGCTCTTGGTTTAACATCAGAACCATGGTTATGTAAAGATTGTATTAAATGTCATTTGACAGATTCTTTTTTTAATTCGTCTTATGGCTCTATCGATGATTGTTCATCATTAAACAACTCTACAATATATGCTGATGGATTAAGGACTGACATTTTTTTATGAATTATACAAGGCACGTAAACGCTATCCTAAACGATTCCTTTGTGTCGGTTTAAATATAAACAGTCTAAGACACAAATTCTGTCACCTTAAAGATATTTTGATAAACAAATATGTTGATCTTCTATTTGTATTAGAAACAAAAATAGATGGAACATTTCCAGATGCCCAATTTGCAGTGGATGGCTATCACCTATGGCGGGCCGACAGGAATTCACATGGTGGAGGAATTGTGGCCTATCTCCGATCAGATATTGCCTGTGAGAGGAAAACAAACCTTGAACTTACAAACAGTGAAACAATATGTGTCGAGGTGAGATTTAACAAGTCAAGTCAAGTCAAAATACTTTTGTTCACTCATTTCATGATACATGAATAAATGAGGTAAACAATTAACATTTTAGTTGAGGCTCTTTGACAGTGTTAGAAAATAGTCATACTAAAATGCAGAAAATAAACATAAACAGATAAACAAGTATAAAAACATAATACGATAGTAGAGTGCATTGGATTGAGATTCTTTACACGAAAAGAGAAAAAAGATGATGTCCAATATGGACATCGGAGAGTCACAAAAAGAGAAAACAAACGAAAAGAGGTTTATTTAAATTAGTGGACAAAATTATTTTAATGAACTTACATAACTTCACATATTCAGCTTTAGACGCGTTGTTGAAGAGTTGAGTTAATTTAAATGTACTTGGGTTTCTACAATAATAAGATTTTAAAAGCTGCTTTCTTTCATCAATAAACAGGTTACAATCGAATAAATTATGATATTCATCACCTAATTTCGAACAGTTGATGCAGAGACGTTCATTTAATGGTGTTTTATTCCAGTTACCTGTTTCAACTGGGAGTTTATAATTTCTTGTTCTAAATTTTAGAATAAAGGATAATAAATTTATTGGGGTGTTTGATAAGTAATAACAACTCCAAATGGATGATATTGGGCATGTATAAACCTCCCTTCTCAGTGTAACCAGCTATTTATTAATGACTGTGATATGCTTTTAGATAAGTGTTTCAACAATTATGAAAATGTCTTAATGATTGGAGACCTAAATTTTAATATGCTGGAGGAAGGAAAATGTTCTGTCTTTAAAAAAATTGTGTCATACATATGATCTTAGCAATGCTATCAACAAACCCACTTGTTTTCCTCACCATAGCCGTCCTTCTCTTATTGATGTCATTTTTACCAACAATAAATCACACATATCTGATACGTGTAATTTTAATTGTGGTCTTAGTGATGTACACAACATGATAAGTTTTCAATTGAAAGAGGAATGATTACCTTATAAACCTAATACAATTCTTACAGGAGTTTTAAATCTTTCAACCCAGTTAATTTTAACAATGATTTAACAGATGAAATGTCAAGTATAGTTTTTTGTCAGTCCGATCCTAATCATATCTATGATTCTTTCACATCCAAGTTCTTACATGTTGCTGATAAACAAGCCCCAATTAAGTCTAAGAAAACTCTGAATAAGCCCCTCCCATATATGAATAGACAATTAAAGCAAGCACTTTTAAAGAAAATAATGTTATATAATCAATTCATAGTTAATTAAACCTCAAGTAACTTTGAGAAATTCAGAAGGCAACGGAATTTATTCACTAGCCTGAAACGTAGATCAATGAACAAATATTTTATTGATAGATGTATAGGTGGTTGTAAATCATCCAACTTCTGGAAAACAATAAAACCATTTTTAAAAAATAAAGGTACTTTTACTCAAAAAGACACAATTTTATGTGAAAATGATGGTTTAGTTAATGACCAGACACATGTATGATCTATTTTCAATGATTATTTTGTAAATGTAGCCAAGAATATAGGCGACGGCTCCATATCCGTGGATATTGAATATCCCAGCATCAAGAGCATCCAGGAAAACAAGGTACTAGTATCAATTATAATTATAGAGACTGAACATGTACAGTCACATATGTATGTAAGTCGGAGCGTGTGTTAAAGTAACAATTTGTTTTAATATCAATTATATAGAGACTGAACATGTACGGTTACATATGTATGTAAGTCGGACACATGGTGAATCAGTATACATATAATCAGTTGAGTATGTATAATAGTATCTAGGACACCAAGGGAAATGGATGTTTTGGTCATATATCTATGTTTGTCTCTTACAGTAATTTCTGCTATCGTAAAACTTGCCAATTTTACAGTAATATGAAACAACTCAAGCGAACACGTGCACAAACACCTTGATATATAAGTTCCGATTCTCGTCAGACAGTGTGCCGCGCTGGCGCAGTCGGTAAAGCGTCGGACATTGGAAGTTTTAGAGACAGACAGACTTTTTGTGGCGGGTTCGAGGCCGGACACGGATCTTTTTTTATTTTTATTTTTCGTTCGTTAGCGTTATGCAGGCTTCAAAACGTTACGCAAACGCTCGGCGTTTGTTTCATGCAATTAAAATTAAATAGAAACAGCGTATTTCGTACGTTTTGCATTCATTAATATTCATTTCTGCAATAATAGCGATTGTTAATCGCATTTCATGTGGGATTACTGTAACGAAACCAGCCGTATGACTTTAGTTTGATATGTTGCGTTATGTATCAATCAAGGCTGCTGTATTGTGTTATCATTGCGTGTTGGGTTATTGTCGTTGGCGTCAATATGCATATGGTACGTACGTATCTTGCTGTGAATTTCATAAGCAGCGCGTGTGTTAAAGTAACAATTTGTTTTAATATCAGTTATAATTATAGAGACTGAACATGTACGGTTACATATGTACTAGTATGTTAGTCGGAGCGTGTGTTAAAGTAACAATTGTTTTAATATCAATTTTATAGATACTGAACATGTACGGTTACATATGTATGTAAGTCGGACACATGGTGAATCAGTATACATATAATCAGTGGAGTAAGTATAATAGTATGTTAGTGCATGTACATTGATGTGCTTGCATTACCGAATTGCATTTATTTAAAAACTATCAGTCTGAGAATAGTGCAACAAACTAATCGCAGAACAATTCCTAATTGAATGAGGGAGACCAGGCACCGCATTGAAATAGTGTTTCATATATTTGCGAACTTAACAAATTAAGAATGTAAGTAAGCATATGCGGAGAGAACTGTCCCACTGATTTGGGGACCGTCTTGTGTCAAACACCCCCTACGCCCCATGCTAGGTATGAACTATATAAGCGTGGGTGGGTGAAAGAACACGACTTCATTGAAATGTCATTCCTTCGTTTCACATTCTCAGATTGCATTCAGTCGAGTAGATTTAAACTTGGTAATATGCGATAATTTTTTATCACACCCTGAAGGTAACGAACACGCATAAACGTGCATCATCGACAAAGGGAAGTAATCCACTTACGTATAGGAAACGCACCCACCGAGCATCTAGGACACCAAGGGAAATGAATGTTTTGGTCATATATCTATGTTTGTCTCTTACAGTAATTTCTGCTATCGTAAAACTTGCCAAGTTTACAGTAATATGAAACAACTCAAGCGAACACGTGCACAAACACCTTGATATATAAGTTCCGATTCTCGTCAGACAGTGTGCCGCGCTGGCGCAGTCGGTAAAGCGTCGGACATTGGAAGTTTTAGAGACAGACAGACTTTTTGTGGCGGGTTCGAGGCCGGACACGGATCTTTTTTTATTTTTATTTTTCGTTCGTTAGCGTTATGCAGGCTTCAAAACGTTACGCAAACGCTCGGCGTTTGTTTCATGCAATTAGAATTAAATAGAAACTGCGTATTCCGTACGTTTTGCATTCATTAATATTCATTTCTGCAATAATAGCGATTGTTAATCGCATTTCATGTGGGATTACTGTAACGAAACCAGCCGTATGACTTTAGTTTGATATGTTGCGCTATGTATCAATCAAGGCTGCTGTATTGTGTTATCATTGCGTGTTGGGTTATTGTCGTTGGCGTCAATATGCATATGGTACGTACGTATCTTGCTGTGAATTTCATAAGCAGCGCGTGTGTTAAAGTAACAATTTGTTTTAATATCAGTTATAATTATAGAGACTGAACATGTACGGTTACATATGTACTAGTATGTTAGTCGGAGCGTGTGTTAAAGTAACAATTGTTTTAATATCAATTTTATAGATACTGAACATGTACGGTTACATATGTATGTAAGTCGGACACATGGTGAATCAGTATACATATAATCAGTGGAGTAAGTATAATAGTATGTTAGTGCATGTACATTGATGTGCTTGCATTACCGAATTGCATTTATTTAAAAACTATCAGTCTGAGAATAGTGCAACAAACTAATCGCAGAACAATTCCTAATTGAATGAGGGAGACCAGGCACCGCATTGAAATAGTGTTTCATATATTTGCGAACTTAACAAATTAAGAATGTAAGTAAGCATATGCGGAGAGAACTGTCCCAATGATTTGGGGACCGTCTTGTGTCAAACACCCCCTACGCCCCATGCTAGGTATGAACTATATAAGCGTGGGTGGGTGAAAGAACACGACTTCATTGAAATGTCATTCCTTCGTTTCACATTCTCAGATTGCATTCAGTCGAGTAGATTTAAACTTGGTAATATGCGATAATTTTTTATCACACCCTGAAGGTAACGAACACGCATAAACGTGCATCATCGACAAAGGGAAGTAACCCACTTACGTATAGGAAACGCACCCACCGAGCATCTAGGACACCAAGGGAAATGAATGTTTTGGTCATATATCTATGTTTGTCTCTTACAGTAATTTCTGCTATCGTAAAACTTGCCAATTTTACAGTAATATGAAACAACTCAAGCGAACACGTGCACAAACACCTTGATATATAAGTTCCGATTCTCGTCAGACAGTGTGCCGCGCTGGCGCAGTCGGTAAAGCGTCGGACATTGGAAGTTTTGGAGACAGACAGACTTTTTGTGGCGGGTTCGAGGCCGGCCACGGATCTTTTTTTTATTTTTATTTTTCGTTCGTTAGCGTTATAAATGCAGGCTTCAAAACGTTACGCAAACGCTCGGCGTTTGTTTCATGCAATTAAAATTAAATATTAACAGCGTATTTCGTACGTTTTGCATTCATTAATATTCATTTCTGCAATAATAGCGATTGTTAATCGCATTTCACGTGGGATTACTGTAACGAAACCAGCCGTATGACTTTAGTTTGATATGTTTCGCTATGTATCATTCAAGGCTGCTGTATTGTGTTATCATTGCGTGTTGGGTTATTGTCGTTGGCGTCAATATGCATATGGTACGTACGTATCTTGCTGTGAATTTCATAAGCAGCGCGTGTGTTAAAGTAACAATTTGTTTTAATATCAGTTATAATTATAGAGACTGAACATGTACGGTTACATATGTACTAGTATGTTAGTCGGAGCGTGTGTTAAAGTAACAATTGTTTTAATATCAATTTTATAGATACTGAACATGTACGGTTACATATGTCTGTAAGTCGGACACATGGTGAATCAGTATACATATAATCAGTGGAGTAAGTATAATAGTATGTTAGTGCATGTACATTGATGTGCTTGCATTACCGAATTGCATTTATTTAAAAACTATCAGTCTGAGAATAGTGCAACAAACTAATCGCAGAACAATTCCTAATTGAATGAGGGAGACCAGGCACCGCATTGAAATAATGTTTCATATATTTGCGAACTTAACAAATTAAGAATGTAAGTAAGCATATGCGGAGAGAACTGTCCCACTGATTTGGGGACCGTCTTGTGTCAAACACCCCCTACGCCCCATGCTAGGTATGAACTATATAAGCGTGGGTGGGTGAAAGAACACGACTTCATTGAAATGTCATTCCTTCGTTTCACATTCTCAGATTGCATTCAGTCGAGTAGATTTAAACTTGGTAATATGCGATAATTTTTTATCACACCCTGAAGGTAACGAACACGCATAAACGTGCATCATCGACAAAGGGAAGTAATCCACTTACGTAAAGGAAACGCACCCACCGAGCATCTAGGACACCAAGGGAAATGAATGTTTTGGTCATATATCTATGTTTGTCTCTTACAGTAATTTCTGCTATCGTAAAACTTGCCAAGTTTACAGTAATATGAAACAACTCAAGCGAACACGTGCACAAACACCTTGATATATAAGTTCCGATTCTCGTCAGACAGTGTGCCGCGCTGGCGCAGTCGGTAAAGCGTCGGACATTGGAAGTTTTAGAGACAGACAGACTTTTTGTGGCGGGTTCGAGGCCGGACACGGATCTTTTTTTATTTTTATTTTTCGTTCGTTAGCGTTATGCAGGCTTCAAAACGTTACGCAAACGCTCGGCGTTTGTTTCATGCAATTAGAATTAAATAGAAACAGCGTATTTCGTACGTTTTGCATTCATTAATATTCATTTCTGCAATAATAGCGATTGTTAATCGCATTTCACGTGGGATTACTGTAACGAAACCAGCCGTATGACTTTAGTTTGATATGTTTCGCTATGTATCAATCAAGGCTGCTGTATTGTGTTATCATTGCGTGTTGGGTTATTGTCGTTGGCGTCAATATGCATATGGTACGTACGTATCTTGCTGTGAATTTCATAAGCAGCGCGTGTGTTAAAGTAACAATTTGTTTTAATATCAGTTATAATTATAGAGACTGAACATGTACGGTTACATATGTACTAGTATGTTAGTCGGAGCGTGTGTTAAAGTAACAATTGTTTTAATATCAATTTTATAGATACTGAACATGTACGGTTACATATGTATGTAAGTCGGACAAATGGTGAATCAGTATACATATAATCAGTGGAGTAAGTATAATAGTATGTTAGTGCATGTACATTGATGTGCTTGCATTACCGAATTGCATTTATTTAAAAACTATCAGTCTGAGAATAGTGGAACCGATTAATCGCAGAACAATTCCTAATTGAATGAGGGAGACCAGGCACCGCATTGAAATAGTGTTTCATATATTTGCGAACTTAACAAATTAAGAATGTAAGTAAGCATATGCGGAGAGAACTGTCCCACTGATTTGGGGGCCGTCTTGTGTCAAACACCCCCTACGCCCCATGCTAGGTATGAACTATATAAGCGTGGGTGGGTGAAAGAAGACGACTTCATTGAAATGTCATTCCTTCGTTTCACATTCTCAGATTGCATTCAGTCGAGTAGATTTAAACTTGGTAATATGCGATAATTTTTTATCACACCCTGAAGGTAACGAACACGCATAAACATGCATCATCGACTAAGGGAAGTAACCCACTTACGTATAGGAAACGCACCCACCGAGCATCTAGGACACCAAGGGAAATGGATGTTTTGGTCATATATCTATGTTTGTCTCTTACAGTAATTTCTGCTATCGTAAAACTTGCCAAGTTTACAGTAATATGAAACAACTCAAGCAAACTCGTGCACAAACACCTTGATATATAAGTTCCGATTCTCGTCAGACAGTGTGCCGCGCTGGCGCAGTCGGTAAAGCGTCGGACATTGGAAGTTTTGGAGACAGACAGACTTTTTGTGGCGGGTTCGAGGCCGGCCACGGATCTTTTTTTTATTTTTATTTTTCGTTCGTTAGCGTTATAAATGCAGGCTTCAAAACGTTACGCAAACGCTCGGCGTTTGTTTCATGCAATTAAAATTAAATAGAAACAGCGTATTTCGTACGTTTTGCATTCATTAATATTCATTTCTGCAATAATAGCGATTGTTAATCGCATTTCACGTGGGATTACTGTAACGAAACCAGCCGTATGACTTTAGTTTGATATGTTTCGCTATGTATCATTCAAGGCTGCTGTATTGTGTTATCATTGCGTGTTGGGTTATTGTCGTTGGCGTCAATATGCATATGGTACGTACGTATCTTGCTGTGAATTTCATAAGCAGCGCGTGTGTTAAAGTAACAATTTGTTTTAATATCAGTTATAATTATAGAGACTGAACATGTACGGTTACATATGTACTAGTATGTTAGTCGGAGCGTGTGTTAAAGTAACAATTGTTTTAATATCAATTTTATAGATACTGAACATGTACGGTTACATATGTCTGTAAGTCGGACACATGGTGAATCAGTATACATATAATCAGTTGAGTAAGTATAATAGTATGTTAGTGCATGTACATTGATGTGCTTGCATTACCGAATTGCATTTATTTAAAAAATATCAGTCTGAGAATAGTGGAACCGATTAATCGCAGAACAATTCCTAATTGAATGAGGGAGACCAGGCACCGCATTGAAATAGTGTTTCATATATTTGCGAACTTAACAAATTAAGAATGTAAGTAAGCATATGCGGAGAGAACTGTCCCACTGATTTGGGGGCCGTCTTGTGTCAAACACCCCCTACGCCCCATGCTAGGTATGAACTATATAAGCGTGGGTGGGTGAAAGAAGACGACTTCATTGAAATGTCATTCCTTCGTTTCACATTCTCAGATTGCATTCAGTCGAGTAGATTTAAACTTGGTAATATGCGATAATTTTTTATCACACCCTGAAGGTAACGAACACGCATAAACGTGCATCATCGACTAAGGGAAGTAACCCACTTACGTATAGGAAACGCACCCACCGAGCATCTAGGACACCAAGGGAAATGGATGTTTTGGTCATATATCTATGTTTGTCTCTTACAGTAATTTCTGCTATCGTAAAACTTGCCAAGTTTACAGTAATATGAAACAACTCAAGCAAACTCGTGCACAAACACCTTGATATATAAGTTCCGATTCTCGTCAGACAGTGTGCCGCGCTGGCGCAGTCGGTAAAGCGTCGGACATTGGAAGTTTTCCAGACAGACATACTTTTTGTGGCGGGTTCGAGGCCGGCCACGGATCTTTTTTTTATTTTTATTTTTCGTTCGTTAGCGTTATAAATGCAGGCTTCAAAACGTTACGCAAACGCTCGGCGTTTGTTTCATGCAATTAAAATTAAATAGAAACAGCGTATTTCGTACGTTTTGCATTCATTAATATTCATTTCTGCAATAATAGCGATTGTTAATCGCATTTCACGTGGGATTACTGTAACGAAACCAGCCGTATGACTTTAGTTTGATATGTTTCGCTATGTATCATTCAAGGCTGCTGTATTGTGTTATCATTGCGTGTTGGGTTATTGTCGTTGGCGTCAATATGCATATGGTACGTACGTATCTTGCTGTGAATTTCATAAGCAGCGCGTGTGTTAAAGTAACAATTTGTTTTAATATCAGTTATAATTATAGAGACTGAACATGTACGGTTACATATGTACTAGTATGTTAGTCGGAGCGTGTGTTAAAGTAACAATTGTTTTAATATCAATTCTATAGATACTGAACATGTACGGTTACATATGTATGTAAGTCGGACACATGGTGAATCAGTATACATATAATCAGTTGAGTAAGTATAATAGTATGTTAGTGCATGTACATTGATGTGCTTGCATTACCGAATTGCATTTTTTTAAAAACTATCAGTCTGAGAATAGTGGAACCGACTAATCGCAGAACAATTCCTAATTGAATGAGGGAGACCAGGCACCGCATTGAAATAGTGTTTCATATATTTGCGAACTTAACAAATTAAGAATGTAAGTAAGCATATGCGGAGAGAACTGTCCCACTGATTTGGGGACCGTCTTGTGTCAAACACCCCCTACGCCCCATGCTAGGTATGAACTATATAAGCGTGGGTGGGTGAAAGAAGACGACTTCATTGAAATGTCATTCCTTCGTTTCACATTCTCAGATTGCATTCAGTCGAGTAGATTTAAACTTGGTAATATGCGATAATTTTTTATCACACCCTGAAGGTAACGAACACGCATAAACGTGCATCATCGACTAAGGGAAGTAACCCACTTACGTATAGGAAACGCACCCACCGAGCATCTAGGACACCAAGGGAAATGGATGTTTTGGTCATATATCTATGTTTGTCTCTTACAGTAATTTCTGCTATCGTAAAACTTGCCAAGTTTACAGTAATATGAAACAACTCAAGCGAACACGTGCACAAACACCTTGATATATAAGTTCCGATTCTCGTCAGACAGTGTGCCGCGCTGGCGCAGTCGGTAAAGCGTCGGACATTGGAAGTTTTCCAGACAGACAGACTTTTTGTGGGGGTTCGAGGCCGGCCACGGATTTTTTTTAAATTTTTTTTTCGTTCGTTAGCGTTATGCAGGCTTCAAAACGTTACGCAAACGCTCGGCGTTTGTTTCATGCAATTAAAATTAAATAGAAACAGCGTATTTCGTACGTTTTGCATTCATTAATATTCATTTCTGCAATAATAGCGATTGTTAATCGCATTTCACGTGGGATTACTGTAACGAAACCAGCCGTATGACTTTAGTTTGATATGTTGCGCTATGTATCAATCAAGGCTGCTGTATTGTGTTATCATTGCGTGTTGGGTTATTGTCGTTGGCGTCAATATGCATATGGTACGTACGTATCTTGCTGTGAATTTCATAAGCAGCGCGTGTGTTAAAGTAACAATTTGTTTTAATATCAGTTATAATTATAGAGACTGAACATGTACGGTTACATATGTACTAGTATGTTAGTCGGAGCGTGTGTTAAAGTAACAATTGTTTTAATATCAATTTTATAGATACTGAACATGTACGGTTACATATGTATGTAAGTCGGACAAATGGTGAATCAGTATACATATAATCAGTGGAGTAAGTATAATAGTATGTTAGTGCATGTACATTGATGTGCTTGCATTACCGAATTGCATTTATTTAAAAACTATCAGTCTGAGAATAGTGGAACCGATTAATCGCAGAACAATTCCTAATTGAATGAGGGAGACCAGGCACCGCATTGAAATAGTGTTTCATATATTTGCGAACTTAACAAATTAAGAATGTAAGTAAGCATATGCAGAGAGAACTGTCCCACTGATTTGGGGGCCGTCTTGTGTCAAACACCCCCTACGCCCCATGCTAGGTATGAACTATATAAGCGTGGGTGGGTGAAAGAAGACGACTTCATTGAAATGTCATTCCTTCGTTTCACATTCTCAGATTGCATTCAGTCGAGTAGATTTAAACTTGGTAATATGCGATAATTTTTTATCACACCCTGAAGGTAACGAACACGCATAAACGTGCGTCTTCGGCTAAGGGAAGTAACCAACTTACGTATAGGAAACGCACCCACCGAGCATCTAGGACACCAAGGGAAATGGATGTTTTGGTCATATATCTATGTTTGTCTCTTACAGTAATTTCTGCTATCGTAAAACTTGCCAAGTTTACAGTAATATGAAACAACTCAAGCGAACACGTGCACAAACACCTTGATATATAAGTTCCGATTCTCGTCAGACAGTGTGCCGCGCTGGCGCAGTCGGTAAAGCGTCGGACATTGGAAGTTTTCTAGACAGACAGACTTTTTGTGGCGGGTTCGAGGCCGGACACGGATCTTTTTTTATTTTTATTTTTCGTTCGTTAGCGTTATAAATGCAGGCTTCAAAACGTCACGCAAGCGCTCGGCGTTTGTTTCATGCAATTAGAATTAAATAGAAACAGCGTATTTCGTACGTTTTGCATTCATTAATATTCATTTCTGCAATAATAGCGATTGTTAATCGCATTTCACGTGGGATTACTGTAACGAAACCAGCCGTATGACTTTAGTTTGATATGTTTCGCTATGTATCATTCAAGGCTGCTGTATTGTGTTATCATTGCGTGTTGGGTTATTGTCGTTGGCGTCAATATGCATATGGTACGTACGTATCTTGCTGTGAATTTCATAAGCAGCGCGTGTGTTAAAGTAACAATTTGTTTTAATATCAGTTATAATTATAGAGACTGAACATGTACGGTTACATATGTACTAGTATGTTAGTCGGAGCGTGTGTTAAAGTAACAATTGTTTTAATATCAATTCTATAGATACTGAACATGTACGGTTACATATGTATGTAAGTCGGACACATGGTGAATCAGTATACATATAATCAGTTGAGTAAGTATAATAGTATGTTAGTGCATGTACATTGATGTGCTTGCATTACCGAATTGCATTTTTTTAAAAACTATCAGTCTGAGAATAGTGGAACCGACTAATCGCAGAACAATTCCTAATTGAATGAGGGAGACCAGGCACCGCATTGAAATAGTGTTTCATATATTTGCGAACTTAACAAATTAAGAATGTAAGTAAGCATATGCGGAGAGAACTGTCCCACTGATTTGGGGACCGTCTTGTGTCAAACACCCCCTACGCCCCATGCTAGGTATGAACTATATAAGCGTGGGTGGGTGAAAGAAGACGACTTCATTGAAATGTCATTCCTTCGTTTCACATTCTCAGATTGCATTCAGTCGAGTAGATTTAAACTTGGTAATATGCGATAATTTTTTATCACACCCTGAAGGTAACGAACACGCATAAACGTGCATCATCGACTAAGGGAAGTAACCCACTTACGTATAGGAAACGCACCCACCGAGCATCTAGGACACCAAGGGAAATGGATGTTTTGGTCATATATCTATGTTTGTCTCTTACAGTAATTTCTGCTATCGTAAAACTTGCCAAGTTTACAGTAATATGAAACAACTCAAGCGAACACGTGCACAAACACCTTGATATATAAGTTCCGATTCTCGTCAGACAGTGTGCCGCGCTGGCGCAGTCGGTAAAGCGTCGGACATTGGAAGTTTTCCAGACAGACAGACTTTTTGTGGGGGTTCGAGGCCGGCCACGGATTTTTTTTAATTTTTTTTTTCGTTCGTTAGCGTTATGCAGGCTTCAAAACGTTACGCAAACGCTCGGCGTTTGTTTCATGCAATTAAAATTAAATAGAAACAGCGTATTTCGTACGTTTTGCATTCATTAATATTCATTTCTGCAATAATAGCGATTGTTAATCGCATTTCACGTGGGATTACTGTAACGAAACCAGCCGTATGACTTTAGTTTGATATGTTGCGCTATGTATCAATCAAGGCTGCTGTATTGTGTTATCATTGCGTGTTGGGTTATTGTCGTTGGCGTCAATATGCATATGGTACGTACGTATCTTGCTGTGAATTTCATAAGCAGCGCGTGTGTTAAAGTAACAATTTGTTTTAATATCAGTTATAATTATAGAGACTGAACATGTACGGTTACATATGTACTAGTATGTTAGTCGGAGCGTGTGTTAAAGTAACAATTGTTTTAATATCAATTTTATAGATACTGAACATGTACGGTTACATATGTATGTAAGTCGGACAAATGGTGAATCAGTATACATATAATCAGTGGAGTAAGTATAATAGTATGTTAGTGCATGTACATTGATGTGCTTGCATTACCGAATTGCATTTATTTAAAAACTATCAGTCTGAGAATAGTGGAACCGATTAATCGCAGAACAATTCCTAATTGAATGAGGGAGACCAGGCACCGCATTGAAATAGTGTTTCATATATTTGCGAACTTAACAAATTAAGAATGTAAGTAAGCATATGCAGAGAGAACTGTCCCACTGATTTGGGGGCCGTCTTGTGTCAAACACCCCCTACGCCCCATGCTAGGTATGAACTATATAAGCGTGGGTGGGTGAAAGAAGACGACTTCATTGAAATGTCATTCCTTCGTTTCACATTCTCAGATTGCATTCAGTCGAGTAGATTTAAACTTGGTAATATGCGATAATTTTTTATCACACCCTGAAGGTAACGAACACGCATAAACGTGCGTCTTCGGCTAAGGGAAGTAACCAACTTACGTATAGGAAACGCACCCACCGAGCATCTAGGACACCAAGGGAAATGGATGTTTTGGTCATATATCTATGTTTGTCTCTTACAGTAATTTCTGCTATCGTAAAACTTGCCAAGTTTACAGTAATATGAAACAACTCAAGCGAACACGTGCACAAACACCTTGATATATAAGTTCCGATTCTCGTCAGACAGTGTGCCGCGCTGGCGCAGTCGGTAAAGCGTCGGACATTGGAAGTTTTCTAGACAGACAGACTTTTTGTGGCGGGTTCGAGGCCGGACACGGATCTTTTTTTATTTTTATTTTTCGTTCGTTAGCGTTATAAATGCAGGCTTCAAAACGTCACGCAAGCGCTCGGCGTTTGTTTCATGCAATTAGAATTAAATAGAAACAGCGTATTTCGTACGTTTTGCATTCATTAATATTCATTTCTGCAATAATAGCGATTGTTAATCGCATTTCACGTGGGATTACTGTAACGAAACCAGCCGTATGACTTTAGTTTGATATGTTGCGCTATGTATCAATCAAGGCTGCTGTATTGTGTTATCATTGCGTGTTGGGTTATTGTCGTTGGCGTAAATATGCATATGGTACGTACGTATCTTGTGGTGAATTTCATAAGCAGCGCGTGTGTTAAAGTAACAATTTGTTTTAATATCAATTATATAGAGACTGAACATGTACGGTTACATATGTATGTAAGTCGGACACATGGTGAATCAGTATACATATAATCAGTGAAGTAAGTATAATAGTATGTTAGTGCATGTACATTGATGTGTTTGCATTACCGAATTGCATTTATTTAAAAACTATCAGTCTGAGAATAGTGGAACAAACTAATCTCAGAACAATTCCTAATTGAATGAGGGAGACCAGGCACCGCATTGAAATAGTGTTTCATATATTTGCGAACTTAACAAATTAAGAATGTAAGTAAGCATATGCAGAGAGAACTGTCCCACTGATTTGGGGGCCGTCTTGTGTCAAATACCCCCTACGCCCCATGCTAGGTATGAACTATATAAGCGTGGGTGGGTGAAAGAAGACGACTTCATTGAAATGTCATTCCTTCGTTTCACATTCTCAGATTGCATTCAGTCGAGTAGATTTAAACGTGGTAATATGCGATAATTTTTTATCACACCCTGAAGGTAACGAACACGCATAAACGTGCATCATCGACTAAGGGAAGTAACCCACTTACGTATAGGAAACGCACCCACCGAACATCTAGGACACCAAGGGAAATGGATGTTTTGGTCATATATCTATGTTTGTCTCTTACAGTAATTTCTGCTATCGTAAAACTTGCCAAGTTTACAGTTATATGAAACAACTCAAGCGAACACGTGCACAAACACCTTGATATATAAGTTCCGATTCTCGTCAGACAGTGTGCCGCGCTGGCGCAGTCGGTAAAGCGTCGGACATTGGAAGTTTTGGAGACAGACAGACTTTTTGTGGCGGTTCGAGGCCGGCCACGAATCTTTTTTTTTATTTTTATTTTTCGTTCGTTAGCGTTATGCAGGCTTCAAAACGTTACGCAAACGCTCGGCGTTTGTTTCATGCAATTAGAATTAAATAGAAACTGCGTATTCCGTACGTTTTGCATTCATTAATATTCATTTCTGCAATAATAGCGATTGTTAATCGCATTTCATGTGGGATTACTGTAACGAAACCAGCCGTATGACTTTAGTTTGATATGTTGCGCTATGTATCAATCAAGGCTGCTGTATTGTGTTATCATTGCGTGTTGGGTTATTGTCGTTGGCGTCAATATGCATATGGTACGTACGTATCTTGCTGTGAATTTCATAAGCAGCGCGTGTGTTAAAGTAACAATTTGTTTTAATATCAGTTATAATTATAGAGACTGAACATGTACGGTTACATATGTACTAGTATGTTAGTCGGAGCGTGTGTTAAAGTAACAATTGTTTTAATATCAATTTTATAGATACTGAACATGTACGGTTACATATGTATGTAAGTCGGACACATGGTGAATCAGTATACATATAATCAGTGGAGTAAGTATAATAGTATGTTAGTGCATGTACATTGATGTGCTTGCATTACCGAATTGCATTTATTTAAAAACTATCAGTCTGAGAATAGTGCAACAAACTAATCGCAGAACAATTCCTAATTGAATGAGGGAGACCAGGCACCGCATTGAAATAGTGTTTCATATATTTGCGAACTTAACAAATTAAGAATGTAAGTAAGCATATGCGGAGAGAACTGTCCCACTGATTTGGGGACCGTCTTGTGTCAAACACCCCCTACGCCCCATGCTAGGTATGAACTATATAAGCGTGGGTGGGTGAAAGAACACGACTTCATTGAAATGTCATTCCTTCGTTTCACATTCTCAGATTGCATTCAGTCGAGTAGATTTAAACTTGGTAATATGCGATAATTTTTTATCACACCCTGAAGGTAACGCACACGCATAAACGTGCATCATCGACAAAGGGAAGTAATCCACTTACGTATAGGAAACGCACCCACCGAGCATCTAGGACACCAAGGGAAATGAATGTTTTGGTCATATATCTATGTTTGTCTCTTACAGTAATTTCTGCTATCGTAAAACTTGCCAAGTTTACAGTAATATGAAACAACTCAAGCGAACACGTGCACAAACACCTTGATATATAAGTTCCGATTCTCGTCAGACAGTGTGCCGCGCTGGCGCAGTCGGTAAAGCGTCGGACATTGGAAGTTTTAGAGACAGACAGACTTTTTGTGGCGGGTTCGAGGCCGGACACGGATCTTTTTTTATTTTTATTTTTCGTTCGTTAGCGTTATGCAGGCTTCAAAACGTTACGCAAACGCTCGGCGTTTGTTTCATGCAATTAGAATTAAATAGAAACTGCGTATTCCGTACGTTTTGCATTCATTAATATTCATTTCTGCAATAATAGCGATTGTTAATCGCATTTCATGTGGGATTACTGTAACGAAACCAGCCGTATGACTTTAGTTTGATATGTTGCGCTATGTATCAATCAAGGCTGCTGTATTGTGTTATCATTGCGTGTTGGGTTATTGTCGTTGGCGTCAATATGCATATGGTACGTACGTATCTTGCTGTGAATTTCATAAGCAGCGCGTGTGTTAAAGTAACAATTTGTTTTAATATCAGTTATAATTATAGAGACTGAACATGTACGGTTACATATGTACTAGTATGTTAGTCGGAGCGTGTGTTAAAGTAACAATTGTTTTAATATCAATTTTATAGATACTGAACATGTACGGTTACATATGTATGTAAGTCGGACACATGGTGAATCAGTATACATATAATCAGTGGAGTAAGTATAATAGTATGTTAGTGCATGTACATTGATGTGCTTGCATTACCGAATTGCATTTATTTAAAAACTATCAGTCTGAGAATAGTGCAACAAACTAATCGCAGAACAATTCCTAATTGAATGAGGGAGACCTGGCACCGCATTGAAATAGTGTTTCATATATTTGCGAACTTAACAAATTAAGAATGTAAGTAAGCATATGCGGAGAGAACTGTCCCAATGATTTGGGGACCGTCTTGTGTCAAACACCCCCTACGCCCCATGCTAGGTATGAACTATATAAGCGTGGGTGGGTGAAAGAACACGACTTCATTGAAATGTCATTCCTTCGTTTCACATTCTCAGATTGCATTCAGTCGAGTAGATTTAAACTTGGTAATATGCGATAATTTTTTATCACACCCTGAAGGTAACGAACACGCATAAACGTGCATCATCGACAAAGGGAAGTAACCCACTTACGTATAGGAAACGCACCCACCGAGCATCTAGGACACCAAGGGAAATGAATGTTTTGGTCATATATCTATGTTTGTCTCTTACAGTAATTTCTGCTATCGTAAAACTTGCCAAGTTTACAGTAATATGAAACAACTCAAGCGAACACGTGCACAAACACCTTGATATATAAGTTCCGATTCTCGTCAGACAGTGTGCCGCGCTGGCGCAGTCGGTAAAGCGTCGGACATTGGAAGTTTTGGAGACAGACAGACTTTTTGTGGCGGGTTCGAGGCCGGCCACGGATCTTTTTTTTATTTTTATTTTTCGTTCGTTAGCGTTATAAATGCAGGCTTCAAAACGTTACGCAAACGCTCGGCGTTTGTTTCATGCAATTAAAATTAAATATTAACAGCGTATTTCGTACGTTTTGCATTCATTAATATTCATTTCTGCAATAATAGCGATTGTTAATCGCATTTCACGTGGGATTACTGTAACGAAACCAGCCGTATGACTTTAGTTTGATATGTTTCGCTATGTATCATTCAAGGCTGCTGTATTGTGTTATCATTGCGTGTTGGGTTATTGTCGTTGGCGTCAATATGCATATGGTACGTACGTATCTTGCTGTGAATTTCATAAGCAGCGCGTGTGTTAAAGTAACAATTTGTTTTAATATCAGTTATAATTATAGAGACTGAACATGTACGGTTACATATGTACTAGTATGTTAGTCGGAGCGTGTGTTAAAGTAACAATTGTTTTAATATCAATTTTATAGATACTGAACATGTACGGTTACATATGTCTGTAAGTCGGACACATGGTGAATCAGTATACATATAATCAGTGGAGTAAGTATAATAGTATGTTAGTGCATGTACATTGATGTGCTTGCATTACCGAATTGCATTTATTTAAAAACTATCAGTCTGAGAATAGTGCAACAAACTAATCGCAGAACAATTCCTAATTGAATGAGGGAGACCAGGCACCGCATTGAAATAATGTTTCATATATTTGCGAACTTAACAAATTAAGAATGTAAGTAAGCATATGCGGAGAGAACTGTCCCACTGATTTGGGGACCGTCTTGTGTCAAACACCCCCTACGCCCCATGCTAGGTATGAACTATATAAGCGTGGGTGGGTGAAAGAACACGACTTCATTGAAATGTCATTCCTTCGTTTCACATTCTCAGATTGCATTCAGTCGAGTAGATTTAAACTTGGTAATATGCGATAATTTTTTATCACACCCTGAAGGTAACGAACACGCATAAACGTGCATCATCGACAAAGGGAAGTAATCCACTTACGTAAAGGAAACGCACCCACCGAGCATCTAGGACACCAAGGGAAATGAATGTTTTGGTCATATATCTATGTTTGTCTCTTACAGTAATTTCTGCTATCGTAAAACTTGCCAAGTTTACAGTAATATGAAACAACTCAAGCGAACACGTGCACAAACACCTTGATATATAAGTTCCGATTCTCGTCAGACAGTGTGCCGCGCTGGCGCAGTCGGTAAAGCGTCGGACATTGGAAGTTTTAGAGACAGACAGACTTTTTGTGGCGGGTTCGAGGCCGGACACGGATCTTTTTTTATTTTTATTTTTCGTTCGTTAGCGTTATGCAGGCTTCAAAACGTTACGCAAACGCTCGGCGTTTGTTTCATGCAATTAGAATTAAATAGAAACAGCGTATTTCGTACGTTTTGCATTCATTAATATTCATTTCTGCAATAATAGCGATTGTTAATCGCATTTCACGTGGGATTACTGTAACGAAACCAGCCGTATGACTTTAGTTTGATATGTTTCGCTATGTATCAATCAAGGCTGCTGTATTGTGTTATCATTGCGTGTTGGGTTATTGTCGTTGGCGTCAATATGCATATGGTACGTACGTATCTTGCTGTGAATTTCATAAGCAGCGCGTGTGTTAAAGTAACAATTTGTTTTAATATCAGTTATAATTATAGAGACTGAACATGTACGGTTACATATGTACTAGTATGTTAGTCGGAGCGTGTGTTAAAGTAACAATTGTTTTAATATCAATTTTATAGATACTGAACATGTACGGTTACATATGTATGTAAGTCGGACAAATGGTGAATCAGTATACATATAATCAGTGGAGTAAGTATAATAGTATGTTAGTGCATGTACATTGATGTGCTTGCATTACCGAATTGCATTTATTTAAAAACTATCAGTCTGAGAATAGTGGAACCGATTAATCGCAGAACAATTCCTAATTGAATGAGGGAGACCAGGCACCGCATTGAAATAGTGTTTCATATATTTGCGAACTTAACAAATTAAGAATGTAAGTAAGCATATGCGGAGAGAACTGTCCCACTGATTTGGGGGCCGTCTTGTGTCAAACACCCCCTACGCCCCATGCTAGGTATGAACTATATAAGCGTGGGTGGGTGAAAGAAGACGACTTCATTGAAATGTCATTCCTTCGTTTCACATTCTCAGATTGCATTCAGTCGAGTAGATTTAAACTTGGTAATATGCGATAATTTTTTATCACACCCTGAAGGTAACGAACACGCATAAACGTGCATCATCGACTAAGGGAAGTAACCAACTTACGTATAGGAAACGCACCCACCGAGCATCTAAAACACCAAGGGAAATGGATGTTTTGGTCATATATCTATGTTTGTCTCTTACAGTAATTTCTGCTATCGTAAAACTTGCCAAGTTTACAGTAATATGAAACAACTCAAGCAAACTCGTGCACAAACACCTTGATATATAAGTTCCGATTCTCGTCAGACAGTGTGCCGCGCTGGCGCAGTCGGTAAAGCGTCGGACATTGGAAGTTTTCCAGACAGACAGACTTTTTGTGGCGGGTTCGAGGCCGGCCACGGATCTTTTTTTTATTTTTATTTTTCGTTCGTTAGCGTTATAAATGCAGGCTTCAAAACGTTACGCAAACGCTCGGCGTTTGTTTCATGCAATTAAAATTAAATAGAAACAGCGTATTTCGTACGTTTTGCATTCATTAATATTCATTTCTGCAATAATAGCGATTGTTAATCGCATTTCACGTGGGATTACTGTAACGAAACCAGCCGTATGACTTTAGTTTGATATGTTTCGCTATGTATCATTCAAGGCTGCTGTATTGTGTTATCATTGCGTGTTGGGTTATTGTCGTTGGCGTCAATATGCATATGGTACGTACGTATCTTGCTGTGAATTTCATAAGCAGCGCGTGTGTTAAAGTAACAATTTGTTTTAATATCAGTTATAATTATAGAGACTGAACATGTACGGTTACATATGTACTAGTATGTTAGTCGGAGCGTGTGTTAAAGTAACAATTGTTTTAATATCAATTCTATAGATACTGAACATGTACGGTTACATATGTATGTAAGTCGGACACATGGTGAATCAGTATACATATAATCAGTTGAGTAAGTATAATAGTATGTTAGTGCATGTACATTGATGTGCTTGCATTACCGAATTGCATTTTTTTAAAAACTATCAGTCTGAGAATAGTGGAACCGACTAATCGCAGAACAATTCCTAATTGAATGAGGGAGACCAGGCACCGCATTGAAATAGTGTTTCATATATTTGCGAACTTAACAAATTAAGAATGTAAGTAAGCATATGCGGAGAGAACTGTCCCACTGATTTGGGGACCGTCTTGTGTCAAACACCCCCTACGCCCCATGCTAGGTATGAACTATATAAGCGTGGGTGGGTGAAAGAAGACGACTTCATTGAAATGTCATTCCTTCGTTTCACATTCTCAGATTGCATTCAGTCGAGTAGATTTAAACTTGGTAATATGCGATAATTTTTTATCACACCCTGAAGGTAACGAACACGCATAAACGTGCATCATCGACTAAGGGAAGTAACCCACTTACGTATAGGAAACGCACCCACCGAGCATCTAGGACACCAAGGGAAATGGATGTTTTGGTCATATATCTATGTTTGTCTCTTACAGTAATTTCTGCTATCGTAAAACTTGCCAAGTTTACAGTAATATGAAACAACTCAAGCGAACACGTGCACAAACACCTTGATATATAAGTTCCGATTCTCGTCAGACAGTGTGCCGCGCTGGCGCAGTCGGTAAAGCGTCGGACATTGGAAGTTTTCCAGACAGACAGACTTTTTGTGGGGGTTCGAGGCCGGCCACGGATTTTTTTTAAATTTTTTTTTCGTTCGTTAGCGTTATGCAGGCTTCAAAACGTTACGCAAACGCTCGGCGTTTGTTTCATGCAATTAAAATTAAATAGAAACAGCGTATTTCGTACGTTTTGCATTCATTAATATTCATTTCTGCAATAATAGCGATTGTTAATCGCATTTCACGTGGGATTACTGTAACGAAACCAGCCGTATGACTTTAGTTTGATATGTTGCGCTATGTATCAATCAAGGCTGCTGTATTGTGTTATCATTGCGTGTTGGGTTATTGTCGTTGGCGTCAATATGCATATGGTACGTACGTATCTTGCTGTGAATTTCATAAGCAGCGCGTGTGTTAAAGTAACAATTTGTTTTAATATCAGTTATAATTATAGAGACTGAACATGTACGGTTACATATGTACTAGTATGTTAGTCGGAGCGTGTGTTAAAGTAACAATTGTTTTAATATCAATTTTATAGATACTGAACATGTACGGTTACATATGTATGTAAGTCGGACAAATGGTGAATCAGTATACATATAATCAGTGGAGTAAGTATAATAGTATGTTAGTGCATGTACATTGATGTGCTTGCATTACCGAATTGCATTTATTTAAAAACTATCAGTCTGAGAATAGTGGAACCGATTAATCGCAGAACAATTCCTAATTGAATGAGGGAGACCAGGCACCGCATTGAAATAGTGTTTCATATATTTGCGAACTTAACAAATTAAGAATGTAAGTAAGCATATGCAGAGAGAACTGTCCCACTGATTTGGGGGCCGTCTTGTGTCAAACACCCCCTACGCCCCATGCTAGGTATGAACTATATAAGCGTGGGTGGGTGAAAGAAGACGACTTCATTGAAATGTCATTCCTTCGTTTCACATTCTCAGATTGCATTCAGTCGAGTAGATTTAAACTTGGTAATATGCGATAATTTTTTATCACACCCTGAAGGTAACGAACACGCATAAACGTGCGTCTTCGGCTAAGGGAAGTAACCAACTTACGTATAGGAAACGCACCCACCGAGCATCTAGGACACCAAGGGAAATGGATGTTTTGGTCATATATCTATGTTTGTCTCTTACAGTAATTTCTGCTATCGTAAAACTTGCCAAGTTTACAGTAATATGAAACAACTCAAGCGAACACGTGCACAAACACCTTGATATATAAGTTCCGATTCTCGTCAGACAGTGTGCCGCGCTGGCGCAGTCGGTAAAGCGTCGGACATTGGAAGTTTTCTAGACAGACAGACTTTTTGTGGCGGGTTCGAGGCCGGACACGGATCTTTTTTTATTTTTATTTTTCGTTCGTTAGCGTTATAAATGCAGGCTTCAAAACGTCACGCAAGCGCTCGGCGTTTGTTTCATGCAATTAGAATTAAATAGAAACAGCGTATTTCGTACGTTTTGCATTCATTAATATTCATTTCTGCAATAATAGCGATTGTTAATCGCATTTCACGTGGGATTACTGTAACGAAACCAGCCGTATGACTTTAGTTTGATATGTTGCGCTATGTATCAATCAAGGCTGCTGTATTGTGTTATCATTGCGTGTTGGGTTATTGTCGTTGGCGTAAATATGCATATGGTACGTACGTATCTTGCTGTGAATTTCATAAGCAGCGCGTGTGTTAAAGTAACAATTTGTTTTAATATCAATTATATAGAGACTGAACATGTACGGTTACATATGTATGTAAGTCGGACACATGGTGAATCAGTATACATATAATCAGTGAAGTAAGTATAATAGTATGTTAGTGCATGTACATTGATGTGTTTGCATTACCGAATTGCATTTATTTAAAAACTATCAGTCTGAGAATAGTGGAACAAACTAATCTCAGAACAATTCCTAATTGAATGAGGGAGACCAGGCACCGCATTGAAATAGTGTTTCATATATTTGCGAACTTAACAAATTAAGAATGTAAGTAAGCATATGCAGAGAGAACTGTCCCACTGATTTGGGGGCCGTCTTGTGTCAAATACCCCCTACGCCCCATGCTAGGTATGAACTATATAAGCGTGGGTGGGTGAAAGAAGACGACTTCATTGAAATGTCATTCCTTCGTTTCACATTCTCAGATTGCATTCAGTCGAGTAGATTTAAACGTGGTAATATGCGATAATTTTTTATCACACCCTGAAGGTAACGAACACGCATAAACGTGCATCATCGACTAAGGGAAGTAACCCACTTACGTATAGGAAACGCACCCACCGAACATCTAGGACACCAAGGGAAATGGATGTTTTGGTCATATATCTATGTTTGTCTCTTACAGTAATTTCTGCTATCGTAAAACTTGCCAAATTTACAGTTATATGAAACAACTCAAGCGAACACGTGCACAAACACCTTGATATATAAGTTCCGATTCTCGTCAGACAGTGTGCCGCGCTGGCGCAGTCGGTAAAGCGTCGGACATAGGAAGTTTTGGAGACAGACAGACTTTTTGTGGCGGTTCGAGGCCGGCCACGAATCTTTTTTTTTATTTTTATTTTTCGTTCGTTAGGGTTATGCAGGCTTCAAAACGTTACGCAAACGCTCGGCGTTTGTTTCATGCAATTAAAATTAAATAGAAACAGCGTATTTAGTACGTTTTGCATTCATTAATATTCATTCCTGCAATAATAGCGATTGTTAATCGCATTTCACGTGGGATTACTGTAACGAAACCAGCCGTATGACTTTAGTTTGATATGTTGCGCTATGTATCAATCAAGGCTGCCGTATTGTGTTATCATTGCGTGTTGGGTTATTGTCGTTGGCGTCAATATGCATATGGTACGTACGTATCTTGCTGTGAATTTCATAAGCAGCGCGTGTGTTAAAGTAACAATTTGTTTTAATATCAGTTATAATTATAGAGACTGAACATGTACGGTTACATATGTACTAGTATGTTAGTCGGAGCGTGTGTTAGAGTAACAATTGTTTTAATATCAATTTTATAGATACTGAACATGTACGGTTACATATGTATGTAAGTCGGACACATGGTGAATCAGTATACATATAATCAGTTGAGTAAGTATAATAGTATGTTAGTGCATGTACATTGATGTGCTTGCATTACCGAATTGTATTTATTTAAAAACTATCAGTCTGAGAATAGTGGAACCGACTAATCGCAGAACAATTCCTAATTGAATGAGGGAGACCAGGCACCGCATTGAAATAGTGTTTCATATATTTGCGAACTTAACAAATTAAGAATGTAAGTAAGCATATGCAGAGAGAACTGTCCCACTGATTTGGGGGCCGCCTTGTGTCAAACACCCCCTACGCCCTATGCTAGGTATGAACTATATAAGCGTGGGTGGGTGAAAGAAGACGACTTCATTGAAATGTCATTCCTTCGTTTCACATTCTCAGATTGCATTCAGTCGAGTAGATTTAAACTTGGTAATATGCGATAATTTTTTATCACACCCTGAAGGTAACGAACACGCATAAACGTGCATCATCGACTAAGGGAAGTAACCCACTTACGTATAGGAAACGCACCCACCGAGCATCTAGGACACCAAGGGAAATGGATGTTTTGGTCATATATCTATGTTTGTCTCTTACAGTAATTTCTGCTATCGTAAAACTTGCCAAGTTTACAGTAATATGAAACAACTCAAGCGAACACGTGCACAAACACCTTGATAATTATATAAGTTCCGATTCTCGTCAGACAGTGTGCCGCGCTGGCGCAGTCGGTAAAGCGTCGGACATTGGAAGTTTTGGAGACAGACAGACTTTTTGTGGCGGGTTCGAGGCCGGCCACGGATCTTTTTTTATTTTTATTTTTCGTTCGTTAGCGTTATGCAGGCTTCAAAACGTTACGCAAACGCTCGGCGTTTGTTTCATGCAATTAAAATTAAATAGAAACAGCGTATTTCGTACGTTTTGCATTCATTAATATTCATTTCTGCAATAATAGCGATTGTTAATCGCATTTCACGTGGGATTACTGTAACGAAACCAGCCGTATGACTTTAGTTTGATATGTTGCGCTATGTATCAATCAAGGCTGCTGTATTGTGTTATCATTGCGTGTTGGGTTATTGTCGTTGGCATCAATATGCATATGGTACGTACGTATCTTGCTGTGAATTTCATAAGCAGCGCGTATGTTCAAGTAACAATTTGTTTTAATATCAGTTATAATTATAGAGACTGAACATGTACGATTACATATGTACTAGTATGTAAGTCGGAGCGTGTGGTAAAGTAACAATTGTTTTAATATCAATTTTATAGATACTGAACACGTACGGTTACATATGTGTGTAAGGCGGACACATGGTGAATCAATATACATATAATTAGTTGAGTAAGTATAATAGTATGTTAGTGCATGTACATTGATGTGCTTGCATTACCGAATTGCATTTATTTAAAAACTATCAGTCTGAGAATAGTGGAACCGACTAATCGCAGAACAATTCCTAATTGAATGAGGTAGATCAGGCACCGCATTGAAATAGTGTTTCATATATTTGCGAACTTAACAAATTAAGAATGTAAGTAAGCATATGCGGAGAGAACTGTCCCACTGATTTGGGGGCCGTCTTGTGTCAAACACCCCCTACGCCCCATGCTAGGTATGAACTATATAAGCGTGGGTGGGTGAAAGAAGACGACTTCATTGAAATGTCATTCCTTCGTTTCACATTCTCAGATTGCATTTAGTCGAGTAGATTTAAACTTGGTTATATGCGATAATTTTTTATCACACCCTGAAGGTAACGAACACGCATAAACGTGCATCATCGACTAAGGGAAGTAACCCACTTACGTATAGGAAACGCTCCCACCGAGCATCTAGGACACCAAGGGAAATGGATGTTTTGGTCATATATCTATGTTTGTCTCTTACAGTAATTTCTGCTATCGTAAAACTTGCCAAGTTTACAGTAATATGAAACAACTCAAGCGAACACGTGCACAAACACCTTGATAATTATATAAGTTCCGATTCTCGTCAGACAGTGTGCCGCGCTGGCGCAGTCGGTAAAGCGTCGGACATTGGAAGTTTTCGAGACAGACAGACTTTTTGTGGCGGGTTCGAGGCCGGCCACGGATCTTTTTTTATTTTTATTTTTCGTTCGTTAGCGTTGTGCAGGCTTCAAAACGTTACGCAAACGCTCGGCGTTTGTTTCATGCAATTAAAATTAAATAGAAACAGCGTATTTCGTACGTTTTGCATTCATTAATATTCATTTCTGCAATAATAGCGATTGTTAATCGCATTTCACGTGGGATTACTGTAACGAAACCAGCCGTATGACTTTAGTTTGATATGTTGCGCTATGTATCAATCAAGGCTGCTGTTTTGTGTTATCATTGCGTGTTGGGTTATTGTCGTTGGCATCAATATGCATATGGTACGTACGTATCTTGCTGTGAATTTCATAAGCAGCGCGTATGTTAAAGTAACAATTTGTTTTAATATCAGTTATAATTATAGAGACTGAACATGTACGGTTACATATGTACTAGTATGTAAGTCGGAGCGTGTGTTAAAGTAACAATTGTTTTAATATCAATTTTATAGATACTGAACACGTACGGTTACATATGTGTGTAAGGCGGACACATGGTGAATCAATATACATATAATTAGTTGAGTAAGTATAATAGTATGTTCGTTCATGTACATTGATGTGCTTGCATTACCGAATTGCATTTATTTAAAAACTATCAGTCTGAGAATAGTGGAACCGACTAATCGCAGAACAATTCCTAATTGAATGAGGTAGATCAGGCACCGCATTGAAATAGTGTTTCATATATTTGCGAACTTAACAAATTAAGAATGTAAGTAAGCATATGCGGAGAGAACTGTCCCACTGATTTGGGGGCCGTCTTGTGTCAAACACCCCCTACGCCCCATGCTAGGTATGAACTATATAAGCGTGGGTGGGTGAAAGAAGACGACTTCATTGAAATGTCATTCCTTCGTTTCACATTCTCAGATTGCATTTAGTCGAGTAGATTTAAACTTGGTAATATGCGATAATTTTTTATCACACCCTGAAGGTAACGAACACGCATAAACGTGCATCATCGACTAAGGGAAGTAACCCACTTACGTATAGAAAACGCTCCCACGGAGCATCTAGGACACCAAGGGAAATGGATGTTTTGGTCATATATCTATGTTTGTCTCTTACAGTAATTTCTGCTATCGTAAAACTTGCCAAGTTTACAGTAATATGAAACAACTCAAGCGAACACGTGCACAAACACCTTGATATATAAGTTCCGATTCTCGTCAGACAGTGTGCCGCGCTGGCGCAGTCGGTAAAGAGTCGGACATTGGAAGTTTTCGAGACAGACAGACTTTCTGTGGCGGGTTCGAGGCCGGCCACGGATCTTTTTTTTATTTTTATTTTTCGTTCGTTAGCGTTATGCAGGCTTCAAAACGTTACGCAAACGCTCGGCGTTTGTTTCATGCAATAAAAATTAAATAGAAACAGCGTATTTTGTACGTTTTGCATTCATTAATATTCATTTCTGCAATAATAGCGATTGTTAATCGCATTTCACGTGGGATTACTGTAACGAAACCAGCCGTATGACTTTAGTTTGATATGTTGCGCTATGTATCAATCAAGGCTGCTGTATTGTGTTATCATTGCGTGTTGGTTTATTGTCGTTGGCGTCAATATGCATATGGTACGTACGTATCTTGCTGTGAATTTCATAAGCAGCGCGTGTGTTAAAGTAACAATTTGTTTTAATATCAGTTATAATTATAGAGACTGAACATGTACGGTTACATATGTACTAGTATGTTAGTCGGAGCGTGTGTTAAAGTAACAATTGTTTTAATATCAATTTTATAGATACTGAACCTGTACGGTTACATATGTATGTAAGTCGGACACATGGTGAATCAGTATACATATAATTAGTTGAGTAAGTATAATAGTATGTTAGTGCATGTACATTGATGTGCTTGCATTACCGAATTGCATTTATTTAAAAACTATCAGTCTGAGAATAGTGGAACCGACTAATCGCAGAACAATTCCTAATTGAATGAGGGAGACCAGGCACCGCATTGAAATAGTGTTTCATATATTTGCGAACTTAACAAATTAAGAATGTAAGTAAGCATATGCAGAGAGAACTGTCCCACTGATTTGGGGGCCGTCTTGTGTCAAACACCCCCTACGCCCCATGCTAGGTATGAACTATATAAGCGTGGGTGGGTGAAAGAAGACGACTTCATTGAAATGTCATTCCTTCGTTTCACATTCTCAGATTGCATTCAGTCGAGTAGATTTAAACTTGGTAATATGCGATAATTTTTTATCACACCCTGAAGGTAACGAACACGCTTAAACGTGCGTCATCGGCTAAGGGAAGTAACCAACTTACGTATAGGAAACGCACCCACCGAGCATCTAGGACACCAAGGGAAATTGATGTTTTGGTCATATATCTATGTTTGTCTCTTACAGTAATTTCTGCTATCGTAAAACTTGCCAAGTTTACAGTAATATGAAACAACTCAAGCGAACACGTGCACAAACACCTTGATATATAAGTTCCGATTCTCGTCAGACAGTGTGCCGCGCTGGCGCAGTCGGTAAAGCGTCGGACATTGGAAGTTTTCTAGACAGACAGACTTTTTGTGGCGGGTTCGAGGCCGGACACGGATCTTTTTTTATTTTTATTTTTCGTTCGTTAGCGTTATAAATGCAGGCTTCAAAACGTTACGCAAACGCTCGGCGTTTGTTTCATGCAATTAGAATTAAATAGAAACAGCGTATTTCGTACGTTTTGCATTCATTAATATTCATTTCTGCAATAATAGCGATTGTTAATCGCATTTCACGTGGGATTACTGTAACGAAACCAGCCGTATGACTTTAGTTTGATATGTTTCGCTATGTATCATTCAAGGCTGCTGTATTGTGTTATCATTGCGTGTTGGGTTATTGTCGTTGGCGTCAATATGCATATGGTACGTACGTATCTTGCTGTGAATTTCATAAGCAGCGCGTGTGTTAAAGTGACAATTTGTTTTAATATCAGTTATAATTATAGAGACTGAACATGTACGGTTACATATGTACTAGTATGTTAGTCGGAGCGTGTGTTAAAGTAACAATTGTTTTAATATCAATTTTATAGATACTGAACCTGTACGGTTACATATGTATGTAAGTCGGACACATGGTGAATCAGTATACATATAATCAGTTGAGTAAGTATAATGGTATGTTAGTGCATGTACATTGATGTGCTTGCATTACCGAATTGCATTTATTTAAAAACTATCAGTCTGAGAATAGTGGAACCGACTAATCGCAGAACAATTCCTAATTGAATGAGGGAGATCAGGCACCGCATTGAAATAGTGTTTTATATATTTGCGAACTTAACAAATTAAGAATGTAAGTAAGCATATGCGGAGAGAACCGTCCCACTGATTTGGGGACCGTCTTGTGTCAAACACCCCCTACGCCCCATGCTAGGTATGAACTATATAAGCGTGGGTGGGTGAAAGAACACGACTTCATTGAAATGTCATTCCTTCGTTTCACATTCTCAGATTGCATTCAGTCGAGTAGATTTAAACTTGGTAATATGCGATAATTTTTTATCACACCCTGAAGGTAACGAACACGCATAAACGTGCATCATCGACTAAGGGAAGTAACCCACATACGTATAGGAAACGAACCCACCGAGCATCTAGGACACCAAGGGAAATGGATGTTTTGGTCATATATCTATGTTTGTCTCTTACAGTAATTTCTGCTATCGTAAAACTTGCCAAGTTTACAGTAATATGAAACAACTCAAGCGAACACGTGCACAAACACCTTGATATATAAGTTCCGATTCTCGTCAGACAGTGTGCCGCGCTGGCGCAGTCGGTAAAGCGTCGGACATTGAACGTTTTCGAGACAGACAGACTTTTTGTGGCGGGTTCGAGGCCGCCACGGATCTTTTTTTATTTTTATTTTTCGTTCGTTAGCGTTATGCAGGCTTCAAAACGTTTCGCAAACGCTCGGCGTTTGTTTCATGCAATTAGAATTAAATAGAAACAGCGTATTTTGTACGTTTTGCATTCATTAATATTCATTTCTGCAATAATAGCGATTGTTAATCGCATTTCACGTGGGATTACTGTAACGAAACCAGCCGTATGACTTTAGTTTGATATGTTGCGCTATGTATCAATCAAGGCTGCTGTATTGTGTTATCATTGCGTGTTGGTTTATTGTCGTTGGAGTCAATATGCATATGGTACGTACGTATCTTGCTGTGAATTTCATAAGCAGCGCGTGTGTTAAAGTAACAATTTGTTTTAATATCAGTTATAATTATAGAGACTGAACATGTACGGTTACATATGTACTAGTATGTTAGTCGGAGCGTGTGTTAAAGTAACAATTGTTTTAATATCAATTTTATAGATACTGAACCTGTACGGTTACATATGTATGTAAGTCGGACACATGGTGAATCAGTATACATATAATTAGTTGAGTAAGTATAATAGTATGTTAGTGCATGTACATTGATGTGCTTGCATTACCGAATTGCATTTATTTAAAAACTATCAGTCTGAGAATAGTGGAACCGACTAATCGCAGAACAATTCCTAATTGAATGAGGGAGACCAGGCACCGCATTGAAATAGTGTTTCATATATTTGCGAACTTAACAAATTAAGAATGTAAGTAAGCATATGCAGAGAGAACTGTCCCACTGATTTGGGGGCCGTCTTGTGTCAAACACCCCCTACGCCCCATGCTAGGTATGAACTATATAAGCGTGGGTGGGTGAAAGAAGACGACTTCATTGAAATGTCATTCCTTCGTTTCACATTCTCAGATTGCATTCAGTCGAGTAGATTTAAACTTGGTAATATGCGATAATTTTTTATCACACCCTGAAGGTAACGAACACGCATAAACGTGCGTCATCGGCTAAGGGAAGTAACCAACTTACGTATAGGAAACGCTCCCACGGAGCATCTAGGACACCAAGGGAAATGGATGTTTTGGTCATATATCTATGTTTGTCTCTTACAGTAATTTCTGCTATCGTAAAACTTGCCAAGTTTACAGTAATATGAAACAACTCAAGCGAACACGTGCACAAACACCTTGATATATAAGTTCCGATTCTCGTCAGACAGTGTGCCGCGCTGGCGCAGTCGGTAAAGCGTCGGACATTGGAAGTTTTCTAGACAGACAGACTTTCTGTGGCGGGTTCGAGGCCGGCCACGGATCTTTTTTTTATTTTTATTTTTCGTTCGTTAGCGTTATGCAGGCTTCAAAACGTTACGCAAACGCTCGGCGTTTGTTTCATTGAATTAAAATTAAATAGAAACAGCGTATTTCGTACGTTTTGCATTCATTAATATTCATTTCTGCAATAATAGCGATTGTTAATCGCATTTCACGTGGGATTACTGTAACGAAACCAGCCGTATGACTTTAGTTTGATATGTTGCGCTATGTATCAATCAAGGCTGCTGTATTGTGTTATCATTGCGTGTTGGGTTATTGTCGTTGGCGTCAATATGCATATGGTACGTACGTATCTTGCTGTGAATTTCATAAGCAGCGCGTGTGTTAAAGTGACAATTTGTTTTAATATCAGTTATAATTATAGAGACTGAACATGTACGGTTACATATGTACTAGTATGTTAGTCGGAGCGTGTGTTAAAGTAAAAATTGTTTTAATATCAATTTTATAGATACTGAACCTGTACGGTTACATATGTATGTAAGTCGGACACATGGTGAATCAGTATACATATAATCAGTTGAGTAAGTATAATGGTATGTTAGTGCATGTACATTGATGTGCTTGCATTACCGAATTGCATTTATTTAAAAACTATCAGTCTGAGAATAGTGGAACCGACTAATCGCAGAACAATTCCTAATTGAATGAGGGAGACCAGGCACCGCATTGAAATAGTGTTTTATTTATTTGCGAACTTAACAAATTAAGAATGTAAGTAAGCATATGCGGAGAGAACTGTCCCACTGATTTGGGGACCGTCTTGTGTCAAACACCCCCTACGCCCCATGCTAGGTATGAACTATATAAGCGTGGGTGGGTGAAAGAAGACGACTTCATTGAAATGTCATTCCTTCGTTTCACATTCTCAGATTGCATTCAGTCGAGTAGATTTAAACTTGGTAATATGCGATAATTTTTTATCACACCCTGAAGGTAACGAACACGCATAAACGTGCATCATCGACTAAGGGAAGTAACCCACTTACGTATAGGAAACGCACCCACCGAGCATCTAGGACACCAAGGGAAATGGATGTTTTGGTCATATTTCTATGTTTTTCTCTTACAGTAATTTCTGCTATCGTAAAACTTGCCAAGTTTACAGTAATATGAAACAACTGAAGCGAACACGTGCACAAACACCTTGATATATAAGTTCCGATTCTCGTCAGACAGTGTGCCGCGCTGGCGCAGTCGGTAAAGCGTCGGACATTGAAAGTTTTCGAGACAGACAGACTTTTTGTGGCGGGTTCGAGGCCGCCACGGATCTTTTTTTATTTTTATTTTTCGTTCGTTAGCGTTATGCAGGCTTCAAAACGTTTCGCAAACGCTCGGCGTTTGTTTCATGCAATTAAAATTAAATAGAAACAGCGTATTTTGTACGTTTTGCATTCATTAATATTCATTTCTGCAATAATAGCGATTGTTAATCGCATTTCACGTGGGATTACTGTAACGAAACCAGCCGTATGACTTTAGTTTGATATGTTGCGCTATGTATCAATCAAGGCTGCTGTATTGTGTTATCATTGCGTGTTGGTTTATTGTCGTTGGCGTCAATATGCATATGGTACGTACGTATCTTGCTGTGAATTTCATAAGCAGCACGTGTGTTAAAGTAACAATTTGTTTTAATATCAGTTATAATTATAGAGACTGAACATGTACGGTTACATATGTACTAGTATGTTAGTCGGAGCGTGTGTTAAAGTAACAATTGTTTTAATATCAATTTTATAGATACTGAACCTGTACGGTTACATATGTATGTAAGTCGGACACATGGTGAATCAGTATACATATAATTAGTTGAGTAAGTATAATAGTATGTTAGTGCATGTACATTGATGTGCTTGCATTACCGAATTGCATTTATTTAAAAACTATCAGTCTGAGAATAGTGGAACCGACTAATCGCAGAACAATTCCTAATTGAATGAGGGAGACCAGGCACCGCATTGAAATAGTGTTTCATATATTTGCGAACTTAACAAATTAAGAATGTAAGTAAGCATATGCAGAGAGAACTGTCCCACTGATTTGGGGGCCGTCTTGTGTCAAACACCCCCTACGCCCCATGCTAGGTATGAACTATATAAGCGTGGGTGGGTGAAAGAAGACGACTTCATTGAAATGTCATTCCTTCGTTTCACATTCTCAGATTGCATTCAGTCGAGTAGATTTAAACTTGGTAATATGCGATAATTTTTTATCACACCCTGAAGGTAACGAACACGCATAAACGTGCGTCATCGGCTAAGGGAAGTAACCAACTTACGTATAGGAAACGCACCCACCGAGCATCTAGGACACCAAGGGAAATTGATGTTTTGGTCATATATCTATGTTTGTCTCTTACAGTAATTTCTGCTATCGTAAAACTTGCCAAGTTTACAGTAATATGAAACAACTCAAGCGAACACGTGCACAAACACCTTGATATATAAGTTCCGATTCTCGTCAGACAGTGTGCCGCGCTGGCGCAGTCGGTAAAGCGTCGGACATTGAACGTTTTCGAGACAGACAGACTTTTTGTGGCGGGTTCGAGGCCGCCACGGATCTTTTTTTATTTTTATTTTTCGTTCGTTAGCGTTATGCAGGCTTCAAAACGTTTCGCAAACGCTCGGCGTTTGTTTCATGCAATTAGAATTAAATAGAAACAGCGTATTTTGTACGTTTTGCATTCATTAATATTCATTTCTGCAATAATAGCGATTGTTAATCGCATTTCACGTGGGATTACTGTAACGAAACCAGCCGTATGACTTTAGTTTGATATGTTGCACTATGTATCAATCAAGGCTGCTGTATTGTGTTATCATTGCGTGTTGGGTTATTGTCGTTGGCGTCAATATGCATATGGTACGTACGTATCTTGCTGTGAATTTCATAAGCAGCGCGTGTGTTAAAGTAACAATTTGTTTTAATATCAGTTATAATTATAGAGACTGAACATGTACGGTTACATATGTACTAGTATGTTAGTCGGAGCGTGTGTTAAAGTAACAATTGTTTTAATATCAATTTTATAGATACTGAACCTGTACGGTTACATATGTATGTAAGTCGGACACATGGTGAATCAGTATACATATAATTAGTTGAGTAAGTATAATAGTATGTTAGTGCATGTACATTGATGTGCTTGCATTACCGAATTGCATTTATTTAAAAACTATCAGTCTGAGAATAGTGGAACCGACTAATCGCAGAACAATTCCTAATTGAATGAGGGAGACCAGGCACCGCATTGAAATAGTGTTTCATATATTTGCGAACTTAACAAATTAAGAATGTAAGTAAGCATATGCAGAGAGAACTGTCCCACTGATTTGGGGGCCGTCTTGTGTCAAACACCCCCTACGCCCCATGCTAGGTATGAACTATATAAGCGTGGGTGGGTGAAAGAAGACGACTTCATTGAAATGTCATTCCTTCGTTTCACATTCTCAGATTGCATTCAGTCGAGTAGATTTAAACTTGGTAATATGCGATAATTTTTTATCACACCCTGAAGGTAACGAACACGCATAAACGTGCGTCATCGGCTAAGGGAAGTAACCAACTTACGTATAGGAAACGCTCCTACGGAGCATCTAGGACACCAAGGGAAATGGATGTTTTGGTCATATATCTATGTTTGTCTCTTACAGTAATTTCTGCTATCGTAAAACTTGCCAAGTTTACAGTAATATGAAACAACTCAAGCGAACACGTGCACAAACACCTTGATATATAAGTTCCGATTCTCGTCAGACAGTGTGCCGCGCTGGCGCAGTCGGTAAAGCGTCGGACATTGGAAGTTTTCGAGACAGACAGACTTTCTGTGGCGGGTTCGAGGCCGGCCACGGATCTTTTTTTTATTTTTATTTTTCGTTCGTTAGCGTTATGCAGGCTTCAAAACGTTACGCAAACGCTCGGCGTTTGTTTCATTGAATTAAAATTAAATAGAAACAGCGTATTTCGTACGTTTTGCATTCATTAATATTCATTTCTGCAATAATAGCGATTGTTAATCGCATTTCACGTGGGATTACTGTAACGAAACCAGCCGTATGACTTTAGTTTGATATGTTGCGCTATGTATCAATCAAGGCTGCTGTATTGTGTTATCATTGCGTGTTGGGTTATTGTCGTTGGCGTCAATATGCATATGGTACGTACGTATCTTGCTGTGAATTTCATAAGCAGCGCGTGTGTTAAAGTGACAATTTGTTTTAATATCAGTTATAATTATAGAGACTGAACATGTACGGTTACATATGTACTAGTATGTTAGTCGGAGCGTGTGTTAAAGTAAAAATTGTTTTAATATCAATTTTATAGATACTGAACCTGTACGGTTACATATGTATGTAAGTCGGACACATGGTGAATCAGTATACATATAATCAGTTGAGTAAGTATAATGGTATGTTAGTGCATGTACATTGATGTGCTTGCATTACCGAATTGCATTTATTTAAAAACTATCAGTCTGAGAATAGTGGAACCGACTAATCGCAGAACAATTCCTAATTGAATGAGGGAGACCAGGCACCGCATTGAAATAGTGTTTTATTTATTTGCTAACTTAACAAATTAAGAATGTAAGTAAGCATATGCGGAGAGAACTGTCCCAATGATTTGGGGACCGTCTTGTGTCAAACACCCCCTACGCCCCATGCTAGGTATGAACTATATAAGCGTGGGTGGGTGAAAGAAGACGACTTCATTGAAATGTCATTCCTTCGTTTCACATTCTCAGATTGCATTCAGTCGAGTAGATTTAAACTTGGTAATATGCGATAATTTTTTATCACACCCTGAAGGTAACGAACACGCATAAACGTGCATCATCGACTAAGGGAAGTAACCCACTTACGTATAGGAAACGCACCCACCGAGCATCTAGGACACCAAGGGAAATGGATGTTTTGGTCATATATCTATGTTTGTCTCTTACAGTAATTTCTGCTATCGTAAAACTTGCCAAGTTTACAGTAATATGAAACAACTGAAGCGAACACGTGCACAAACACCTTGATATATAAGTTCCGATTCTCGTCAGACAGTGTGCCGCGCTGGCGCAGTCGGTAAAGCGTCGGACATTGAAAGTTTTCGAGACAGACAGACTTTTTGTGGCGGGTTCGAGGCCGCCACGGATCTTTTTTTATTTTTATTTTTCGTTCGTTAGCGTTATGCAGGCTTCAAAACGTTTCGCAAACGCTCGGCGTTTGTTTCATGCAATTAAAATTAAATAGAAACAGCGTATTTTGTACGTTTTGCATTCATTAATATTCATTTCTGCAATAATAGCGATTGTTAATCGCATTTCACGTGGGATTACTGTAACGAAACCAGCCGTATGACTTTAGTTTGATATGTTGCGCTATGTATCAATCAAGGCTGCTGTATTGTGTTATCATTGCGTGTTGGTTTATTGTCGTTGGCGTCAATATGCATATGGTACGTACGTATCTTGCTGTGAATTTCATAAGCAGCGCGTGTGTTAAAGTAACAATTTGTTTTAATATCAGTTATAATTATAGAGACTGAACATGTACGGTTACATATGTACTAGTATGTTAGTCGGAGCGTGTGTTAAAGTAACAATTGTTTTAATATCAATTTTATAGATACTGAACCTGTACGGTTACATATGTATGTAAGTCGGACACATGGTGAATCAGTATACATATAATTAGTTGAGTAAGTATAATAGTATGTTAGTGCATGTACATTGATGTGCTTGCATTACCGAATTGCATTTATTTAAAAACTATCAGTCTGAGAATAGTGGAACCGACTAATCGCAGAACAATTCCTAATTGAATGAGGGAGACCAGGCACCGCATTGAAATAGTGTTTCATATATTTGCGAACTTAACAAATTAAGAATGTAAGTAAGCATATGCAGAGAGAACTGTCCCACTGATTTGGGGGCCGTCTTGTGTCAAACACCCCCTACGCCCCATGCTAGGTATGAACTATATAAGCGTGGGTGGGTGAAAGAAGACGACTTCATTGAAATGTCATTCCTTCGTTTCACATTCTCAGATTGCATTCAGTCGAGTAGATTTAAACTTGGTAATATGCGATAATTTTTTATCACACCCTGAAGGTAACGAACACGCATAAACGTGCGTCATCGGCTAAGGGAAGTAACCAACTTACGTATAGGAAACGCTCCTACGGAGCATCTAGGACACCAAGGGAAATGGATGTTTTGGTCATATATCTATGTTTGTCTCTTACAGTAATTTCTGCTATCGTAAAACTTGCCAAGTTTACAGTAATATGAAACAACTCAAGCGAACACGTGCACAAACACCTTGATATATAAGTTCCGATTCTCGTCAGACAGTGTGCCGCGCTGGCGCAGTCGGTAAAGCGTCGGACATTGGAAGTTTTCGAGACAGACAGACTTTCTGTGGCGGGTTCGAGGCCGGCCACGGATCTTTTTTTTATTTTTATTTTTCGTTCGTTAGCGTTATGCAGGCTTCAAAACGTTACGCAAACGCTCGGCGTTTGTTTCATTGAATTAAAATTAAATAGAAACAGCGTATTTCGTACGTTTTGCATTCATTAATATTCATTTCTGCAATAATAGCGATTGTTAATCGCATTTCACGTGGGATTACTGTAACGAAACCAGCCGTATGACTTTAGTTTGATATGTTGCGCTATGTATCAATCAAGGCTGCTGTATTGTGTTATCATTGCGTGTTGGGTTATTGTCGTTGGCGTCAATATGCATATGGTACGTACGTATCTTGCTGTGAATTTCATAAGCAGCGCGTGTGTTAAAGTGACAATTTGTTTTAATATCAGTTATAATTATAGAGACTGAACATGTACGGTTACATATGTACTAGTATGTTAGTCGGAGCGTGTGTTAAAGTAAAAATTGTTTTAATATCAATTTTATAGATACTGAACCTGTACGGTTACATATGTATGTAAGTCGGACACATGGTGAATCAGTATACATATAATCAGTTGAGTAAGTATAATGGTATGTTAGTGCATGTACATTGATGTGCTTGCATTACCGAATTGCATTTATTTAAAAACTATCAGTCTGAGAATAGTGGAACCGACTAATCGCAGAACAATTCCTAATTGAATGAGGGAGACCAGGCACCGCATTGAAATAGCGTTTTATTTATTTGCTAACTTAACAAATTAAGAATGTAAGTAAGCATATGCGGAGAGAACTGTCCCAATGATTTGGGGACCGTCTTGTGTCAAACACCCCCTACGCCCCATGCTAGGTATGAACTATATAAGCGTGGGTGGGTGAAAGAAGACGACTTCATTGAAATGTCATTCCTTCGTTTCACATTCTCAGATTGCATTCAGTCGAGTAGATTTAAACTTGGTAATATGCGATAATTTTTTATCACACCCTGAAGGTAACGAACACGCATAAACGTGCATCATCGACTAAGGGAAGTAACCCACTTACGTATAGGAAACGCACCCACCGAGCATCTAGGACACCAAGGGAAATGGATGTTTTGGTCATATATCTATGTTTGTCTCTTACAGTAATTTCTGCTATCGTAAAACTTGCCAAGTTTACAGTAATATGAAACAACTGAAGCGAACACGTGCACAAACACCTTGATATATAAGTTCCGATTCTCGTCAGACAGTGTGCCGCGCTGGCGCAGTCGGTAAAGCGTCGGACATTGAAAGTTTTCGAGACAGACAGACTTTTTGTGGCGGGTTCGAGGCCGCCACGGATCTTTTTTTATTTTTATTTTTCGTTCGTTAGCGTTATGCAGGCTTCAAAACGTTTCGCAAACGCTCGGCGTTTGTTTCATGCAATTAAAATTAAATAGAAACAGCGTATTTTGTACGTTTTGCATTCATTAATATTCATTTCTGCAATAATAGCGATTGTTAATCGCATTTCACGTGGGATTACTGTAACGAAACCAGCCGTATGACTTTAGTTTGATATGTTGCGCTATGTATCAATCAAGGCTGCTGTATTGTGTTATCATTGCGTGTTGGTTTATTGTCGTTGGCGTCAATATGCATATGGTACGTACGTATCTTGCTGTGAATGTCATAAGCAGCGCGTGTGTTAAAGTGACAATTTGTTTTAATATCAGTTATAATTATAGAGACTGAACATGTACGGTTACATATGTACTAGTATGTTAGTCGGAGCGTGTGTTAAAGTAAAAATTGTTTTAATATCAATTTTATAGATACTGAACCTGTACGGTTACATATGTATGTAAGTCGGACACATGGTGAATCAGTATACATATAATCAGTTGAGTAAGTATAATGGTATGTTAGTGCATGTACATTGATGTGCTTGCATTACCGAATTGCATTTATTTAAAAACTATCAGTCTGAGAATAGTGGAACCGACTAATCGCAGAACAATTCCTAATTGAATGAGGGAGATCAGGCACCGCATTGAAATAGTGTTTTATATATTTGCGAACTTAACAAATTAAGAATGTAAGTAAGCATATGCGGAGAGAACCGTCCCACTGATTTGGGGACAGTCTTGTTTCAAACACCCCCTACGCCCCATGCTAGGTATGAACTATATAAGCGTGGGTGGGTGAAAGAACACGACTTCATTGAAATGTCATTCCTTCGTTTCACATTCTCAGATTGCATTCAGTCGAGTAGATTTAAACTTGGTAATATGCGATAATTTTTTATCACACCCTGAAGGTAACGAACACGCATAAACGTGCATCATCGACTAAGGGAAGTAACCCACATACGTATAGGAAACGAACCCACCGAGCATCTAGGACACCAAGGGAAATGGATGTTTTGGTCATATATCTATGTTTGTCTCTTACAGTAATTTCTGCTATCGTAAAACTTGCCAAGTTTACAGTAATATGAAACAACTCAAGCGAACACGTGCACAAACACCTTGATATATAAGTTCCGATTCTCGTCAGACAGTGTGCCGCGCTGGCGCAGTCGGTAAAGCGTCGGACATTGGAAGTTTTCTAGACAGACAGACTTTTTGTGGCGGGTTCGAGGCCGGACACGGATCTTTTTTTATTTTTATTTTTCGTTCGTTAGCGTTATAAATGCAGGCTTCAAAACGTTACGCAAACGCTCGGCGTTTGTTTCATGCAATTAGAATTAAATAGAAACAGCGTATTTCGTACGTTTTGCATTCATTAATATTCATTTCTGTAATAATAGCGATTGTTAATCGCATTTCACGTGGGATTACTGTAACGAAACCAGCCGTATGACTTTAGTTTGATATGTTTCGCTATGTATCATTCAAGGCTGCTGTATTGTGTTATCATTGCGTGTTGGGTTATTGTCGTTGGCGTCAATATGCATATGGTACGTACGTATCTTGCTGTGAATTTCATAAGCAGCGCGTGTGTTAAAGTGACAATTTGTTTTAATATCAGTTATAATTATAGAGACTGAACATGTACGGTTACATATGTACTAGTATGTTAGTCGGAGCGTGTGTTAAAGTAAAAATTGTTTTAATATCAATTTTATAGATACTGAACCTGTACGGTTACATATGTATGTAAGTCGGACACATGGTGAATCAGTATACATATAATCAGTTGAGTAAGTATAATGGTATGTTAGTGCATGTACATTGATGTGCTTGCATTACCGAATTGCATTTATTTAAAAACTATCAGTCTGAGAATAGTGGAACCGACTAATCGCAGAACAATTCCTAATTGAATGAGGGAGACCAGGCACCGCATTGAAATAGTGTTTCATATATTTGCGAACTTAACAAATTAAGAATGTAAGTAAGCATATGCAGAGAGAACTGTCCCACTGATTTGGGGGCCGTCTTGTGTCAAACACCCCCTACGCCCCATGCTAGGTATGAACTATATAAGCGTGGGTGGGTGAAAGAAGACGACTTCATTGAAATGTCATTCCTTCGTTTCACATTCTCAGATTGCATTCAGTCGAGTAGATTTAAACTTGGTAATATGCGATAATTTTTTATCACACCCTGAAGGTAACGAACACGCATAAACGTGCGTCATCGGCTAAGGGAAGTAACCAACTTACGTATAGGAAACGAACCCACCGAGCATCTAGGACACCAAGGGAAATTGATGTTTTGGTCATATATCTATGTTTGTCTCTTACAGTAATTTCTGCTATCGTAAAACTTGCCAAGTTTACAGTAATATGAAACAACTGAAGCGAACACGTGCACAAACACCTTGATATATAAGTTCCGATTCTCGTCAGACAGTGTGCCGCGCTGGCGCAGTCGGTAAAGCGTCGGATATTGAACGTTTTCGAGACAGACAGACTTTTTGTGGCGGGTTCGAGGCCGCCACGGATCTTTTTTTATTTTTATTTTTCGTTCGTTAGCGTTATGCAGGCTTCAAAACGTTTCGCAAACGCTCGGCGTTTGTTTCATGCAATTAGAATTAAATAGAAACAGCGTATTTTGTACGTTTTGCATTCATTAATATTCATTTCTGCAATAATAGCGATTGTTAATCGCATTTCATGTGGGATTACTGTAACGAAACCAGCCGTATGACTTTAGTTTGATATGTTGCGCTATGTATCAATCAAGGCTGCTGTATTGTGTTATCATTGCGTGTTGGTTTATTGTCGTTGGCGTCAATATGCATATGGTACGTACGTATCTTGCTGTGAATTTCATAAGCAGCGCGTGTGTTAAAGTAACAATTTGTTTTAATATCAGTTATAATTATAGAGACTGAACATGTACGGTTACATATGTACTAGTATGTTAGTCGGAGCGTGTGTTAAAGTAACAATTGTTTTAATATCAATTTTATAGATACTGAACCTGTACGGTTACATATGTATGTAAGTCGGACACATGGTGAATCAGTATACATATAATTAGTTGAGTAAGTATAATAGTATGTTAGTGCATGTACATTGATGTGCTGGCATTACCGAATTGCATTTATTTAAAAACTATCAGTCTGAGAATAGTGGAACCGACTAATCGCAGAACAATTCCTAATTGAATGAGGGAGATCAGGCACCGCTTTGAAATAGTGTTTCATATATTTGCGAACTTAACAAATTAAGAATGTAAGTAAGCATATGCGGAGAGAACTGTCCCACTGATTTGGGGGCCGTCTTGTGTCAAACACCCCCTACGCCCCATGCTAGGTATGAACTATATAAGCGTGGGTGGGTGAAAGAAGACGACTTCATTGAAATGTCATTCCTTCGTTTCACATTCTCAGATTGCATTCAGTCGAGTAGATTTAAACTTGGTAATATGCGATAATTTTTTATCACACCCTGAAGGTAACGAACACGCATAAACGTGCATCATCGACTAAGGGAAGTAACCCACTTACGTATAGGAAACGCACCCACCGAGCAAATTCCTGACAAATTCCAAGCAATAGCTATCGGAAAGAAAACTAAACACTGTAATTTAAATTTTAACTTAGGCAACTTCAATATCCCATGTGAAAATGATGTAAAACTTTTAGGAGTAACAATAGATTTTTAACTTTACTTTGACTAGCATATTGCTGATATCTGCAGAAAGGCGTCAAGACAATTAAATGTATTAAAAAGTATTGGAAAATATTTATGCAAGCTCGGTTAACTTGGTATCTATTACTTTTATCTTATCAAATTTTAACTATTGTCCTTTAACGTGGCATTTCTGTGTTGGAATTAATACCAAAAAAATAGAAAACATACAAAAAAGAGCCTTGAGGTTTATTTACAGTGACTATAAATCTAACTATGAAGCTCTTTTACACAAATCCAAATTACCACCTCCGAAAAACTAGAAGGCTTCGAACCATGGCCCTTGAAAGTTGTAAAATCCTACACAAACAGTCCCCATTGTACCTTCATGACCTTTTAACTATTAAACAAATTTCTTATTCTTTTAGATACACAAATACTGTCACTTTACCACGGGTAAGAACATCCACTCATGGCCTTAACTCTTTTCGCTTCGGGGCAGCTAAGCTCTGGAATGAACTCCATCAACATTTTAGAGATGAAACTAATTTTAGCAACTTCCGGAGCTTGCAATGGTTGCCTCATGGACTGGAAAGAACTGTACATGTTCAGCCTGTTACGAAGCTAACAAAATGTGAATTTTAACGCTGTTGTTTCTCTTTACTCAGATGCTATGTATTTATTTATCTTCCATTTGGCTTGCGTATGTTCTCACATTTGGAATTGCATGCAATTGTGATTTGTTTAGATCTCCAAATTTTCTACTTTAATCTAGTTTGCTAATATTGGATATTCTAGCTAGAATCGCTGCCTTGCTATCCATGCTTATTTTTATCCTTATATATAACGCTTAAATATCTATGTAAAACTTATATGTTCTCTTCTTTATGACCATGTGATACATGTTATATGTATGTTTACACTGTATGTCAATAGTCTATATATTACTTAATTTTGATACCATAATGCATTGTCGATATAGCTGTACATAGATAATGTGTACTGTTATATTATGAGCCTACAATATAAATAAATATTTGTACCATGTACCTTGTCTGTGAGAGGGTTGCTGATCAGTTCCTCCCAAATCTGATTTGGGGTGATAATTGTTTTTAAAACCTCGTCTTAGCGTTCGCACTTTTGTGCTTTTTTCTTCTTGTCAGAGTTTTATTTAAATTATTCTTATGGCAGTTCTTAGACGGAATTCACGATCAGCAACCACTTCATAGCTTTTATATACGGTTTTAATAAGGTATTATTAAACTCGTTTTTAATTCCTATGTATACTTATATGTATGTCTTTTCATGTTTCCCTTCAATTATAATTAACTTGTGATGATTTTATACAAATCATCCTGATCGAGTTACATACAGCGATATACCTATATCTTATAGAGACCACTAAAATGATTTGCCCGTTAATTAATTGAGTTTCTACGCTACACCAGAGGCGTTTTATTTATGCGTCTTTGGCTGCACATATAAAAACTGCCACGCCATCAACGGTATGTCTAGGCCTCAATCCCCTTTCAATTTTATACCATTTTAGGCCATTAATATTTTTTTATCTATGCACTCATGAGAACATGCGCATAGCTAGGGATGTACGCATACACATTAGTTGAAGGTCTTTGACGATGATACGTATGCATTACATTGCAGTTCATCATAAAATGGTCAACAAGACGAAATAAAAAAGACCAATTTAGTTATGGGTCCCATAACTACATACACAGGTAGACATTCAGAATCAGACATAGAAAATGTCGGCCAACATTAAAAACAGAAAAAATAACCTACATTTAATCTTTTTTTTGATGGATTAGTAGCGTAAACATATTGATCGTAAAAACAGCTGACTCGATTAAATTCAGTGACACTTTGTTCACCTCGCGTCATTTATTAGTAATCAAGCATGTACAATTGCGCATGCGCGTAGTAATTGCAATGGCGGAAGCAACACCCAAAAAGCTACAAAATGAGCACTGGAAGCGTTTAGACAGCGTTCAGGATGCTGATAGTTTACGATTAGAATCAATAAATGCCAAGCATGATCATTTGATCACCGAAATTGAAACGTCTGATGGTCCTTTAGCCACGACGTTACGGTACGAGATATTCAGTTGATCATAATTTGCCTAATTTTTCTTCATTACTTTACTTTTTATCATGGTTCTTGAATGATGTTTTTCTGTGACATGTTTTTAAAAATATATCTTATCCATGATGTTATTTAATTATGTCATTATTCATGTAATGCACAGATATTTTACACCATCCAGTTTCTGTAAGACTTCACATACAGGTTTTTTATACTGTTGAAAATGAAAGTACAATCGCCTTAGTTAGTAGTTGCGATCACTAATTACTAAAAGACGTGTTAATAGTTACGATATCTATGAGGATTTTACTAGAATTGATTATTCACTTGGAAGTTGTCATACCATATTTGTCTTTATTGTATTTAAAATTCAGGGAAACAATGACATTTAATTGATAGTAATTATAGTCAGTACCCCTTTTACGGTAAGTTTTACCCCTGTTATCCAAATAACGGTGCATCTTATAATATCTGTAATATACACTCATCATGCATAACTTACCATTGTCAACACTCAACAGAGTAAAACGTCATTTTTAGGATAATTATGCATTAAATTAGTTTTGTATTAAAAAATACATGACATATGAATGATTTAATAAAAAAATATGTAGCTTTTCTCTGAAAAACTAGATTTCTTTCACTGCCTTCTGCATTTTTTAATGTAGATCTATGCTCATTTTTATGCCACTTGCGTTATAAAATAGTTCTGTGTTGAAATTATTGTTTGGAGTTTAACCCAGCATGATAACAGGGCTTTTTTTCACAGGTAGGGGAAGGGGCCTTTTCCTTTAATTTGGGGAACAATTCCGCATAATTTTTGCAAAAGGGGAAGAAAAAACTTGATGTAAATTGAATTTTAGGGGAAAACTGCATGATTTTAAAGAATTTTCCTGAGGGGAAGACGCTGATGAACGGCCCCTGTTATAGAAGGAAAAAAAGCCCTGGATAATATCACTGACCAGTACATTATGACGCCATGTGACCTTCAGAGGTTTCTACTTGTGAATTGTTATTTAGATCATTTGAGGAAAGAAACATGGCGGCCAACTGCATTGTATTTTAATATTGATTGTGGGCACTAGTTTGGTGCAGATTTTGAACATTTGACTGTTGGAATTTGTAAAAGAGATGTGTACAAATAAAATACTATATTTGTTTCACGTCAGTGATTTTTTTCTTCTATTTCCTTTCTAAATTTAGCTACACCGTTATCTGGTACCACCTGTATACTATCTTTAAAAATGATAAACTCACTCATGTCACGAAAGTAGTTCTGAATCAACAGCATTCAGGATCATGCATGTTTTATGCTACTGTTTGTCAAACCATAGGTTTATTAATAGCCTATTGTTTTGTGTTGGAAATATTGTTCGAAAAATGAATGGCCAAGCACTGGTCGGTGGTCAACAAAACTTACCTAAATTGAAGAACTTTGAACAGTTGACATAGAAAGCATCAATGACTTAAATATTTTATTGAGTTCATCCTACAATGATGTTTTTAGATTATCACCATAATGGCTTTCTTACTTTATAATTCTTAGTTGAGAAAATCTACTCAGTTTTCTTTATTAATTTTAAAATTTATGAAATAATATTTATTAGAATTTAGCCTGACTGACAAACATTTAATTACATACTAACATAGTTTCAGTTCAGTTCATGTTTTTAATTAATGAATAAATAAAATGATGAGACATGGAGTTGGTGCCTTGAGTGACCAAATGCTGTTCAAAGTAGGGGAATTATCATTTTTTTATCATGTATAATATTCTCAGCAACATAAATTATTTGTACATGTACTTTGTTTTCCAGAGCTGTGTATGATGATGATGAGCTTGGAAAGTTTGTTGATTTACTCGATAGAAGAATTAAATCCCATGATCGGGAGATTGAAAGAATGTGTAATTACCATTACCAGGGATTTATTGATTCTGTACGAGAACTTCTCCAAGTCAGCACTGACGCTGCACATCTCCGGGTTTGTACTTTTTCTATTATAGTATTTTTAATGACTGATTTGGAACTGAAATTCGGCCTCATTCCCCTGTCTCAAAAGCAAGCTTTTCCCCAAAAAATCATAAACAAATTTCTCTAAGCCTTCTGTAGAATTTCATTTTTCTAGAAAATATTTTTGGTAAAAAATATCATTAAATTGACCTGTAGGGTTGCTCTTTGCAACCTTCAAAGGTGAAAAAAATATATATAAACAGACCTAATCAAAATCTTTGCCATATTTCTGAGTTTGACTATTGGTGTTAGTCTACACCTGTGACTAAATGAATTGTATGTACTTGTGTGTGTTTCAGGGTGAAATAGATGCTACAAACACAGGATTACAAGTGTCATGTGAAGATTTAATGAAGAAAGGCGACCATTTGATTCGTTGTAGAAGAGTTCAGAAAAACATTGCATCTGCTATAGAACAATTGTCACTATGTCTTCCAGGTACTACACAATTTCTAACGTTTTTTTGTAGGTATGTTTTTGCTTGAGAGAAATTTGTTTCAATTCAATTTTTAGCCCTAGAGGTTATTGTTGAAAGTTTATTATTAAGATATTTCATTTCCTTGTATGTTTGGAAGAAGCATAGTGAACTTTCAATTAATTGATTAATGGCAAGTTAAAGAATTTACATATTTTATTGCATTTTTTCAGTTCTAGAAATGTATGGTAAATTACAGGAACAGATGAAGAGTAGAAGGTAGATAGAATAAATGATATATTTCAGAATGCATAATTAGCCTCTGTTTTGAAAATTTTGTCTTTCGGTATCTCTTTATTACTAGTATGTTGTATTTTCTTGTCAACTTGGAAGCAAAACTTAGTTGAGTTGAAATTAAGTGTAAAAATATTTTTTTATTTATTCCTTGTTTAACCACTGCTTTACAAATGATTATAATGTTATGCTCTTCTTCTCTTTCCATATTTCCTGTAATGCAATGAATGAGTTGTAAGTCTAAAAAGCCTGATATGTATGAGTTTAACTGAATTCCAGGTTTTATCCAGCTCTTAAAACATTGGAACAATTAGAGCACACATATTTACCACGGGTCAGTACACATTGGTTCTCGGAAACCATGGCCGAAGCAATACCACAACTTAGAAACAAAATTAAAGAAGCATCAATGGTAGATCTGAAAGATTTCTTGGAAAACATTCGAAAACACTCAGCTAAGATTGGGGAAGTAGCTATGAGACATGTAAGTTAACAAATTTGACCTTTCAAATATTGATTGTTCCTTCTGCAGTTCTTATTGCTGCTGTATTAATGTATGTATATAATAATGTTTGACAAGTTCTAATTGTATCTTTACAATGGGTGATAGCAATTTATTATATAAAATTTTATTTTTTTTACCTGAATTTCAAAGTAAGATACTTTACTTTATTTTCTATTCAAGGCTGCTGAACAAAACAATATGGACCCTTCTATCGTTAAAAAGAAAGGGAAGAAAAGAAAGGCTCCAGCCCCGCCAAATCCCTTTACGGGTGAAATTGAATCCGATAAAACAAACAGTGATGCTAATATTGGGGATGAGGATGATGATGATGATGAAGTGGAGGAGGTAATGATTTAAAAAATGAGTATTTTTGCTGTCCATTGCCATTTCTTGAGTCATTGTTTAAGTTGATGTGACAAAGCTCATATTGTGAGAGACAGATAAGAAAATCTTGAATTTCTATAAGAAAAATTTCTTGGAAGGAAGCTGTTAACTTAATTAGGCAGCATAATAATTAACAAATCATGAATTATTCAGAAACAAATCTACTGTAAATGTTTCTTTGAATTTTGTTAGCCGTCTAATTTTTTTTTTTTTCTAAATATCATATAATTTTTCTTTACAGGAACTCAGTGCACAAGATCTGATTGACTTTTCTCCTGTATACAGATGTTTACATATATACACAGTTCTGGTAAGTATTTTATTATGAGATATTAAAATGAACCATTATTATTAAGAATAAAGTAATAAGCAGACAGATCAATGCAGCCTCATCTCATCTACTCAGATTGGGACATTTCACAGTTTCTTACAGTTATAGGGATCTTTATTTTTCGACCTTATCTTAGTCAATTACCTTAATAGAGGTATTTACCAGCTGTTACATTAACATGAAAAAGATTGATTGTTTGCTGAAATTTAAGGAGGGTGCATGGTGTTGGCTGGTTATAGTGGTGAAGCTTTCATATATATTCTTCTTACTCATTGACATTTAACTTGGTAAAGATTGTTCTTGTATTCAGACAAAATTTATTGATATAAATATTCTTGTAGAGTGATCGTGAACACTTTGAAACTTACTATCGCAAACAACGACGGAAACAGGCTCGGCTGTCTCTTCAACCTCCTCCAAACATGGTTTGTACTCTTAATTTACTCTGTTAGGTGGAAAATGTCTTCACTTTAACTAAGTTTCATGATGTTACAAATAACACATGCAATAAAATGTATGGGATTTGGCCTATTTCTTTCTTGGAAATAAGAATCTTGGTTGAATTAAGGATGCTGGTAGCTTAGAGCAAGATCGTTACAGGTTACAACCTAGCTTGTTAAGTGACTTGTTAACATACTGGTTGGTAAGAAAATGATTCCTAGATAAAACGAAGGCACATTAAAAAACTCCACCTGTTTGGTTCATGTTACTTTACACTTATGTATTATTATACCCCCAGATATGAAATATATGGGGGCTATATTGGATTCACGCTTGGCGGTCGGTCGGTCTGTGCGTCTGTAGACACAATTTGTCTGGACTATTTCTCATCAACTATTGACAGGAATTCAATGAAACTTCACAGAAGTAATAAGTAGTTAGCCTAGTTGTGCATACTTAAATAATTTTTTATTTGGATTGATTTTCACTGAGTTATAACCCTTTGTTTTTTTTCTACAGTATAATTATACAATAGGCAAATTTTGTCCTGACTATTTCTCATTGACTACTGAAGGAATTCAATAAAACTTATCAGAAGTGATAAGTAGTTAGCCTAGTTGTGCATGCATGGTTGGTTAAATTTTCACTGAGTCATGGCCCTTTGTTGTTTTTTATACAGTGTATATACAATATCTCAGTAACTACTCATAGGAATTCAATGAAACTTCACAGAAGTTATAAAAAGTAAGCCAAGTTGTGCATGCAATAACCAGGTTTTGTTTGGATTAATTTTCACTGAGTTATGGCCCTTTGTTTTATACAATAAGTAAATTTTGTCCGTACCATTTCTCAGCAACTACATGCAAGAATTCAGTGAAACTTCTTAGAAGTGATAAGTAGTTTGCCAAGTTGTACATGTCCACAATAGGTTTTGTCCAAGTAAATTTTAATGAGTTATGGCCCTTTGTTATTTTTTATATAATGAATATTTAGAAACTGGTCAGGCTATTTCTAAGCAACAAATTGCAGGTATTAAAGAAATGAAAATGCATTATATTTCCCTCTGTAAAATGTAACAATAACTGTGTCAAGGCCGCATCTGGGGGTATTCATCACCTTTAGTGATAGTTCTTGTTTGTCAATATTGTAAATTTTGTGCTTTTAAAACATTTAATTAATTAGTGAAAATATAGGTTATTGGTTTGTAGTTTTGAGACAGACTCATCAAAAAAATCTCAGACCAAGAATTAATGACTCATGATTATGGCAAAACATAAGAAACCAACAATAAATTTTAATTGCATATGCTTAATAACTTAACAGCTATTTAAAAAAAGATATTTCTTTTGTCTCAACTTTGGAATATTTTACTGTTAAATGACTAAGAAGATGATTGGTGTTATTTTGTGACAAGTATAAATATAATGTTAATATTCTTCTTTATATTTCCAGCATGATTCTATCGATAGTTACAGAAAATACTTCCATGATATTATTGGGTAAGATGGTTATATTCTGCTGATCTCAAATATATAAAGTTACAGTATTGCCAACCTGCACTAAACATATTACTGTACTAACAAACAGCAGGTGTCTAAGTTGAAATGTAGGTCTAATGACTGTCAAGTATATAATTTCAATTTTAAAAAGTTCTTTATGCTTCAGAAATGAATATGTTGTCAGTTGATAAAGTTACGGGAGTTCAGCTGTACAATAATTTAATTATGAGTGCTTGGCTTGAGTGATTTATTGGTTCACAAGCAATTAACAGTCTATGCTTCCTCAACTGATGACGTAGAAGAACATATTTTGATGTCAATAATACATTTTCTGATCGATTGGTGGGACTTGAATTCACTATCTAGAGTGAGGGGCTGGTAAACACTCAACTAAGTAGAAATAGTACATGTGAATCAACATACAATTATTTGGGGGATTGTTAATTGTTTGAATGAAATTTCAGATTTTTTGTGGTTGAGGATCACATATTGAGTACAACTCAAGGTTTAGTGAACAGAGCATACATGGATGAATTATGGGAAACATCTGTGAGCAAGATAGTAGCTGTACTTCGAACAAACTCTGTAAGCTGTATACTGTTTTAATCTATCTAAAAGTACAGTGTCTACCCTTGCAGTCTGTATAGTTAGTTGTCTTGTGTTTGGTTTTAGTGGGTTAAGCACAGATTTTCTATGATATTTCAACCAGTTTACCTAACCATTTTTGTACGCCCGTTTGAAAACAGGTCGTATTATGGGAACACCCATGGCAGGCGGGCGGCTTCCACAACGGTGTTCGCTCTCTAATTCAAACAGTTTTATTTAATGTTTATGGCCATGAGACCTTGGTCATGTTTGATAACCAGCCCAATCGGCCCAGTCACTTCAGAGTTATGCCCCTTGACAGGCATATTTTTTGCCCTGGCACTCTTGTGTCTGGACTGTTTTCTTACCAGTACTAACATACCCTTCCACAATAAGCAGGCAGCTATTCCATGTATTGAGAAAAACATCACTATGACAAAACAAATATCTGGGTTTCAGATCCTGCACACATACTATTGGACCACAGCCACAGTCCAATACTATCTTGTGATAATTTTGTAATACTCAGGTTATATATTGTTGCTTATGGTCAAATCACTGTATAAAATAAAACAAATGGTAATTAGTGTATTTGAACTACAGTGTAACTTCTCCAGAGCAACACCCTTTGGGAGTAGCAAAAGTAGGTTGTTGTTGAGAGGTTGTTGCTCAATGTAGGTTAAATTAGTACTTAGATTATGCAGTTGGAAAAATCATGTTGTTGTTGAAAGGAGGTTGTTGCTCAAGGGAGGGCCGTCCAGGAGAGGTTTTACTGTATATGTAAAGATTAATGGTAAGGGGTGTACTGTATGGATATTTTTGCTATTTCCCAGGCACAGTGTAATGAAGGCAGTATGATGTTAGAGATTAAAAAGTTGATTGTGTTGTTTTGTCATACACTCAAGGTAAGAGACATTTTATCATAAGGTAAGAGACATTTTATCATTTAAATGTTGATTTGATTATTTAAAGTTTATATAGATTTGTATCAACTAGCCATTTTCACTTAAAAAACTGTACTTAGTCTGTAGAAGAAACATGGTATTTATATGTCCCTGCCATTCGAAGGGCATGGTTGTTACTCCTGTCCGTCCAAATTTTGGTTTCCAAGGAACATTTTTTGGATTTGTTTCATATTTTACATGACAGTGTATAATCATAAAATACAGTTCAAGTTTGATTTTGTAAAATTCAAAAATTTTCACAGGAGTTACGGCCCCTTATTGACATCTTGTCCCAGGTGGGGTTCAAACAAACAGCGGTGGGGGCTAGTTTAAGTTATTACTTGTCAGAGATCATAACCACTAGACCCGTGAGGCCCTTTTTATTTTATTTTCTCATAAGGTGTGTATCTTGTTTTCAGGGGTATGGTTTCAGTGTTGGTCATCTATTAGAGTTATTGTTGGAGTTGAGGTAAGTTTTCTTGCTTTAAAGTAATTAAGATAAATAATTATTTAGCACTAAAAGGAATGAAATTTGGTTATTTGATATTAGTTAAGAACAATTTCTCAATACATTAAGTGTTGCAAAATTGCATTACATTGATGGGCGAGTAAAATCACTTTTGTAGTTTTGAACATTTCAGTCGAAAATTTGTTTGTTCTGAATTGGGAAAAGTTGTATCAATCTTGTATTTGAAATTGGTCTGTTTACCAGTACAGTCAAATCTGTGTTAGTGGCCACCTTCAAATAAAGGCCACCCTGTGAATATAGGTCATTCTTTTAAAATCCATCATTGCTTATTCAGAACAAAATGACTTACAAATAAAGGCCACCAGTCAATAATGGCCACATGTTGTCTTCTCCAAGGGTGGCATTTGTTCACAGGTTTGACTGTACCAGATAAATATACTTATCTACTATGTTTCTCATATTGTTGGTGTTTGTTACAGAGATCAGTACAGCGATACATTGACTAGACAGTGGGTGGGGGTATTTAATGGTATATTTGCTGAAGACAACTACACCCCTATATACATAGAAAGTGAGATGGAGTATATTACTGTGATAACTCAGTTCCCATTCCAGGATGACGAAATGCAACAGGTAGATATTATTATGTTACATGTTATATTGTCTGTCCATCTGTCTGTCTGTGTGATGAGTGTCACACTTAATATGATCATACAAGTAGTACACTAGTATTATGTTATATCCATCAATATCTCTGTTCATCAATTCTTATATCTGATGATTGAATTAAACTTATCACTAAAGATATTTATACGTAGGAAATACTTTTTAAGATCAACTGTTTGAAGAATATGGAGAGCTATTGCAGTTGCCTAAATTCTTGCAACTTTAAATACTACATAGATATTGTCTTTTAGACAAAAGTTTGTTTATTAATAATCACTGACAGAAGTCGAATATGCTGTCTTACCAACAGCTCTTGTTGTCCTTTAGAATCAACATTTCAGTTTGTTTCAAATTTTCAATATTTGAATTATTTATTTTCAGTCTGCATATCCGAAGAGATTTCCTTTCTCCGAATTTGTTCCTAATGTATATAATCAAGTTAAGGAATATATAAATGCCTGCCTAAAATTCTCTGCTGATTTACACTTAAGGTAAGAGCTAGGGAGTTGAAATAGGATGAAAGACTATCTTACGTTGTTTTTATATATACTGTGGAATCATTAATTTTCGTTGGTGTTTTAATTTCGTGGATTTCAAGGGTCAGCTCATCCACGAAATCAAATCCCCACGAATTTAAATGCAGAAATAAGGCTTTTTTCAAAAATAAAAATCCACAAATTTATGTCCCCACGTAATAGCCATTTTAGTTAAAACCACGAAAATTAAGCCCAATGAAAATAAATGAAAATACAGTATCTAGATAGTCTTACAGGTATTCTTTATTTCATTACAGACAACTTGGAGTTTCATTAATCAAAATGTTCAGTTCAGCTTATTCACATTATAGACAAATACATGCCTTAGGTGAAATTAACAAACATAATAAATATATATATACATATACACAGAACAGTGCAAATGTAACATTAAATAATCAAAATGAATGGATTAACTGTTGAAAACAAGATAGTAGCTGTATATTGGGCAAAATATCTTTTACATATTGTTTACTTGGTAAGAAATTGATGAGAAATTGCAATACCTTTATTATTGTATCTCTATTAACCTAATGAAGTATTTGAAATTAAAAACTTTAGGAGTATAAGGAAGAGTATATTTTATGACAGAGTATATTGATTTTTTATTTTGACAATTATATTTTACAGTCATACAGAAATTGATGATATGATCAGAAAATCGACCAACTTGTTGTTAACACGTACATTAAGTGCATGTTTATCTTCACTTATCAAGAAACCAAACCTTAGTCTACTACAGGTAAACAATTCCAATGATTTATTTGAATTGAAACCTTAGTCTACTACAGGTAAACAATTCCGATGATTTATTTGAATTGAATTTGATTCTGAGGTGGCTGCTAACACAGGTTTGACTCTGTATGTTTCAGTGTTATATTCAATCTAATGTTTGATTTACATGCAGGTCATTGTATTAATAATTCATCCTTGCAGATTCAGTTTTGTAGGTCAGTCATTACATATTTATATCCAACTTGTTTCAATTGTTGAAGATGTTGAATTAAATATTTTATTAATCTTATTCCATTGCAGAATTAATTGCATTCTTTTTGACATTATTTCAGTTAATACAGATATCTATAAATATGAATTATCTGGAGAAATCATGTAGTCACCTTGAAGATTATATCTCAAATATTACTGGGTAAGTCATAATAAACTTTATTATATTTTTGTTATATTACACAACCATTGATAGGGGCCTGCATGGTCTAGTTATTGTATTCTTTTACAGATATTCACTATCTCTCCATCTCTATGATTTTGAATCCCAACCTGGACCAGAAAAAAAATCATATATGAGGAAGCTATTCAACTAGCTTCAGGAAAACCAGTGAATCTACCTAGTGTTCTTACCCTGTTACACATGAATTTCACTAAATTTCAAATGCATTTTTCTATATTTTTTTAATGTTACCATACAACCAGAACAAAGCCCACTACTATTGATAAATAATATTGATGTATAAATAATTTTTATGAGATTTAAATTCATGTTGTTAGATATGAAATATGAGCATATTATTCATTACTGCTTTTAGTGCTGAGAAGGACAGTGTTCATGCAGCCAGATTACATGGAACATCTATGTTCAAGGTAACGTGTCTATAAATATGATGAACTTTCCTGACTTGAGATTTAGGAGTAGAAAAAATAGACATATTTAAGATTACTTGTCCACATTAATTAGGATAGGTGTGATGAGATGAGTTTTATTGTTTTACTGAGGTACAAATTATCTTTATATATTTTCATTGTTTGCACCCTTTCAGATAAAAAATACTTTCCGTTTTTAAACCATACCAGAATGCATGGCCTTTATCCAATACAAACTGGTTGTTCATCATATTTTGTTCTGTCCAATTACATTTTTAATGCAGAGCAGACTGCATGGAAATATTGTGTATTTCAAAATTGCCATTTATTTTAACAATGCAATATCAGAAGAAAAAAAATTAATAAAAAAAATACCTACCTACCTACCCACCTCTGGAAATTAGGGTTGGAGCACTACAAACAAACACTTTTTTAATGATGGCCTGAGTTTAGTTCAATGTTACTGATTCAAGATTGTTTGATGAAATCAGAATTTGGAAGTTATTGTAATTTTTATATCTTAAATACAGTAAAAACTCACTTAATATTTAGGGTAGAATAAGCCTGATTATTTTAGTCTCATAAGTGATTATATTGATGAAGGTTTTAGGGTTACTGGTACATTGTGTTACTGCATGTAGCTTGTATGTTGTAATGTTCACACTCTGTTCTATTTCAGGATGCAAGGAGTGAAGCTGAAGATTATATCTACAAGAAACTTAACAATAAAATTGATGAGTTCTTAGAGCTTGGTAAGGATTTCATGTTCTGTGACCAGTTTACATTCTCATTGATTCTAATTTATTTTAAACTTCCTTATTTCTGTTTCCAAGGCGGTGGTCCAGTGGTTAGTGGGCGGGATTTGTAACCTGGCGATCCAGCTAGGTCACACCTTTTCATGGAAGTTTGACCACAATGTTGATTTTCCTCCACTTGTGGGGAAATTGTTGATTCCTAGTGGAGGGGTAACTTAGTACTGGTTAGAATATTGTCCAGGAAAACCGGTTAAATGAACCGACCGCTATATATTCCTGAAAAACTGCTGGAAAAGGCGTTAAACCCAAATTAATAAAGAAATAATTCTGTTTCAAAACCATTTGGTTTCAAAACGCCCTGCTATTAATCCTTGCCAGATTCATTTGAATTGTACTGTATTCAGAATAAGGTATTAGTTTATCACTGTTTGTGTTTTTTTATCACAAAAGGTCTCACTTATTATACATTCAGGTCAAGTAATCAAACCCTTTATCTCTGTGATTATAGATCATGTGGGACATTTATCATGTATGCAGGGATATTCATGGTTACGCTATGAATTTGTCCTGTTTTCGAAGTATGTACCTATCTAGTTAGTTAACCACTACTTATAGGTAAATATGGCATAAAGTATGAGAAGAAAACCTATTCAAAGGTTGTTGAAGGAAATAACTTATACAGTATAGTGATGCGAAATTCTGTGTTAGAATACTGATAACACAGCCGAGAAAGTGGCTTTTAATAGTTGGGTATAAAGAGTGTGTTTATATGGTAATTGTCTAGTGTTGATGTATAATATTTTATATTACAGCTGCCTATACATGGACTTTAACGGAAGCTTCTAGTCACCCGAGTGGATACTTAATGGACTTGATTGCTTTCTTACAAAGTATATTTATGTCCTTTACAAATTTACCTGTGAGTATAAAATCTTTTTAACCTACATATATTTTATTATTATATATATTGTCTTTGTATTTAAGTTACCAATACTATTATTATTGTTGCTGTCATTGATAATGATGAAATATGTGAATCATGTGACAAGAATTCTAAGTCATGTGATATTCGTGTTCTAAGTGTGTCCACTTAATACTAGTAACTTATATAGAAATAATTTCTTTTATCTTATTTGAGTTAGTAAACTTAGATTCAATTTTATGTTGAACGGAATGAAATTCCTGACTTAATTTTATTTTTACTATATCTAAGTCAATAGAGATTTTCAACCTTGCATTGTGTGATATTTTATTATAGGGTTATTCCATTTGCATGAATAGAATTAAGGTCATCTATAAAGTGTGGACATGTATACAAACTTTACATGGCACTGTTCAGTTAGTACCATGTATAAAGCAAACAACATCTGTTATTAATTTTTTGTGTTGATTAATTGATCAATAAATATTCCATGCTCCAATTAAAATGTGATTATATGTGAAAGCCTTTATTTGATAAGCCTACTAATACACATATAAATATAAATGCACTTATGAGATGACCTAATTCTATATTGTATATTTGGTTTTTATCACAGAGATTATTTTGTCCTGTCAGGGTAATATCAGTATTTATGTTTGGTTTGATTCATTTACGCTGTATTGTGTTTTGTTGTTTCTGTTTAAATTCCATTTTACCATATCAATAGTCAATACATGTGATTTTGTGCCATATTGACCAAGTGATTTCTGTATATACATATATAAGTATCAGTGTTTGTAATGTGCCTATCTCTCCCTTGGCTATGTGCTGACATGACATATTTAAGTGATAGAGATGTTTTTGACCAGTAATTAATAATACCCTACCACTGTGAGTTATAATACCAGCAGGGCCAGATAAACTTAATATGTAAGGATTTTGTCCAGCTATCTTACAAAGGTGGGTGGTTCTTTTCATGTGTATACCTGGGATTTTCTTACTCTGTTAGAGCTGGAGAATCTTTAAATTACCCTGGCTGTTGGTATAGCATTAAACCCCAGTGAAAAAAGTAGAGATTACTCTGAATTCATAAAATTATTCAAGACTTTTTTTGCTAACTTTAGTCGTTTGTTGGTTTGACTAGGTATTTTTGAGTATATAATGTTAATAACATTATTTCATATCTATGGCCCCAGATATGAAGTATATTGGGGCTATATTCGATTCATGCTTGTTGGTCGGTATGTCTGTCGGTCTGTGTGTTGTCACCAAAATTTGTCTGGACAATTTCTCAGCAACTACTAGTACTTACAGAAATTCAATGAAACTTCATAAAAAGTGATAAGTAGTAAGTCTAGTTGTGAATTGTTTGGCTTAATTTCACAGAGTTATGGCCCTTTATTTTTTCATACAATGTATATATGATAGGCAGATTTTGTTTCGGACTATTTCTCAGCAGGGATTCTATTAAACTTCACAGTTCTATGTGATGAGTACTGGTAGTCAGCCAAATTGTGCATGTTCTCAGCAGGTTTTGTCCATGTTAATTTTTCATGAGTTATAGCCCTTTGTTCCTTTTTATATAATGTTTAATATTATAGAAGATGTCTGGGCTATTTCTAAGCAAATATTCGCAGGTATTCAATTTTTGTTTAAAAGGGCGACTGTTTTATTTCCCTTTGTAAAATGTAACAAAAAATGTACCAAGGCGGCATCGGGGGGTATTCATTACCTTCAGTGATAGCTCTAGTTTATTTAATTAACATGCTTAGTTATATTGTATTGACAGACAACATCAGATAGACTTTGGGTTTGTGTTCATAGTAACCTTTCTCCAGAATTGTATGCAATTTTATACAAGCTTGAAAAAAGTCCTTTATTTACGATCATCAACGTCCTCTGCAGATTTACCAAATTACAAACAATACCCTGGCACAGCATACTATTACATACACAAATGTCTCATTATCTCCACCCTTTAGTGTTCAGGGTTAATTTCTTATGTAAAAGTTGGTTACAGGTGAGTTCAGATAGACTGGTTTTGGAGTGTTTAGTTTCTCAAGACTAAAATGAAGCAGAACATTTTTCTGATTGAGTGAACAACATAACAAACTCATACCGTAATTTTAGGGTAAATCTCCTAATATGTTGTTTTGATGACACTTTTTGTATGTGTTCTTATTCCTTGCAGTCTTAGAATACATCTATAGAAAAGAAACAATATAAAGTGACACAAAGTAGTGTTAGTGTTGATTTATGATAATGACAAATGTCTGATTGTTTTGAGAGCCTCTGGCCTGTACATATATATATATATCATGTGCAAACACCATGAGCCATTTGTAACCATTTACTTACCTGCATACATGTTCCTTACTGACACATAGTGTATTATGTATATTATGATTTATCAGGCTATGGTGACGACAGTACCGGTGAGAGACTAAACCTGCCTTGATTCTTTAACAACCTGTTGATTTATCAATACCTTAGTTACTACACTCATAATTTGTCTGTGTTGTCTGAGAAACAGTTATAGAGTATAAATATGTAGAGACCGAATCCTGGTTTGTATCATAAAGTTGACAGTTTATTGTCTTTTATCGCAGCGGATGTACAAATTTGTCCGATTGTTAGGTGATATATCAACTTCTGTGAATACGCTGACTGAATTTGTTAATCATTATTTTGAAGTTGATCAATTCTCGTTTCAACCTAACTTTAAATGGCAACAATTGATTTATTGTACGTACCGGTAACAGCATATTTCTCAGTGTCTGTGTGCTAGTAGATAATTTGTGATATTTTACTTTATTGTTGGCTGTTGAAACATGTATAGTATCCAACAAATGCTGTTTTAAAGGTCAGGTCACATTTTATTATCATACACTCAATCCTGTCTAAGAGAACACCTCTGAATAAAGGCCACCCTGTGAATGAAGGCCACATTGTGTCTTTCCCAAAGGTGGCTTTTATTCACAGGTTTGACCGTAAATTTACTATACTATATTACTATATTCAAATTGATGATATTGTTACACAAGATAGTTAAAGAGAATCAGACATTGATTAATTTGTGTATTGTTTATACTTGATTTACTATTTCCATACAACACATCTCAATGTCAGATTGCATGTACATGTATTTGAATATGACCTTGTTATTGCTATATGACCTTTTGAATGTATTACTGTAATGTGATGAAATTGAGTACTTCCACTTGTCACCCTATAGTTAGTCGTATCTTTGATTTCTTCTAATGGTCTTCCAGCAATTTATATGCATATTTGAGTCTCTTACTTGCATAGAACAGGTGAAAGAAGAATTGTTTAATGCACTTTTTGGAGAAATTAGCAATGTTTAGTGTTAGATTCTATCCAACAATATTATGTTATGTACTATACACTACTTTCCCATTGCATGTTATTTTTTCTTTATTTTCAATATGTGATATTAATTAACTCTGATGTTCAGTTGCAACTTATTTTTGGTTAGTAAGTAAATCTACATACAAGCTTGATTCATGTAAAACACTGTTACATTTGTATCTTAAATGCAGTTAAGTGAAATATGGGTTGAATAATGGTATGCGCATATTTGTGCATGAACAGAATGCGGTATAAAATATTGACATGAGAATGTTCACTTTGTTGAATTATTGATAAGTCTATGTATGTTCAGTAGCATTTTCAACATACAGTCAAACTGTTTTAACGGCCACCTACAAATAAAGGCCACCCTATGAATAAAGACCATTCTTTTAAAAAACCTTCATTGATTATTTAGAACAAAATGACCTCCAAATAAAGGTCTCATTTTGTCATTCCCATGGGGTGGCTGTTGTTCACAGGTTTGACTGTTTATGTCCTTTTATTTGATTAGTTATGATTGTTTTATTACTGAAAACTATCAAGAGAGACTAACAACTGAAGTAATAATAATGTTAACGTTGGTCCATTCATGTCTGACAATTCCGTCATAGATCAAAACTGTTTTTAGCTTCTTTCTTGTCTGGCAACAATTCTATATCACAAGTCAGCGATAAACTTGCCTACTTATTGATTTACTCCACGTGGATATTTACTAGATGTGAGAAATGCTTTTGCTTTTGTCTTACATTATAATGCTGTTACAGTGATATCTGATATAGTGAAAATATTACATAATGCAGTAATCATTTCTCCCTACCAAGACATCAAGTATTTCCGTGTAATGGATATACTAAAAAAATTGATATTGTGAAGTACATGTAAACATTTCATTGCCTCCAAGTCACTCTTTATTTCAATATAATGAATACAATGTATAGTGAACTAAAATTTCGGTTCTACATGAATTCACTGTAGCAGTGGTCTACTGTATGTTGTTTCAGTAGTTAAGTGTTTTTGGATGTTAGTTTATCGTTGTCATATTGCAGGAGAAGGTGGCAAAGACTGCTTGTATGTCAGCGTGTAAACACATTGCTCAAAGTTTGATGAATTTTCTGCTAGATAACAATATTCAACAGATGACAACTTATGCATTACAACAATTTAGTCTGGATGTAATGGAATGTGAGAGTAAGTTTATATCTCTGTGTTTTGTGTCTTCTTGTAAGGCTGTAAAAAAAGTCTAGTTTATTTAAAGTTACTTGACCCAAATATATAAGGGTTGGCAGGTCTAATTTATTTCTAGTTTATTTTTCTTAAGATATTTTCGGTACTTATGCTGTACAATTCTTTCCCAATTATTTTCCTATTTTGATGTTAGACACTTCAGCGTTGACACCAAAAAATAACGTCAGTCTGGTAACGAAACAAAGCCATTTTTCTCTGGCCTTTTTTTATTGCTTTGTAAATTTATCATTGCATTTTATTGTACCTAAGAACTGATTTGGGAATTCACATTTTACATATATGGCTTTATTTAGATCATGTGTTGTACTTCATTTACAAGTCTGATATGACTTCATTTACATGTCTGATATGACTTCATTTACAAGTCTGATATGTCTCCACTTTGTATTCATGTCCTTTATGAATTGCTGATTTTTTTATTACATAATTATTTGCATCTGGTATTGAAATGAACAATGAAAATCTTGTAAGTATTGTCCAAGTAGACAATGAAGGGCACAGTATTAAGTTTCAAAACATCACATTTCTATACATTTGTATTTCCATTTATAGAGTTTACTGCATCTGATACTCTGCCAGGCTTCAATGATGGTACATTACAGCTTGCATTTGTTGATCTTAGACAGGTAATTACTTTGAAATTTATGTTATAAAATACTTTTAACAAATAAATCTGTTCAGTTGACATCATAACAGGAATGCCTAAATGAGGATATTTTGTGGTTATACATTGATTTGTATTAGGGCTGTCCCGATATGGTCGTGTACCGGTGCGTACCGGTACAGTGCTAAACGATATGCTCATCGTATCGGAAGGTCCCGTATTGGCCGTATCGCATTTTTTTTGCTTTTACATTAAACTCTCCTAGAATTTTTAACAAATGAACTAGATTTACAAATTTATTCTCAATTAATCGTCGATAAAGCTTCGGGATTCCATCATAAGCAGACCATGATTTAATTCAAGTTCCGATATGAGTTTTGGTGCTTAACAATTATAGCAATTAATAAATTTCAACGGATAACTAGGACTTTCTAGCACCAAACAAGTGTGAAGATTTAAAAAAACACTAATATTACAACGTTTTTCATTACTTTAAAATACTTTAATATCGTATCGTAGATATCGCATATCCAAAGTACCGTATCGCAATGCGTATCGTATCGGCTGAGATCTGTATCGGGACAGCCCTAATTTGTATATTTCACTTTAGTTTGAATGAGTGACCACTAACTGGTCTTATCAATTGATGGAAATGATTTACTAACTCTAATAATTTTGGTTGAACCCTTTTGTGATGAGGCAGAGCCTGACATAGTTGCTGCAATTATGGTTTGTTTGGTATGTGTGTGTCCGTCCGTCCGTCCATCAGTTTATGCTTTTCCAGACCAGTACTCATTAGATCTTAGAATTTAGATTAGTGATGGAGTGTCATCCATTGGATTCATGCATGTATCTCAAGGGTCAAGGTCACACTTTAAGGTAAATATTGATGTAAAAAATGGGTCTAAGACAGCTTATCTGGTCCATTATAAAGATGTGGACTTAACATGTTACCCTCGAGCTGCTAGTACTATATGTTTTATTTCTATTTTCAGCTGTTAGATCTGTTCCTAAAAGATGAATGGTCAGTTTACCTGGCTGAATATGGAAATCCTAAAGCCAAGTATATCCGTGTTAAACCAAATGTGGCTATCAGCATCATGGAGAAGTAGGAATTTTATGTATTTCCATTTTACGTATCTGGGATATATCCGGCAGATTAAATGATCACAGGGTTTATTGATGTGAAATGTGTATATTAGTTGAAAATCTGAGGGGGGGGGGGGCTGAGGGATGTTGACAAGCCTATCCCTCTTAAATGTCCAGTTGAATAAATATTGATGCATTGCTATATTGGAATTTTCAGTATACAGCCAAACATGTGAACAATGGCCAACCTTGGGAAAGACATAATGTGACCTTTATTGACAGCTAGCCTTTATACTTGGGGGTATTTAAATTTTGAACTGAATAATCTCTGACAGTTATTAATGGCCTATTCACAGGGTGGCCTTTATTCAGAGGTATTGGCAGCCGCTACAATAGGTTGACTGTTTTACCATGTATTGTAACAATTCAAATATTCTATTTCTTTAATGTTATTCAGGTTGAGTAATGCTGAGAAGAAGAAGAACAAAGTATTTGCATCATTAAAGAAGAATGAGAGAGATAAGAAAAAACTACAAGAGGTTGTACTGAAGCAGTTGAAGGGCTTAGTGAACGGTCAGACACAATCATCTCATAGCTGATATACCTGTGATCATCATTCTACATGATATTAATGTTTTATACTTGCCCAGAGTTTTATAATCCTCAAAATGTGTGATTGTTTAACCCACAGTCTGACGCTTAATGCTTGAATGTAGCGTTATCTTAAATACTTTAGTATTTAAGCCGGTATACCGCCGACGATGGGATGTGACATTATTGCTGCAACCTCCAATTCAATGACTATTTCATACGCTCCGTATAGCCATGAAACTATCACATAATAAGGTTTATATAAGGTCACCTGACTGTGTTATACGATTCCTAGCTTCCAATAAAATGTACCTTCAGATTTTTGTGCAATTTAATACTGATCTTGTATGTCTGATAGACATTGATGTAAGTAAAAGCATTCGGGTCATGAGAATCTGATAGCCTAGTCTACTTCTGTACATATTCATCCATCTAGACTCTTTCATTTAGACTCAGATGATATGATGTGCAGGTAGTGTTTTCTTTGCAAATGGCTTTTGTTGAACATACTTAATTCTATGAAACTGACTTGCACATAAAAAATTATTTGACTTTGTTTTTCTGTTTATAACCTTAATTAGGTCAGTTAATGAGATTTGCTTCATTGATACATCTTTTTATTATTTGATCTTTGACTCTGAATAAAGTAATATTGCTCTCCACATCAGATGTGGACCATTGTTCAGTGGTAGAAGTATTGATAGTTTAGTTTTTGAATGGCTAGGAGGAGGAAGTATGACAGATCACCATTGTCGAATGGTTCGTCTTGGCATTATTACTGGGTTGTAAACAAATGTGAAATATCTGTACTACAAAGAATTCCTTTAATCTCAGTATTTCATTGAATAAAAAACTCATTCCTGTATTTGTTAAGTGGGACTGGGTTATTGTGTTTTGTATGTTCTTAAATCAACCTTCTTGCAACTTGTTTACTACGCCAGTATGTTCAGTGATGGACTGATAGACTGTTAATTGTGTGGTTAAAATGGGCTGGTGTGTTATTTCATTGTAAGTCTTTCTGAATGTAATCCAGTCATTGTTACTTTTACCCCCATCTTTCGGCTTAATTTTGATGAAACTAATTGCTTGAAGTGGCTTCTCAGCTTAACAAGAAGAGTATTAATGCAATCTTCTCACAAGTTCTTCCAGTCTGCACTTGTTGTTGGGTATATACATTGTGTAAGTAAAGAAATTAATAACTAGAAAAACTACAAAGTAATTCATAACAAGATGAGCCTTTAATGTGATATATTTGTATTGTTGTTACACCATGTGCTTGTTTAATTGTATTTACTATTATACAAGGCCAGAAAAAAATGGTCATGGTTCTGGTTCCCTGATCATCACTTATATTGGCACCAACCTTCAGATTCTATTGACATAATTGTAAGTATGAAAACAATTGGAGATCAATTGTTAACTTAGGAGTTGAGGAAGGAGTGTGTTTTGACTTATCAATATCTAACTTTTTTGGGTCAGGTTATTCTAAACATGACAATTTTTTTCTAGCCTAAGTTTGTGATATTATATTGAAAGATGAGATCAAATATGTATACACCTGAACACATGCTGCTTGAAGTGTATTCAAATATTTGATATACATGTACATTTATAAATATATTTATTACATTATGTTTTGTTGTAATTTAGTTTATACTTTTCATTAGTTTTAGTATGAACTTATTTTATTTAGCAAAATTACAAACAGGTGTTAGTAAATATTACAATTAAGTTTATGGATTGGAAAACAGTTACTTCCATTAGATCTAAGAAGAGGACGTGTAAAATATGAAATAAATGTTTTCAAGTCAAGCCTATAAATTGAAATACACTATATGTTAATCATCTTCTGTATTGGAGACTTTTCTTTCATGTTGTTGAAAAGTAATACAGAGTCAACCTTATCTATGAATATATTAAGTGCTATTAAATGCTCATAAATTTCTGTTTATTATGTGCGTAGATGTAAGTAGCATGTTTCAAAGCTGAATTTTGTTAGATATTTAAGCTATGCAATTCTTGTATTTTACTTTGTGTTCAAGTTAAGATGTTATTAGTTGTATGTCTGAGATTCATATGGTCAGTCAAACCTGTGAACAAAGGCCACCTCTGGTAAAGACGAATGTGACTTTTATTTGGAGGTCATTTTGTTCTAAATAATCAATGACATGAAATGTTCATAAAAACAGCCTTTATTCACAGGGTGGCCTTTATTCAGAAGTGGTCCCTAACACAGGTTTTACTGTATTTATCAATGTTTCTTAAGAGATGTAGATTAGTATATATATAAGAAAATAAGTCATTGAAGTATTTCCTCTCTGATCAGAATTAGAAGTCTCTAGTTTTTGTTCTATCTTGTAAGTCCCGAGAAAATTTGAGATTAGAAAATATTTATTTATTAATAAGATTTTTTTCTCTCCATATTTTGATTTCTCTGATAATTTTTCCATGTAATTACCTAAAGTTTTATTCAGCTGGACTGAATTTTAAGATATATTAGATGAGATATTCATTTTATGTTACTTTAATTCTAATGTTTATGAAATTACACTATGATAAATATCAGTGAAAAAATTAATCAACACATTGTAGTCAAATTTTTATCATTTTAGGGCGGGAGGGGATAATGTTGCTGCAAGTTGTTTGACTATTTTATAGCTGTGATATATGTCAGTGATAACATATATACATAGAGTGCACAGTCTGAAGGAACATACATGATAGCTATATTTCAGACATATTTAAAAACTATGTCAAAACGAAGTTACCTATCTGATGTAATGATACTTCTGTAAAAGACACCACTCTCCTTTTTTATGCCCCTGGGGTTACTGTAAGTCAAGCTGCCACCAGGGGTGTATGCGTTCATTGAATGCAGCTTCTTGTTTGAATCATGTTGCCATTAATTTTGTGTTCAATTAACTCAATGTCAATAACTCCAGATTGTCACCAAGTTGTCTATCTTGATTACAGACATTGTTAGTCTGAAGTTATTGAGGTTGAATTTTGCTGTGTAAATTTCATTTCTGCTGTTAATGAATTTCTGCATGATATCTGTTACTGTACTTGTTTTCAATATTCATTATATACATGTATTGTGGCATATTTATTACAAAATAAGTCTTAACCTGTTTTTTGTTATTCATCTGCTAAATAAAATTCTTTCTATGATTGACCAATGATTTATTGTTTGTTATGTCAAGTAACTAAAAAGCAAAACTGAAATATTGACTGCAGGTAGACAATTTAATAATTACGTAGATAACATGCTGATGTCACATGACCAGTTTGGGATTACATGCCCAGTGATACTTAGACAGTGTGTGATCAATTGTTATTTACTAATTCAAACATAAATTACTTATATTTCTAATTATTTACATATATGAAAATCTCACAAAGAATGAAGACAAATAAAAGAAGTAGTGCATTAAATTTAAGTATAATTACTTAATATCCTAAAAAAGAAAACAACAAATAATAATAAAGTATTATTGTTATGACGTAAATGATAATATTTGAGTCAACAACACATCATAATTATTATCATCAAGTAAGTTATAAAATGTTCACATAAATACAAGATTGTATTGTCATAACATTACAGTATAACTAGCATTCATATATCCACAATTTTCTGACTAAACATCAGGGGCCTGTTTCATCAACACGAAAATGTTAAAAACCTTGTTAATGGTATAAATATCAGACATCAGCCTATCCCAGCTGATAATAGTTCTCCATAACAATTAATTGATAAAATACATTTATACTTTCAAACAAGGGATAGCAATATTTTTAAAGTTTAAAACATCTTGGCTAAGGTATGTCTACAAAACAGGCCCCAGATCTGCCTTATTAACACACTCTTTGATGGTACACAATCCAAACATGTAATAATAAAATATTCTGTAACTTTCAACCAGTAAATTAAACTCAAACAAACTATATGTGTATCTGTAGTAAATCATTCGTAATCAACTTTAAAAAAGCAAACCAACTTTCTTTCATTTTACTTGTAAGACAAGTTTTGTCATTTACACATAATTTCATTATGTATGACAAACATATCATACAAAATAAATAATATCACAGAATGTTAACATAATAAATGTCAGTATTAATACACCTGGCAACCAATAGAACAGACTTGTAATTTAAGATTTACACAGAACAATAAAACATGCACTTTTTACTGAAAAAACAAAAAACTATTGCAATTTTACATAGAAATTAAATATAAATGCTTTTTAATATGATATATGCCCATGTTTACCAGTACATAAAATCCTGAACAGGTGTTCCCTGATATTTGAAAAAAATACCCTTTGTAGAGAAATCATTGATCAAATAACCGTCATGCAATTATATATATATTGTACTCAATAGTGAATTTCTGATTGGCAACAAATAAGATTTCTTGTTAGGTTAAAAATTCAATCATAAAATACAACAAGTATGATGGCTAGAAAAATAAGAGCTGCCTAATGACTTGTGTCAACTTTACAGAAATTCAGGGATGAGATTTTACCTCGACTGTAATGCCTGATGGACTGAAAAATACACATATTCTACGTTTAGTTTAATGTCTCTGGCTCATCCAATTAAAAAAACTCAAGACGTTTACATCTGGGCATTCTGGCCAACTATGACAGCTAAAAATAAAATAACTAGATCATCACCAAGTTGGCCCCTAAACCCCTTAACGATATATTTCAGCCCTTCTGTTTCAAACTCAATGACATCACTATAGTCGGATATTCAGGGTCACTTTGCTACTTGGTAACCACTATCACATTTGATTTTAAAAACAAAAATTTGAATCCTAAGATGAAAAATCATCCATATCTTTATATACCATTCTTTCAGGTTTGTGCTCTACAGACCATAAATATGGTAGATACTTTGGTTGCATAATATCAACAAAATGTTGCCTCCACATTTTCTCAAATTCTAACAAGCCACCATCTTTGTCCATGTAATGTTCAACCACCTTTTTTCCATGAGGAACAAATTTAGCATTATTGACCCTGAAATAATAACACACAAGTAGATGTAGCATTTGTTATTACTGAAGAGTAAATTATCAATATTACAGTTGGCAATATTGTTGAAACCTGCCAATGAACAAAACAAGCTGAACAAAGATTCGAACTTAAAAAACTTGTCACTAGAAAAGCTGTAACAGATTTGTATATGGTAAACAAAGTTGATCAGATTAAATAAAATCAAACTTTGATTCAGAACTCTTTTCTCACAGGCATTTAACTTGCACCAATAAACAGGGTCACGGCTATAACAGTAGAGTAAGTCTTACATGTGTTAACCTGGGTAGAACAACTCACCTCTGTAAACAAACTGAAGAGCTTACTCACATGTGACATTATATCCCAGGTATGATTCAAACTCACCTCTGGGCTAGTGATTACTAATCAGTAAACATTACCACTTTACCACAGAAATTGATCTTCTTTAAAATGTTAGAGACAAAGGCAAAATAAAATGGAATAATATCCTGGCATTAAGGTATTTCTCATCCATTCATTATAACAATGGTGGATTATTTCTGGTACCTAAAATTTCATTAAGGGTCTATAATAGACTAGTATATATACTTACTTAGGTTCTAATGACATAGCCTGCTCTAGAAGATCTTTTGATAAAGATTGTACTCCATAGAAACGTTTTACAGTCTCCTCTAATATGACAACTCTATTCTCAGGTATTTGATTTCGACTTTTCAGTAATGCTCTGGTTAATACAAAAAAAAATATTTCCATTTATCTATTTGGTTTTTACATTGTTTTTTCAGTTATATATGGCAGCTTATTAACCTAACAAGTTTTCCTGGAAGGTCTAACCAGTACTAACTTCCCTACCACAAGGAACAGGCAACTTCTTCGTATGTGGAGGAAAATGTTGTCAAATTTTCACAGAAGTGTATGACCTGCAGCTACTGGTAAACATGTAAAACGTACATGTACATATATGTACACATTATATTCCAATCAGTTTTCTTGCTTACACATAAGAAAGGTTTTAACTTAAATCTCCACCATTAAAGGACCAAATAATGTAGAGAATTCATGTTGTTAGTTATTCAGAAATCAGTTCTGGAAGAGGAGCATAACTTGCTATGCAAATATAATAAATGGGAAAAAGTACAATAAACTACTTTTTGAACTTTCAATAAAATGCCAAAATAGGATAAATTGTACAAATTTAAGCTCTTTCTAATGTGAACAAGTAAATCAAGGAATGACAACTAAATATGATTATATTTACTGTCCAGAACATTTTTCAAGCAGTGCTGTACCAGTAAATAAAATCTTTAAACAAGAGGGCCAAGATGGCCCTATATCGCTCACATGACAATCACTGTTCACTCATTAAAACATTGTTTTGAACCGGTGACCTAGTTTTTGACCCCAGATGACCCATGTTAGAACTTGTCCTACATATAAATAAGACAAACATTCTGACAAAATTTGGTGAAGATCCAATCAAAACCATGAAAACTACAGCATAGACAAGGTTTTCCTAAGATTTGACCTCATGACCTAGTTTTTGACTCCAGGCGACCTATGTTCGAATTTGTCTTACATATCATTAAGACAAACATTCTGACAAGGTTTGGTGAAGATACGATCAAAATTTGACATCTACAGTGTTAATAAGGTTTTCCTAAGATTTGACCTTGTGACCTGGTTTTTGACCCTAGGTGACCCATATCTGAACTTGTCCTTAATATCATTAAGACAAACAATCTGACAAGGTTTGGCCAAGATCCAATTAAAACCATGACATTTAGAGCTTTTACAAGATTTCTACCTAAGATTTGACCTGGTGACCCAGTTTTTGACCCCGGCTGACCCATGTTCAACCTTGACCCACATATCATTGAGGCAAACATTGTGACAAGTTTGGTGAAGATCCAATTAAAACTGTGACATCTACAGTGTTAACAAAGTTTTACTAAGATTTGACCTGCTGACCTAGTTATTGACCCCAGATGACCCATATTTATACTTGACCGTTATATCATTAAAACAAACGATTTGACAAAGTTTGGTGAAGATCCAATAATAACTGTGAAATCTACAGTGTTAACATGATTTTTCATAAGATTTGACCTAGCGACCTAGTTTTTGACCCAAGATGACCCATGTTCGAACTCGTCCAAGATATTATGAAGACAAACATTCTGACAAGGTTTCATGATCATCCAATCAAAACAGTGACTTCTAGAGTGTTCACAAGGTTTTCCAGCAATTTGCCCTAGTGACCTAGTTTTTCACCGGAAATGACCCATTATCAAACTGGACCTACATATTATTAAAATAAACATTCTGACAAAGTTTCATGAAGATCCAGTAAAAACAGTGATTTCTAAAGTGTTCACAAGGTTTTCCCTTATTTGGCCCTGGTGACCTAGTTTTTTACCCAAAATGGCCCAATATCGAACTCGTCCGAGATTTTGTTGATATTAACGTTCTGACCCAGTTTTGCTAAAATTGAGCTAAAAATGTGGCCCCTAGTGTGGTCACAACATAAAGTTTCACGACGCACGACGCACACCGCCGGACGGAGAGTGATCCTAATAGCTCACTTTGTCACTTTGTGACATGTGAGCTAAAAAGGATTCATACAATAAGATAACTATAATAATCTTACTTAGCAGCTGACACAACCTTCGCCAGATCTTGATCATAGTGACGATTGGAGTCCTTCCCAGAATCTAATGGTGCATTACATTCATGTGCGAGTCTATGTCGTAACTCCATCTCGTAATCAGAACATTTAAGATGACAGTTTATACACAGTAATAAAACATCATGTGAAGAATGGTCCTTAAGAATTGTAGGAAAATATCTGAAACATGACAAAGTAAATAAATTATACCAACTTTGGATACAGGGAACTATTATTTTTCCCAACTTAGCCCTTTACTTCAATGTAAGGATAAAGTGAAATTTGAATAAGGCTGAAGTAACTATCTGGGACTGTACAAACTCACAAGATTCATGCTCTACTTCATTAGCATTCAGAAATGTAACAAAAGTAGTATTTTAACTCAGCATGACTACTACACCAAGAAGGCCAAGATGGCCCTTGATCGCTCAGCTGAGAACAAAGGCACTATAATTAATGACCAGATAATATAGTTTCCATCTCTTATAACCCATTTTTACGTAGATTTTGAGATCAAAACCAACAATGAAGGTATACTACTGTTAAACAAGCTAAAATGTAGCAAATTTTCTAATCCAAGGGCCCATAACTCTGATCCGATTCCGCCAATAATTGTGATTGTCCAAGATCTTTTGGTTATACACATTTACTAAAAAAAATATTATTAGGATTGGTGATTAAATGAACGCACTAGAGTGTAAACAAACTCAAACATAGCAAAATTTCAAATTCAAGGGCACGTAACTCTTGAAGTTTTGGTCCGATTTCGCCCATAATTGAACTTGTGGACGGACGACGGATATTCATCGATCCTAAAATGAAGGTCTTAAGAAGAATAAGCTGTATGACGGGTTTACATTAATTTGTGACTGTAGAGATCCCTGTCTACACGGCAGTAGAACTATCTGTAATAAACTGATGTAGACCCATACAGAGTGCTATATATCAATACCAAGTAAATATCAATCAAGACATGTTTGACATACTTACATTTTAACTCGAGGGAAGAAATTGTAAAATCATGTTCAAGTATTACTAATTCTAACAAGGGCCATTTAACATGATATAACATACAGAAGAAGACCTTTTAATTTAAGAACAAAAAACATACTTTCTGTATTCTTTGGGTACAACTATTTTCCTGACATAGTCCTTCGTAGCACCACATACTACACACACATTTGCCTTCTCTTGTAGATAGTAATCTCTATCATTTCCTGGTTGATTTTTAGGTTCAAACTTTAACTGAACACAGACTGGATCATCATTTACTTTCACTGACAAAAAAAAGAACAATTATTATACTCATTATTCATTAATATAATCATAACATCTGAATTCTGAAATCCATACAATCCCGTGGTCCAGATATTTCTACCTCTGTTTCTATGTGAATTATACATATGGGAAGCTTTTTCAGTGTCCTGATCCCAACAACCAAGCCAAGTTGTGTGATAAGAAAATCACAGGAAATGGGCGACATGTGTATCGGTGCTTTACACTGGGCAAGATAAAGAACCAAGAAAATTTTTCAAAAAGGGATATAAATGCCTGGTTCTCCTGTAATCTCCTTTCCCCTCTCTCTAGGGTGACTCTGAAATGACCATAGCTGTCAATTGGGCCATTAAAACAACTAAGCTTAAACAGAGAAGCTTTAGAAACATGGCTTGATTTTTACACAATATGAAATATGGAAAATTAAAGTAGCTTGACTTCTATAGTGTGTATTGTTACTTGTTCGAGGGTCAAGAAGGAATTGTATGAAGACTGTGTAAACAAGATCATATATCACTTAAGCAAATATTCAAGAACTTCCTATGAATTAAATATAATGGCTAACAAATAACAAGTCAAACAATCATTATGTAATATGATACCAACACACTATCAGTATCATTCTGTTCATTTATGACTGTCGGTTCTGGTTACATTCTCATTAAAAATATAGTAGGTAGGTAGGGGAATTTCTTTTCTTGAAGGCGTACAGAAAGGTGAGAAATATCACACCATTTTTATCAAGAACTGATTGATAACCAAAGATGCATTGATCTATTCTACAGTATCGATATTAATAAGAGTTTTAAGATCATACAGTACAACCTCTCCAGAGCAGCCCTCTGTACTACTGTAGAGCAACAACCTCTCTATAACAACACCTTCACCTTCAAAATGTCCCTAAGCTGATATTTACAATAAATTTAACCTCTGTAGAGCAAAAACCTCTGAACAACGGTCAATATTTGCAGCTCCCACAGGGTGTTGCTCTACAAAGGTTGTACTGTACTAACAGATGAATGCTTTAGTGTTTAAATCTATACAAACTTACCTGCTAATCCTTTATTTAGGTACCATTCAGCTTTCCTGATATCACACAAGGTGAGACAGGTACCATCAGGAGCTAACAGTTGACAGTTAGAATATAATTCTCTTTTTCTAGTCATAAATGCTTTCTTTGCTGATTTTTGTCTGCCAGGACGATTTGTGGCAGGCGTATAAGATGAAGCCTAAAATATAAAACATGTTTGTTTCATCGGGTTTTCAACATTATTTCAGTCATATCGTGGCGGGTAGTTATTCTAACTAGCTCTCCAGGACTTCATTTAGGCCCTAACCAGTACTAACCACATTCTATCCATAAGCTGACAAGCTACCTCACATAATTCAGATGTGGAAGACATTTTAACATAGATATAAAACATGAAAATAAATGTATTCAAGTTTATCTAAAATTGATAAAGATCTTAAAGTTTACCATACTGGTAGTTGCAAGCAGGGCTGTCATGTTTACATGAGTAAATGATGACAATTTGGTTAGAGTCAATTAATGTTTAAAAACTTGATTGACCACTAAACTAAACTAAATGATCTACTACACTCAACAATATTCTGTTGTCATCTTCAACAAAGTGATAAAAGTATTTTACCTTAATTAACAATTCTATTCAAAGAATAAGAAAAAAAAACAAGGACTGGCACAGTAATGTAATATGGCATCTTTCCATGATAGGTATTTATCATTTTAAAGTATTCATCTTACAAACCTATCAAATATATTGAATTTCACACAACATTTTAACACAATAAACTTAACAGTTGCAATTGTTTTTACCTCTGAAGCATTGTCTGTGTCATTATCTTCACCAGAACTTACATCATCCGTAAGGAATAAACTAGCAGCTGTCTTACTTTTATATGGAACATCTACAACACCTGAATATATAAATGTAACCATTTTACAAGAACCGATGACTCCTGCGTGCCAATATATAAAAGTAACATAAGATTTGAGGTCACATATTTAGGACCTACGTGAAGATATTGAGTCAAATATGAAGGGCTTTTCCATCGGTTGTGTTAAGCAAAGGGAGAGAATCAGGTAGCGGAAAGAACATTTGACCAATGAACATAACTGTATCATAGTAACTCACAATTCAAAGAATCAAGCAAACTAAATACACAAAATTACTGACTAGAAATTTGTCTGGACAACACTAATGCCCCAGCTGAGAGCTAAGTCAAAAAGGGGCCATAACTCCTGTATATATGTTTTGGCCTGTATTTTAATATTATACTCCTTCATGAAAAATATGAAAACAATCTATGAAATATTTCTTGAGTTATTGCTTGGAAACAAAAAAATTGGACTGCGGGACAGACAGATGAAAATGAAGATCTAAACATATCTTTTTGCTATAGCTCTTATCTAACATACCTTGGCATAATGATCTAGCAATCTTCCATAAATTATCCACACTTGAACTAATAACAGTATCATAGTAGGTTTGACGTGATGATATACCAGCTAACTTCATGGATACAAGATGTAAAAATACATCAATACCAATCAATGCATCATCAGCAGCATAACTTATCTGAAATATCAAGGTGTAAGACAAAAATCCATGAATTTGAAAATACAAAAATGGAACAAAATTTTGGAATATGTTTTTGACAAATTTAAGAGCTACAATTCCAATTTGGCACCTCTTTACTGACTATGTCTGTCTTATATCAGAACGAAATTATCATCAGACTTGATTTAAAAATGATTGTAAACAGCAGATTGAAAACAGGCTTATCAGTGAAAGAGCAATCTTTATATTTCACCTCAAGCATTTGGTGCTACAGTGAGCTCAAAAATGAAAATCTACCAAATATGTATGAAGTATTACCTGATCATTTGACAAACTTTGAGCTTCCCAATCACCGCATCGTATCTTGCGATCTTTTATCATGGTAACTCCTAACACAGCCTCAGCTAATCCTTGCAAACTATGACTTGAGCTGTAGTATGGAAAAGGCATGCTTTTGTATTTGATTGATAATTCTTGTCCAAAACAAATTTTTAGGTCAGTTTCTGAACATAAAATAAATTTGACAGACTTATTTGTTTTGTTTGTTTATATCGAGTTTTATACCCCTTTTCAACAATCAGTGTCATATGAGGCAGACAGTTCACTGAACCATCATTCCTGGGAAGAACCTGTACTAGACTCCCATCCCTTGTAAGCAACTGCCTTCTTCCTCACATAAAAAGACATGGTAGGTAGCGGGGCTTGAACATGATCAGTGATAGGTTACAGTGATTTGTGATTAAGTCAATGACCTTAACCACTTGACTGAAGACATATATAATGTTCAGAGAGTAATTAGGTTCCAGAATTTGATAGTACATGCTTTGTATTGAGAAGAAAAGATGCCAATATCTGCTATCAAATTTCATTAGCAAATCATTATATGTAAGTTATCAGACCGTGTGACATTTGAACCATTTTAGTTCCCTTGAAGCATGGTATACCTTGAACAGATGTAAGTAAAATAATAATACACATTTAAGACTCTATCTCAGAAAACTACAGACTTAATCTGAAGCCAAAACTAAACAAATTAATTCCACGAGTCTTACTAAGTGAGTAGTGTCTGAAGTAATCTATTTAAAGCAGTACGTAGTCCAAACTATATTATTGTGTATGAAAATTAACAATTAAAAATTTAGACCAAATACACTGTCTCGAAAAATTTTACTAGTCTAAATAGAAATTTAATAGCAAGAGGTTTAGAGCTCACGGGTTAGTACATGTATATAGACTGTATGAATGCTCTTAGTCTGAGTGACAATGACTCATTGTGGTTATTTGCATTAGAATAAAGCAAGGATATGGTACACAGGGGTCTAACAAATGTCTAAATATATCCTACCATCTAAATCCTCTGATACGTGCTATAATATGTCTCAAGTCAACACAACCATTTACCACCAAACCATAATCCTTCATTAACTTCTTCCCATCATCTCTAGAGGCAACACCTAACTTCATTATACTGTAAGAAATAATGGAAAATGTTCATCTTAGCATGAGAAGATAAAAAGAAAATTTGATCAAAGACTATTAACGTGTGAGACTGACATGTATTTCTTTAAATTCCACTTTTTAATCCATAAATATTTGTATAATTTATAAAAATTGATTTCTTACTTTGCTTAACTGTCAACATAATATTACAAGCTTTTAAGAAACTTAAAACATCTTGTAACAAGTTGTTGATGAAGTTTATCACATACCATGTAACCCTTGTTTGATGGGATTCTGTGCTGCTTAAAAATAAACATTTCACAGTATGTGCAAGTTAAGTAGTACACAAGGTAATAAATAGAGTTATCAAAAAACCTTTTATCAGAGAGAAGTTGTGACAATGTGTCTGGAACTGATTCCATTCTAAATATTCTGACAAGAATGCAGAGTCCATCATGTGTAGCAAGCTGTATAAGAGACACAGGGAATCTAGTGCCTGCAAAAACCCACTCACAGTCAAATCCAACAGCCTGAAATGTGAGAAAATAATTATGTAATATTTCACTTATAGATTAGACCTTTTTTCAGTTTAATATCTCCTCTTGGTGTATAATCACTAGATGTCAAACAAACACTGTAAATTGGCATCTCTGATGACACATCAGAATGTGTCATAATCTTAACCAATAATTCCAAAACCCTTTATTGTTCATTTGTCTTAATTCATAATAAATTTTCACATATTTTTCAACCTTTTTACTTCATGAAGAAGGATTGTAAGTCATGATTTATTAGATAAGAGTTGTTGACATTTTTTAAGACAAACATACATATTAAGTTTAGAGAATATGAATCAACATTAAGTTTGATATACTGCACATACAACATAAAGTTCACAACAATTGAATTCCATAGATGAACATACCTTGATCACAGCTATCTTAGTAGCTAGAGTTGGGTAAATTCTATCCCAATCCTTAGTTGAGTTTACTACATGTATTTCTCTACAACTTTTGTATCTGAATCGCCATTTACTTTGAACACTCCGCAACTGTTTATACACTGTCCACAGCATCGCAGCTGGAAATAATTTGAAATAATACAAATCAAATCACTCTTGTAAGATATTCCTGACCATATTTTGGAACATTAATTTTCAATAACCTGGTCCTTAGTATGTAGTTTTTAAATCATTTATAAATAAGAATAGATAGCTGTATTTCAGACTTCACGAAAGGCAAACAAATCTGCCAGACATTCGGTCTGACAAGCTTGAAAATTCTGTCTGACCAAAAGGAAATCTGTCAAACCGAAAAAAGTAACCAAGTATAAATGCATATACATATACATCAGGTAAATAAGACACTGGACAGCCAGACAGAGGAGATAGGATTCATAACCTGATCAACACACAATTTATCAGATAAGTCTATCGCAAAGTCGGGTATTTAAATGGATTACAGTCTAACCGTCATCTTGCCAAACTGGCCACAAAAAAGTTAAAGCGGCCTCATATTTTGGTCAAACCGGCCACACTATGTTTTTATTCAGTCCTACCTGCCACAAAATAGTCAAACCGGCCACACAAAAAATAGATTTACCACTGATAACGTACTGTAAACACCCATGTATATGTCGCAGCAGTGTATAAGACGCAGGTAAAAAAAACAGCTGAAATCCTGGGGAAAAAAATCATGCAAGAACATATTTAACATCAAATCACATACCTACCAGCGGCATTGTGTCAATTTTATGCTGCCGTTGGTGTGACAGTCCCTCTGATATTTGTGTGATGTTGGCTAGCAGTTTAAAGATCACACATGTTTATGACCTGTTTGACATTTTAGCTGTGATTCAGTGCTTTATCAGTTTATGTCTAATAACAATAGATCAATAATAGTTTATATAAGGATTGTTGTGGATTTTATGTTTTACGAACATTAGGTAAGTGTGAAAAAAATACTTCAGAATCCATTTTGTTTAAGTCGTAGAAAATATGGGATTGAGGTCTACTGCCGTGTATAGGACGCACCAATTTTTTGGTCCCGATTTTGGAAGTAAAAAGTGCGTCATATACATGGGTGTTTACGGTATGAATTGAAATTTGAACGAATCGTATGAGTAATACTTTCATTTGTTTAGAAACTTGCATTTATATATGTATATAATTATTAACTGTACAAAAAAATGATGTGTAGGGATAACACTAACAGTTCATTATTCAATATAACATTTAAAGCAAAAAACCCTGCTGGTTATTGAATTGACATTTATCAAGGACTTATATACATACAAGTCCTTGCATTTATGTATGAACAGACATATAAATTGTAGTTACTTGTTGGAAACAATTCATGTCTTTTAACAATAGTCTTGGGTCAAATACGCAGGGCATTCAATAAAGAGAAGACATTAAGATTTAAACAGTGTTAAAATGTGCATGTGTAATAATATATCCGAAATGTCATCTATCCGAATTTATTAATATCAAATGACAAGAAACTTCCACATGAAAAACAGTGACAATACGAACCTCCAATACAAGCTGGGACAATTAAATTCTTTATTGAAACTCCCTCCATAGTGATGTAAACTTTAATACTCGCAGTTTCTGTACAATTCACAATGCAACATTTCACAACCGCACATCAGCCGAAATTGGTGAACTACTGGTTGCCGCTCTAAGCATATGGTCTATTTGGAGCTAGAATCAACAGGAACCAGTTTATCTTTGAACTGGATTTTAACACAATCCTTGCAAAGGGGCATAATTCCAAACTGGTTCTCGTTCCATGTGTCAGTACGGACACAGCCAACGGGAACAAGTTAGCGGGAGCACGAAATTAGTGGACACGAGCGTTTATCTTTCCCAACAATAATAATCAGACAGGTATTTGTGCTTATTTATATTGTGCTTATATTTCTAAATATGTCATTAGATCGGTATTCGTTACTGTATGTCTAATACGATAAATTATCTTGTTACACAGTTACATAAAATACAGTAGAAGAAGTCCATCTATGTCTTCAGTTTATCAGTGTTGACTGTTGTTTTGAACTAAATCTAACAGAAACTGCAAAACTGATGCCACCAGATCTGAATGTGACATAGATTCTACTCGATTATTACTGCAATCACTACTGCAGTGTTTCACTGAGATAATCCTTGTGTAAGAAACTGCTGTGTTATATTAGTTTTAACGTGAAAGTTGTTAAATGATAATAGATGAGTCAATATTTTTATTTTGAAAACACCTAGGTAGTGCAGTCACCATCTGTTCAGTTGACGGAAGTGACGAAAATAAGCGTGGGTCCTTGGGACCCGGCTTTCCTTCTAATCTGCATGTGCTTTCCAGGAACCTTGCTTTAGTTGTAGTGTGCCCAAACTTAAAACGTTTTGACAGCTTTTAGAAGGAAAGCCGGGACCCAAACATGTACTTCATCTTAAATTGACAAATTTATTGTCACATACATGCACACTCTGTCCCCCTGTGCATGTGCATAGTGCTATCCTTCTCTTATAAATAATTATGCCTGCAATTATCTAAATAATATTTATATGATGTACAATTAAGATATACATCCAAATAATTCTAACCTTACTCAGTAATTCTTATTTTATTGCTTAGATATATTTCAAGCTATGGATGAACCAATGGACAGTAAGAGGTCTTCATTGACTGATAAAAAAATGGAATGTGATGACTATGACTTGAAAGAAATGAATAGTGACATTTTGTCAGCACAAATGACTAGTGTTGTTAGTACATTAGAAAAACAAGATACTGATATTAGTATTACATCTGATAAGGGCTCTATAAAAAATCTAAAGCCTGATGAAGATGATGATGATGTTGTGAATGAAAACAATGAAGAGCGAATGGATGAAGCAGATATAGCTGATCAATTTGATGAGGTGTCTGAGGGTAATAAAGAAGAAATACTAGACACAAAGGAGCTCCATGAAGCTGACAATCCACAATTTAATGACATTCAAATCAAAGTGATTAATGTTCCTGATGATGATGATTTGTTTGATTTTTTCAATAAAGATAAAAACAAGGATGATGGAGATGAATTACCTGATGCGGCTAGTGATGAAGAGGTAATGTATAGTGCTGTAATTCATTTGATGATTGTTCAATTCTCTGTAATATCACATATATAATAAATGCTCTTGTCCAATAAATGATGAATCTAACATTCTAGTGACACAGCCCAATTCATAAATATCATTGTGATGCATTTTCAGAATTGTTTTTAAATATAAATATTGTATTTATAATAAGGATAAAAGTTATGCAGTACTGGTATCTAAATATTTCTTTTAGGGTGTTTTTTAAATAAAAAAAACCTGGTCGAAACATCAAAGACAATGAGAGATTATTTGTTACAATACATGTATACATGTATGTTTTATCCTATCTTATATGAATAACAGTGTGATAAAGAATTAGCAATATTATGATTATGTATTTGTTTATATTGAACTCTGATGACACTTGTTTTTATACGCCCGTTTGAAAAAAGAGTCATATTACATATTATGGGAACACCCACAGCCTGCAGGTGGGTGGGCGGCGTCCACAACGGTGTCCGCTCTCTATTTCAAACAGTTTTATTGGGACCCTCACCAAATTCATGGAAATGTTTATGGCCATGAGGTCTCGGTAAAGTTTAATAACCAGCCCAATCGGCCGAGGCACTTCTGAGTTATCGCCCTTGACGGGCGTATTTTGTGACCTGGTACTCTTGGTACTAATGAATAAGGCATGCCATCAAAACCTTTACTACGAAGTGCATTTAAAAAAAATAGATTATTTTCTATTTTCCAGTTACATAATTATGCACAGTCATAGTAATTACTGTTTGATGTATATCCTCACTCTCCCAATGATTTTTTGTCCAGAGTTAAACGTCACACCAAAAGCCAGGATTGTCTGGCAACATTTCCAGATTTATATGTGGAGGAAGAACTAAGGCTTACACCTTTGTAGAACCATTGACCTTGTGTAAGCTAGCTGGACAGCTTTTTGTCCCAGCTGGGATTCAAACTTGCCAGTGAGGGACAGGGCTTTTTTCTTCTTCTATAACAGAGGCCGAAATTCGGTGACTTCCCAATTGCAAAAAGGCTGTCCAATTTGAGACAAGAAGTTCCCAAAAATATGATGCTGTTCTAACTCCTCTGTCTAATCTTCTAAAGATTTAGCCAATAGTGCGCTTGAATTTCAAAGAAATGAAAGGCTAAGGCCCCTTCCCAATTTTTGGAAAAAAGGCCCTGAGGGATTAGTGTTTGCTGATAGATCTGAAACTGCAACCACTCAACTACAATGACAATACTCATGAATTTACCAACAAATGAAAATACCTTGATATGACAGCATTGAGATCTTTGTGTCTAAGTTCATGAATCATGTTTGACTTTTACAGAATAAGGCTGACATACATAAAGGTGAATTATATCGTTACCTAACTGCCGGTGACCTTCATTATACTCCTACCCACTCTAATGAAGTCACTCCATATCATTCTGGTGAGGAATCTGACACCAGCGAACAATCAGAATCTGTTGTTTATTTATCTACTGATGTAGAGAGTGACCATGATGAATCTCCGGCTCTTGATCACTCTACCAGGTAGTATATTCTAATTAAATAATTTATGTTTATAGATCTATATGATATATATATATTCATTTCAATTGGGATTTCGCTTATTCATTTTAGAACCGGTTTTATGCATATCTTTTAAGTACTTGTATCCCTCAAAAACTTCTTTTAGATAATGTTAAGATTATAACTGTAACATTTGATTCTTTTTCTTTGGGGTTTAATTATGGTCGCTCCAACTGCCACGGTCATTTGCTATTTTGGTGGTACTTTAGCTTTTATAATGGAGGAAGTCCCTGGGTAGATCAACTAACCTTCTGTACGCTAGCTGAAAATTTACAACATGTTACATGTGATAGATTACTTCTTCATGTAGTAATATTTTAAACTTTCCCTTGTATGCTGTTTCTATTTTTATGTTGATGTCTTAAGTATGGAGTTTGAGTCATCTGATAAATGTTGAATTCATACAATATGTTACATAACAATACAATAAAACCATTATGAATGCTGTTCGTGGAGCCAATAATGACGAAAAAATGGCAAAATTCAACTTTTAGTCTTTATGGGTAAAATCTCTATTTTTATACTATAGGACTGTCACTTAATAAGTCACTAATCAAAATTAAATTTTATTCAGACATGTAATATATTTTAGCCGATGTGAAACTCCCATTCTAGAAGAGGAAGTAAAAGAGATACCACAAAAGCCTAAGCGGAAACCAAAATTAAATAAAACATCATCAAAGAAACAAAGTGCACCATCTGGACAGTTGTCAGAAAAAACTCTTGAAAAGTTAGAAAGATGTAAAGTTGCTACTAACAAGTGGTTGAAAGATCTTGAACTGCCCAAAAAGTTGTCTTTGGACCAACCGCTTAAATTTGAAATCTGTGATTTAAATAAATATTTGACTTGTGGATTATGTAAGGGCTATTTGTATGAAGCTTCAACTATCACAGAATGTATGCACACATGTAAGTATCTATCCCTACTTACCTTAAGATGTTTTATACACTGTTAATAAAACATATGAAGCTTAACTACCTGTCATAGAATAAATGATAAATAATTTCCAATCCTCCCAAGATTTCAAATAATTCTTTCTTCATTCACTGGGGCTTTAACATCGCACCGATAATCAGGATAACCAGGCGACTTTCCCAGCTTCAGTGGTGGAAGTTTACCCTTGATGTACACCTAGTTTCAACCACCAACCTTTCGTACGCTAACTGTACATCATTTAAAAATTCACAAGTACGTTGGTTTATATTGTTTGCTGAAGTTTTTATAACTTTAAGGAAATCCTTAGTTTTTGTATTGTCTTTGCTAATATTTATAATTGACTTTTATTTTCAGTTTGTAAAAATTGTATTGTACGTCATTGTATGGAAGTGAGTCTACACTGTCCAGTATGTAACATTTTGATACATCCCACAGATCCCTTTGTACATATCAGGTAGGTATCTCCTGGTTCTGTGTATATTGTACCATAACCTTAGTGTTATGTAGTGTGCAGTGATAATACATGCAGGTTGTTAAAAACTTCTTAAAACACATCTAGTTTACTCAGGGGTGATGGATGGTCTAAAAGTTACATGCTGGACTACTGAACGAAAAGGTTGTGGTTCGAATCTGGGCTCCACCTTTCAATATTTCAGGGATGCTTTTTTCAGTGTCCTCATCCCCGCTTGCGAGCCAAATACTGTGTTAAGGAAATCAGAGGATGAATCAGTGCTTTATACTGGGCACAATGAAGATCCAGGAATAGAAGATTAGGGATATAAATGCTCAGTTCTCTTGTATCTTATCTCCCCTCTCTGGGGCAGCTCTGAAATGACCATAGATGTCGAATGGGCCGTTAAACAATAGTTGAAAAAACAGATCTCACAGACTTGATGTGCTACAGAGAGCATAAAATCAGCAAAGTTGGAGGGATGAAATGTCTTTCAAAATATTTTAGCAATTTTGACAAAATAATTTTTTTTCCTTTCTCACGTCCAATTTTTGTTGTCAGTACAAGCATACCACTTTAACAAAACAGAAATGAATATAATATAATTATTATGTCCAACTAAAAAAAAATTGGGTTGTTTGGCTGAAAATCAACATTTTCAGCTCGTCCAATTTTAAAGAAAAAAATGGGTTATTTGGTCTCTGCATCTTGCAAAACTCAGAAACTATCAGAGATAGCAACATAAAACTTCATAGGTGGATAGATCTCACTGAGGCAGTGAATAGAAAAGCATTGGCACCACTTGTGGCGCTCTTGTTTTAAACATGGCCTTAGCTGTATTCACAGAAGGTTGCTGACTGTATTCATGTGCCTGTTATCTTGAATAGGAGATAGTTTCCGTATTTGTTCATATCTGATTCTATGTACCATTTAAAGAGTTTGATTGTCAAACGAAAAATGTAGGAACTTTTAGAAACTATTGAAAACTTGAAATGTAATGATTATAGGACTCCTGGCATCTTACAATGGCCTTACTGTTGGGGTTACTATGCAACCTTATGTAAGTCCTCCTACAGTGCTAGGGGTCCTGGGTACGGTGAGGATTATGGATTTTTCTTGCTCCTTATTTACTGTAATAGTGTCTGTTAATAGTTACTTTAAATATATTGTAGATTGGACAGAATGATACAAGACATTGTATACAAGATATTACCAAAAGTAGCAGCCAGTAAGTTATAGATTGTTTGTTTGTTTATTTAGAAAGAGTTTATTGACAATAGGTGATTAAATAATTATTTTCTTTGAATGACTTTATTTGATATTTATCGACATTTTTAAAAACAATTCATGTTTCTGCTTACAGTATATTTGTCTTAATGATAGTCCTTTATTTTTTTGTCACCAGCTGAATTCCAGAATATGAAAGATTTTTACACGGCGCATCCTGAGGCAGAACCTCAAGGTACTTTTTAGTCTTCTTCTGAATTGCTTTAGTTTGATAAAATAACAAATATGTTTTCTTGTTAGGTGAACTGGCGGCCTCAACCTGTATATTGATGTCTTCCCCTCAGTTTTAATGTTGAATTATAACCTGCTCTTAAACAACTGTAATTATAACAACTCGTGGCTGAAAATAAAAAACAACGTTTGTTTGGAGTGCTTCTATCTACTCAAGAAAATCCTAGAAAATAAATATATAAATACAAAAATTAGACCATATTTGTTTTTAATGTTATCATATCTAGTAAAGTAAAATCCCTACCTGCCTACCTACCTACCTACCTACCTACCCATTGCTAAAATTCTGGGTCGGAGCACTCCAAACAAACTTATTTTTATTTTCAGCCTTAGATATGTTTTACTTGTATATGACAGTGTTAGTACTTCTAAGAATCAATGGAAAGTCTGTCAAAATATTTTTTTCTTTTTTTTATTGTTGATTTGAAACATGTTTTTGATATACATTTGTTTAGTTTTATTTATTTAGTGACAGAAATACCAGAGCAGCCTGTTGAGTGTGAAGATTCACCACCAAAGTCTGACCCATCATTACCACAAACACAACTGGTTTCTATTCTCTTACAATCTGATAGGTAAATTTAATTGTAATACTGTACCACTATTGTTGACATGTATTATAAGCCTGCCCAGTTAGCTGAGTGCTTAGAGCGTCGGTCTAATGATCAAGATGTTGTCAGTGACAAATTTGGCTGAAGATATTACATCCTATGTTAAATTGTTATCCAATTCTGAATTATGTGGGGTAGCTTGTCAGTAGCTTGCAGATAAAATGTGCTTAGTACTGGTTAAGGCCTAAATGAAGTCCATGGAAGCTGGTTAGGATAACTGCCCACCACGATATAACTGAAATAATATTGAAAATGGCATTAAATCTGAAATAAATGAATGGAAATGTATTATCATGATACATGTTCTTTATGCATATACAGTGAAACCTCCATGAACAGTTACCTCCCAACAACAGTCACCTCCCAACAACAGTCACCTCTAATATATACATAGAAAAACTTAAAACCCCCTAGCTACTAAATGATATGTGATTTATTAGCTCAAAAGAGTTCATAATTTCCTTTGTACTTATTGAAACTTGGCTGAAAAATCATGTGCATATCAGATATGTGGCAGGGTTTATAAGTCTTGTTCAGGATATTAACAATTGTGTAGGAAATTTTGGTTTCACATTGTGGAAGAAATGAAGATAATAAATAACTTCATACACATACAGTCCAACAATTTTTAAGGATAGCTATAATAAGTAGTCATAATGTATAAATCTTCTCAAAGATGTAACCATTTCTAAATATGGCATCAGTCTTGACAGGTTATACTTTTATAAATGTGAACATATTTGTTGAAGTTTTTATATTGTAACTTTTAATCTTACACAGTAAATTTGATGAAGATCCTGACCTGGAGTTAGAGAAGAAGTTTGTACGTGTTGTTTCCAGAGCAACAATACAGAATGTTTGTACTTTCTTAAAAACCAAGCTTTCTCTACAGGATGACAAGCAGGTAACTATGCTGTTTTGTAGTTTATTCTTATTGTATAGTTATAAGTTTAAATATATGCTGTGCCTGTGGTTCACTCGTTAGTGCGCCAGATTTGGCGATCCGGGTTCAATTTCTGGTTGCAGCAGGTTATACCATTCCATGTAAATTTTCCCTCCATGTGGAGAAGTTGCTGGTTCCTTGTTGAAGGGTAAGTTGGTACTGGTTAGAATAATGTCCAGGAAAACTTGTTAAGTGAATCGGCTGCGGAACTTAAAAATTGTTGAAAAACGGCGTTAAGCACAAACGAATTGAATTAAAAGTTTATGTGGTATCACATTCTTATTGTTCAGACAGCTTTTTTTTCATTTGATATTTTAAACCAAAATTGTTCCTAATTATTTGTGCTACAGATTCAGTCTTTAAGCTGAATTATTTTGTATTGTGACTCTTGTCTGATTTAGATATTACCCATGCAGCAATAAGCTGTGAACGGTGTTAGCTATTGAAATAACTCTCTAGACAATATTCAGTTAAGTGATTATAATCAGATAGGCATTTCTTGAATTCTTGATTTGTTAGAGATTTGTTAATGGTGTATTACACTTAGTGAATTATAAGTCAACATGTGTATTAACCCTCTAAATGTCTCCTTATAAGTCAACATGTGTATTAACCCTCTAAATGTCTCCTTATAAGTCAACATGTGTATTAACCCTCTAAATGTCTCCTTATAAGTCAACATGTGTATTAACCCTCTAATGTCTCCTTATAAGTCAACATGTGTATTAACCCTCTAAATGTCTCCTTATAAGTCAACATGCGTATTAACCCTCTAAATGTCTCCTTATAAGTCAACATGTGTATTAACCCTCTAAATGTCTCCTTATAGATAGTTTGTTTTATTCGTTTCATTAATTTATGTGCTATTACATTTTCACCTGTGGTTAAGTATTAAGTGTCCCTGACTGGTCTCTCAAGGTTGTGAGTTCAAATCTCATCCAGTACAAAATTACCCATATGAGGAAGCTATCCAGCTAGCTTATGGAGGGTCGGTATTTCTTCCGAGGTGTATGCCTGGGGTCTTCTTCCACTGATAAAGTTGCTAAATGGCCCTGCTGCTGGTGCAACATTAAACCTTAGTAAAAAATATATATATTGAGGAAATAAGTAGACTATTGATGGGCTTTTGTTATTTTTAGGTATCTATATTCTGTTGTGGCTCTGAAGTAGAGGACATGAGTTGTACGCTGGAGAATATTCAGAATAGATATTTTGTCGAGGAGGTGAGTAATGTCCTTTAAAATTTTTATGCAATACTTACAATGTTTGTTAAGCACTGGAGGGTGAATGTATGCTTGTATTTTCTGTAACAAACTAGTCTAATAAAACATTCTGGATGTAGAACCAAGTATAATATCATTTGTGCACCCACGACAAAGTAGTGTCAACGTCAGCTAACGCCTCGGTCAACATTACTTGTCTCGGGGAACATTACGTTCTATCACCCTATGTGGGATGTGATATTTATATATTAATGATCTGTGTACATTTGTGAAGTTATTATACCCCCTCCCAAACTTCGTTGGAGTCATTCTATTGGTTGGTCGGTCCGTCAGTCGGCATAAGATATCAAAAGTTTGTGGAGCGAACTACTTTCACATTCTTTAAGCAATTGCTATGAAACTTGAAATATGTTATCACCATGAAGTGTAGATGTGCAAGACACAATTTTCATTCCAAGCGATTCCCTCATTCCAGAGTTATGTGCCCTTGAACATAGCCATATTGTGTACAATGGCAGTCTTAGTTTGTGGAGCGAACTATATCCACATTTTTCAAGGGATGGAATTGAAACTTGAAATATGTTATCACCATGATGTGTACATGTGCAAGACACAATTTTTTATTCCCAGCAATTCACTCATTCCAGAGTTGTATGCCCTTAAACTTAGCCATATAGTGTACAATGGCAGTCTTAGTTTGTAGAGCGAACTATTTCCACATTTTTCAAGGGATTGAATTGAAACTTGAAATATATTATCAATATTAAGTGTAGATGTGCAAGACACAGTTTTCATGCCCAGTGATCCACTCATTGCAGAGTTATGTCCCCTTGAACTTAGCCGTATAGTGTACTATCACATTCTTAGTATCAAAGATGCGGCGGGGGTATTAGTCACCTCTGTGACAGCTGTAGTTATATTTGTTTACCTACTGTTTATATGATTACATAATATATTTCAGGATCCTTTGGTACTTCTACAATACAGAATATCAGATGACGCGCTCGGCATATGAGACTTGATACTGTCCATGTTTTTATCTTACTATCAACTTATGTATCAATCTTTATATCTATGGAGATTGGTGCTATGATTGTTATGCACAGATCTCAGTGACTGGTTTTTATACACTGGTGAAATATTAGTCACACCCTCTGAATACAAGCATACAAGTCCTTACATCACTAACTGGTCAGACACTTGTATATCTTACCTGTGGCAATAAGTTGTCCATTGATGTCACAAGATCACAATTCATGCTTGCAGTCTGTGTGACATGATTGTTAATGTAAAAATCACCAGAATGTTGTTTGGTTATGTGAGGTTTTGTCAGTTCCTTAGCTCAGTTAGGATGATAATTTCAGTGTTCGTATGGCAAAAGAGTTGGTGTCAGAGGCAGATAGCCTTCTACCAGAATTCATCTAAGGTAATCTAAGGCAAAAAAAAACACCAAGTGAAGTTAAGTCATTAATTAATTCTAATAAGTTATAAATCAATATTACAATAATTAATGAAGCAATCAATGATCAGATGTTTAAGAGTTGATATACATAGGTTTTACATTGTTTATGAATATGTTGATATTATAAACTAGGCATTAAATGTCTGAAATAAAACTTTTGATTTATTTGACGTTTTTTGTTTATTTGAATTAATGATTACTTAAATGTAGTAATGTGTTCTTGAGATGCTACTGTTATAGTTTCTGGCACATAGCATGACTTGAATGACAAAATAAACACTTCACTGATGAATCATCTAAGTTTAGTTACAAAACAGTCTGTTAACAATTATCATCCAGTAGATAGGTTCAATTTTATGCTTGTTTTGATGTATTTTTGAAAAACCTACATCATCAACAATAGCTTTCTGCTCTCTGAAATTATTTCAATCTTGACCAAATTTGTTTAACATGTTTACGGGAATGATATCTCAACCAAGTTAGACAACCAGTTATATCGTCCCTGACGCTCTGTAATAATAGACCCTGATTTAGCAATAAATAAGTGTTACTCTTTTGAAGAGTTTTCACTCTCCCGACGTTTACTTACCAGATAATTTTGGGTGTATTTTCTGACAGTTTGGCACACTGGGGCCAGCATGTTGAAGGGATGGTGTATAATGGTAAATTAGGCCAGAAATGGCCACATGGACAAAACACATTTAACATGTGTATAACTGTATATACTTGTGAAGTTGTTGCCCTTACTATAATTATGTACCTGTATATATATGATAAATCTGTTTTAGTCTGATTAACCCTTCAACGTGCTAGAGCAGTCATGTTTAATTCAAAACAAAGTTCTATCAGCTGATGTTAGTATAAGATTATATTCTATCCTACTTTGCCATATTTAATTATTTTGATGTTTTTTTTTGTGTCAAAAGGCAAATAATTAATTAGTTGACTGAATTATTTGTTTATGCTGAAGATCAGTTACTCACCATATGCTCTTTATGTGAGCATGTAGGCAGTTGCTTACGGAGGATGGGAGTCTAGTACTGGGTCTTCACAGGAGCGATGGTAAGGTGAACTACCTCATATGACTTCGACTGTTGAAAAAGGGCGTAAAATTCGATATAAACCAAAAATCAAGATATAGAAGAAATGTAATAATCATTGTAATAATTCTACAGTCTATATGATCAGCTAAGTAAAAACATCAGCGTGACAAAACATCAATCAGTGTAATTTAGCACTTAAGTCAACATGATTAGTTTACGATCGATGTGTTGTGACAATAATCCATGTGCTAACACTACAGTTGATGAGATATAACACTACATTCAATATGATAACACTACAGACAATATGATAACACTACAGACAATATGATAACACTACAGGCAATATGATAACACTACAGACAATGTGATAACCTTATAGACAATGTGATAACACTTCATTCAATGTGATAACACTACATTCAATATGATAACACTACAGGCAATATGATAACACTACAGGCAATGTGATAACACTACATGCAATATGATAACACTACAGACAATGTGATAACACTACATGCAATATGATAACACTACAGGCAATATGATAACACTACATGCAATATGATAACACTACAGACAATGTGATAACACTACATGCAATATGATAACACTACAGGCAATATGATAACACTACAGGCAATATGATAACACTACAGGCAATGTGATAACACTACAGGCAATGTGATAACACTACATACAATGTGATAACACTACAGGCAATGTGATAACACTACAGTCGATGTGATAACACTACAGTCGATGTGATAACACTACAGTCGATGTGAGGACACATGGAACAACATGTAAACTCTACAGTCAGTGTGATTATACATTAATCAATGTATACCACAACCACTAGTTTGGTAATAAAAATCGGGACATGTAATATAGCATCCCTGCTAAAATCAATATGATAGCTCTAAAGACATCGTGATGATTCTACAATTAATTTGGTAAATCTAAAATGAATTAGAACACTACAATCGTTGTGATGGCATATCAGTCAATGTGACAACACTACAGTCAATGTGCGAATTATACAATCAATGTGACAACACTACAGTCAATGTGCGAATTATACAATCAATGTGACAACACTACAATCAATGTGCGACTTATACATCAATGTGACAACACTACAGTCAATGTGCGACTTATACATCAATGTGACAACACTACAGTCAATGTACAAATTATACAATCAATGTGACAACACTACAGTCAATGTGCGACTTATACATCAATGTGACAACACTACAGTCAATGTGCGACTTATACATCAATGTGACAACACTACAATCAATGTGCGAATTATACAATCAATGTGACAACACTACAGTCAATGTGCGACTTATACATCAATGTGACAACACTACAGTCAATGTGCGACTTATACATCAATGTGACAACACTACAGTCAATGTGCGACTTATACATCAATGTGACAACACTACAATCAATGTGCGAATTATACAATCAATGTGACAACACTACAGTCAATGTGCGACTTATACATCAATGTGACAACACTACAGTCAATGTGCGACTTAAACATCAATGTGACAACACTACAATCAATGTGCGAATTATACAATCAATGTGACAACACTACAGTCAATGTGCGACTTATACATCAGTGTGACAACACTACAATCGTTGTAATGGCATATCAGTCAATGTGACAACACTACAGTCAATGTGCGAATTATACAATCAATGTGACAACACTACAGTCAATGTGCGAATTATACAATCAAAGTGACAACACTACAGTCCATGTGCGAATTATACAATCAATGTGACAACACTACAGTCAATGTGCGACTTATACATCAATGTGACAACACTACAGTCAATGTGCGACTTATACATCAATGTGACAACACTACAATCAATGTGCGAATTATACAATCAATGTGACAACACTACAGTCAATGTGCGACTTATACATCAATGTGACAACACTACAGTCAATGTGCGACTTATACATCAATGTGACAACACTACAGTCAATGTACAAATTATACAATCAATGTGACAACACTACAGTCAATGTGCGACTTATACATCAGTGTGACAACACTACAGTCAATGTGCGACTTATACATCAATGTGACAACACTACAGTCAATGTACAAATTATACAATCAATGTGACAACACTACAGTCAATGTGCGACTTATACATCAATGTGACAACACTACAGTCAATGTGCGACTTATACATCAATGTGACAACACTACAATCAATGTGCGAATTATACAATCAATGTGACAACACTACAGTCAATGTGCGACTTATACATCAATGTGACAACACTACAGTCAATGTGCGACTTATACATCAATGTGACAACACTACAGTCAATGTGCGACTTATACATCAATGTGACAACACTACAATCAATGTGCGAATTATACAATCAATGTGACAACACTACAGTCAATGTGCGACTTATACATCAATGTGACAACACTACAGTCAATGTGCGACTTAAACATCAATGTGACAACACTACAATCAATGTGCGAATTATACAATCAATGTGACAACACTACAGTCAATGTGCGACTTATACATCAATGTGACAACACTACAATCGTTGTAATGGCATATCAGTCAATGTGACAACACTACAGTCAATGTGCGAATTATACAATCAATGTGACAACACTACAGTCAATGTGCGACTTATACATCAATGTGACAACACTACAGTCAATGTGCGACTTAAACATCAATGTGACAACACTACAATCAATGTGCGAATTATACAATCAATGTGACAACACTACAGTCAATGTGCGACTTATACATCAATGTGACAACACTACAATCGTTGTAATGGCATATCAGTCAATGTGACAACACTACAGTCAATGTGCGAATTATACAATCAATGTGACAACACTACAGTCAATGTGCGAATTATACAATCAAAGTGACAACACTACAGTCCATGTGCGAATTATACAATCAATGTGACAACACTACAGTCAATGTGCGACTTATACATCAATGTGACAACACTACAGTCAATGTGCGACTTATACATCAATGTGACAACACTACAATCAATGTGCGAATTATACAATCAATGTGACAACACTACAGTCAATGTGCGACTTATACATCAATGTGACAACACTACAATCAATGTGCGAATTATACAATCAATGTGACAACACTACAGTCCATGTGCGAATTATACAATCAAAGTGACAACACTACAGTCCATGTGCGAATTATACAATCAATGTGACAACACTACAGTCAAGTTTGACAAGTTTATTTTTCATACTCAATCCATGTATAACATGACAATATGAGCATATTAACATATGTACATGAAGAAATAAAGAGGCATAACTATCAATATGGTGGGAGAGACATATTATATACAATATCAAATACATAAATAAAATGATAACAGAGATGAAATGCAGTATTTATATATCATAGCACTAATTGATATCTTCATTCAAATTTCATAATAATATCTTTTACAAACATACAAAAGGTATTTTTATTTATCATATTGTTTAGTGGATGTGTTCATTATAGATTTAAATGACATGATATTTGGTCGTTTTATATATTGGATGTCTAAATGTCTATTTCTTAGGACAGAAAGATCTTTACACTCTAAAATATAATGAAATTCATCGCCAATGCTGCCTATACAATTACAAAGGGTGCATGTACGTTGGTGAAGTTCAACTCTACTCCAGCTTCCCGTTTCAACTGGTAGTCTATGGTTTCGAGTTCTAAATTTTATTACATATCTGAGAAGATTATAAGGCGTACTTACTAAATATGGCTCAAATTGGAATGTTTCTTTGAATAATCGATAATTTTTACATTTGCTAGAGTTATTAACAGTGAAGTACCACTCATTCAAATATAAATCAGACAGTTTCTGTTTTACACTAGCTACCAACCATTTATGGTTCGGGAACTCATAAGCATTCCAAACATTTATTAAACCACATTTTATAAAAATAGTTCGGATATGTTTTATCCATTGGAATGTTGGTCTGTTAACATCAGTACAATTGTTAAAAGTACCAAGCATAATAATTTACATTATACAAGGTAATCTAAAATCAGTTGGTACAACAAGTTTTGACCAGAAGCTTATCATTCTTGAATCGATATCTATTTGTAAGGGTTTCACACCTGTTTCACCATATACAATACAAGTTGGTGTACTTGATTTTAAACCCAATATGTGCTTAAGGTATTTTAACTGAACCTTTTCTAAGATACTGTTATTTCCATAACCCCAACACTCACAGCCGTATAAAAGAATTGGCTTAACTAACTTATTGAATAAATCTATTTGCATATCTATGGGTATCTGTAAATTTCTAGATTTCTTTATAAGACAATACATAGCTTTGGTTGCTTGGTTAACAATGTGATTTTTGGCTTTTACAAAGCATCCACTTCTACTTAAGGTTATACCTAAGTACTTAAATTCATCAACAATTTCTAAATTTTCATTTTTGACTGTAAAATTATACTGCGCATGTCTTCCTTTGGCAAACACAAGTATTTTTGTTTTCGAAGTATTAACAGTTAATTTCCAATTGTCACAATAATTTTCATACAGGTTAATAGCATTTTGTAAATCTGTAGGTGGTTCTGATAAAATGATTGTATCATCAGCATAAAGAATTACAAACAATTTAAACAAACCAACTAGTTCGGTGTCTAATTTAACACCATTTACTTGATTATTATTTTTAAAGTAGTTATGCAAATCGTTAAGATAAAACGAAAACAATATAGGTGACAAGTTTTCTCCCTGTCTTACACCAATTGTACATGGGAAATATTCAGATTTTTCACCATTTACACAAACACAAGTCTTTGCATTATCATACATACTTTTTACAACATTAAGCAACTTCCAATTAATATTATATTGACTAAGTTTTGTCCATAAGTGCGTTCTAGATATAGTATCAAATGCACTTTTCAGATCAATAAAAGCACAAAATAACTTGTTTCTAGAGTTATGAAATATATCAATCAGCATTTTAAGTACATACATATTATCAACAGTGGAATATCCTTTCCTAAATCCACTTTGATACTGGTTTATCAGATCATTGTCTTCAGAAAATCTTTGTAAACGTAAATTTAAAATTGACGTAAATAATTTACCAAAACAACTCAACAAGGTTATTGGCCTGTAATTGCTAGGTTCAGTAACATCACCCTTATTTTTAAATATAGGGTTGATAACGCCAACTGTCCAACATTCAGGTATAATACCATTATTAAATACAACATTAAATAGTTTATGATATACATTTATCATAAGAGGAAGATAATGCTTAATATGTTCGTTTAGTACAGTATCGAATCCACATGCTTTATTATTCTTAAGTGATTTTACAGCAGACTCTATTTCTTGAATAGAAATTTCTTTGTTTAGTATATCATTATGTACAGTTTGTTCAAATTGAACATCATTATCTGCAGGAATATCATGGTCATTACTATTGTTAACATTTTTAAAGAATTCATACATATCTTTTAATTGTGCTGCAACAACATTTTTTTGTTACCATTTAAAATTTTCCAGTATTCTCTGGGTTTCGACTTTTTAAGCTTCTTAATCTTTTCAACATTAGCCCTTTTGGATTTTTTGAAGTTTTCATTCATACACTTTTTATACAATTTGCTACTTGTTTTCAAATTTTGTTTATAGAAATAATTTTTACGTAGTTTATACAAATACTTTGCACGATGAAAATTTCGACGTGCAGTTTTACATTCACTATTGAACCATCGTGGCATAGAATTGAAGTTTTTATCGCCACTACATTTACTTTTAACATTAGCAGACTGTGTAACAAAACTTTTACCTGCAGCATTACTAAACAATGTACAAATATCAGATACTATTTTGTTAACATTTTCTAGTGTACAATTGTCACCATTGTCAATTGTAAATAGATCTGCTTGTATCTTATTTATACTATCTTCATCGAAATTAGAAATAAATGTATCAATTCTATTTTCGTCCCATAGTTTAGGTTTATGGTTTGCAATACTTGTATCATTTGGTAAAACAACATCACCGTACTCAAAAATAACTTCAACACGACAATGAATATCAGAATACATATTACAAAATTCTAATACTGTTAGGTATGAAATAAATTTGAACATACTAGTTGAACTAATATACAAGTCAATGGCACGAACACCTTTGCTTGTGACACATACATTTGTGTCACCTTTAGTCCTGAGTCCTTCCATTCAGAATATACATGTTATTAAATTTTAAGAAGTCAATTAATTTGTTGCCATAATTGTTCACAGTATTGTCATCTTTTTTTCTTTTATGAACAACATTTGTATCAATAAATAAAAGCGAATCACGTTCTAGTTCATCATACAGATCATCCATATCGTTTTCGTGCAAAATGTCAAAATCTGGTTCCACATACTCCTGGAGATTCTTAGTTCTCGAGTTCCAATCACCGAATAAACAGACATGTTCATATTTGTTCGATAAAGTGTCTAATTCTGCTTGTATTTCTTGTATCTTCAACAGAAAATGTAGTGTTTTCGGGTGGCACATAAACCACACCATATAAACCATCACCTTTTTTTGGTAAGTTTATCAGAAATCACAAACCATTGAACAAATGAACAATTTGTGTCAACAAAAGATATATATTGTTTGATATTAACTTTATAGGCTACACAAATTCCACCAGATTTTCTACGTGCAATATTTTTTCGGTGTTTAAAATAAAGCTCAAAATTTTCAAATTCAACAGTGTCAAGAGAATCAGTTTTTGTTTCTTGAAATCCTACAACATCGTAATTTTGTACAAGTGAATTGAATTCAGGAGTATTTTGCTTAGACACTAAACCACAAACATTTAATGAAAGGAAAGAGAATTTCTGTGTTTGGCCTAAACCGTTTGTATTGTCAAAAGAACCGTTGTCGCTTGTTATTGTGTACTGACCACGGTCATTAATACCATTGTCAATACACTCTCCCTGCCTGGCCTAGATACCAGTGTTGGAATTCACGACCACGTCATTCACTGATTGGTTTGGCGCTCCTGAGTGAGGCCCTGTCTGTGGTGACAGGAGTTTGGGTATCGTTTGTTCCGAAGGGAGTTTTGTGGACCCCGTTATGAGGCAATTTTCAGGTGAGTTTTCCACATGGATTCTTTTCACTAGAGTTTCCTCTAGTGGTGATCGGGCTTTCTGCTTGTTTCGGGTAAGTGACTCAGAGCGTTCCCTCTGGAGCGCACCAAATCGGTTGGGTGTAGTGAAGTCGATAGAAGGTCTATGCTGGGACCGGCCACGCGGTGGGTTTGGTAGACGATTTGGGAACGGTCTTCGAAAATAAGGTTGGGCATCTTTGGAGCGTGCACCTTTTCCGCTGTATCGGGAGTGATTGTTGGTATCTTGGGGTTGATACGCATGTAGTGCCTCGGAGTTTGCATCCTCATCACCGGTGTAAGATCTTCTCGGGACAAGTAGACTCTGTGAATCGGAATCGTACAATCTGCCGTTTAAATACAGTTTATCGCGGACAAGTGCACATTTATTGCTCTGGTTGTTACGTGTTTTGCCCTTCTTGAAATCACGCATGACTGGGAAAAGCTTACGTGGACGTTCCTCTACCTCCGGGGGAAATTGTTCATTAATGTATTTACCAGTCTTTTTCTTATTCAAGTTAACGCCAATATTGCGGATTTTATCGCTTTGGTTTGGGTCAAGAAATTGGGCAACAATTGCACGAGGTTTATTTCCGGACGGGCCTCCTATTCTGTGTACACGGCCAAATTTGATATCACTAGCCGTTACATCACCTTCGATGTCAACCGAGCGATCATTTTCCACGTAGTTTTCGAGAAATAACCGCAGGGTAGATTCACAATCTTCGGTATTTTGTGTATTGTCTGGTTCACTGATTCCAGTAAACAATAGATTGGAACGCATTGATCTACATTGTAAATCCAAAAGTTTGTCTTGCATATATGCATTTTGTGATTCAAGACTGGATAATTTTCGTTTAAGTTCTGCGTTTTCGTACTCAATATCACAAAGTGAAGTGGCATAGTTAGTCCGAAGAGTGTTGAATTCATCACTAACATCACTGACGTGTTGACAGAAAGATTCATATTTATTCATTCTGGAGTTCAATGCAATATTCTCAGATTTTACTGATGCAACGTCATTTCTAACTAAAACAAGTTCTCGTTTGATTTCGTCAATTCCCGACACTTTATTCTCAATGGACTGTAGACGTGAGTCAAGTCTGCTAATCATTTGTATCAGTAAGCCAGTTTGGTCGTTCACGGGCTGTGCAATATTCGAATGTGACTGTGATTTACACATAGATTGTGCAATATGGGGTTGTGCAATACTGGACGATGGATTGGGCTGTGGATTCGGGTTGTTTACTTGCGTAGTTCCAATTTGTGCCAGAGCGGGTTGTTCAATATTCAATGTCTCATTGTTTGGAATAAGTACCTGCTGTGGTGCGTTTTGATTCATCATTGGAGCTAAGTAAAAGTTTGGATCAACATAATGCATGTTCTGATCACCATTCACCACATAGTTCCGATGTGCGAATTATACAATCAATGTGACAACACTACAGTCAATGTGCGAATTATACAATCAATGTGACAACACTACAGTCAAAGTGATGACACCTTTATCAGCGTAACAACACAACAAACAACTTACTAAACATATCACCAATTTGATAACTCTACAACCAATTAGTGTGCTTACACTTTGATCAACGTGATTACACTACAGTCAATGTGACAATTCTACTCTCTACAACCGATGTGATATCTGCAATCAATGTTAAAACACTACAGTGATTTTACATCTTGATTATTCATCAAGATAATAAACGCGTAACAGAGTCGTTACAGTGAAAGATTTATCCAATCGATCCGTTACTACCCAACTAAATACAAATATTGCTCCGAGTTATTTTGATCAATGAAAATCGATACCCAATACTAATACTACTTGCTCTTTACCTTCATTGAAATAGCCTTGAACTTAAACCTTTAAGTCTGTTTACTTTTTAATGAATGTATAGTCAGTTGTAAAAAGTTATGTAGAGAGATATACTAAATCTTCTAATTTTTCTAACGTGTTTTTGGATATTATTACATTTCTCTTTCAATAAAATGGTATATCAACATAACATACTATAAATGTATAGGAAGTATAAGGCATTGCATTCACAAAAACCCGCTGTGGGTTGTGGTGCTAGTAAACAAAGGGACACGGAACATGATGCTGATAAGGGCGCCGACTTGGCAGGTAAGTGTATCAATTATCTTATTTCTATATTTGGACATTTTAATGTATTATTTTCGGCAATAACAACACTATGTATTATCCGGAACATTGAAATAATTGGTTTATTAATTGGTGCTTTAAACCGAGCATGATCAAGAAGCAGACAAACGAGTCAAAGTGAGACTAGGGATATAAATGTCCGGTTCTCCGGCCTGTATCTTATCTCATCTCTGTCTGGGGCGACTCTGAACTTACCATAACTTTCGAATGGGCTGTTGAACAATAGATCAATATAAACTGCCTTACAATAGTATATAAATTGCCTTACAATAGTATATAAACTGCCTTACAATAGTATATAAACGAGTCAATAGTTGTGTTACAAAATCTGTAGATTTTTAAAAAAATTTGTGTACATGAAAATGCAATAAATATGGTCCTGTTTAAAATGATTAGAAAATAATTAATTTATAATCATCATTTTATGAAATTTTATACTAATGACATTTCACAACGAATGGAAAATTTCAGGGCCGTCCTAAACAAATACCGACAATTCAAATTATAAACATATACGTATACTGTTAGGATAGGGCAAGTGAGATTTAACGCAAACGTACAAAAACCTTATTGACTCACCAGTGTAGTTATTACCAAATATTTACAGTAGCCATTAGAGACACGGCGTTCATATAAATGTTAAGAACACTGTGCATGTATATACGTACTCGTATAGTGCATATTTAGGGGTTCTTTTAAAGCTAAAAGGGGCGGTAGCAATTCTAACCGTCTTAGCGTTACGCATGCGCAGTGTGTGCTTTAGAACTCTATTTAAACAAACATTCAAAGGTTCATTGTCACCGAAACTACTAGAAACAGCCACGTAACAGTGTTCTTGTTAGAATGTCCATTGTATATAATTATTAAGGTAAAAAAGAAAACATAACTCAAATAAAGTTGCTACGCGTTTCGTTATGTACTTCCTCAGGCAACTAGTATAATTATTGGAATGATGGTAAACATATGTGTGACGTCATGACGTCATAACTTACGACATCACAACGTCAAAAAGTGACGTTACGTTTGGCGCACTTTTATATTTTATATAATGAATTACGGAGAAAATTGATAAAACGTTATTATTTACAGTTTTACAATTTATTTTGTATAGAACATGTATAAAAAACATGAAAACAACGTATATATGTACAATCAATAAAGGCATGCATGTATATGAAAGTGATTTTCTAATCGGTAATATAAACATTTAGAAAATAGCATGTAATATAACTTTCAATAATATCAGTCAAATAACATCAAAATGAGAAACTGAAATATCTAAAACCAGAATAAGCTCAAACTGATAGATATGTTTATTAATGATAAAGGCCACCAGTCCAGAACATAGTTACATTACAATAAGTGTTGATCATTAATACAGTGTATACAAGTGATTTAAAACTAGTTTGATGATGACAGAACATACATGTAGTTAAAATCATACAAGATGTTGCGTATGAAATAAAGAAACTATTTTAACTTTTTACTATGATATGACATAGTAAAAAGTCATGTTGCGTATGAAACAAAAAGCTGTCACAGCTAGGCCGTGTATACCCCGCCACGGGTTCATTTTTGTCGAAAGGATAAAGTCAGAATTTGCTTATTTTTTTTTAAGAAAAGAAGTAAAACAAAAGGTAGTGAATGACTTTGTGAAAATCATTTTAATGAAGTGTGGCGAAATGTGCATGGAAATGTACGTGACAAACAAAGTGCAATAACTCCCTAAACTTATTTAATCGCAAAACCCTGATGATATATGCTGCAGTACTTGATGATAAACATTCTGTGAAAGTTTGGTGAATATTCCATGAGAAATGAAGAAGGAGTTCAGCATAGAACCATATAAATGTAAAATTCAACAAAGGACAACCATTCCCTAAAAATAAATCATTCGCGAAACCCTGACAATTTGCGCTGGTGCTTAGAATAACATTGCTGAATTAATAAGTGCCGCTGTCCCTTAAGCTTCTATGTAAATGATATATGTTAATTATTGTCTTGTTTTTGTATCGGACACTGAGCAGACCAATACCCTTTTCTTACCTATATTGTACATACATGCATCATACATTTATATAATGTTATTAATCATTAGATAATTAACTGTACATTGTATATCATACACAATTCCAATGCGGTGTCTGGTCTCCCTCATTCAATTTGCAATTGATTAGTCGGTTCCACTATTCTCAGACTGATAGTTTTTAAATAAATGCAATTCGGTAATGCAAGCACATCAATGTGCATGTACTAACATACCATCATACTTCTACTAATTGCTTGTATACTGAATCGCCATGTGTCCGTCTTACATACCTATGTAACCATACTTGCTCAGGCTCTATATAATTGATATCAAACCAAATTGTCCAGTTACATCCACTTAAGAACGTAGACAAGCCCCTCTACGACCCGCGCTGCTTATGAAATTCACAGTTAGATACCTACGCACCATATACACATTGCCTCCAACGACAGTAACCCAGCACGTAATGATAGCACGATACAGTAGCCTTGAATTGGTGCATAGAGAATCATATTAAACTAAAGCATATAACAATCGCTATTATTGCAGACATCTGCAATTGATAGATATTTGGCGAACTTTGAGTAGAAATATATCCGTCGCACGGCTAGCCACGCTTGTACAAGTAGTAATTGAGTATCAAAGCAAAACGTACAAAATACGCTATTTTTATTTCATTTTTAATTGCAAGAAACAAACGGCAAGCTCGTTCGCAAATTTATACATTGTATCTGTGTGCATTGTTTTGTACAACTTTTCCTTTTGTACTCAGTGTCATATTTGTCTGTGGCATATACTTATGAGTTGTAAAAACATATTTTACTTAAATAATGAGCTATTTCCTTTTTTTTTAAAAACATAAACATCTCAAACTATATATTGGTCAACGGCAATGCCGTATTTCTACTGTATTTATACGACTATACCCCCAGCAGAGCTATTCAAAAAGTGTCTTCTAACGTTTGTAAGAAGACACTTCAATAACTCAACATTCACGTGGACATTACCATTTATCGTCGTATAAGTCAGATACACGTACTCGATATCCCATATCTAATGTTGTATAATTAAGGTAGTTTCGAAAAGCTCGTGATACCCGTGCAAATGCTGAATATGGTGTAAGTCGGATATACTATATCTCGTGCAATTGTATATCGATATACTTATAAACGCTCGCCCATATATAACACATTCGTTTTCTGTCCGCAGTATACAGATGCATTGTTAAGTTGTTTCTTGGCTCATGATTTTATTCCAATGGTTCTGCTGTGTGTACAAAACCATATAGTTCATTTTTTTATAGTCATGGTCGAATATTTGATGATACCATTGTAAAGGTAATCACTGTAAACTGATTACCAAAATCATTTTAAATCCTGAGTAAAGAGTCGTTTACGTGAGCCAGAGTCGTGCTGTATTGGATAAGGTGGCATGTACATACATAATAATTTTACAAAACGAAGCAGATGTGAGTGGTTCGAACACAGTCAATGGCACTTTCTTTTTAAGTTATTATAAACATTTTTTTTATAATTTATCTATTGAAATATGTTTGTTCTTGTTACATGTACAATGTATGTATACACGCTGAATTATTAATTTTATTAATTTTCAAAAGCGAAAAAGGAAAGAACAAATGCGTTTGTTCTCTGACGTATTTCTATTTTTTTTATTTCTTGTATACGTTTTATTGCACGAAATCGCGAATACAAACGTAATTTCATATATTTTATAAAGTACTAAACATCTTAACCGGTTTCTACTTATTATATTATTACCGTCCACAATTGAAATATGTAAATCCTAATTACCCATGTGAGGTTAGTATATTTTTGTTAATTTAACGGAACAATTCAAATGATAAAAACCTATAGAATATTATTTTCTTATCGATATATATAAAGTTAACTTTTATTAAAATGAAAAAAGTTGAAAATAAAAAAACATGATGTCCAACATCAGACGCAATCCTCAAGAATCACTAACTTTGTGCTTAACCAATTGCGCCACAGTGGACAGTGATTATAAAGATTCATAGATTGTTCTATAGCAAATTTCAATAGAATTCTTGTTACCTTAACATGTATAAATGAGATCGTCCATATATACAATAACATAAATATTGAACTATACATAAGTTATTTGTTTACATACTCTTTTAAGTAAAATAGTGGCACATACACTAACAAAACAAATATGAAGCAGTATATTAATAACACATAGCTTTGTGGGTAACAGTAAAAATGTCAGCCTGAGGAACAGTACTTTCCCCAGGCTGACATTTTTACTGTTACCCACAACACAATCTATGTGTTATTTTTTATTCCAAACTTTTTTTCAAGAAAATACTTTTAAAAAATTTACTTTCACCCATATGACAGTAAAAAATACTGTTAAAAATTTACTGTTACCCTGTGACAGTAAAAAAATACTGTTAGAAATTGACTTTTACCCTGTGACAGTAAAAAAATACTGTTAGAAATTGACTTTTACCCTGTGACAGTAAAAAAATACTGTTAGAAATTTACTATCACCCAGTGACAGTAAAAAAATGTTCAGTCACGTGGTACCATGAATGTAACAGTAAAAATGTTGCCTGTTTGCCTATGGGAAATTAACATTACGAAAAAAGTGAGGAGTAATAATAAGTAATAATTTTGTATGGGGGTATATTTATGACTCATTTGGTTACCCTTTTTATATAACTTCAAAGTATTGATTTAAGGAAACAGCAAAGTTCCTGTATCTACCACAGCAGTTCCGAGTTTGGAATCCCCAAGTACAGATACAGCCAGCAGGAGCGATGCCTCAACCACAAACAATGGTACAGCGGTCACAAATCCTGGGAAAGCAACCACAAATAATGGTACAGCAGTCACAAACAATGGGACAGTCAGTGCCCCAAATAAACAAAAAGCCCAGTAAGCTATCATATCCCTATTTTATACATTTAATGTTTTCAATGCATTTTACGCCATTTTTCAACAATTTTTCCGTTATATACGGCGGTCGGTTCACCTAACCAGTTGTCCTGGACTGTATTCTAACCAGTTCTAACTTACCATTCCACTAGGAACCGGCAATTCTCCACACATAGACGAATATCGACATTTTTGTCCAATTTTCATAGGAGGGTATGACCTTCCGCGACAGAAATTTGAACCCGTTTCGATGGGTTACAAGTCGAGCCCACTGATCACTGGACCACTGTTACGGCCTACATTTCATGTACATGTATTTTATACGGATAGTCAACAATAAATGTCCGACAAACAGACATTCATGTTTACACCACTACCCAACTAAGATTCGAGAGGAAAGAAACAATTCGCACCTGCTGTATTTTTGAAATTATGTAACGTAAAATTCCAATGTCATTCATTTTAGTTTCATGAATATTTTTAAATAATAGAATGATTGAGTGAACTATGGAAATGTTATTTCATGTTATGACATATATTTATAAGAGACAATCTGTTAATTTAAAACATACTCTTTTCAGGCAGCAAAAGAACGCTATGCAGGGTAAGTCATGGATCTGATTAATTAGACTTACATGTAGGTATCGAACCCATTCATAGACACTAAATAATGGTCTAGGATTATCTTATGTACATGTATAATGGTATTTTCTGCTATTTTCGATTCCACCACGGCGGAGAGCTTCATTTCCTATACAGTCATAAATGTACTATATATATTTGTATATGCAAGTGGTCATCGAGCAAGTTTTCATTAAGTACATCACCCGCTCCGCTTGGGTACATCCATGACATTCGGGTAAACTTTTAGGAAAATTCGAAATCTTGAATTGATTAATGGTATTTTAAGCAGGTGCCGATAAGTTGCATTTTAGAGTAAAGGGGGGGGGGGGGGGGTAAGTTTTGTTCAATGTATTTTATTATAATTGAATTTAAAGTGTTATCAATACTGTTGAGTTAATAGATAACAACACGCATTTGGCAATTATTATTTTTGTCTCTAAAGATTTGCTAATTCGAGCTTCATTTTAGACTGGATGATATTTTGATAACTATTGTAGGGATTAAGTTTATCCGTACAAATGCTGGTTTGTGATTCAGTGTTAACATCACGTGTTTTAATCTGAACTCGAAAAGTTGGAATGTTTTGTGAAAATCGCTAGAAAAAATGGTACGGGTATTTTAGAATGAGTTGATCATGTAACCGCAAACCACCATTTTTAGCTCGTCTGTATTCGAAGTCGAGCTATTGTGATCTGAGCGTCGCCTGCGTCTGCGCAAAAATTTTAATGTAGCTTATAACTCAGAAACTGTTAGAGGTTACTGCACGAAACTCTTATTTAACGAATGGCTCAATGAGACTTGTTTTACAGTTATGTTTTATTGATGTAATAAATATTCGTCCATTTAGAATCGTTCAATAGTTAGACTATTGCATCATATATCCATCTAATCCATGTATTCCATGTATTCCAAGTAAAAAAGCCGTATACTCAGTACTCGTATAACTTCATTCATATAAACAATTTCTTGCTTTATTTCTACAACCCCATAACTCCATTTTTGACGATATTGGATTTTGTACCATTTTTTCGTCTCGATGAGCATTTTACAATAAGCATACTTACCTACTGCTAGATCTCCCCTAAATAGGGTTAATTTAAATTCCACAAACCAGTTATTCGCTTATTTATTCCGAACATCAAATGCAATTTTCTCAAAATGGGAAAAATGACATTCGGGTTTGTAGAAATCACCACCGTGTTGAAGTTTAACATACCAATACATTACTTACAGCTCAGCTAGATGATCTAATGAGGATGGCCAATGAAACAGAGGCTCTCATACGAAAGGTACATCTACAAATATACCATGTTTAAATCTTAGTGTCCTACGTTAACTTGAATTACAGTACAGCCACTGCAGCAACAACCTCCCTTAAACAACAGCATGATATTTTCCCACTGCCCGATTTAATTATTAATTCAATCTATCTAGAACAACACTCACCTAACAACAACATAATGAAGCTTAAAGCTCACAAAGCGTGTTTGTTTTGGCGAATGTACACTGTATATGTCCAAGAAGATTTTGCATCGTTTAGTGTTCAAACAGTATTCAGTGACATTCAGTTTGCATGGCTATGATTTGTGTTCATGCCATGGTTAACTAGATAATTCATTAATTAAAAACATCCATCTTAAACTATATAGCGACTAGAATTAGCTCGATAATCTCTTGGCGTACTTCTTTTAGACATGCAGTTGACATTAAGTTATAACCAACTAGATCACATATATCATCACCTTCGTATTAGCATTTACATTCTGTCATTCTACCGGTTGATTAATTTTATAATCTATTCAATATATTACACATTCTAATGTTTTTCAGGCTTTAGTTGATGCCGAAGCTTTACGGGGAAATATTAACACTACATATCCTTCTCCATCAAAGATTGTTCGTATCTTTACAAGTAGTACATTCACCGGTATGTTGTTCTTATGATTGCTTTGTTTCGCTGTTATACTGTTGGACGTCATGCCTTGTGTAGAAATAAATATCTATCAATCCTAATCTGAGGTATTGATACAATTATCACATTACATTATACTCAAGTCCACCAACTTGAATTAAAATTTTCTTTTACTTTTTTGATAAATAGCAATCGACAGCAAAAGTCTTTTCAGCAGTAATTATTGGTTGTCGTTGTATTTGTTACGGATTAAAAAAAAACGACTTCGATATATTTATTATTGTACAAATAATTTTTGTATGTGAACGATAACATCGATGGTATTAGTATATTAAGGTAACATTAACATTGAAGCAATGACTAAAAACAATCATGGTGTCTCCACAATTGAATCAGAGACAATGCTTATGCTATCAGTACACCACTTTATTGTTCGTTGTTTAGACACCAAACAGGAACGTAATATGCTGATGAAATATGGATACCCGAAGATAAAAGAGCACTGTAGGAAACTAGGGTATGAATTTCAAGTTGTTGACATGCGATGGGGTGTCAGAGATGAGGCCACAGACGATCATATGGGGACAGAACTTTGTTTGAAAGAATTACAATTATGTCAACAAATCTCAACGGGACCAAATTTTGTGGTAATATACTTCTTACCCCCCCCCCCCCCCCCGGGAGTAATAGTAAACTACATGTATCCATGACATGACAACGCAATAAGTACACAGTCACATGTTTAGAAACAATTACCCCACCCACCACTGGTATTTACATGTATTGATAGTATTAAGAGCGACCGTGGTTGGTGGGGTAATTTTTTCTAAACAAGTGTCTGTGAATGAATATTGGCCATATTCGAAAAGTTACAATATATTTACAATAGTGGATTTTAATCTGATATTTATTAACAATAAACATACGCGTAGTAGCTGTATTATTTCAGGAAGTTCGAACACAATGCTACATTATGATTCCAGATATGTTGAAGGGATGTCCTGCTACTTGTCTTGACTGACTGATTTTCAATGTACAATACGCTGTTCGTGTCTGTATTTCAGTCTTTGTTATCTCACAAATATGGGTACACAGCGTTCCCTAGATTAATCGAAGCTGAAGAATTCGAGAAAATATTCAACAATATTAATGATGAAGATATCAAAAAGCTCTTCCAAAAGTGAGTATTTCACGAAAGAGTAAATGTATTTGATGACGATATAGTCCCCTATAGATCTCTGTCTCATTATAAGTTTTTCCAAGTTAGTATGTTCCCCGTCGACTTATACGAAGCCCCTTATTTCCATTTCATCTTAGATATTCTTGTCCTCTTTTCTGTTGATCTACTTCATTAGTTAACATTGATTGATTGATTTTTCATATCAATCAAGCATATATACAAATGTAAACACATTTTTGGTGTGATCTTATTTACTATCTACAACACAACCTCTCGAAAGCGGCCCCTTCTTTAGCAACAACCTCCTTTCAATAACAGCATGACTATTTCCTACTGCCCGGTTTAATAATTAATTACCCTCTCTAGAGCAACAACCTCTAAACAACAACATAATTTTGCTACTCGCAAAGGGTGTTGCTTTGAAGAGGTTGCACTGTATTTGACTGTATTAAGTATTTACACTGTATACGTACGTTGTCTATATTCCAGATGGTATACCAGGGATGATAACATTGTACCACCAAATTATACACTAGCATCTATCAGCACACACATACCTGACTTCATCTGTAACGATCCTGACAAGAAAAAAGTTGCCAAGAACCAATGGTGGGACGAATGTCAAAGAATGCAAGATGCACTCGAGGATACGGCAAAAGTTGTGTTTGATGAGGAAACTGCGAGAAAATACATAATGTCCGGTGTGTAGTCGTCTCATTGACCTGCTGGCTCATTACTTCAGACCTTAGTTCTACATTAATATGTCCCTATTTGCGAAATAAGCAAACATCCAAATTCAAGGGCAGATAACTCAAAAACGAGATCAGAGACCCCAATTTTTTTCGCTTAAAATGTTTCTGTTATCATAGGCTACGATCATGCAAAGTTTTAAAAAAATTCATTGATCAGTTTTAATTTGTCCTATATGTCTTTGTGAAAAATGTAACGAACTACCGAAACCGTCTTTAAAGCATGATAGGAATAAGAAATGTTTGGTCATGTATCACATTCAATCATTTGTTAGTTTTGCTTACATATATATTACCACGAATCTTGAGTTATGCAGTAGGGGTTTATACGCTTTGTTCAGTACATAAAAAATGTTCTCAGTTATTCTTGACATTCACTATAAATTTTGTAATACATCTGTTTGTCGTTTCTCAGTAACGGAAACTGAAGTACAAGAAGGTCTTCTCAAAGTGGATAGAGTAAAAAGTAATAATAGTTTATGGCTAAAAAGAAACATCAAAGATATAGAGAATCTGCAGAGTAATTACGCAGTGTCAAGATTCATAGGTATGTATATCCTCACTATAAATGTTGGGTATGGATAGAGGACGATTTTCATCCTAATTTCTCACAATGCTGAATAATGTAGTGGATATCTCACTCAACAATGGTCCTCGGTGCAGGATATTTTGTGTGTAAAAATCCTTACAATTATTAAAAAAACAAAAAACAAAAAAAAACAAAAAACATCACCTCCGAACAAGATAGATAATTTATCCAAGAAAATGGCAAAATAGTCTAATATACTTTTGCACATGTACACGGTCAATATCATAATAACACGAGCATCCTGTTCTAACAGTATCTGGTTGATAATTTATTATATCACAGAGTGCTTGGGTCCTGAGGAAAAAGTCCAGAAAGCCAGAAAGATGTTGAAAGAACTAAAAGAAGACAAGATGATGAGGAAGTTAGATCCACGCAAAATCCTCAATTATGACGTACACTGGAACCCTAATGGAGGTAACTTTACAACAGCCATTGAAAAAAACAACAGTTTTATGGTTATCATTAGACGATGTGATCAATTTTTGATGATTGTGGTATTTCAACTTATTAATATGCATAAGTAAAATTAGTTTTTTAGTACATGTATAAGTAAACGGTGTAAATTTAAAAAAAATAACTACTAAGATTTTTTAAATATATTTTTGTTGCATGTTCTTGAAATTCCACGGCTCGTTGATTTAAAACTTAGAGTCAAGTGCCGTAATGCCAATCTTGTTGTAAAAATATGTATGCATAATAAATGAGTATATAAGATCAGTTTAAAACTTGCCACATTAAGGAATAACATTAGAATTAAGTAATTTAAGTCTTATGGTGTTAAGATTTATATATAGTATAGTAAATTGTCATATTTCCAATACTTGCTAACATAAGTATTCAGAATTGAACTTATTCTAAATCATAAATAGTGTATTGTTCGTCATCGTCATACTATTGTTTGGTGCAGACAAATGTGGTGAGTATATATTATGAATAGCCCTCAACATTCCATAGTAATGGTATATATCCCATAACGTACACACAGTTAACTGTCTTTTCTCTTTGGTATAACGTCGCACCAACGGTCAGGATTATTTGACTCGAGCATTAACGAAGGAGCAAGACTTCAGGTATGCACCTGGGCAGAGTCATTGACTTTCCATAAGTCTGCTGGACAACTTCCTCGATTGATTGTCTTAATATAATTATTAGACATAATACTAATATAACAAAGTTTGATAAAACACACTTACTTCATGAACATCGTGCATATATTAAATAATAAACTTCATAGACAAGTGCAATCAGGCCTTTGTTTGTTTGTGGTTACATGTTCATTAGGTAGGGTATAAGGCAGGGTAGGAAGGTGGAAGGTTGGTTGGTTGGCTCTTGAGCGTGTGCGGAAAGGTAAAAATATGAGAAAAGTGATTACCATTTTTTTGGCATAATAAAAGTCAGGGCTGCATGAAAAAATGGAGCAGGTCGGGTAACCAGAAACAAACAAAAGCCTTATTGAAATAAATATGAATAGCTTTAAATCTTTGATGAACATTTGCTGATAACATAAAATGTTCTCTCATGTTGCCTGTCATATGGTAATTATTGAGTTTTACAGTTTGTCCTAATTTCTCGTCCAATGAAATGTCCGCATTTCATTTGAAATTTGAAAAATATATCGCATAAAATGTGCTAAAACCTGATATGGAGAAAACACGTCACTTACTTTTCTGTATGTACAATTAAGACATATATTGAATTTTATTCGACGTATCACTGCGCTCTGTTTCGCGTCGCTTGTCATATATCCCATAAAATTCAAAACATAAACGATAACTAATACATAATTATTATTTCATATCTATGTCTATGAAAAACGACATATATATCATTTTCTGTCCCACAGTAAATTGGATAACTTTAGTGTGATCGTATATAATTGCACAACTTGTTTAATTCACGGTGATTGTTGGATTTTGTTTGCTGTTTGATTCTAACCACGTATTGTCATTTTTTATCATTTTCTAATCGTCAATTATTTCTAGCACCTCTATAAGAAGGCTCTGCAGAAATCTGAGAAATTATTCCAAACAATACGTAGTACTTTTTAAAACTTTTAAAATACCTTGTTCAAAACAGTTATTATTTGTTATTGATATTGTATTATTTCAAAGACTGTTTCATTGATTTATACACATTTATTTGCTGTTAATTATGTACAACGTTCAATGTTGTCTAGCTAGCGTTTAATGTCGCACTAGCAACCAGTGTCATTTTGGTGTTTTTCCCCAGAGTAAGACCCTATGCGTACACCTTGGTAGAGCTACTTCCCTTCTGTAAGCTAGCTGAGGAGCTCCTTCGAATACGAAATTTACCAAGCCCGGGTGGGAATCGAACTCACAGCGGTTCGGGATAGTGATAACTAGCCAAGGACCACAACCACTCGACCACGGAGTTAGCATGAATCACCATATAACATTGTGTTTGTAATCAATATCAGACAAGACGAATATCATAGTTCATGTATTGATGCTGTAATGTTACTACACATTTAAGGTATCGACCCTGACACCTCAGAGGAGCATCGTGTCTATCTGGATAAATTATGTGACGATTTTGTCCAACAAATGAAACAGATGATTGATAAATCTGTGAATGAGAAGAAAATCAAAGCGCCATTAGTGGAGGAATGTCTGCAGCATATACGCTTCGCACAGACCAAATGTGAGGGATTTGCAGGGCGGCAGGATGTATTTGATGTAAGCATGTCACGTGATAATCACATGATGAGATGAAGAGGCTTCATGGGATAGAAAATGACTTAATGAGCCTGTTTGTATGGTCGAAAACAATATTTCTAATCAATTATTTCGTACCTTTGAGTTACGGCTCCCTCAAAACATTTTTCTTATACTCGATGCCATAACTGGGTGATTTTTTATCCGTTTAAACTTTAGGGTCGGCACAAAAATACATGATCTGTCAGGTAGCCAGAAAACATGACCATGTGTTCTAACTGTACTAATTGTGTACTGACTTGAATGGAATATACGTGTATATATACGAGTTCTAATTGAGGCTAGTTCATTTTTACATCCAATGTAATTAATATAACACTTCGCTGCCAATTAGTTGAAGTCACTCTCTGAAACCGTTATTATGTAAACTTGTATGTGTCTATAGGACATCTTCATGCATGCTTACAATCGTTAATTTCATATAATGTGCAACTTTTCTAAAGCAACATCCTTTGGGTGTAGCAACCTTATGATGTTGTTGAGAGGTTGTTGCACTAAAGACGGTCCATCCATGGAGATGATGTGCTGTGCTTGTAGATTTGAATCAATTTTGTCACGAAGATTTCTTATGTGATGCTTCAGAAAATCAAGGATTACCTAGCCAGCGATAAAGCAGGCAAACCATTGGTAATATACGGATCTAGTGGTACAGGAAAAACTTCTGTTATGGCTATGGCAGCATCGATGACGTCATCGTGGATGAAGCCGAAATCTCCCGTGGTTGTTTTCAGGTTTATTTCAGTTTTAATCAGAAAAATAAGACGAATGTTTTTCTTCTCCAAAATTTATTTCAAGTTTGAAAATTAATGAAATCCCTTTTTTGAGGCGAATTATGATATTTTCATAGACACTTAATGCCAAGTAGTCTTATCAGTCTTTGATTGTTGTATCATGTACAGCTGTTTGTGTATTTCAAAACTTTAACAGTAAAACAATACATATCATTGGTGATGTAATGTTGTATACTAGTACTTATAGATACTGAATAATTAAGTGTTATAAAGGCTCCATGGTCGAGTGGTTTTTCTATCTGACTTATAATCACCAGCCCCGCACCAGCCCACTACAGCCCCTCACCGCCATGAGAGCGAAACCCATCCGGAACCAGTCAAAAATCTACATATGAGTAACCCATATAGCTAGCTTACGAAGGGTCAGTTGTTTTACCTAGATGTACGTCTAGTGTCTTCCGTCATTGCTCAAACTTGAAAATTCGCCATAGACCTGTGTTGGTACGACGTCTTTGTTTTGTTTGTTTATTTGAGTTTTACGCCCCTTTACAACAGTAAGAGTCATATGAGGGGGATAGCTCATCTAACCACGGTTCCTGGGAAGAACCAGTACTACACTCCCTTACTCTGTCAGCAATTAGTTAACTACCTACTTTCTCACATGAAGAGATACTGTCGGAAGTTGGGCCCTTTATCAGTGAGAGGTTACAGTGATGTCAGCGACCTTAACCACTCGACCACGGAGGCGGGTATCGACGTTTAAAACCAAGTGAAAAAAGTGATATCGTTTTTTCTTCAGATTTATAGGAACATCACAAGACAGTTCGGACCTGATGTCTCTGCTGTATAGTATAAATGCACAAATTAGTAAAAATTATAAACTGACTCCTGTAGACAGAAATCAGGTAAATACTCATAGTTATAAGTCGTGGTCTATTAAAGTCCCATTAGCTTTTTGCTATAGAAAAAATGTGCAAAAACATTTAATTGCTGATATTTTCCCAAGACAATTATTACCGACGAAACAAGCCCCTTTTCTTCTAAAAACTGTGATTTTTGCTTTCGTAAACTTGAAATATGTAGACCGCGTGACGTCACTTCACGGCATGTGCATAACTTGACTGCGGGGAAAAATAGTATTTATTTCAATGATATTGAAATAAATACGATATTGGTTTTGGAAACATTTTCCGAATTTCTTGCTATAAAGTATGCGCGGGAGGAAAATACACAGGATTCCTCTATTATAGAACAAACAGAAACTATTAAGACCAATAATTTATATGCTAATGGGACTTTTAACACGTATAATTATGTATTATGAATGATATCAAAACACCTCGGTCTAGTTTATTTAGAACATCAGTCATTCAAAATGATGAAAGTATAGCAAAAAGAAATGACATCAATGAGTTTTGTAATTTTTGTCATGAATTTTATTTGTAAAATATGCAACAAAGCAAATCTAGTCAATTCTACATGTTTATTTCAAATACAATGTACCTGCCATAATTATTCTAAATACCCAGATTTCGTTGGTATGTCAACTTCTTTATAATTTATTTGCTAAAGTCATGTAAAAATCCTATATCACAATGTATATTAATACTATACTTACGATGATATATTTTCAGACCATACAAGCCCAGATATTGAGATTCAAAGCTTCTTTATTAAGAGCATACGGTGATGTTCCTCTAGTTATCATCTTGGACTCTTTAGACCAATTAGATCCGGCTTATGATGCTAGAAAATTAGCATGGCTCAATATGATTCTACCACCAAATGTAAAGCTGATCGTATCCACACTACCAGAGCCTCAGTACGAGTGTTTTCCTGCATTAAAGGTACGGCTTTGAAGTTTTTGAGGAAAAAAAACATATATTTATCATGTACTGCTAAACCTGTGAACAAAGGCCATCCTTGGGAAAGACATAATAATAAAAACAAACTGTGGACTTTATGGACCTGTGAGCTTTATTCGGAGGTCATTCTATTATTAAAAATTAATGGTAGTTTTAGAACGAATGACCTTTATTCACAGGGCGATCTTTATTCGGAAGTTGTCGCTAACATAGATTTGATTGTATGTGTGTATTTTGATAAATGAATTTTAATAAATTATCTACCACGTGTTTTGTATACACGTGCATCTCGTGCATCTGCTATGGTTGTTTTAATATTTCATAAAAGGCTTGAAGAAAGTCAAGTTTAGGTGTCCCTGATCAAAATATTGGGAGAATGTAGATCGGAAAACTATTTATTTGTGTGTGTAAACTTACCTTTTGTGAAAAAACTTCCTCCCAGAATATTTCGAACATAACATTTTGCATTTAGTACCGCCACCAAATTTTGTGTTGGACTGGTTGTCTTAAATACGACAATTTGTTTGCCCTAAGGTGTTCATCTATCAAAGTCCATATAAATGAATTAATGACATCCAGCCGTTTTTTTGTAAACCGATCCGTATACATTTCATTTCTTACCGTTTTGCTGAACGTACAATGAATGATAGGCACATATTGTATTGTAATTTTTCTAACTGTTCCACTATATAAACTCCAGTTGAAATTCAGCAAATTTATAATTCTACAAATGTTTTATGAGCGTATTTAGGAATGAAAGCGAAACAAGTTTAAGTAAATATGAATGAAGACATTGATATAAACTTCTTTTCCTTCCATCTCTGAACAATATGCAAGCATCATCATTACGATGTAGTATTAATAAACACAATTTACAGCTATTCCACAAGGAAGAGGACAAATACGTCAATGTTCCAGTCTTGAAAAATGAAGATGTACAAACCATACTAAACAAGTGGCTGAAAGGAAGGAAGAGGACTTTGACAGACTTTCAGATGAATACAGTTCTTGAAGCATTTCAGAAATGTCCAACTCCACTTTTCCTTAAAGTCAGTATACTGTATAGTATGTTTAACCATCTTTAACCATTGTTATATTGACACAAAATATGATAGAGATATATCAGTTTATGTGTATACAAAAACAATGGAGCCTGATCTGATAATAATGATAATTAAGCGTTGATTTTACAGATATAGTGTCAATCTATTAAACTGTTAAACTTTAATAATTACACGTCCCTGAATGTCATTATTTTAACTTTGTACTACAGTTGATAGATTTCGTTCATTTACCGTTATGGAATGTTCCATTCCACATGTTTATAATGTTTGGGGTCATGTAACTGAAAGTCACTGGTGAGGTATAGTAGTGAACATTGTTGATGGTAATGAATAGATTTGTGTAACAAAGTATAATAAAATGAAGACGTAAAATTACTGAATTATAGACACGTAATGTCACCCCGTAGGCATACATGTACATTCGACAACCGGTGTAACAAAAATTATCGTATAACTTACGAAAGTAATTGAATCTCATCGAAGCTAAAAATACCAGCATTGATCGTGAAATAATGCGTCTTTGACAGTTTAATAAAACCGCACAATTCTTGTAAAACTTCGGAAGAACTTGTATATTTAGACCACATTTACGACTGAACAAATTTATTTCGATATTGAGGTGGTGTGATTACAAGTAACGTCAGGAAATATTGAACATTTTCCCGAAAATAGTCGTTATACAGTTATATGGTTTTGATATTTATAAATGTGACTTTATGTGAGATCTCATTGTGTTATCATTAATATGCAGTGTAACCTCCCTACAACAGCCACCAGTAGGAAATAAGAAAGGCTGTTATACGGGGTGGCTGTTGTTGAGAGAGTGAAAATATAGTAAAACGTCAATCTGGGTTTCTAGTACTGGCTGTAACAAAGAGGTGACTCTTGTTCGACGGTGACCGTTCATGGAGGTTATTCTGTATATGATATTTTTGTATACAGTTATCCTTTGAGGAGAGTACAACGTGGGCATCATATCTACCACCGGAGAGATCCATCCTACAAGACACAGTACGTGCCAGTATAGATCACTTGTTCTACAAGCTGGAAAAACTACATGGCAAAATTCTGGTATCTCGATCAATGACGTACCTCACCTTAGGTAATACACATTCATGTCTTCCTTCACAGATTATTTGTTTCCTGTACACTGGCAGTCATTATCATTTTAATATGCAAACTGTTCAGAAAAACGCAAACGTAAAAATTGCAAATCGGAGTATCGTACGGAAAAACAATTTATATAAGTCAATGACGTTAATTAGTTTAAACTTATTTATTCAAATCGATTACAAAACAAGATCTTAGAACTAATATAAGCATTCTCGATGACTGCTTCCTGCATTATGACCAGTACTTGCGCCGAAAGAAGGGATTGTGAAGATTCTGATCAAATTGACGGGATTCGAACCCGCAACCTCCGGGTTATAAACCACTTTTCCTCGATGACATTAACTAATACATTTGAAATCAGATACTTTCTATGGGACAAATTAAAGCAACACAGTCGATTAATTGGTGACCGTACTCCAGATATTGTAATACCTTGAATGTTTCTAGAGGTGACAGTTGATATTGAGTCTTGTGCTTGTTTTTATTGATCTCTGTTCAAAACTTATGTAAGAAAATAAATTACTTTACAATGTGTTTTGCATCTAGATAGCAAACAAATATTTGATGTAATCAAGCAATTTCTAACGAAATTTATTTCTTATTCGAAATGGTAGAAGGGCATAAAGAGTTCCCCTGTCCGTCCATGCGTCCGTCCGTTCAGATTGTGGTTTCCAAGCGATAATTCAAGACATATTTCATGGATAAGTTTCATATTTGACCTGAAAGTGAATAACAAAATACAGGTCATTTTACAGACCGATTTCCGTTAAATTCCAAACATTTTCAAACGAGTTATGGTGCCTTTTTTACTTATCTCTCTGCTGGGACATTCGCTCTAGATTTCATTATTATTCTCATAACTGATTAAATAAGGTGTATCTATCAAGTGTTTTTATGTTTCAACAGCGTACAATGGTGCGACAGAAGCAGAGATCGAGGACATTTTGTCATGCGATGATGATGTATTGAATGACGTCTACATGTACTGGACGCCACCTATCAGACGATTACCTCCATTACTGTTGGTTCGGATTCGAACAGATTTAGATCAATATTTAGGTAAATCAAGCATTCACAACACACACGTATTCTGGTCTTATATCTGACATCTAAATGTCGTTGTTGCCTGTCGGAAACAAAGATACCATATATAACGTGTATAATAGGTAGCGCATGGAGGATGGGGTCGTAAAGACAATTCAAACGCCTTCCTGCTTGGGTGCACACTGTTACAAGGTTGAACCACTTGTAGAGAATGAATTTGTCCCAGTATTTTTATATTTCTATGAGTTGGGTGGGTTCTTAACTTGCTAGGTCTTAAGTCTGGTAGTGATTTAGAAAGGGTAGAATTTTGGTTGTGACTATTTTTAGAGTTCTTTTTGTGTCTACTTGTTTATTTGTTAAAATGTTTTATTATTTTGTATGCTTTTAAGTAAGTCATTTCTCCTTTCAGCGACATGTTATTTTATCATATTTCTGGCAATATTGTATATGTATGTTGACATATTATAGTGGAGAGGGGTGTTGATGATGTACGTGTATTGTACTGGTATCATAGACAGTTTACTGAAGCAGCATTAGCAAGGTATTGTTCTGATGCCGAGGAGAATCGTTTACGTCATGCTCATCTTGCAGACTTCTTTAATGGAACGTGGGCGGAAGGTAGGCCATACACAATATAGCAGTATATGACACTAATCTAATAAGAACTGTTGGCGTCTCCGTGATCAAGTGGTAATGGTACTTGATTAGCAATTACTAACCCTACTCACCAAGGGACCAGAAACATGTATACTCATTTGAGGAAGCCGCCAAACTAGCTTATGTGAGGTCAGTGGTTCTATACAGATGGTTCTATCTTTTCTATACAGATGTATGTATAGGGTCTTACTCCACTAGTTGAAGCTGGAATTGTCTGTTGGTGCAACGTTAACCCCACTGAAAAAAAGATCTGTGGTAATTATATATAGGTATAATATACTATATATATCGGTGGTGATTCCAGCTATCTGTCTGCAACTGAAGCACCGCGTTCTATTATATTTAAACATATAACAATTAGTTATTCAAGACATTGATCTGAACTGTCGTAAGTACATTAATTAGAACATTATTTTTGTATACACAAGACGGCAATTAAGAGGGTCGTTTCTATACCTAGTAATCATACGCAACTGGAATTGTGTAAGCATATAAGTACATAATAGAATATTGTACATATGATTATAGGAAGAAAGAAACCATACACTGATGCTAAAGGTGTTCAACATGAAGAAGATCGCCTCATGTCTGGTCAGCCCCTTAAGTTTGAAAACAATACGTACAACCTACGAGCTCTTAATAATCTACCTTACCATAGGATCCATGCTGACCAGGGAGATTTGTTACAGCAACAATGCTTGGCCAATGTGAATTTTCTGTTGTGTAAATTAAAGGCGTTGCCATTGTTGTGAGTAATCATAAATGCTTTAATTTTACAAATTAATGTAATATGACAATTATTTCATATACATATACTTGTATTCTCCAAGTACTTAAGGGTGATCACTCGTGAAATCGAAAATTTTCTTGTAACAAGGATGTTTCGATTCTTATTTAATTTTGAAGAATAACACGTTGTCATTCAGTTTTTAGTATGAAAAGTATATGTCCATGATTTAACTTTTTCGTAAAATTACTTTTTAGTGATATACCCAAAATCGGTAATTTTCCTAATAATGGTTTTGAAAAAGGGGTGTGGGTAGATAAAAAAACAAATATTTCAGTAAATATTAACCAAATCACTTAAATAATGTACTGGTTGTATCACAGCCTGAATGTGGAAGAAACTTAAAGCATTAAATGTCTACTTTATGCCTATTTCTTGACTGTGTACTATTTCAAACACTGAGTTATTTACCAAATTAAGATCTATAAAATGGCTAAAAAATAAGGGGTTGTGAATAATGTTTATACATTTTTTACGTATTGAAGGAGTAACAAGGATTTTGAATGACATTGGTTATGCTGAAGTAGGTTAAACACCAATTAAAAATATGACATGAAAAGCACATGTCCATGTTCATATAAGAAAGTTATCATGTGAAATGTTAGGTCTCTAAGCTTTTCTTTTCAGCAAAAACTGGATATTTCCTTAGTTAAGACCACTGCATATTGTATAAATAACCACATATGCATACTCAGAAACAATATTTGATGGACTTGTATGAATTTTGGATGACTATTTTTCAACGGATATGTGTTCATATTGCTAAACTTGATGAAAACTTACCCCACCCACCGTTTTACAACAGCAAATATTTCAATATGAACGTTAAAAATAAATAAACAATGTTTTTTACAATTTGTAAGAACAATATATTTGCAAACCAGGTTATATAAATGTATTCATACAAAATTTAACCGTGGAATACGCCTCAAGTGTCTGGTCACCATACACTGATCACCAAGTTAACCAACTGGAAATGGTCCAGAGGCGAGCTGCGAGATTCGTGAAGCACGATTATTCACGTACTAGCAGCGTCACTGACATGTTATCCGACCTAAAATGGGACACGCTACAACAACGGCGAAATAACACCAGAATAACCATGCTTTTTAAGATCTTGCATAATCTTATAGACATAACACCAGACCCGTCCCTCCAAAATTCTAGATCTACCAGATACCATAACCATCGTCTTTGCCAAATTCGTGCACACACAACAGTCTATCAGAACAGTTTCTTTCCATCAACCATAATACTTTGGAACCAACTGTCTCAAGCAATCATTGACCAGGTCAGTCTCATTACATTCCAATCTGCCTTGGCCAGCCAACACATCCACTAGATCCTAATGAAATTTTTATCCTTTTAAATGTAAATAGGGGAACTTTTATTTCTTAATTTTATTTATTTGTATTTTCAACTTTGGTAAATCCACCAAAGTCAGTCCTGCCTGTTACGCATGTATAAATATACCATATTGCGAGTATACTCCTTATGGAGGAAAGCAATTACTTAAGATGATGATGATGATGAACAACCTTTAACTGATAAATACTAAACGGCATATGGTTGTTGTATATATACAGACAAACTAAATTGACTGCCGTAATCTGGTCGGATGTCGTAAAAGCAGTAAACATTCGCGATGAAGAAAATGCCACTTTGAAATTATTTATGCATTTAAATAGCATTGTTGACTACATTAGATGATAAAAAAAAAAATAATTTCAACTTGAAATTTTACGACATTTAGCTAGACTGCTTTGTATCACAAAAGCTCATGAGTGATCACCCTTAATTAGTTACAAAGTAATTTTAAAGAGATATATGTGTTCGTTCTATCTTTTATTTAATCTCTTTTCAACAACTCCTGTGTTAAGGTTGTTGCATGCATATTGTATGCTGTACAACTATTGCTTTATCAGAATGTACAACGCGTAACTAACGTTTTTATTTATTTTAAAATCTTTATCAAGTGTGATTGATGGTGGTTAATGTTGAAACTTTGTCGAGGTTCACAGTACTACACACTCATTTTATATCACAAGAGCCGTTGCAGTGCACTCAGCCCTACCATATGCAACGAAAAAGGGACATTGCACTCAGTCACCTTCCTTAGTTAACATACTAATACTAACCTGTCACCCTCACATCTTAATCAAGAATACACCTTTGCACATGATGCGTTTAGAAAGGTTGAAGACAATTTAACCCGTCTGGATATCGAATTCAACATCTTTATACTAATACCATTGAACAGTCACGTGATCCTCGTCCGAATGCAACACAGTAAATGAACTTTTTTATAACTTTCATAATTATATAATTAATAAAAAGTACCATTAATAGCAACACTGTCATGTGTTAACTGAATAATCCAATCTTGTTATATTTGCAATTACAGTTCGGTTTTAAATGACTTTCCGCTAGCACGTGCTGTCTTTCGAAACAATCCCCTGATTGGTCGAATACATGATGTACTCCTGCTGTCACAGAAAGGGTTGGTAACAGATTCGGATCAGTTTATACCACAGATGCTTGGTCGACTGGCTGAGGATGAGGTAAGGAAATACTTGTTTTACTTGTTTATGAATAACACAAATCCAGACGACTCTATTGTTTTCTGCCCACCTTATACTTTTATTTTTATATGACCTATAACTCAAAATTAAAAAGACATATTAAAAACTTTCTCCGACCTAATGTTATTATGGGTATACAGTAAAACCTCTCCAGAACGCCCTCTGTAGAGCAACAATCTCTCTATAACAACACCTTCAACATTTCCCTAAGCTGATATTTACTATAGATTTAACCTCTGTAGAGCAACATCCTCTCTATAACAACGGTCAATATTTGCAGCTCCCACAGGCTGTTGCTCTAACAGAGGCTGTACTGTACATGTATAATCTATTATTCATATTCTTTTTTGCTTAAGCGTTGTAAGGTTTAGCTTCAGTTTACAAGATGTATTTATCATATCTAATTTCGTGTTTCGTTTTGAATATCTTATTAAACAAGGCTTGAACATTTCTGTAGTCATAAATATGTGTATATGTATGTCATTCTCACACAAACACTGCCATGTAGATCTTGAGTACAGCATGCTATCTTGTGATGAACGATAAAATTATTTTTATCGAATATGAACTAGAATCACATGACACTTCCAGTATTTACACTTCTCCACTCTGCACAGGTCACCAAAGAATTCCGTATACAATGCAGAAATTACGGATTAATGTATATTGAGCCATCAAAGCCAATTCTCGAGAAACCAGGAGGTCAGCTTGTACACTGTATCTCCGCACATATGTCAGATGTAGATATGATGGATATGTCAACAGATGGTCGGCATCTGGTAACAGGTAACGTAGTTTTGTATCAAAGGTCGAAATGTGGTAACAAGTGACTAATTTTTGCATCAATGGTCGAAATGCGGTAACAGATAACGTAGGTTTATATCAATGGTTTACATGTGGTAACAAGTAACGTAGTTTTGAATCAATGGTCGACATGTGGTAACAGGTAACGTAGATTTATATCAATGGTCGACACGTGGTAACAGGTAACGTAGATTTATATCTATGGTCGACATGTGGTAACAGGTAACGTAGATTTATATCTATGGTCGATATAGGATAACAGGTAGTGTAGCTTTATATCAATGGTCGACGTGTGGTAACAGGTAACGTAGATTTATATCAATGGTCGACACGTGGTAACAGGTAACGTAGATTTATATCTATGGTCGACATGTGGTAACAGGTAACGTAGATTTATATCTATGGTCGATATAGGATAACAGGTAGTGTAGCTTTATATCAATGGTCGACGTGTGGTAACAGGTAACGTAGATTTATATCAATGGTCGACATAGGGTAACAGGTAACGTAGATTTATATCAATGGTCGACATGAGGTAACAGGTAACGTAGATTTATATCAATGATCGACATGTGGTAACAGGTAACGTGGATTTATATTTATAGTCGACATAGGGTAACAGGTAGCGTAGTTTTGAATCAATGGTTTACATGTTGTAACAGGTAACGTAGTTTGGAATCAATGGTCGAAACGTGGTAACAGGTAACGTAGATTTATATTTATGGTCGACACGTGGTAACATGTAACGTAGATTTATATCAATGGTCGAAATAGGGTAACAGGTAGTGTAGCTTTATATCAATGGACGACATGTGGTAACAGGTAACGTAGATTTATATCAATGGTCGACATAGGGTAACAAGTAACGTAGATTTATATCAATGGTCGACATTGGGTAACAGGTAGTGTAGCTTTATATCAATGGTCGACATGTGGTAACAGGTAACGTAGATTTATATCTATGGTCGACATAGGGTAACAAGTAACGTAGATTTATATCAATGGTCGATATGTGGTAACAGGTAACGTAGATTTATATCAATGGTCGACATAGGGTAACAGGTAGTGTAGCTTTATATCAATAATCGATAACTTAGTTTTACATCAATAATCGACATGTGGTAACAGGCGACTTAGTTTAACGACATGTACTGTAGGTTTGCATCAATGATCGATTTGAGATGATTTGTATCAATGGCCGATATCAGATAACCTGTTTCATTATTTGGTCGATATGTGGTAACAAATTCTACATCAATGGTTGATATTTGGTAACATGTCACATTCTTCTACATTAGCGTTCAATATATGGTTACAGGTCACATTGTGTTACACAAAAAGACTACATGTACATACTTGCTATTCTGTTTTAGGTAAATCGTAGACATTATACACTGTTTTATGTAAATGGTAAACATGCATAATATGACTACAACAGTATGCTACTTTCGTGGTTGACATGTACTAGCATGTTACAACGTTGCTTAACGTTTATGGCCGATTTTATAAAATGCTTAATTTTGCGTCAAATTACACCTTTTATTTTATTTACTTTTATATAGCTTGTCAAGAGAGCAAGGAAGGTCATATCTGGGATGTTCAAACAGCATGTATGAAACGTGCAATGGCAAACACAGGACAAATTGATTTGGCTCTTTTTTGTATGAACGATAACTGGATTGTTTATATACACAATGAGATGAAGAAAGTACTTCTGGAAGAAGTTGAAACAGGTAATAAAAATGCGTTAAGTTGCATCATTGTTTTAACTGCGAACTGTCAGTCACGTTTTACATAATATATGCCATGTTTTTAAAGTCATACGCTTGTGGCAATACGTTCCTGATATTGTTTGGTATCCAGCAGTATTATTTTATATTGTGTGGTATCCGGCAGTATTATTCTATATTGTTTGGTATCCGGCAGTATCATCTTATAGTGTTTGGTATCCGGCAGTATAATTTATATTGTTTGGTATCCGGCAGTATTATTTTATATTGTTTAGTATCCGGCAGTATTATTTTATATTGTTTGGTATGCGGCAGTATTATTTTATATTGTTTGGTATGCGGCAGTATTATTTTATATCGTTTGGTATCCGGCAGTATTATTTTATATTGTTTGGTATCCGGCAGTATTATTTTATATTGTTTGGTATCCGGCAGTATTATTTTATATTGTTTGGTATCCAGCAGTATTATTTTATATTGTTTGGTATGCGGCAGTATTATTTGATAGTGTTTGGTATCCAGCAGTATTATTTTATATTGTTTGGTATGCGGCAGTATTATTTTATATTGTTTGGTATCCAGTAGTATTATTTTATATTGTTTGGTATGCGGCTGTATTATTTTATTTTGTTTGGTATGCGGCAGTATTATTTTATAGTGTTTGGTATCCAGCAGTATTATTTTATATTGTTTGGTATCCAGCAGTATTATTTGATAGTGTTTGGTATGCGGCAGTATCATTTTATATTGTTTGGTATCCGGCTGTATAATTTCATATTGTTTGGTATCCAGCAGTATTATTTGATATTGTTTGGTATGCGGCTGTATTATTTTATATTGATTGGTATGCGGCAGTATTATTTTATATTGTTTGGTATCCGGCTGTATTATTTCATATTGTTTGGTATGCGGCAGTATTATTTTATATCGTTTGGTATCCGGCTGTATAATTTCATATTGTTTGGTATCCAGCAGTATTATTTTATATCGTTTGGTATCCGGCTGTATAATTTCATATTGTTTATTATCCAGCAGTATTATTTTATATCGTTTGGTATCCGGCTGTATTATTTTATATTGTTTGGTATGCGGCAGTATTGTTTTATAGTGTTTGGTATGCGGCAGTATTATTTTATTTTGTTTGGTATGCGGCAGTATTATTTTATATTGTTTGGTATCCGGCTGTATTATTTCATATTGTTTGGTATGCGGCAGTATTATTTTATATTGTTTGGTATCCGGCAGTATTATTTTATATTGTTTGGTATGCGGCAGTATTATTTAATAGTGTTTGGTATCCGGCAGTATTAATTTATATTGTTTGGTATCCAGCAGTATTATTTGATAGTGTTTGGTATGCGGCAGTATCATTTTATATTGTTTGGTATCCGGCAGTATTAATGTATATTGTTTGGTATCCAGCAGTATTATGTATATTGTTTGATATCCGGCAGTATTATTTTATAGTGTTTGGTATCCGGCTGTATTATTTTATATTGTTTGGTATCCGGCAGTATTAATTTATAGTATTTGGTATCTGGCAGTATTATTTTATAGTGTTTGGTATCCGGCTGTATCATCTTATAGTGTTTGGTATCCAGCAGTATTATTTTATAGTGTTTGGTATCCGGCTGTATCATCTTATAGTGTTTGGTATCCAGAAGTATTATTTTATAGTGTTTGGTATCCAGCAGTATTATTTTATATAGTGTTATGTATCCGGCAGTATTATTTTATAGTGTTTGGTATCCAGCAGTATTATTTAATAGTGTTTTGTTTCCGACTGTATCATCTCATAGTGTTTGGTATCCGGTAGTGTCTTATATTGTTTGGTATCCGGCTGTATAATTATTTTATATTGTTTGATCTCCGGCAGTATTTTTAATAGTGTTTGTTATCTAGCTGTTGTTGTCCGGTCTGAGTTTATTATCGTAATTTATAAGTTTTTTTGTGTGTTGATATTTGTTAATTTCGTTGTTTTAGGTATCCGCCGTTTGACTATACCTCTACCGAAAGCGATGGAACAACCTGCCATGTGTGTAGCAGGCAAAAATAAATCCTTGTTGTTGTTGTTTAAAAAACGATTTACGGTCGTGTTTGATCTGAATGAAAGCAACGCCAAACCAAAAATGTTAGCTCATCCGGAGAAAGTCGAATTTGGACCAATGAGCATACCATATGGTTAGTGTCATAACATTATCGTGGTAGGCGTCAGTGTCATATAATTCGGATTATTACCGTTTTACTACTGTACTCATAGTTGAAGTTCAGTATATATCTACATTCTCCTGTTGAATTATTTTTGAATCTTTTATTGGAGTCCCGTGTATGTACAATATTTACAAAAAGAACAAGAGACCCGTGATGTACTTATATCGTTCACCCGACCTACCTTGTGAATTGACAAAATGGTAGACATATGAGTCTATGCATATTTGACACAGCATCTACATACATGTATACGGTGAACGAGTTTTTGTCCGTTTGGACATTTTAGTTCTTTAATTACATTAATACACATTAATACACCAATGTACAACATCACTATAACATGCTAACCCCTACGAACGAGACGACTTTGTTTGATACACGGCGGACAGGGCTAAAAGCAGCATTGATTTCCTTACGGCAATATGATTATGATACATTGTACATGCATATATATTCACTGTTGTCATGGTGATGATCTGTGATCAGGTAAATGTATAAATGTATGAGCAATTTAAATGATTAACAAATGTTTATCGAGAAATAGGCTTCATTTATGTCCAAAGAGATGGAAATTGATAAGAAATCACAAGGTTTGTTTTGGTCTTTTCACACTGAATCCCTGTCAGATGATTTGATGAGTAACACAAAGGACTTTGCCAAGTGACTGGAAGAAGCGCTTGTATCAATACCTTAAGACTCTTCATTTAGTTATGCATTATCTAATTTTAATAATCAGGTAGTGAGAACTTTGTTGCTGTGTGCACAGAGGATCAGTATTTCATCACCGTGCTAGATCTTCAAACCATGACATTTAAGAAAAAGTTCCGTGGATTTGAAGTGTATTTAGATGATGACGGTGATGAAACAGAGAACGAAGTGGAAGCAATGGCAATAGAACCAACAGAGACACATCTAGCATACACAACAATGTTCACTAGTGAGATTGTATTTGCTGATTTTGATGGAAATAGATTGAGAAGAATACCAGGTATAAAATTTCACGCTGTACAATATTTACCAGATTTATTTCTGAAATACATTGTGGGCAATTTGTCTATGATTATGCATTGACAATCCGACATAAATGCATAGACATAAACACTCTATTAAAGTCGATGTGTTAAATGTGACCAATGTATACATATGTAATACAGTATTTGACATCATACAATACATTGTATATAAAACAAAAAGAAAAGGTACATGACAGCATAGGATAAACAAAATAAAAACACTTTATCATCAATAGTTAAATCAATATAATATCAGTATTTAGAATATTGGTTACATATATTCTATAAACGTACATTAGTTTATGATTAAAAAAAGAAATATATATACATGGATCTGTCTAAGAATGTTTTTATTCTGGGTAGTTGAATAATTCAATAATGTTGGAATACTTGGTCTTTTCCAAAGATATTTATCTCTATGTTATAATTGAAACCTAAATACAAATCGGGTATATGGACGAATGCTCGTTGATTGGTACAATTACTTGTACATAATGTAATTATAATTGCTGATATATAATTTTATTGTATAGATTCTTTCCTACAATTGTGAATATTTTATACAAAGAGCATACAAGTATTTCACATAACCACATGGGTAAATGGGAATCATGTTGTGGTTTTTGATATTAAACAATGAGGTATAACAATCGATATGTAACGTCTTTTAATCTGTCAGCTAATGGCAAGGGTAATTTGCCTGAGCAGATACTGCTTACAATAACTCTGAATTCATGTTACATATAAATACTTTGCTTTAAATTAGTTTCGTTGGACTAAATTTTCGCGATTTTTAATTAAATGGGTATTTCGTGGGGACTTAAATTCGTGGATTTTGACATTTTTGAAGAAAGAAATTTCATCTTATTATTTTCTGTCACTTTCTTCAAAAAATATTTACAGCAAATGAAGACAGATCCTTCCAAAGTTTAAACTTCTCCCCGGATGGTCAGTTCCTGTTTCTTCATGACGGCAATCAGCTGATTTTCTTCAATACAAACACATTAGAGGTAATGTGCGATGCTCGATGGTAATGTACACATTTAGTCATATTACAGGCTGTGGCAGTAGTCCAGTAATAAGTGCGTTTGATTTGTAACCAAGCCATCCGGGTTCGATTCCAGTCGCGACAGGTAATATCTTTCCATGAAAATTTGACAAAAAATGTCCATTTTCCTCCACATGTGAAGATATTGCCGGTTCCTAGTGGAAGGGTAAGTTAGTACTGTGAGTTAGCAAACCGGAGATCGGCCGCTATATGTAAATAAAACATTGTTAAAAACGGCGTTAAACCTAGATAAATAAATAGTCATCTCACATAATTCGACATGTTAGTCATTATTTCGATCAAAGTCATATATATAGTGCAATGTGTGGGCAACTCAACACGCTAACAGAAAATGTATACTTTTACTACCTTTAAAGATATTCTAAACTCGCTATTGAAGATTTTTCACTCGAAAAAAAAAAGTTTTTTTTCGTGACAAACCCCTTTGATTTCTATGATATGCTTTAAATCTGAAATCAACTCATTTGTATTTGATATTTTTTCGTTCTCCATTCAATGCAAAAATAATAAATATATTTCTGCGGCAACTTATTGTTACCTCGGAGAACATTGATTTACCTTCATAATTTTAAATTTATTTATTCCGCTCCTTTCGATCTAATAATCAGTAGTTTTAGAAATAAGATTCTAGTTATTGTACATATACAAAATATTGAACAATCCAAACAGTGGTAATTGTCATTGATACTAGTAGTCGAACGTATGTAATACTAATTCATCGATCATACATTATTATACATGTAATTGTAGGAAGTTGATTCTTTAGAGCACAGTAAAAGTATAATCAGCGCTAAAACACGGGATATGAAAACTATTGTCACTCTTGCTGATGACAGTAATTTACGTATCTGGGACAGAACAAGACCGAAAAAACAAGAAGTTGAAGACAAATCTACGTCAGAACTTGCAAGCTTAGGAAAGTGTCGGTAAGTGTATAAGTTGTGGACCTCAAAATAATCATGTATAACTTTCAAAACAGGTTTTCATGATAGAAGATGATTTTCTTCAAAAACAATGACTTTCCTTTGAGATTTTCCCTTTAAAAGTGCATTGAAGTTTTTGAGAGTAACCCATTTTTCAAAGATTAAAGTAAAAAAAGAAACATCAAATTCAATGAATACACTTGGTAAACTGTCACAATAACACAGTATCAAGCTAATTTGATAGAGAAAAATATAGGTCACTATGCAATATGAAAAGAAATTATATTTCCCCATTTTTCAACAAGGGCAATAACTTTTTCAGTTCTTCAAAAAATGTCGTAAAATAAATGATGGCATCTGAGGAAACTATCAAAGATATTATGACAATGTAAGCAATTTGTGTAACATTGAATAAATGCATAAAATAATGTGAGTTGGGATCCTTATGCCTTAATTCATAATCGTTACAACTCGACCATTTCCGTAATAACAATTTCACTATTTTGCCGATGACGGAAAACGGCGAGTTTGTTCCAAATGGATCATTGCGTGAAATATACCCTGTAATGGTTCACGTTGATGAAATGCCTGATTTTTTTCACAAAGTGTATAAATCCATGTATGAGCTCCTGGGGATTTCTTTACTAGTTTACTTTAGGAAAAGCGCCCTAGGCCTTAACATAGGGATGAAATAGCGGATTAAAGCCTCTTTGGAGAGAAATATCTTGCCTAAGAAAATGGGAATGAAATTTTAAGGATTTAATTGGAAAGTTGGAAAAAAATGTATGATTTCAAAGAAACTTTCAGAGAGGAAGGCACCCTGTACAGGGTACAACTGTATAAATATTAAAGAAAACCCTTGCACACACATGTAAACATCATTGCTGTACAGACTACACCACATCTAAACAGCTTGTAGTGTATGAAATATTGTTGGTCTTACTGTTTTCAGTGAGGTGTTTGTACTTAAAGATACAAAATATGTTGTAATCCGTTTTGATGACACCGCTGGTAATACAGTAAATACGATTGGAGTGTACGACATATTTAAAGAAAAACTTGTCAGATTGAGAACGTTTGTAAGTATCCATTCACTAAATCTAAAGAATCTGCTGTTATTCGGAACTAAGTACTAAGTACATGTAGTTAAAGTTGTTCTCGTTCCATCTGTTTTCAGTACTTTGATTTATGTTTCCCCATCTGACCACCAATAGGATTTCAGCTATTAGCGTAATATATAGTCTACATTACCTGCCCTTTGTAAAATAAACTTATGAAGAATGTAATATCTCATATATGAAGACATGCTCGAAGAAAAAATTGCACGTTATAAGCATTAAATTAATCGATTAAGATTTCCAGATGAACCACTTTTTTAAATATATGGTATATCATTGCAGTGGTTTCGGCGACGTCAAAATTTTTTGTTTTATTTCGATAATAATTGTGTAGATTGACATACATACAGATGCCTAATTTGAAATGTAGGCTATCTAGTTTTGAAATAGATATAACTTGGTGATGAATGTGGGGATTCTGGGCGTCAAAGTCACCATTACTGACAGAAGGTAAGAAATGGTTCTTCACAATAAATCCTCGAAACCCTGATTTTTGTGATTGTCGCAGGTCTTGCCATTTCTCATTTGCCTAAGTATACTGGGATGTCAACTATTGTATATTCTCTAGCGAACATATAGTTATGTCCCAGTAAATTAGATTATAAAAACAGATGTATGTTTGTATCAATGTAGGAAAATTGTGGGAAACTGATTCCAATGGACACCACGCGAGTTATCACAATTGTTGAACGAAGAAAAGCATACGTAATCAAATTGGACACAATGGAGTATGTGGCATTACAGGGGACGCTTTCATCGAATGATACTTCTATTGTATTTGCTGAACCCGATCGTACGTAAATTTTATTTCATCCATTTAAAAGAGGGCGTTTCTGAGATTGGATCCGCCTGGATTAGGTTACCCATTTATCAGTAATGGTATTACTACATGAAAGTCTGTATATTCCTCATTTATAAGCTTTTCTTATTTACAAAACAATGAATTTAAAAAAGGATTTACACATCATACCCAGTCCCAAGGTTATAAGGTCAGACTGAAATAAAGTTCGGAGGTCGTTTTTCTTATATCGGAGATCGACCTCTTGCATTTTATAACCTCGAGGTCAGGTTAAATGCGCAAATTCGATTTCAGGATTGGTTTGTGTGTCAAAAGGAAGCAAGAACTTAAAAGTGTACGACGCCAGTACGGGAAACGTATTGTACATCCTGAAAGCTGGTCAGAAGCAAAACATTGATAGTTTTATAGTAAGTACTTTAATCCTTAACCTGCTAAATTGTCTGAATGGACTTCTCGAACTTCAATTTTGAAACAATCTATTATCAATATATATTAAGGGATATTGCAATTCAAATTCAAAAGTTAGTCACCCAGCAATGCCAGACTATATTATTATACCTCACGTGACTTATTTACTCTATAGTCTAATGTGACGTCAGAGGGTGACAATCCGTAATGTTACCCTCTGACATTACATTTCGGCCCGCTTGCCATAACGAACTGCCCTCACGCGCTCACGCGATTTTACCGGGTGTCGAATTTTAATCCATCTCTGTCGTATCGAATACTTACCTTGTCTAGACACTTTAGGCACTTTAGTAGAATATACTTGTAGTTTGACATCCGGTTTTGCAGTAGAAATTTTGACAGCAAAAGTAACTATGGTGTCAGAAAGAAGCTTCCTTTTTAATTTCTATTATAGTTTCGTTATATTTGTTAACATGTTTGTTGAATTTAGTGTCTTTCTTAATTGTTTTTTTTGTTCGGTATAATAAAATAAATATCACATCCCACATAGGGTGATAGAACGTAATGTTCACCCTTGACAAAGTAATGTCAACCTCGGCTAAAGCCTCGGTCGGCATTACTTGTCTCGGGTGAACATTACGTTCTATCACCCTATGTGGGATGTGATATTTATATATTGGTATACAGGATGGCCTGGCTCTATCCTGTTGTTAAAAACTTCGCCGATTTTGTTACATCATTGCAAGGGTTAAATATATTCAATTCAGTTCACATTTATATGAAACTACATTAGTTCATTGTGAAAACATAAGACTTGATGTAGAAGTATAAATTATGTTATTTTACTGTTTGTATATAGGTTTATTTTCATTCGATGTTATATGTTATAAGTAAGCGTTCTCAAACAAAGATTTATATTTCATTGATCAGTGATTTCTGAACATGTACATTTAGTGTACATGTTACCCTGAGGCGAAGCTAGCTATACACACACTCGCATATACATGAACATGTATATGTACGTAACATCGATAATATAAATTTGGCAAAAATGGTATCCAAGTAGAAAGTGAGAATTAATTGCGTTACCTACATTCCAAATGGCCAATGATATGATATACATGTACTTATCAGGAAAATATGTTTCAATAAATCTACCGACACTATCGTTTTATATGAGTGAAGGAAAGGTCAACCACGTACATATAAATGTAATATAAATTAATAGGTTAATAAAACTGGAACATTGGCTTGTGCTGTCACAGATGAAGGTCCATTGTTGGTTTTCGATATGAAGAGAAGACAACACCTCTATAACATTGAAAGTAAGTATGATGGTAAAAAATATACATGTAGTATTATACATGTATAGTGCAACCTCTCCATGGCAACACGTTTTGAGGAAGGCAAAATCGTGCTCTTGTTCGAGGGAACTTGGTGATATAGAGAGGGCTGCTCTGGAGAGGTTGTATTTTTATCTGTTTTATTGAATCAATAAATATCTTATATTCGATTGGTATGATGAAAGTATGAGATCATATATGTAACTACATGAAAGTCTATTCTACGGAACCATTGTTTCAAGTTAATGTATTATAAAACATAATTATAGTGAACTAAGATATGGTGAAGAATCGGATACAGTGAAGTGCATGTATGTTATGAAGTTATTAGAAGACTGTGATGTATAAAAACGTCGTAGTTATATTTACTGACACTTATTGACAAATTTTTACCGTAACTATTAAATTGTTTACCATTAAATATATGAACAAATTGGCAATAACGGTTCTTATATAGGAAATCAAGACAATTATGTACATGTGTATTGGGCTGACCAGACTAGTTTAAAACCCCTGTAACTACCTTACTGACCGTTCCAACGTGGTATCTCATCCGTATGACTGTTTTCTCCTCATCTTTGTATGATCCTGTCCGTCGGGTGTGTTTTGGTGGGTATGGTATTATCTAGGAACCCTATTCACGTCTTCGTCTTAATTATCACCGTAACTAACACATGGACGAACAATTTCCTTTAGCCCATTAGTATTTTGGAATTTAATGTTACAGAACAAAAGACAAAAAGATAGTATAATAAATAAATTTTATTTGCTCTAAAACAAAATTTACATAATGTCTTTCTTTGGCCACATCTCGTAAAAATGTTAGATGTTTTTTTCTTATTTTTTTGCATGCTGATTGAAAAATACTGAGCTACTTTTCTATAAGCACTTCGTGATTAGAAACGAAATACTATTGCAAGAAATAGTCAGTTTCACTGATAAGACATCTTTCTGAGTAAAATAAGACCTACTTTCATTTTATCACCCAAGAAGCTGGCCCCAGTTTCACGAACAAAATTGAATAGAAACTCAATAATGGACTCAAGTATTTTTTCTGTCTAGAAATCTTGTGTCACTGACTAGAAATGTTGCCATTTGTTTTCTGATATACTTAAATTATGTTTAACATGCCAACATAGATTATTTTTGGTTCAGAGGACAAATTAAGGCTTAAACCCCATTTTTCATTTGAGTCGAAAGTCCAATATCCAATAACAGACTCAAATCATTTTATTCAATTATTCCATATCAACAGACTAGTGTTAGTTTGAAATTGTGGGAAACTGTTATTAGACCATATTTGTACCTTCTTTTAATGCCACTTTTAGAATAATATACATTAATATAGAGAAATAATTGATACAATGAATAAGTTGAGTTTGAGCAAAAACTTAAGTTTTTTTGTGAAACTGGGGCCTGGGCTTTAAATTACAAGCCTTAAGATCTTTAACTGTTCTATTTGTCAATATATACAGATGCTGTTTATGGTGAGTACTTTGGATTTTACAAATGGATCAATGATGCTGGTACCCGCCTTGTTTTCGAGACTGAAAAAGCATTACCTAAGATGGGAACCAACATGAAAGGTGTGGGTCATGCCGTGATGTGGGATGTTCAATGCCGTATGTATATTACTTTCTCTACTTCATCTACCAATGTCTGATTATTCTGTTATTACATAGTATTGTCATGTAGCGTAAATATATGTTTGTTTCTGGTTACATGCTCATTAAAGATAGGGTATATAAGTAGGTAGGGGAATTATTTTTGGTGGACTGTTACTGGGGCCTAGTAAAAAGTCTAGGGACGCGGGTAAAATAGGAAACCGGAAGAATTCACGCTCTTGTATGATAATGTTGCTATACATTGCTGATATAATCTGAACGTTCCCTTTCTTGTTCCGTTATTGAATTTCTTCTTACATTTTACAGTAATATATCCACATGTTTGTTTATTGAATAATGGAACAAACGAACCGTTGGGGGACGGTCAGAAAGTTTACCCACTTTTCGAGATAATTCATACACAGGGTACATATTGTTGACAAGCTAAACATGAATTACTCCAGGGGCTATTTTCAAAATTCTTGACCTTCATTATGCAAGAGCAGGAGCTCCGAAATTGCCAAAGACCTGTTACTAATACATTGATGGTGATGATAAACACACCGAAGTTAGATGAATCACTTTATGAATGTATTCATTGGCAATTATTCTCATGAATGCTCAAAATACGGTTAAAATTTAATACTTGTCATCTTTTGTTTCAGAGAAAGAGATGTTCAGAATGCATGATGCATTGTATTGTAGTAATTATGCTAAAAGCAAATCGACCGAATCCACGGCCGTAGAATCTGTTGATAGCCTAGATGACAACAGACTCATCATGGGGTCGTATGACAACATTTTACGTATTTACGATACCAACACAGGTAAGACGTATCCAGATACAGAAATGTTTGGTCAAAAGTTCTGTGAAATCACAAATATATTATGTAAAAATTGAACTGCTGAAACCGGGCTAATTATTTTGTGGCAAAGTAATTCCTTATTCTTTTCATTCAGTTGCATTTAGTACTGTAGATTTCGTTTTCACATGAACGTATAGCACTATCTTCATGTATACAGACACCATTTTGTGTAACCTGTTGTTTATTGAAAGAAGTGCGTTGATCTGTTGTATGCGAGGTTGCAATATAGACTTTGCACATTTATAGTGAATTCCATTACCCGAATAATTACTTCGTTTTATTCGTATTTTCCTTATTCATATCAATGGAATTAAGATTTTTTTTAAGTTCTCAACCTTTTGTCAATCATACCTACATGTACATTCATACCAGTACTTGATTTTATTGTTAGGTGAGCTATTGAATCGTTTGGAGGGACATACCACGACTGTTGATCTACATCTAGATGCTTCCTCACCGTACATACTTAGTTATGGTAAATCCGACGAGGAAGATTGTCTTAGACTCTGGGATAAACATTCTTGCAAACAAGTGGCTAGTTATTCATTAGACAAATCAGTAAGTGGTTCTAGATAGATTGACAGATAGGTTTGTTTTGAATTAAAATCAATGTTGTCAGCTATTTCCGTTTAAGTTGAAATAATTTTACTGAAAAAGCAAAGTACATGTAGATCCGAATGACCTTTATACTGTTGAAAAGTATACGAATTTAAAAATGTTTTCTTCAAAAGGTGTTAGGTAAGGATTATCATCAGAAAAACAATTAGTGAAAATCCATAATAACTTGGAACTTGAAACAATTCAAAAGATATCTTAAGTTTCCAATAGATTTGCTTTTATTATCAGCACCATACTTTCTTCTGGAAGAGGTCTTTTGTTGGAAATTTATTTTCCTCGCCTTAAGAAAATTCACGAGGTTCATGATGTTTGATCAGGCATACGTATAATGTATCCACCTATAGAAAAATATATATGAGTGTATGCACTTTGTTATCTAGAAAGACATGTATATCATCTACACGCAGTGGTAACACATGACCAATACTATGTGCTAAATGTAGTATATGCTTTCTGACCACAATGTACACAATTATTCTTAAATTGATCCTTTGGTTAGAACTTTATTAAGAAATCAAAGAGAAAACTTAAAATAAGCAAAACTTTAATTAGTTTCCTCTCATTTAATCCTGTATTCATAAATTATACTATGTGTTAGATGTAACTTTTATTTGCATTTATCAATAATAAAAAGTATGACAGTATCACTTGTTTGTTCTTCAGTTGAGTCCAATAAGTTGGATGCACGGTGGCGAATATTTTGTAACAATCTCGAAGTACGCACAGAAGGAAGTGATTAACTGGAGAATATGTCATGGTCTCACAACGGACGCCAACTTTTCTGACCTATTCCAGCCTATACGTAATGACTACTTATCTTCAATTTCTTTAAAGACCCATTAGCTTTTTGTATGTTAAAATTGAAGTAGGTCTTATTTTACCTAAAATAATGTCTTATCAGTGAAATTGACTTTTACTTTCATTATAAACATTACGAATCTTTTTTAATTAATCACGAAGTACATATAGAAATGTAGCACAGTATAATGAGTATTTTTCTTCAATGATATTGCAAATAAATAAGAAAAAATCATTTTGACAACATTGTACGAGATCTGGCTAAAGAAAGGTATTATGTAAATATTGTTTTAGAGCGAATAGAACATATTCCTTATATTCTAAAATCAAGTTATCAATTGTTCTATATTACTAAATTCAAAAAGCCAATGGGCCTTTAAACGTTGCACTGATCCATGTTATGTTAATTGTATTGTCTCACCTGTCTTTCTTATATTTATTTATTTATCTATAAATCAACGGCCCATACGACATCTATGGTCATTTCAGAGCCTCCTCCATGCAGAAAGAGGGGAGATAAGATACAGGAGAACCTGGCATTTATATCCCTACTCTTTTCGAATAGTTGTTCCTAGTTCGTTATCGTGTCCGGTATAAAGCACCGATACAAGCCCTGCCCTTTCCCTGTTATTTTCTAGACACTGCACTTGGCTCGGTAGTTGAGATGGCGACACTGATAAAGGGTCCCTGAGAAATTGAAAAGCGAAGCCGAAATTCGAACCCCCGTCCTTTCTTTGAATTAGCCGGGGGTTTACCGCTCGACTACTGATCATCCCGTGGCTTTCTTATATATATGTTTTGTATTGTATGCAGTTATGTTATTGAAGTACAAAGTCAATGAGATGATGTCATGATTACTTTTGATTAAACATTCATTGGGGAACATCCATTCGAGATCAAAGCACGTTTTGATAGACCGATTGATTATAATTGCTCAGTAAGATGAATATAAATCTACATGGTCATAAATCGTAAATAAACAGATATTATATGCGTGTGTATGTATTACAGCCGACACAGACGAGCCAATCAAACTGAACGGACCAAAATTGGATGGAAAGATGGTTGTTGCAGATCCTGATGATCCTGATTCTGATCCGGAAATATTTAGTGACACTGATGATGATGATGACGACGATGGTGCTGACAAATTATAACAATTATGATAATTCACACAGTGTAGTGACTTTTAAAACTATTGATGTACTAAATGAAATTAGTGAATACTCTGTGTAGTAATAGAAACATCAACATTTATAAACGATATTATCCCATTACAGTGATGTAAAATGCATTTAATACACAAGTTCTGAGAAGTACTGTGTCACCCCGTTGCTCATGTGATACATTGCTAACTTCGATACGGGTAGATTTACAGAATATTTAGTATTGCAATATGCAGTTTACGTAAATAAAAACATCGTTCAACGACCACTAATTAACAAATGTGCTTTAAAACCTCTGAACTCATTAATCGGTGCTTATCGACAAAGCAATATGTTAGAATCATATATACTTCAACCAAGTAGGATCTAGATAATTTTTCTACCCGGAAATAGACTAGTACTCCAACAGCATGGATTGTAATAGTTGTAAATAAGTTTCCGGATTCCTCTTACCCGACCTATCTTATTTTTTCTACTATTCCGAGACTGCTATGCTGACATTTTCATATGAACAGTAGGAATATTATTTTTCTTAACGGAGTGTATCTATCATGAAAAGATATTGTTTGAATCCAATAAAACAGACACTGATCAAATAACTAATTGCTCAACTTGATATTATATATTTTTGTTATTCATTCTGAAATCACAAACGTTTTTTTATAAGTTTTGTACGCAATAACAATCATCAATCAATGTAACATTATTCATACATGTATACAAATAAACTTTCAAACGTCTCATTGAAAGTGTGTCTCTTCATAAATCAGTTAGTGTACATGACGCATTCCTCGTCAGGTAATATATGCTCCTTGAATACTTCCATGTCTGACACCTAATTCTGAGTTATCTAAGTTGAACGTTTGACTCATCCCTGTTCTTTTTATCAACGTCCTCTCTATATAGAACAAAAGTGAAAGCTTGACTCCTCCCTATATAGAACTTGACTCCTCCCTATATGGAACCTTAATGAAATGGTTCACTCCTCCCTATATGAAACATTAGTGAAATGGTTGACTCCTCCCTATATGCAACCAAAGTGAAAGCTTGACTCCTCCCTATATAGAACCTTAGTGAAGTGCTTGACTCCTCCCTATATAGAACCTTAGTGAAATGCTTGACTCCTCCCTATATAGAACCTAAGTTAAACGTGTGACTTGCTCTATACAGAACCTAAGTAAAAGGTTGACTCCTCCCTATATGGAACCTAATGGAAATGCTTGGCTCCTCCCTATATAGAACCTTAGTGAAATGCTTGACTCCTCCCTATATAGAACCTAAGTGAAATGGTTGACTCCTCCCTATATGGAAGCTAAGTGAAATGCTTGACTCCTCCCTATATGGAACCATAGTGAAATGCTTGACTCCTCCCTATATGAAAGCTAAGTGAAATGCTTGACTCCTCTCTATATGGAACCTTAGTAAAATGCTTGACTCCTCCCTATATGGAAGCTACGTGAAATGCTTGACTCCTCCCTTTATGGAAGCTAAGTGAAATGCTTGACTCCTCCCTATATAGAACTTAAGTGAAATGCTTGACTCCTCCCTATATTGAACCTTAGTGAAACGTGTGACTTCTCCATATAAAGAACCTAAGTGAAATACTTGACTCCTCCCTATATGGAACCTAAGTGAAATGCTTGACTCCTACCTATATGAGGAACCGAAATGAAGTGCTTGACTCCTCCCTATATGGAACCTTAGTGAAATGCTTGACTCCTCCCTATATTGAAGCTAAGTGAAATGCTTGACTCCTCTCTTTATGGAACCTAAATGAAATGCTTGATTCCTCCCTATATGGAACCTAAGCGAAATGCTTGACTCCTCCTTATATAGAACCAAAGTAAAAGCTTGACTCCTCCCTATATGGAACCTAAGTGAAATGGTTAACTCCTCCTAAATGTTAACACTTTGTATCTGAGAGGGATTTTATATACATACAGATCACATTTGTACGCTTCGTTTTGTTTTTGTTGTAAAGAACTTCAAATTCGTGTAACATGCTCACATATGAGTTTACCATATATAATGTCCAACATCACTGTATCTCACTGTTAATTAATGTTTATCTCTTGCACTTTAGGATTTTACCGTGGCAATTCAATAATGATTTTCCAGTCAAATATAAAGTACACACATATGTATATAATATATATACACTACTTACGCAATACTAACAACCACTAATGATTTCCTGACAGCAAAATGTGTATTCACGTTTATGTTCGGAGTTATATAATGATTTGATTATCGTCGGACTTCATTATACATTGATATGAACTTAAAGCAAATCCACAAGCAGTTAATGAAAAGTCACTTTAACCTGGGTCATAATTGTCTGTTGATTAAAGTACTGTGTTCCGAACTTTACGAATTTGATCGGCGTAATTATGAATGATTTTTTTTCATGGAATTATCATTGTGCTGGTCACGTGATGCAAGACACGTACTATTTGTCCACCATTCACTCTGACACTTTCTGTAATGATACAAAACGGCTTCATTTGTTTGAAGTTTTACCCTGAAAATAAAACACAAGTTGACATTTACCACACATGTATATAATGTATCAGTATATATAACAAATGATATTATGTCATTAAACAATCTAACGAGCTCGGCACGTGATTTCCCCATAACATGTTATAAGATTGTATAACTGAATTCAGAGAGCTCGGATCAGGATTTACTTAAGTCTCGGAGCTTCTAAGTTAAATATGATCAGAGGATAATGATATTATTGATACATTTGCCTTACATCGTGATTGATATGAACATGTCAAATTTATCCGCTCTATTTCTTCAACCAGAATAATTTGAGAACGGAGTTGAGAATTGAGCTCAGCGACTGTTCTCGATTTTTAAAACCTAGGGCCCAGGGGTCCTTTTTGAAGAAACGTCTGAGCTAAAGCAGAAGCCTTTCAACTTCAAAATAATCATGCTGCCTCTAAAAGACGTTATCGGTAGTTCGCTACATTTTTCACATATAGACATATAGGAAAAATTAAAACCGATCAATGATTTTTTCAAACTTTGCATAATCGTAGCATATGATAACAGAAACTATTTTAAGCAAATTAATTGAAGGTCACTGATCTCGTTTTTGAGTTATCTGCCCTTTAATTTGATTTTTTGCTTATTTTAGGTCATTTCAAGGGCAGATAACTCATAAATCTCAATTACCATGGTTTTACTTTTGGTTAATGTTAAATAATTTATTCTTAGTATAAAAACAAAACTTCATGCAATTCCATTAAACATTTTTATTGTCTTTTCACAGTTGAAGTTAACAGACTGAAATATCTTCAAAATCAGGCCATTTTTTAAGAAGATTGGCATTGGTTAAGGCAAATAAATAAAAATAAAAAAAATAAAAAAGTCCTTAATTATTCATGAAATATTTCACGATGAAATGAAAAGAAGTCGGCTACATAAAAATGAAAATAGATAAGGCCTTGTTTTCCATTATGGTGAATTGTCTGCCCTTGAAATGACCTAAAATAAGCAAAAAATCCAAATTCAAGGGCAGATAACTCAAAAACGAAGTCAGTTACCCCTATTTCTTTCGCTTAAAATGTTTTTGTTATCATTGATCAGTTTTAATTTTCCTATATATCTATGTGAAAAATGTAGCGAACTACCAAAAAACGTCTTTAAAGTGCCATAATCATATAGATTTATTGGTAGTAATAGTTTCTGTTTGTTCTATAAGAGGAATCCGGTGTGTTTTCCTCCCGTGCATACTTTATAGCAAGAAAAAATGTTTCCAAATCAACTATCGTATTTTTTTCAATAACATTAAAATAAATACTATTTAAGGAACAGCTGTGTTTTCCCGCAATCAAGTTATGCACTCGTCGCGAAGTGACTTCACGCGATCTACATTTTTCAAGTTTACAAAAGCAAAATTCACAGCTAAATGCGTGTTTTTAGAAGAAAAATGGCTTGTTTCGTCGGTAATTATTATCTTGGGATAATATCAGCAATTGTTTTTTTTTGCATATACATGTATTTCTAATAACTGGCGTAAACATAGAGCTAATAGTTCATTCGAATACGATACTTAAACAATAATGTGGTTATACGAGGGCGCATTCGACTAAACAATTATGTATAGATCCTTAATAGGTTTCAGATTCATGTGTAATGTATGACATAACTGTCATTTATTATTTATTCATTGTACAAGTGTATTTACATTGTTTCCTTTACATACTTACTGCCATCTGTAAAGTAGTATGTGACAATGCTTAATAGCTTGACATAACCTTTTTTTACCCATTGTGGGATGTTATAAAGCTTAATTGCTTATACCAATATTGTAGGTTGTAAATTGTTTACAATTTCAACTTGTAGGATTGTTGTTAAATCATACTGTGTCCATAAATCATATAATTTATGAACACAGGTTGATTCTTATACTGTGAATATGTACTTAATAGTTATATTCTCTTTGTGTGAGTAGGACTGCAGCTTGCTCATACGTTAATAATTGCATGTATTGCTTCTTAATGAGGTTGTGATGTTGGATGTGGCTTTGTGTAATTTGAAGTAAATTCTTGTACACTTAAAACTTATTACATGTAGTTTTATTTTTTAAATGCCTTTGTGCAGTTCGCAGTAAATTCTTGAACACTTACAGCTTATTACATGTAGTTTTGTTCTAAATGGTGTGTGTAGTTTGTGGTAGGTTGAGATATTGTTTACAGGTATACCTCTGTTATTGGTAAAATAGTTTAACTATTTTTTACCTTGTATATATAATAGGTGCGATATCTTGTTCTGAAATGGGGGGGGGGGAGAATGTCGCAGAGTCAAGTATTGTAGTAGGTGGCCATAATGGTCCACATTACTTTGTACATATGTAAATCCGGTTGTTTATATATATATTTTTTTTCATATTCTCTATTTACCTCATCATTTATCATTAAATCATTCATTTACTTTCATTTAATACTGTACGCATTTCGTCATTTCATCACAATAATTTACTAATCTTTAATTTATTTCAGAACTTCCACAACACGCATGCGTACCTTTTTCAACGCCGTTTACCATAAACTTTCATAGAAGTCAGACGTGTTATTCATTCTTTCTACAGGTATACCATTTATGTAAAAAACATCTTAGTAAATTATTGTATTCATGTTGTTCTTTCTATACCATTATTTCATTACTATTCATGTTGTTTTCATTTTGCTTTTGTTATCATATATATCTTGGCATTTACCATAAACTTTCTTAGAAGTCAGACGTGTTATTTATTCTTTCAACAGACATTCCCTCAGAGTAGAATTCTACGTATTCGGTTAACAAACACCAAAAGGGACCGAATATAAGCGTAACATATAAAAACCGATGGAAATAATTTTAATTGGCCCAAAGAATCGATTACCGATGGAAAATTACCACAAAATGGTTGACGGATTATTTATGAGGATAAATCGGGCCATAATAAACTGATTAGATTGTCGTCTCTACATTACGCGAGCATTATTTTCAGTGCCAGTTTAAGTAAAAAAATATAATAAAAATGCTTTTTATGTATTAATTCACATCCTTAACTGTGTATCAGATAGTATGTAGCGAAATAACAATGAATTGTTAAACAAAACTGTGTTTAATTTATATCTTACTTGGCTGCCTGTTGGTTCAAAATGCCTGAAATGTTTTGCACACTTTTGACTCATATGGTCAGTTTTGATAACGTGTATTAAAACGGTACTAAGAATACCCCCTCTCTTTTTTCTTTTTATGATGTTTAGTATTATATAGTGTGTTATTCATTGAAGTTTAAAACAAATCTCTCTGATTAAAAAAAATATATGGATGTATTTGTCTTGAAATGTCTCCCTTTTAGAGGGATTTTGATATTAGATAAATAAACTAAATTGCGGTATGATTGGGCATATTTATTTGTCCTTTAAACAACATGACTTGTGTACTCTAATTCTATCAAAAAGGTGTACATACCGGGTGTTTCATAATATCTGTCCCCATTTTACGCTACTGTAATTTTAATATGACTTGCTTCTTAGATAATCGAGCTGAAGAGTGATATCACAGATAGAACAAAGTTTTGTTTGGTATATAAAACATGTATATTCTCTTTATACTTTTATTACATTACGTATTTTCCAAAAAGTACACTTCACAGTACATGCTCCAAATGACGTCCGTTCTGGGCAATGACGACGTCAAGTCTGTGTTTATCACTTGTATCTATTAATTGTCAGCATGTAATGGCTTTTCAATGTAAAAATCAGATTTCTAAGATCCCAAATATCTGCAATGTTTCTTGTTAATCTGTGCATTCAGGTGGAAATGTGCCTCATCCGAGAACCAAACGTTATCTACAATATGCATATTTGCAATCACCAAATTAGCAAATGTACATAGAAATTAGTTGTTGATTAAGAAACACAATTGTACAAGCCATTTTTCAAAATAAGTACATTTTGTTTTGATAATCCGCACAGTGATTTTATAGGGGGGGTCAAACAATGGGACATAACGTGCAAACGATCATGGAGACCCATATTTTTGTCTTAGTAAAGGGTTATTCTTTATACATGAATGTGCAAAGTTTTAACAACTTCGTTAGAGTTTATTGTGATACACATCCTTAATCCAAACAAACTTCACTGGAATAGAAAATACTCATAAATTAAATGAAAGGAGATAAGTTTGGAATTATACATAAACATGTTTCTCCAGTATCAGATAAAACCAGAAAGTTTAAAAAAAAACAGTAGCGAATTTTCTTTAATGTTATTTATACTGTTGAAACCAAAAGTGTGATATTTATGAAATTCCTAAATTGCTTAGATCAGCTAAATAAATTACGTATTCATACTACTGTACATTAATTCCAATACATGTTAAATGTTTGTTAAGAACTGTATATAACTTTATTTCGACCGTGTTAGAAATTAGCAACACATTTTCGTATATTTCTATTATACAAATTTTACAACCACAAGAAGTAGACATATCTACTGTATATTAATGCCAATACAGTTGAGGCTGTCTTAACGACCGGCTGTATATAACGGCATGCTGTGTTATATGACTGTACTGTTTGCTCCCGTGCGTTTTCACTCTATGATTGAGTTCTATATTACGACATGCTGTGTTACATGTTATACGACCATGATACATGCCCTGTAGCACATACATTATGAGTAAAGTCAGGTGTGGTAAACGACCGCAAGTTTTAAACGATCCGTTTCACACCGCTCACGGCTATACATGTAGTCAGTAATTATGAAATATGTCCGTAGGACACGGATGCCCCCGCCATTTCACAGTGGACACAGAAATGAGTGTTGTGTGACAAATATGTGAATCCAACATGGAATAGGTTGCTTGGGCATGCTGCCTATAGTGTGAGGTATAGATCACATAGGGGTGGTAAACACACAACTACATGTACATTAACTATTTCAATGTAAAGAATGAACATAAATATGTAAGTGTCCACTGTGACCTTGACCTTCGAGTTGGCGACACAGTTTTTGGGCATGACACGTCGTCTTAATATGATGAACATTTTTGCTAATTTATTTAAAAATCCCATCATGCATGACAAACTTATAAGCCGGACACGAACATACACTTTCTATACTACATACACTATATCCATAATAATATGCACACATTTTAACGTCCACTGTGACCCTGACCTTTGAGCAAGCGACGCAGTTGATGTGCAGGACACATCGTCCAGATATGATGAACATTTGTGCCAGTTTATTTCAAAATCCAATCATGCACGACGGAGTTATTAGGCGGACACAAACATAATACTTTCACTTTATCCATAATAATATGCACAAATTTTAACGTCCACTGTGACCTTGACCTTTGAGCAAGTGACGCATTTGATGTGCAGGACACATCGTCCAGATATGATGAACATTTGTGCCAGTTTATTTCAAAATCCAATCATGCATGACATAGTTATAAGCCGGACACAAATATATACAAACAATGCTATAAAAATGTATATATTTTGACCGTATAAGAAATTAAGAATACACTTTCGCACATTTTTACTTAAAGTTTACAAATTTTACAACCACAAGTATGCATTAAACAATTGCAGACACGCTATTCGTTGACGTGGTCTTAATTTTTCTATGCTTGTAGCTTTCACCCAATGGGCGGAAGGGTTTCCTCTGAATCATCCAATGGAATGAGGAATTTCTTCTGAATAATTAATAAATCATGCCAAGAAATACAGATCAAACTTTCGCGAAAAATGATAAAATAACATGGGAATACACTTACAATACAGTTGACTACGTACATTCACTAAAACATCATACATATACCCAATATTACCTAGTATTGTCCCTGTTGAACGATATCCCACAAATAAATTAAGATTTTTGTGTAAAAATATGGGAGCAAAAAATATTACTAGTCGATGTATCCAATGTTATGCTGTTTCAGTTTCCATGATTATAATCTTTATATGCTTACATATTGAACATTAATTTATTTCATTAATTCATGTTACAATACTAGTCTTTTCATATCAATATACTTGTACATAGATTTTGCTTCACCAAACATATCTTGTCAGCTCAAATGTGCCACAAATTGTACTTCTGAAATCGCCTTTTCTTGGAGTCGTGTCCGACAATCAAATTATTATGAACTACAACGGCCTTGGAACGCTGATCATCACTAAACAAGTCAAAATATAGCCTCCCACTTGGGAAATAAGATGTGTTGAGAGCTATGTGACTGACCATACGTTTGTTTTTTCGCATCAATTGATTGAACGGTCCTTGATTTAATTGTGGTGATTCAAACAGGTGGTCATGCCATTGTTGAATAAGACTTATTGTGTTTGTATTACTTTTAATGGCCATGAAGCCTGTACACAACAAAGTACTTGCCTCTTCCTGCATTGCAATATCGGCATCTGTATTCAAGAATGGTAATGGGTTTTGTAGCCAAACAGAATCTACGTCAACATAAATGACATCAGTTCCACTTTTTAGCATGCGCAGTATGTGTTTTGGTCGCTTAGATACTAACAATTTGAACTGCTGTCCGTCGTAATTTTGCGCCTCCGTCACGTTCATATCACTCCTCAAGACAGAGCAATAATTACAAATGGAGATAAGCTTTTTATAAACTACATCATCGTCTGCAACGGTTGTGATCGGCAAATCTATATCTAATTTCTTAAAGTACCAGAACCAGTTTAACCAAAAATCAAAGAATCCATCATTAACAATAAATAAAAGTGTCCAGCCGCTTGATTTAGTTGCATTAAAACTAGGCGTTGCTTTAAAGGAACAGCCAATAACAGAACGTACATTTTTCCCCCTTGTGAAATCGTGTTCGTCAGTTCCAGAGGATGTAACATCTTCTTCGTCCTTTTTAAGAAGAATGGTGTCCACATGATGATGATCAGTCGCCTGATTATAACTCTGCAAAGCTGGCACTACGGTGCCGAAACGGGAGAGTAAACGTGTTCTTATCACAAGTTCGTACATTAATAAAATCAGTATAACAGCCAGTAATACACGTACACCGAATTTACGTCCGATCATTTTAATAACAATTTAAATAAAGCGACAAAAGTTTCTTTCCAACCTGATCCACTTAATCATATCAAAGTTAACGAATTCATATGAAAAGATATTTGTTTTTAAAAACCTACTGATGCGATATTGGATAATTGCCCAAAGCGTTTTATAAAGTATGGTGGCTGATGTATGCCATGTCGTATTTTCGCTTTTTCGCCACAACAAAGCGAAAAAGCGAAAATACGACAGTCAACTTTGTTTCCATCGTTGCATTTTCGCATCGTCGTGGCGAAAAAGCGAAAATACGACAGATGAAGGGAGACAATACCAGTGTAGCAATACCACGTGACTCTGACATCACTAAATGCATCAAATCCAAGACGAAATAGTAAAGATTTGCTACGCTTAGAAAATGAAAATAGCCGTAAGTATTTTATTTCTTCACCGAATTTTATGAAACATATGCCAGTCTAAGGAGGAAAATGTAAGCTTTCCACGAACTATAGGATCTCCATCAGTAGCTAAGCCGTTTTTTGTAGCATCCTGTGAAACCTTGAAATTCGTTTGTCTGTGAGCGGATTACAGTGCCAAACCATCTTATTTTCGTTGCATTATCTACTCTATGCATGATTGAAGAGTCAGGTTTACATCAACCGGAAACACCGGAGTCTGTTTTGTACCCAAAAACAAATACATATTGTAACAATGTATGATGTTAATCTGACATTATTTCTTCAGTTTGGTAAATATGGCAACAGTTCCAGGACAAAATGTTAGGCTACAATCAATTTAAAGCAATTTTTAGATTTGTCTACAATGCTAGACGGAGGCTGAAATCAAAGGTGAATTATGCCAAGCAGGACGGAAGTCGGAATGCAAAAGCAAAAGGGATATTACCAGAACGATTTGAGACCGCCAGACGGAACGAAACTAAATTGCTAACAGCAGCTTTTAAACGCTTGACATGGACGACATTACACGAATTAGTCAAAACTTATATATTTTATGTTATAGCCTATTCCAGTTAATTATATATACCACCAAAGGAAGGCAAAATAAATTATAAAATAAATTATATTGGGGGATGTTCAAATTTGTTTTTTTGCTTCTAAATTAGGAGGAGTGAAAACATTTTTCACTTCTGGAGGGGGTCAATATATGATTTTAAACATTAAACGTCTTAAGGTTAAATTTTTAACTACTTGAGCAACCACTTCATGGTTGTAACATATTTCAAGTTTCATTGCAATCGCTTAAAGAAGAAGTTCGCTCACAGACTTGTATGCGGACGGAACGACTCCAATATACCCCCGCTCAAACAGTTAAATTTGAGTACATAATCAAACAAAGGAACAAATAAAAATGTTCACAACGGCTATGGATGATTTCACATCGAATTATAAATACATTGTACTTGACAAACAAACAAACAAGAAGTCATATAAAACATAGTTGACATTCATGATTCTGTGTTCATTTTACATAAAATGAACAAGAGGCGCAAGCAAATGGTCCCGTGACCCTGAGAATGGAAGGACGTTTCAAACTTAAGCCAAAAAATGATCAATGATTGAAACTTGAAAGTCATTTCACATTTAGTTTGATACAACAAACATACAAAATTAAACAAAAGTATCTTTGGAAACAATGGATGCTCCCCTAATAGCTTGTATACTAAATAGGAGAAAAATCAAAAGTGGGACTAGGTACAGCTATGGTTATTAGTCACAGCGCTTCCTGTCGCCAGTGTCTGTCATAGTCTGAAGTATGGAATACTTTGGCACACTGAGAACACACATACATTTCTTCCTATTGCGACATTCTGTTTTTTAAGATGAGTTAACAATTAACTTTAAAAACTGAATTAAAGCTCCGAGTGATTTGAAGTTCAAAAATGCCCTTAAGTGGTATGGCTTCCAGAGACGAATAGATAACAATTAAACACATTTTGAAACTGCATGCAGCATTGCGAAAGAACAAGGTAATGATTACGTTCATTTTATCACTTATAATGGCCGGCGCACCAGGAACTGATTGAATATAGGGGTCCGGCCTTGTACAATAGATGTTTTGATGGTAAACGCAAGTAAAGAGTTAAATGAACGATACAAATAGCATTTTCATACGTGTACAACGGGCGACATGTTGCTTGGCATTGTAGCCAAATCTAAAAACAGCTTTAAACTGTAGCCTAAAATTTTGTCTTTGAACTGTTGCCAATTTACCAAACTGAAGGAATAATGTCAGATTAACGCCATACCTTGTTACAATATGTATTTTTTGGTACAAAACAGGCTCCAGTGTTCCCGGTGAATGTAAATTTGACTATTCAATCATGCATAGAGTAGATAATGCAACGAAAATAAGAATCATTAGATGGCTTGGCACTGTGGTCCACTCACATACAAACGAATTTCAAGGTTTCACAGGGTGCTAGAAAAAACGGCTTAGCTACTGATGGAGATCCTATAGTTCGTGGAAAGCTTATATTTTCATTTTCTAAGCGGAGCAAATGTTTACAATTTCGTCTTGGATTTGATGCATTTAGTGACGTCAGAATCACGTGGTATTGCCAAACTGAATACGACACCAAAAATGTGTCGTGTTTTCGCCTTACATCTGTCGTATCTTTGCTTTTTCGTGGCGAAAATTTAACAATGCAAAAACACGACAAAGCCGACTTTTTCGCATTTTCGCATTGTTGTATTGTTGCATTTTCGCGTTCCGGAACGCAAAGATGCGAAAATGCGACAAAGGAACAATGCGAAAATGTAACAATGCGAAAAAGTCGAATTTGTTTATAATTATAACAAATTTCCCGTTAACAAAGATTTTGTGTGAGTATAAGTAGATTGAACAACATGTTCGTGAATAACTAAAAAAGCCAACGATAAAACATACTTATTTTTGTTCGAAATAAAACAAAGCTGTCAAAATGAAAGGATCGAAACTCTCAACTTCGTGCTTAAAAAATTCAGAAAAAAATCATGTACACATGTATGTTATTACGTAAAGTAACATCGCATTTCATGGAAAGTATCCCAATGAGTTGATACATGTCATATTCTCATATCTATATAACTAGTACATCTAAAGTACATAACAGCTTTTTCAAAACTGACAAATCACTACAGATACTGTGTATAAATTATGTTTCTTTCTTATTGTATAAAAAGTGTCTCAAAACTTTACAGAAATCGTTCGTAAATTCCATGACTCCTTGTATTTCAACTTACCAAAAATGACTTATAGCCCCCAGTATACAATATAGGTATCAGAAATTCGTCAACATCCATGTTGGTAAAGAATTGGAATTTATTTTATCTTTCTAAACAATCATACACTACAACTTGTACGTCCATGTACGCTATCGTTTACTTTTGTCCGAGAAAACGTTGATATTTATCTGTTATGTTATACAAGTACATAAATGTATCATTTGCCATAATCACAGTGAGTAAAAGACAAATGTAGGAAATAAAACCTGCACAGAAATATGCTCGGGAACCAGGCTCTAAGTTTTATTTCATTACACATATATAATTCTCCTTACTAAATCATTGTTTTTGACTACCGAAATCTTCGAGAATCGATTCCACCCAGCCCATAATTATGTTTCCTTTAAATTACACGTTTAACGATGGATTGACTTAAAGTCACTAAAATGCACCCCGTATGATGAGACAATTCTAGCACCGTTATATGTCGCATTACCGTTATATGTCGCAACCGTCGCTAAATGTCACGAAATCATTTGCCATTAAATGTTACATCTACCTGATATAGGTCCATTTCTAATTTCATTCCAATTAATCAGAATCATTTCATAATTTTTTTTTTCATTATTACAGTTATTTTCACAAGTTTCCTTAAGGATTTCTTTACAGTGAGAAAAAAGAAGCAAATGTAACCTTGATCACTTTCTATCCCAAAATCAATACAATTAATGATTTCCAGTACATAAGACACTGTAGAGCTATATTGCATTAATGTTGCACTGTATCTGTGCCGATTATCTTTTTAATATTGGATGTTAGGTCAGGTCAGAAGGCACGATGTAATTTGTGTACTATTTATGTTCTATAACACACAATACAACATCTTATAACGGTAGGGTTGCTACATTTACAGGCACAAAGTTACTGACCTGTGTTCTGTCACGTTGGGCAATATGTGTAATTGGAGGAACTACTTTCCGTCAAAATGGAAGTTATGAACAAGCAGAGTCAAGAGTATGTCAACATTGTGTTTCATTGAAGAATCAGTGTTATTGGCAAAAGCTCAAGAAGAAATTGGTATAACGTATTTATTTTATATAACTAAACATAATTTGTTAATAATATACAACCGATATTGTTTTTCAGACATTTTAAATCCTTCCGTGATACTATATTTGAGCGTATGTGTGATTATCCAAACACGACTAGTAATCTGTTCCAAGTATAGGCGTTATATGAACGTAGTGACGTCACGCCATGTATATATTGACATTTAACGATAGATGATTTTGCGACATTCAGCGGCGGTTGTTGTGACATTTCTGCCGCAACATCACAAATTAGCGGTCAAAATTGACTTGCTGATAATGCTATGAAGGGTAAAATGTCTTACTAATGTAAAAGTAAAATTGACCATTTGGTACAATGTCTCAAGAGGCAAAAGCTAAAAAAAAATATTTGTTTAATTTTAAGCATCAAAATGCTATTTTAAAGGTCAAATGAGAGCCCTGATATTTATAACTAGTTAGAACATACATTGTCGAAAAATCAAATGCCTTGGTCATAAGAAATCCTTCGTTAACATAATGCTGTAATACCGGTTCCGCTTCACGTGTATAAGACAACTTCGTCCACACCTAGCAGTCTGTTTATTTCAAGCAACTCGAGTGACCTTTCCGCTGGAAAATTGCCGTATAGTACATGTATCTTACCACATATGCCTAGGGCATTGTCGTTTTCAGAGCTAGGAATTTCCTCCCGTTCATTCTCAATATAACTCATTACTACGTAGGAATCTTAAGACATTGTAAGACCAACTTTTGATGGGTATGATATTTTCTAGGAATCATTTTATATCTGTATCTTACCATCTTAAATAATAACACATGGATAATGTTTTCTTAAATGATAAGCCTCGAGATCTTTATTTTTTCTGTTTGTCCATGTATACAGATGCTGTTTATGGTGAGTACTTTGGATTTTAAAAAATGGATCAATGATACTGGTGCCAGCCTTGTTTTCGAGACTGAAAAAGCATTATTTATAATGGAAACCAACATCAAAGGTGCGGGTGATTCCGTTATATGGGATGTTCAATGCCGTGTGTATATTACTTTCTCTACTTCATCCACCAATGACTTATTATTCTGTTATTACATTGTATTGTCTTAGCGTAAAAATGTTTGTTTCTGGTTACATGCTCATTAAAGGTCGTGTATATAGGTAGGGTAATTCTTTTGGGGGACTGTTACTCGGACCTAGTAAAACGTCTAGGGACGCGGAAAAAAATACGAAACAGAAATAATTCACGATCTTGTATGATAATGTTGCTATACATTACCGATATAATCTGAATGTTCCCTTTCTTGTTCCATTATTGAATTTCTTTCTGCATTTTACAATATATCCACATGTCTGTTTGTTGAATAATGGAACAAACGATCATTTGAGGGACAGTCAGAAAGGGAAAGAGATGTTCAGAATGTATGATGCATTGGATTGTAATACTTATGCTAAAAGCAAATCGTCTGAATCCAGGGCCATATAATATGTTGATAGCCTAGATGACAACATACTCATCATGGGGTCGTATGACAACATTTTACGTATTTACGATACCAACACAGGCACGTATCTAAATACAGAAATTTATTTTCCTCGCCTTAAGAAAATTCACGATGTTCATGATTTTCGATAATATAATGTATCCACTTACAGAAAAAATATATATGAGTGTATGAACTTTGTTATTTTGAAAGGCATGTATACCAGTGGTAACACATAGCCAATACTATGTGCTAAATGTAACATATGCTTTCTGACCACAATGTACACAATTATTCTTAAATTGATACTTTGGTTAGAACTTTATTAAGAATTCAAAGAGAAAACTTAAAATAAGGAGAACAGTAATTAGTTTCCTCTCATTTAATCCTGTATTTATAAATTATACTATGTGTTAGATGTAACTTTTATTTGCATTTATCAATAATAAAAAGTATGGCAATATCACTTGTTTGTTCTTCATTTGAGTCTGATGCACGGTGGCGAATATTTTATAACAATCTCGAAGTACGCAAAGAAGGAAGTGATTAACTGGAGAATATGTCATGGTCTCACAACGGACACCAAATTTTCTTACCTATTCTAGCCTATACGTAATGACTGCTTATCTTCAATTTCTTTAAACGTTTCACCGATCCTTGTGTTAATTGTATCACCTGTCTTTCTTATATAAGATACAGGAGAACCGGGCATTTATGTTCCTATTCTGTTCGAATAGTTGTTCCTAGTTCGTTATCGTGTCCGCTATAAAGCACCGATACAAGCCTTGCCCTTTCTCTGTGATTTTATAGACACTGTACTTGGCTCGGTAGTTGGGATGGGGACACTGATAAAGGGCTGTAATTCGAACCCACGACCTTTCGTTGAATAAGCCGGTGGGTTACCGCTCGACCACCGATCACCCCGCGGCTTTTTATGTATCTGTTTTGTATTGTATACAGTTATGTTATTAAAGTACACATTCAATGAGATGGTATAATGATAACCTTAAACTATTTTTGATAAAGACTTTTATGATATTGTTTTTCAACATTCATTGGGGAACATCCATTCGAGATCAAATCACGTTTTAATTGACCGATTGGTTATAATATATGATAATATATAATTCTACATGATCATAAATAAACATATATTATATAAGTGTGTATGTATTACAGCCGACACAGACGAGCCAATCAAACTGAACGGACCAAAATTTGATAGAAAGATGGTAGTTGCAGATCCTGACGATCCTGATTCTGATCTGGAAATATTTAGTGACACTGATGATGTTGATGATGACGACGACGATGGTGCTGACAAATCATGATTATTGTGATTATTCACACAGTGTAGTGACTTTAAAAACTATTGATATACTAAATGATTATAGGGAATTAGGGAACACTATGTGTAGTTATAGAAACATCAACATAAACGATATTATCCCATTACAGTGATGAAAAATGCATTTATTAAACAGGTTCTGATAGTACTGTATCACCCTGTCGCTCATTCGATACATTGCTTACTTCGATACGGGTGGGTTAACGGAATAATAAATATTGCAATATGTACTTTACGTAAATAAAAACACCATTCAACGACCATTAATTGACGAATGTTTTTTTCAGAATCTTTGAACTCATTAATCGGTGCATATTGACAAAGCAATATGTTAGAATTATATTAATTTCAATGGAACATTAACCAAGTAGGATCTAGATCAATTACTCTAAACATAAATAGACTAATACCCAAACAACATGGATTGTACTAGTTGTAAAATAAGTTTCCATATTCCTCTTACCCGACCTATCTTATTTTTTCTACCATTCCGTGACTGCTATCCCAGCAAACAAACAACGTTATGACAACGTTGTGTTTTAGTTGTGTATTGGTTGTATTTTTTTACAACGTTGTCACAACGTTGTTGCAACGTTGACAACTATTTAACACAGTGTTTTGGAATGTGTAGGAGAAAGTATCATAAAAGCAATGCATTTATGTATTGAACAGACACTGTAAAAATGCATACAGCATTGTTATCTAAAACTGGAAATTTTTACAACGTTGGTACAACGTTGTGTAAACGTTGGGCTGCAACGTTGTGTAACAACCGTGCTGTAACGTTGTGAAAACGTTAGTAAGCAACGTTATCACAACGTTGTACTAATGTTTTAGTCGCAACGTTGTTAGAGTAACGTTATATCAACGTTTTGACAACGTTGCCAATTTCAGTGCAAACTAGTGTAGAACATAATGAAAGTACATGCATATTCAAAATGGTTATGAATTTACTCTGCATCGCTTTTATTGCTGCAAAAACAAGATCCAATCCCTTTTGCTTAAGTGCTGCCAAATTTCAATCACAATGACATTTTTTCATGTGTAATTCACTAATTGTAGACAGTAAACAGCACATTCAACTGTTTGTTGCTCTATATTTAATGGATAAAGTAGACCTGTGTTCTAAACATACATCAGGACTATAAAGTACATGTTGTATTCGTTTTTTCATATATGTATGTTATACCAGGGGTGTGACTGCTCCAAGGGCAAAAAGGCTGAAATACCATACCCCCACCCCCATCATGCTAGCAAGAACATCATTTTTGAGTAGGTCAGTCTGAATCTGGACCTTTTTGTTTCAAAGATTTAAGACAAAAAAGAGGAAATCAGCTGAAAGGAGGAAGAATCACACCCCTGTATACATATAATGATATTCATACATGTGTGCCATATCTTCAGACTGTCAATAAAGTTGAGATTTGCTTCAGAAGCGTCATTCTTAAGTGAGATTTAGGTTAAAATAAGTTTTTTTTGCGTGCGAGATGACGCTTTATGCATGAAAAAATGCCTCTATTTACACCCATGAATAAATGCATCCTATGATGTATATCAAATAAAATAAAGTCGAAGTACATTAAATAGAATTTATTTATCAATGTACATCATACTCTTTAGCAGCAAATAACATGTTATATTCAAAGTATCCTCACAATCACTTTGAAAAACGCAGCATCAAGTCATCTGCAGCACATTATAATTCATATATGCTTAGATGATCATGATATTGTCTATATAATATTAATTATGATATATAACACTCATTGAATATTCTTACTAGTCCTACTAATTACTGGCACTTCAAGCTGCTTTCAAAATTGCATTGTTTTGCAGATACATGAAACGGTCAAACTCCTTCAATCCTTGATAATATCATAGCATCATTTTCCTTTGGTGTCATTACACAGATTTACCCAGTGATCAGTTTGTATTTTCCTTAATGGACGAAAGCTCTCTCTATCAGTCTATGGCAAAATTTGGGTTATAGTTATTGCCGTAAGAGCAACTTTATTGATATGTTCATGTTGTAGTTAACCACTGGACTGGGCAGAGTTTGTTCTAAATCGGATGTATCAACCCAGAAACAGGCTCGGTTTCTCTGAAAAATTCGAAGCTCTTCATTGGTCACAATTTGGTGAAAGAAGGTTTTCTTCTGCTTCTTCATAATTTCCTTGTTGTTGACCTCTGGTGCCAACTTCTACGCCAGGTTAAAAACTGAAACAAGATATACAATATTTAAATTTCAGCATGACAATGAAGTAAACATCTATAAGATACTGAAACCGGTCTTTGAATTAGTAATTTGTGACAGGTTGCCCTCCAATATACTTTGTGAAGAAAATTTATCTTAACCTGTCCAGGACAACCAATTTTTTATTCGGACAACCAAAATTTTGGTTTCATTAATAAATCAAAACAAAAGCAGCTAAAATTTCTGTTTGGGACAACCACATTTCAAACCTTAATTTTACAGACTGCTCAATGTAACTGTTAATAAATAATATTATTTTACGGTTTACCCCACCCACTGCACTGGTCATCTAAATTTAATCTGACCATTCAGAAATCATTCAACAAACAGATTATATCACCCAATCAATAAATATGATTATTAAAGAGAACTTACCGTGGTTACAAACAATAATATCTTCATGTATTTATGTATAGATCACTGAAAAGTGGATGATAATTTCTAAAGATTTGTTGTTGTAGTCAATCTCCTAGCAGAGTTGTCGTTCGTTATCTCTCAAAAGCTATGTTCATTGCGATAGATTCGAATGATATTTTTCCGTAATTATTTCGTTGATTTCAAATTAAGTTGTTTAACGTACTATACCATCATTAGAATTTAATACTTTAGTATGTTTAGGTACGATGTATCTTCTTTTTACTTTAAAAGAAACGTTAATTCGAATATACCGATCCTGATTCTTGAAATTAACCGTTGGAAATTAACGGGTACGCGCGCGCGCCGAATTGGTCAAACATTGGAAACAACAATTAGTTTTAAAGCTTTTGGTGGATTTCGAGTGATAAATGGAATCATGTCTGCCAGTGTCTGGTGTTTTACATTAAAATCGTGGCCATTACGCACAAGGTAAGTATTTTTTTATTGTTTTGGCCACAAAATCTTGGTTTTAAAGAATGTCGGACGAAGCGTACCACTACCGGAACGTAACAGGGCTAAGCATACCAGTTCATTAGTTTTGATAGGCAAAGCATACCACATATGTATTATAGAAATATGAAACATCTAATTAAAAATGTATTAAATCAAGATGCGTTTTATATAATGTCTGTCATTGTCTGACAAATAAACAATATAATATTAATAAATATTTTCTTTATAAAATCATAATAAGTGAGTGTTTAACAGTTTAAATAAGATTATCATAGAAAAAAACAAATGTTGTTGTAACTAACTAATAATATCATTCTCTCTATATTATTACAGTACAACATATGTGGTATGCTTTCACTAATTTTCAATAAGTCGATCCCATTAGACTAATAAAAATGCATTAATTGTAATAAATTTTAATCAGACAGCTGTTAACTTATGTTAAATTTGCCAAGGGCAATGAGGGATTCAATACGGAAACAAAATCCTTGGGTAAGGTCAGTTCTGGAAGAAAACCGTATTTTATATGAAAATAAATGTTAGTGAGAGAATGGCGCTTTGTAACAGCGCTGACTGTAGGACTAGCGGGTTAAAAAAGCCTTGCCACAAAGACTTAAGTTAGTCTGTAAGTTGCCATTTCTATGACAGATTTTTTTCACAGGTAGGGGAAGGGGCTTTTTCCTTAAATTTGGGGTAAATAATGCATAATTTTTGCAAAAGGGAAGAGAACACTTTGATTTTAAAGAATTTAATGGCCCCTGCTACAGAAGGAAAAAAGCCCAGAGAATAGTAAAAATATTCTTTTTGTAATGGATCTATGCTGATAAAACTAGGATATTTTTCATTATAGACAAGAAAAAAGGACATATCGGAAACAATGAAGGACACTATCCACTTTGGAAAAAAAAGTAAAAAGGCAGAAAAAAGCAACATGCTGCTGTGTCGCTCTTCGTGTCCTGATCAGTCAAGCACATCTTCAGAGTCACCAACATCAAATAGAAAAATATACCAAGTAAACAGTAAGTGATGGTGCTTCAGATTGACTAATATAATGAAGATACACTTATTACATCACTTTTAATAACATACATATACATGTATAGTAAGCAACATGTAATTCAAGTCTGAAAGCTGTTTCTTGATTTTTTTAATCAATCATCCGACCTATTTCCATTGAGAGGTGGCTTATACCTTAATATATCCTCATACCAAGTAGGACAGGAGAGGTGGTACAAATGCATATAGATAATAGATACCTAGACTTGCATGTCAAAACTTAGTTTGTCAAACATAGTTAACTGATTTAACTAACAAGTTTGAAAGCTATTGAATCATGCTTTTTTGTCAATCTTCAGATCTGTTTACAAGAAAGGGTGGCAAATACCTCATATGGTATGATTCTCTTGCCAAGAAGTTCTTGATGGCTTCTTCCTGGGTTCTGACCAGTACTTACTCCGAAAGAAGTTTGCCACTGACGGGATTCGAACCCATAACCTCCGGGGTAGCAGTCCGCCACTCTACCCCTACACCACTGCCCCTCCCTGCATAATTATTTTATAATTCAAGTCTTAAAGAAATCTCATGTATTTGTCAATTCTCAGACCTGTTTACATGGAGAGGTGGCAAATACCTTAAATGGTACGATCCTCATGCCAAGTAGGACAGGAGAGGTGGAACAAATATTTGTAGATACCTTGTCTGGCCTTCAAAGTAAACATTCAATTACTCAAGAAAATAAAAGGCGCCTTATGATACGGATGTTATTAAACACATTCAGTGATAACTCATGATTTAATGACTGAAAGGAATTAATTAAAAGCAGTCCTGAATAAAAAGTAATTCATTTCAATGAATATGACAAAATAGGCACCGTCTTCTCTCGTGTAATAATGAAACCAACTCATGTGGAATATGATTGCTTAAGAACATGTTTGACCTACATTTTTACCATTGTTTTGACAATCATTTTGTTTCCCTTTTACAAATTACAGCATGAATAATATAGTACATTAGATGTCAAAGATGTTGACACCACATGTCGTTTAGTGATGAGTTTCACAGGGTTTGGTCAGTAAAGGAAAGAAAGGGATTCTCAGGGAAGAAGAGATTGGAAGAACTGGCTATGTGCAAATCAATATTAAGTAAGTTGTCCTTTATACTGTTTAAGTATGAAGTAAGTTTCTTGTTTGTTTGTTGTTGTTAAGAAAAAATGGTAGGTAATTTGGTAATTGAAAAAAAAACATTTTCAAAATTAATATTGAATATTTAAATCAGCATGACTGATTTAAGTATTTTTTAAAGAAAATGAAGATAAGAAAAATTGGCCATATATTCTCAATCCATTTTTTCAGTCTCATAATTTGTAGTTTTATCTAAAACATTATCAAGCTAAAATTCAGATTCAGAATCTATTTCAAATAGCTGTTTCGGATAGTTCTTAATCCTGTTTGTGGTTTCATTAGTAGAATTTAAAGTTTTGAAGAAACAAGTGTACAAATCGGGAACATCCACACATGTGCACAAAGCATACCTAAACTAAAACTAACATGGGGACAAATTTTTGCACATTCAAATTTTCTTTTTAAATACAAACATACCATCAATTCTTTTTTGCAGATGCACTCATGAAAACTCACAAGACAGCCAAAAGGAAGCTTTTTGAAACATGTGACATTCAACAAAGGTGGATTGAAATTTAAGGTATATTTATTATTCTTTTGCTTTTCTTTTCTGGTCTATAGTCAGGAAAAATGGTTAGTGTTACTGCTTTTGGAAAAATAAAATCTTAATTTACAACATTAAACAGCTCTTGTTTGAAGGTCAAACTGACTGTGGTTACTAGTTCATTTAAAAATATCAATTTTCTTTAAGCTTTTATAATCTTTTGCTTTACCTCTTTGTTCTTTGTAGTGCACTAAAAAGTTCAGCATAATTTGATTCTATTCAGATTTGCTGCAGGATGATTGAAGTGTTGTAAAAATAATCAATTTGTGCTAGTCATAGAATCATTGTATCATTGAAATTCTTAAAATGAATTATATTAAAATAATTTCAGAAGAGTGTGACAGAATCTGTAGTCCAGGAGGATTCGGAGGTCCGGGAGGAATTGAAGACATAAAGGAATCCTTAACTGAGTTTCACGAACTTTACAAAAGGCGAAGTGGGCCACAAATGTTTGGATTGTTCAAAATAATCAAATACTGTCACATGTGTATAATTTGTTATATACTTGCTACATACTAAAATAGTCACTTAAAAAAGACAAAAAGTGAAAAAAGTCAAGGTCGGTGTCATTCATTTCTGGAGGAGGGATAATATAGAATATATTGTCTACGTGAATACATATAATTTTTGACATTGTATTATATTTTTAAGCTCACATGTCACAAAGTGACAGGGTGAGCTTTTAGGATCAGTCTCTGTCCGCCGTCATGCATCGTCAAACTTTATGTTCTGAACACACTAGAGGTCACATTTTTAGCAAATATGGGCCAGAACGTTAATATGGACAAAATCTCGGATGAGATCGATATTGGGCCATTTGGGGTCCAAAACTAGGTCACTAGGGCAAATTGCTGGAAAACCTTGTGATCACTCTAGAAGTCACTGTTTTGATTGGATCATCATGAAACCTTGTCAGAATGTTTGTCTTCATAATATCTTGGGTCAAAAACTATGTCGCTAGCTCAAAACATGTTAACACTATAGCTTTCACAGTTATAGTTGGATCTTCACAAAACTTTGTCAAATTGTTTCTTTTAATGATATAATGGTCAAGTACAAATATGGGTCATCTCGGGTCAATAACTAGGTCACCAGGTTAGGCAAACATTGTTAACACTGTAGATGTCACAGTTTTGATTGGGTCTTCACCAAACCTTGTCAGAATGTTTACCTCAATGATTTGTGGGTCAATGTTGAACATGGGTCAGCCGGGTCAAAAACTGGGTCATCAGGTCAAATCTTAGGTAAAAATCTTGTTAAAGCTCTAAATGTCATGGCTTTAATTGGATCTTGGCCAAACCTTGTCAGATTGTTTGTCTTAATGATATTAAGGACAAGTTCAAATATGGGTCACCTAGGGTAAAAAACTAGGTCAAATCTTAGGAAAACCTTATTAACACTGTAGATGTCAAATTTTGATTGTATCTTCACCAAACCTTGTCAGAATGTTTGTCTTAATGATATGCAAGACGAATCGAACAAAGGGCATCTGGGGTCAAAAAAGAGGTCACAAGGTCAAATCTTAGGAAAACCTTGTCTATGCTGTAGTTTTCATGGTTTTGATTGGATCTTCACCAAATTTTGTCAGAATGTTTGTCTTATTCATATGTAAGACAAGTTCTAACATGGGTCATCTGGGGTCAAAAACTAGGTCACCAGTTCAAAACAATGTTTTAATGAGTGAACAGTGATTGACATGTGAGCGATATAGGGCCATCTTGGCCCTCTTGTATATCTTTTTCTGAAAATTTACTTCAAAATTGATTTAGACCTGAAGAAAATCTTTAAATGAACGAAAGGAATGGCAGCACTTATTGCCCTTAACAAACAAGAGTTGGTACTGCTTGTGGTGCTATTGTTTTCTTAAAGTATCGATTAAAAACTATTGTTTTGAAACATGGATTACTCGTTTACCATATTAAGATGACTCAGTAGGGAAAGTAGGGTACATAACTATTGTTTTGCTTGAATTATTAATCAAGTTTTTGTTTGAAACTCGGAACACTTGCCATCATAAAATTCAGTTCAATGTTCTATTGTTTGCCTTGCATTTTGTCTCAATTATGGCTTTTTTGTAAAATGCATATTTCTTGGTTTAGGTAACTATATGATTTGACATTGAATTAAATATTTGTATTAGTAATATTACTTTGGCTTGCTTAATTTTTTAAACCAAGTGTTTTCAAAGGTAAATGTTTATTTGTTTAGGTACTGTAAATTGACAAATATTCCTGTGGGTTTTATTTTCGTGAATGGCTAATGTCTCAAATTAAAGATTTGGTAAAATATAAGCAGCATTACTTACTTAAAGTTTAAATAAGCTTCATTGCAAATTCAAGATCTCGCGAAAGTTGTGATGAAATTCACGAAAATAATACCTCACAGATATTAAGTAATTTACAGTAATCTAAAAAAGCTGATACCTGGATTGGATGGAACGATTTCCAACTGAGCCTATGGCAGGGTTCATTAGCTCCAATGCAACCAGTCGAAGCTAATACTGCTGTAAACAAAACCAAGTTAGGAAATCACCCAGCACTGAATGTCAGCAACTGTGACGACTGTGAATCGAACTCGCATTGCTGGCACCGAAGTTCAACCAACTTACCACTGAGCGTTTAACAGAAGGTTTTGGTTTGGTTGTGGTTTGGTTGTTTCACAACGTTGTGCCACAACGTTGTCGCAACGTTTACACGACTCCACACTTTAACGTTGTCACAACGTTATTCCAAACGTTGTCACAACGTTATGCAAAACGTTGTCACAACGTTACTGTGTTTGCTGGGATGCTGACATTTTCATATGAACAGTAGGAATATTATTTTTCTTAACAGAGTGTATCTATCATGATAAGATATTGTTTGAATCCAATAAAACAGACACTGATCAAATAACTAATTGCTCAACTTGATATTATATATTTTTTGTTATTCATTTTGAAATCACAAACGTGTTTTTTTTATAAGTTTTGTACCAATAACAATCATCAATCAATGTAACATTATTCATACATGTATACAAATAAACTTTCAAACGTCTCATTGAAATTGGTCTCACTTCATAAATCAGTTAGTGTACATGACGCATTCCTCGTCAGGTTATATATGCTCCTTGAATACTTCCATGTCTGACACCTCCTTTTGAGTTATCTAAGTTAAACGTTTGACTCATCCCTGTTTTTTTATCAACGTGAAACATTTGACTTCTGTCCAATTAGTTAGCTTGACTCCTCTCTATATAGAACCAAAGTGAAAGCTTGACTCCTCCCTATATAGAATCTTAGTAAAATGCTTGACTCCTCCCTATATGGAACCTTAATGAAATGCTTCACTCCTCCCTATATTGAACCTAAGTGAAATGGTTCACTCCTCCCTATATGAAACATTAGTGAAATGCTTGACTCCTCCCTATATATGGACCCTAAGTGAAGTGCTTGAATCCTCCCTATATTGAAGCTAAGTGAAATGCTTGACTCCTCCCTATATGGAACCTTATTAAAATGCTTGACTCCTCCCTATATGAAACATTAGTGAAATGGTTCACTCCTCCCTATAAGCAACCAAAGTGAAAGCTTGACTCCTCCCTATATGGAACCTTAAAGTGAAGTGCTTGACTCCTCCCTATATTGAACCTTAGTGAAATGCTTGACTCCTCCCTATATGAAACATTAGTGAAATGGTTCACTCCTCCCTATATGCAACCAAAGTGAAAGCTTGACTCCTCCCTATATGGAACCTTAGTGAAGTGCTTGACTCCTCCCTATATAGAACCTTAGTGAAATGCTTGACTCCTCCCTATATAGAACCTAAGTTAAACGTGTGACTTTTCTCTATATAGAACCTAAGTGAAAGCTTGACTCCTCCCTATATGGAACCTAAGTGAAACGGTTGACTCTGCCCTATATGGAACCTAATGGCAATGCTTGACTCCTCCCTATATAAAACCTTAATGAAATGCTTGACTCCTCCCTATATAGAACCTACGGTAAGTTAAAGCTTGACCCCTCCTTATATGGAACCTTAGTGAAATGCTTGACTCCTCCCTATATAGAACCTTAGTGAAATGCTTGACTCCTCCAAATATAGAACCTAAGTTAAACGTGTGACTTTTCTCTATATAGAACCTAAGTGAAATGGTTGACTCCTCCCTATATGGAACCTAAGTATAATGGTTGACTCCTCCCTATACGGAAGCTAAGTGAATTGCTTGACTCCTCCCTATATGAAACCTAAGTGAAATGCTTGACTCCTCCCTATATGAAAGCTAAGTGAAATGCTTGACTCCTCTCTATATAGAACCTTAGTAAAATGCTTGACTCCTCCCTATATGGAACCTAAGTGAAATGCTTGACTCCTCCCTATATAGAACCAAAGTGAAAGCTTGACTCCTCCCTATATGGAACCTAAGCGAAATGGTTAACTCCTCCTAAATGTTAACACTTTGTATCTAAGAGGGATTTTTTATAGATACAGATCGATCACATTTGTACGCTTCGTTTTGTTTTTGTGGTAAAGAACTTCAAATTCGTGTAACATGCACACACATGAGTTTACCATATATAATGTCCAAAATCACTGTATCTCACTGTTAATTAATGTATATCTCTTGCACTTTAGGATTTTACCGTGGCAATTCAATAATGATTTTCCAGTCAAATATAAAGTACACACATATGTATATAATATATATACACTACTTACGCAACACTAACAACAATTATCATTTCCTGACAGCAAAATGTGTATTCACGTTTATGTTCGGAGTTATATAATGATTTGATTATCGTCGGACTTCATTATACATTGATATGAACTTAAAGTAAATCCACAAGCAGTTAATGAAAAGTCACTTTAACCTGGGTCATAATTGTCTGTTGACTAAAGTACTGTGTTCCGAACTTTACGAATTTGATCGGCGTAATTATGAATGATTTTTTTCATGGAATTATCATTGTGCTGGTCCCGTGATGCAAGACACGTACCATTTGTCCACCATTCACTCCGACACTTTCTGTAATGATACAAAACGGCTTCATTTGTTTGAAGTTTTACCCTGAAAATAAAACACAAGTTGACATTTACCACACATCAATATAATGTATCAGTATATATAACAAATGATATTATGTAATTAAACAATCGAACGAGTTCGGCACGTGATTTCCCATAACATGTTATAAGATTGTATAACTGAATTCAGAGAGCTCGGACCAGGCTTTACTTAGGTCTCAGAGTTTCTAAGTTAAATATGATCAGAGAACAATGATATTATTGATACATTGGCCTTACGTCGTAATTGATATGAACATGTCAAATTTATCTGCTCTATTTCTTCAACCAGAATACTTTGAGAACGGAGTTGAGATTTGAGCTCAGCGACTGTTCTCAAGTGTTATAACCTAGGGGCCAGGAGTCCTTTTTAAAGAAACGTCTGAGCTAAAACAGAAGTCTAAAATAACCTAAAATAAGCAAAAAAATCCAAATTTAAGGGCAGATAACTCATAAAAAAAAGTCAGTTACCCCTATTTCTTTTCGCTTAAAATGTTTTTGTTATCATATGATACGATCAAGCGAAGTTTAAAAAAAATAATTGATCAGTTTTATTTTTTCCTATATGTCTATGTGAAAAATGTAGCGAACTACCGAAAACGTCTTTAAAGTCCCATAATCATATAAATTTATCGGTCGTAATAGTTTCTGTTTGTTCTATAACAGGAATCCGGTGTGTTTTCCTCCAGTGCATACTTTATAGCAAGAAAAAATGTTTCCAAATCCACTATCGTATTTTTTCAATATCATTGAAATAAATACTATTTATAGAACAGCTGTGTTTTCCCGCAGTCAAGTTATGCACACGTCGCAAAGTGACGTCACGCACTCTACATATTTCAAGTTTAAAAAAGCAAAATTCACAGCTAAATGCGTGTTTTTAGAAGAAAAATGGCTTGTTTCGTTGGTAATTATTATCTTGGGATAATATCAGCAATTGTTTGTTTTTTGCAAATATTTTTATAGCAAAAAGCTAATGGGACTTTAATAAGTAACTGCTTTTTTCAAAAATCATTATTATTTCTAATAACTGGCGTAAACAGAGAGCTAATAATTCACTCAAATACGATACTTAAACAATAATTTGGTGATACGAGGGCGCGTTCGACTAAACAAAATTGACACCTTTCGGTGGAAAAAGATGTAATGCCTGCTTCATTGTTTATTGTGGCTAAGACGCTTATTGGTTATAATGTATTAGCTATCTGTAGAGTCTATAGACACCACTTATAAGAATAACTTAGCGATTAAAAATATATGTACATTGTATTGTCAAACAACGATTTAACGGAAATTGTTATTTCGAAAGGTGCAAGCTTGGTCCGGTTGACTATTTTAGGCCTCAACTCATCATTATACACCATCCCTTCAATGCGCTACCCCACTATGATCTTTGGTTATTACTGTTGGAACTTCTCGGCGTTTGTCTTAAGATAATGCCTCGGACATAGTAGACAGGCCGCCATATTGTTGTTGTTGGTGTTGTTGCCTCGGATATAGTAGACAGGCCGCCATATTGTTGTTGTTGGTGTTGTTGCCTCGGACATAGTAGACAGGCCGCCATATTGTTGTTTGTGTTGTTGCCTCGGACATAGTAGACAGGCCGCCATGTTGATGTTCTTAGTGTTGTTGCCTCGGACATAGTAGACAGGCCGCCATATTGTTGTTGTTGGAGTTGTTGCCTCGGACATAGTAGACAGGCCGCCATATTGTTGTTGTTGGTGTTGTTGCCTCGGACATAGTAGACAGGCCGCCATATTGATGTTCTTGGTGTTGTTGCCTCGGACATAGTAGACAGGCCGCCATATTGTTGTTGTTGGTGTTGTTATCATGCTACATTTCATCACGGATGACCATGTGAATCCAACGATGGAAATAACCCGTTTCTCCTTCAATGGGAACGTAATGCCTATTTTATAAGACGCGAACTATAATCACGTTTGAAAGCCTGTCATTCTGAGAAAGATTCTTGAAGACGAGTGCCAAGTGTTGAAAAAGTAGTGACCGGAAACCACATCACCAAACTTTTTAACCCTGCACTTATGTACCATGAAAGCAAATTTCTCAGTGACGGGAATGCACGAGTAGTTTTCGATTATTATAGATTTTCCCTAGTATTCGGAATACCTCGACTGATTCTGTACAAACATTTTACCTAGGTGCAAAGCTCCTAAAGCTATACACTACGTTTTTCTACTTACAATAACGTGACGCCTCGTACATGCGCGTTGAAAAACGGTACCACTTGTTGTATAAGTATGTTTTGCAGGCTTTGCAGTTTTGGTAAAAGTTGGATATATATTGCAGAATTCTGTTGATTTTGAAAGCAATGAAATATTACTGTAACAGTGTTTTGGCAATTCAAACTGTAAAACTAACAAGTATTCATCCGCACAAAAGTTTCATTCACAAACTGTTGAGGTAACAAAATTGACCACATATCGAAAACAAGTTTCATAATTTAGTCAAGTATAGTGCAGGAACACTATATTGCCTCTGATCAAATTTACACACAGGGATTGGAAACTGTCGATTTCTCCCAGATACGGTAATGATCTCTTTGGTTTGGCCGTGTATGCTCACTGACTTCTATTCCGGAAGGCGCTTTCAATAGACTGTGATCGACGTCTTGTTATACATGCAATTGTTGCTTAAAAACAATCAATTAACATTAAAATACAGACCCAGTCGTTTTTGGCTTGTATTAACTCCAATATTTTGTTTGAATTACAAATGTCAGCATAAATGACATCAGTTCCACTTTTGAGCATGCGCAGTATGTGATTTGGTCGCATGGATACTAACAATTTGTACTTCTGTCCCTCGTAATCTTGCGCCTCCTTCACGTTCAAATCACTCCTCAAGACAGCAATAATTACATGTGGATATGATCTTTTTATAAACTTCATCATCGTCTGCAACGATTGTGATCGGCAAATTTATATCTAATTTTTGTTTAAAGTGCCAGGACCAGTTTAGCCAGAAATCAAAGTATGCATCCTTAACTAGAAGTAAAAGTGTCCAGCTGCTTGATTTAGTTACATTAAAACTAGGCGTTGATTTAAAGGAAGAGCCAATAACATGAAAGTCTATCGGTGCAAGAAATGACTCAACGCTATACAAGCATTTCGCCATAAGATTGCAATAAAATCATCAGTATGCCTGTTTCTTGAGTGTAACACGTGTCTTGTTTATAGTGTTTTGTTTTACATATTGCGGAGTTCACAATCCTATTTTACATAATGACGCGTACTTGTTCACTTTTGTGTGCCTTAAACACGTGTGTGTTGCCTGAGGGCCAAATCCATTTCATCCTTATTGTAAATGAATTTTAACACATTGCTTCATTTATAACGATAGGATTAGTCACTTTTCTGTACTAGTATTCAAAACTGTTGACTGGTTTTGACTTTTTTACCTTTACTTATACAAATAGTCCGACAAGGACCTGTGAATGATCAAAGACCAGCTAAGTTCAGTCTGTAGGGTGAGTGGCATTTCGGAATGTTTCGGTGGTTTCCCTAATATATATATATAAATATCAGTTATTTGTCCATTTTAGCCGAGTCGTTTTAGTCAAGGTGCTACGACTCCGAAATCCAGCTGAACGCTTTTTCCTTTCCATTTTTGTTGACTTTTTAGCTCACCTGATTCATCAGGTAAGCTTTTATGATCGTTGAATGTCCGGCGTCCGGCGTCCGTCCACAATTAGTTTGTTTACACTCTAGCAACCGCAGCTTTTAACGAATCTTGATTAAACTCGCTCACAATGTATATGGCTACAATGTTTCGGCTAAAACCGATTATGGGCAAAATCGGACAATAACTTCTAGAGTTATGGGCCCTTGAATTACAAAAGTTGCTATATTTGGCTTGTTTACACTCTAGCGCCTTCATTTATTCACCAATCCTAATCATATTTTCAGTAAATGTGTATAACCAAAAGATCTTGGACAAGTTCGATGATGGGCAATATTGGACCAGAACTTCAAGAGTTATGGGCCCTTGTCTTAGAAAATCTGCTATATTTTTAGTTTGTTTACACTCTAGCGCAGTCATTTATTCACCAATCCTAATCATATTTTCAGTAAGTCTGTATAACCAAAAGATCTTGGACAAGTTCGATTATGGGTGGAATCGGTCCAGAACTTCAAGAGTTATGGGCCCTTGACTTTGAAAATTTGCTATATTTTAGCATGTTTACACTCTAGCGCCTTCAATAATTACAAGTGGATATGACCTTTTTATAAACTTCATCATCCGTTGCAACGATTGTGATCGGCAAGTTTATATCTAATTTTTGTTTAAAGTGCCAGGACCAGTTTAGCCAGAAATCAAAGTATGCATCCTTAACTAGAAGTAAAAGTGTCCAGCTGCTTGATTTAGTTACATTAAAACTAGGCGTTGATTTAAAGGAAGAGCCAATATCATGAAAGTATATCGGTGCAAGAAATGACTCAATGCTATACAAGTATTTCGCCACAAGATTGCAATAAAATCATCAGTATGCCTGTTTCTTGAGTGTAACACGTGTCTTGTTTATAGTGTTTTGTTTTACATATTGCGGAGTTCACAATCCTATTTTACGTAATGACGCGTACTTGTTCACTTTTGTGTGCCTTAAACACGTGCGTGTTGCCTGAGGGCCAAATCCATTTCATCCTTATGGTAAATGAATTTTAACACATTGCTTCATTTATAACGATAGGATTAGTCACTTTTCTGTACTAGTATTCAAAACTGTTGACTGGTTTTGACTTTTTTACCTTTACTTATACAAATAGTCCGACAAAGACCTGTGAATGATCAAAGACCAGCTAAGTTCAGTCTGTAGGGTGAGTGGCATTTCGGAATGTTTCGGTGGTTTCCCTAATATATATATATATAAATATCAGTTATTTGTCCATTTTAGCCGAGTCGTTTTAGTCAAGGTGCTACGACTCCGAAATCCAGGTGAACGCTTTTTCCTTTACACTTTTATTGCCTTTTAACTCACTTGATTCATCAGATGAGCTTTTAGGATCGTTGAATGTCCGGCGTCCGGCGTCCGTCGTCCGTCCACAATTAGTTTGTTTACACTCTAGCAACCGCAGCTCTTAACGAATCTTGATTAAACTTGCTCACAATGTATATGGCCACAATGTCTCGGCTAAGACCGATTATGGGCAAAATCGGACGATAACTTCTAGAGTTATGGGCTCTTGAATTACAAAATGTGCTATATTTAGCTTGTTTACACTCTAGCGCCTTCATTTATTCACTAATCCTAATAATATTTTCAGTAAATGTGTATAACCAAAAGATCTTGGACAAGTTCGATTATGGGCAATATCGGACCAGAACTTCAAGAGTTATGGGCCCTTGACTTAGAAAATTTGCTATATTTGAGTTTATTTACACTCTAGCGCATTCATTTATTTACCAATCCTAATCATATTTTCAGTAAATGTGTATAACCAAAAGATCTTGGACAAGTTCGGTTATCGGTGGAATCGGACCAGAACTTCAAGAGTTATGGGCCCTTGACTTAGAAAATTTGCTATGTTTTAGCTTGTTTAACAGTATTATACCTTCATTGTTGGTTTTGATCTCAAATATACGTAAACATGAGTTTTACGAGATGGAAACTATATAACCTGGTCATTAATTATTGGCCTTTGTTCTCAGGTGAGCGATAAAGGGTCAATGTGGCCCTCTTGTTGACATTTTTAATTGCAAATTATTATTTCAATACTTGGAATAAATTTCATATGTATTTCATTTAATTTGATGTCATTTTAATTTCAATGGTGGAGAATCCAAACGGACATATATCGGTTTCAGATAAACATGTCTGTGATGATTAATCATTTTGGACATTTAATTTACATTACATTGTACTAGCTATAAAAATGGCGGAGAGACTAACTATGAAAAAAATCAGTGGACATCGTACAGAAGACGCTAATAAATTTTAAAGTGATTTTAAAGCATTTTGTATATATTCAAACTTGAAGAATAACAGTGAGAGAAAGATTGCAACACTCAGTTAAAATAAATGGACACATGGTATAGTATACATACGGAGCTAGTGAATGCAATGAGGACGTTATTGGGACCTAGGGAGAGCGCAGTACAGTCTGCACGTAGAGAGCACGTAATTGGGACGAAGTATAAACGCAATAGACCTGGTGACAACGGGAAGCTGCACGTGTAATGAACTTACTAGGACAGTGATAGACGCTGTGAGAACCTGACAAAGACGTTGTAAGGATGTAGTACGAACCTGGGTGCATCATTTTTTTCGAGTTTGACCCCGTCCCCCGCTACGTCCATCAAATGTTTTAGGATGTGATGGGAACTTTGCGAGCGTGGTGCGGACGTGCTTTGATGTGATGGGGGCATAAGACCTTAGTACGTCCACGTTATACCCCCATCACACTAGAGCCACGTTTGCACTACGTCCACCACGTCCTGACAGGACGTTGCAAGAAACTGATTAACGTGATGAGGACGCAGTAGGAACCGGTTCAAGCGTGGTATGGTCTTCGTGGACGTGAAGGACGTGGTGGGACTTTTGACATGTCAAAAAATAACGTGGCGGGGACGTGGTCAAATTAGAACGCAGTGCTTACGTAGTAAGAACGTAACAGGGACGTGACTCAAACCTAGTTGGAACTTCATTGACGCAGAAGAAGCGTGGTGCGGACTTGAAAAAACAGCAAGCGATTTTCACCGCGTTGTCACTGGGTTGTCACTACGCTTTTGTTACGTCAGTGAAGGTCTCACTACGTCTCAACCAGGTGTATGCTAAGACCATAGTACGTCCACATCACGTTACAGAAGACTGCACTAGGTTGTAATTTTGCTCCGTCACGTCTTTAGTACGTTTGCAACAGGTACCCAGTACGTTCCTGTCAGGTTCTGAGCAATTAGTATAAATACTGGATTCATACCCCATTCTTTCATTTCCAGTCAAATATATGTTAACAAATGAATGCAATTTGTTATTGTACAAGGACAAGAAGCCATTTTGGATGCTCAAATTGCCATTTTCTAAATACGAAATAGAAAAAAGGGAACATGAAGCAATCTAGATTATGTTGTGTTAGTGCATGGTATAACAAAAACGTCGCGTTGTGATTTATCATTTATTAAACATTAATAACCCAAGTTCCAAGAATTCTCTCTTAGACTTCTACTAAGACTTCTTTTTAGACTTCTTCTCTACCCTGGTGGATGTATCTCTATGTATACAAAAGCCCAACTGCGTCGCAGTTTCCAGCCCCTTCACGCAGATGTTAGTTGTTCAGACCAATTGTCTATCATGATACTAATTTTAGATAATAGCTTACTTTTTAAAATATCAAGTTATGGTTAATCGGGTACAGTGTATATATTTCTATAAACTAGCTGTCCAATCAACCAATAACATTTCATGCTTTAACCTCAAACATAGAATGTTCTAGAGATTTCTTTTATCTCCCCACCAAGTACTGCCAAATATGGGGATTGTTTAAATGTCAATTTGTACTTGAATGAGCTCCAATTCAACAAATGCATGTATACTACATGTATGACCAATACTCACTATTAGTCTCGTCGGTACACTATATTGATCCATACATGAGTATATTAAAAGGCTGTTTACCTACTACATGCATAATTAAGATAATTAATTACACATGCAAGCCGACTATGTTACAATGGCTATCAGCAGAAAGAAGACTTCTGTTCGGCCATCATTACCAGTTATAATAAATAGACACATTGTACAGTATACATACGGAGCGAGTGAATGCAACGAGGACGTTATTGGGACCTAGTGAGAGCGCAGTTCAGTCTGCATGGACGTAGTGAGCACGTAATTTGGACGTAGTATAAACGCAATAGACCTGGTGACAACGGAAGGTTGCACGTGTAATTAACTTACTGGGAACGTGATAGACGCAGTGAGAACCTGGCAAAGACGTTGTAAGGACGTAGTGAGAACCTGGGTTCATCATTTTTTTCGAGTTTGACCCCGTCCCCGCCACGTCCATCAAATTTCCAGAACGTGATGGGAACTTTGCGAGCGTGGTGCTGACGTGCTCTGATGTGATGGGGGCATTACAGACGACTGTACTAGGTTGTAATTTTGCAGCGTCACGTCTTTGGTACGTTTGCAACAGGTTCCCAGTACGTTCCTGTCAGTTTCTGAGCAATTGGAATAAATACTGGATTCATGCCCCCATTCTTTCATTTCCAGTCTGCAAATATGTTAACAAATAAATGCTTTATTCAGTTCGCTATATCACATGGACAATAAACAACAACATATACTGAGTGTACAACCCAGATGTATGCAATTGATAAAACCACATGACGCGGCATCGGATATTGTACTAGAATAGCTTTGCACTAAGTTGATATTAAAAATGCGCATTATATATTTTTGCATAGAAAATACATATTTTACGTTTGATTGATTATTCGTCATTACAATCGATATGTTATAAACATTTTTATGCCATTAAAGTTTGAAGTTGCTTTCTATAAGCCGCATTTATGTCTTAAGATTGGTATTTCCTAGACAACAAACCTCAATATCTTTACAACAAAACAACTCTAAATGTCATTTGGCAATAGCACCTGGATTCATATTACCCATATGAAATGTGGAAGCCCTGATAATATCAGTTTTACGCAGCCGAAGTTCAGTTAAAAGTACATGTAGTTATAATATCTTTGAGGCTACTTTTGCAAATAATCAAATTTCTGACTACTTAGAAGTTCCAAAGAACAGCAATGCCGACAGTGCTTTGATTGTAGATGACTAAGAAGCTTTGTTTATGAAAATTAAGTGGTATCATGATTGCATGCTAGTATTGTTATGAATTTAAAGCCAGGTAAAGAATCAGATTTGTGGAAATATACACACAAGAGTGAAATAATTAAGGCCGTGCTAACTACAACAGTGGGTCTGAAAATGTTCAAAGTCTACTTTTTCTGTTTGTAAAAATCTACGTGACTGTATTCTTGGCGGATGAAATGAAGGCATATGCACGTTTTTGACAACCATTTAACGTTTAGTAGAATTAATAAACATGCCGTGATATTTATATACATCTCTACGCCGTTTGTCTTCTTAAAGGCATTTCTTGTTTCTGTTAAAACTTAAAAGTATACTAGCATACACTTTAAATTATAGCTTTGTATACTGACCATATTAAAAGAAGAGGGTTTTTAAGTGAAGTATGGTGATGAATCTGAACGGATTTTAATGTACAGTAAAACCAGTGTTAGCGACCACCTCCGAATAAAGGCCACTCTGACAATAAAGGCCACTCTGAGTATAAAGGCCACTCTGAGTATAAAGGCCACTCTGAGAATAAAGGCCACTCTGAGAATAAAGGCCACTCTGACAATAAAGGCCACTCTGACAATAAAGGCAACTCTGAGAATAAAGGCCACTCTGAGAATAAAGGCCACTCTGACAATAAAGGCCACTCTGACAATAAAGGCAACTCTGAGAATAAAGGCCACTCTGAGAATAAAGGCAACTCTGACAATAAAGGCCACTCTGAGAATAAAGGCAACTCTGAGAATAAAGGCCCCTCTGAGAATAAAGGCCACTCTGAGAATAAAGGCAACTCTGACAATAAAGGCCACTCTCAGAATAAAGGCCAATCTGAGTATAAAGGCCAATCTGAGAATAAAGACCACTCTGAGAATAAAGGCAACTCTGAGAATAAAGGCAACTCTGACAATAAAGGCCAATCTGAGTATAAAGGCCAATCTGAGTATAAAGACCACTCTGAGAATAAAGGCCACTCTGAGAATAAAGGCCACTCTGACAATAAAGGCCACTCTGAGAATAAAGGCAACTCTGAGTATAAAGGCAACTCTGAGTATAAAGGCAACTCTGAGTATAAAGGCCACTCTGAGAATAAAGGCAACTCTGAGAATAAAGGCAACTCTGAGAATAAAGGCAAATCTGACAATAAAGGCCACTCTGAAAATAAAGGCAACTCTGACAATAAAGGCCACTCTGACAATAAAGGCAACTCTGAGAATAAAGGCAACTCTGAGAATAAAGGCCACTCTGAGAATAAAGGCCACTCTGACAATAAAGGCCACTCTGAGAATAAAGGCAACTCTGAGTATAAAGGCAACTCTGAGTATAAAGGCCACTCTGAGAATAAAGGCCACTCTGACAATAAAGGCAACTCTGAGAATAAAGGCAACTCTGAGAATAAAGGCAACTATGAGAATAAAGGCCACTCTGACAATAAAGGCAACTCTGAGAATAAAGGCAACTCTGAGAATAAAGGCAACTCTGAGTATAAAGACCACTCTGAGTATAAAGGCAACTCTGAGTATAAAGGCCACTCTGAGTATAAAGGCCACTCTGAGAATAAAGGCAACTCTGAGAATAAAGGCAACTCTGACAATAAAGGCAACTCTGACAATAAAGGCAACTCTGACAATAAAGGCCACTCTGAGAATAAAGGCAACTCTGAGTATAAAGGCAACTCTGAGTATAAAGGCAACTCTGAGAATAAAGGCAACTCTGACAATAAAGGCCACTCTCAGAATAAAGGCCACTCTGACAATAAAGGCAACTCTGAGAATAAAGGCAACTCTGAGAATAAAGGCAACTCTGAGAATAAAGGCCACTCTGAGAATAAAGGCAACTCTGAGAATAAAGGCAACTCTGAGAATAAAGGCAACTCTGAGAATAAAGGCCACTCTGACAATAAAGGCCACTCTGACAATAAAGGCAACTCTGAGAATAAAGGCAACTCTGAGTATAAAGGCAACTCTGAGTATAAAGGCAACTCTGAGAATAAAGGCAACTCTGAGAATAAAGGCCACTCTCAGAATAAAGGCCACTCTGACAATAAAGGCAACTCTGAGAATAAAGGCAACTCTGAGAATAAAGGCAACTCTGAGAATAAAGGCCACTCTGAGAATAAAGGCAACTCTGAGAATAAAGGCCACTCTGAGAATAAAGGCAACTCTGAGAATAAAGGCCACTCTGAGAATAAAGGCCACTCTGACAATAAAGGCAACTCTGAGAATAAAGGCAACTCTGAGAATAAAGGCAACTCTGAGAATAAAGGCCACTCTGAGAATAAAGGCCACTCTGAGAATAAAGGCCATTCTGAGAATAAAAGCCACTCTGAGAATAAAGGCAGCTCTGACAATAAAGGCCACTCTGAGAATAAAGGCAACTCTGAGAATAAAGGCAACTCTGAGAATAAAGGCCCCTCTGAGAATAAAGGCAACTCTGACAATAAAGGCAACTCTGACAATAAAGGCCACTCTGACAATAAAGGCCACTCTGAGAATAAAGGCCAATCTGAGTATAAAGACCATTCTTAAAAGTACCGTCATTGATTATTTTAGAACAAAATGATCCCCTAATAAAGGCCACTTGTTAATAAAGGCCACATTCTTTCCTACCCGAGGGTGACCTTCACAGGTTTGACTGTGTCAACTAAAATAGAGTATACTATATGTGTACTCACTTGTTATATTTCATTCTGTCCACAGTTTTATAGTCATGTGTCCATACTGACGATAAAATCACTCTATTTGTAAGTAAAATACTCTTCTTACGGTCCCAGGTTGCTGTTCTCCGTAATGTATATTGTTCGACAACGATATCCGAGTTAGGATTTGTTCTATTCCAATCCATGATGAATACGCATGTTTTTAATGTAAAACCTGCAGCCCTCGGATATTTCCTGGTAAGTTTCCCCTGCAAGAAAGTTATATATTTTGTTTCTAGTAAGTATTAAAAAAATCCCTTTAACTTAAGTACACATTTTCTTTTTCGTGTGAGTATACATTGTACAACATGTGCGCGAATAATTTAAAAATACGATTAAACATGTTTATTTTTGTCCTAAATAAAACAAGGCCAAAATCAAATCATCGGTACTCACAACGTATAGTGTTTCATTGGAAAATAAGAAAAATCATATTCACAAACATGTTATTACGTAACGAGACGTCGCATATCATGCAAAGTATCCTAGTGAGTTGATAGATATTCTCATATCTAAGTAACTAGTATGTTTCAAGTGCATAACAGCATTTCCAAAACTGACAAATCACTACATATACTGTGTATACATTCTGTTTATTACGCTGTATCAGATTTCTTTCTTATTATATAAAAGGTGCCTCAAAACTTTACGGAAATCCTTCGTAAATTCCATGACATCTTGTATCTAAACTTACCAAAAATGACTTATAGCCCCCAGTCTGTAATCTAGGCATCAAAAACTCGTCCACATCCATGATGGTAAAGAATTTGAATTTATTTAATCTTTCTAAGCAGTCATACACTACAACTTGTTCGTCCATGTACGCCATCATGTATTTCTGTCCAAGAAAACGTGGATATTTATCTGTAAAAAATAATAAAATCTTACTTATAGAAGGTGTATACATTAAGTAAAATATACAAAACATTTGACTTATTTTCAATGTGGGCTTGTGAAAACATGCAAATTAACATTTAAATAACATATATTTGAATTAATGAAATTGCCATAATCACAGTGAATAAAAGACAAATGTAGGGAATAAAACCTACACAAAGGTATGCTCGGGGACCAGGCTTTAAGTTTATGCTCATTACACATATAAAGTTCTCTTTACTAAGTCTAAGTCATGACTCTTGACTACCGAAGCCTTAGATAATCGATTCAACCCGGCCAATAGTGTCTTTCCTTTAAAGAATGAAATAATGCTATTAAATTTACACGTCACAGTAACGGTGGGTTGACTAAAAAGTCATAAAAAGTCACTAAAAGGCACCCCGTATGATGCGGAAATTCTCTAGAAGCTTGTAGCATCGTTAGATGTCGCAACGCCATGATATGTCGCACTTACCGTTAAATTTCGCAAGGTTGCCGTCATGTATGTCGCAACCGCCGTTAAATGTCGCACATATGTTTGCGCCGCTAAATGTCGCAACCGTACCGTTAAATGTCGCAATGTGTGTTTTCACGGAAAACTCCAGGTATCCAATGGGATTATTATCATTGGTGAGTATTGTGTTACTATATGAGATCATATCTTGAATAATTGAGACTTACAAATTCCAGTGTGCACAGACCTGGGATTAAGAAAACAACTGCATATAATCGTTATCCGCAATGAACAACAACGTGTACATTGCTAACATAACAGATATTCGTTTAAAGTTTTTTTTGTTTTATTTCGGGTCAGTGTATCTTCACATTCAATATTTGGTTAATAAAATAAGTCAGGCGATTTATTTATATTAAGTTTGCTTTAGGTCGGTGTTTACCTTAAACACATCGACCATGAAAGGCTTGTTATATTATATCCATGTTAGTTGGTAAAATTTCTAAGCATTTTAGCTAAGAATTCGTGCATCAATGCCTTTCCTAGAAAATTCAAGTGAATGTTCTTTTGAATAAGATCAAAAGATTAGTTTAAGATATGTTACACACAAGGTCACTCTGGCGATTTGGGAAATGTTTTTGGTGTCGGATGTCCGCGGTCGGCAAGCGCGCGCTTTACACGGCCATTTAAAGAGCGTTTTGGTCTGTTTCCAGGTGTCCGTTCGCACAGGATAGACTATTTATTTCTAAGAATATCATAGAAATAGAAGAAATAAATACAAATAAATGGATTTTACTTCAAATATAAAGTTATATTATATGCTAAGAATGAATATTTACATTTTACGATGAACGCCTTGACTGTGGCGAGGTGTGGAACGCATTTATGAAGGATCTGGTTTTGAACAGAGTGTATATATCATACCCTGAGGTACACGTATTAACTACAGAGAGGTAAAACAAAACTCAAAGTTTCAAACATTCATTAATAATGCTTTAATTGATGTATCAATTATTACCAAACATATAGTTCATTGTAATACAATGCGAAACGAAAACGGAATTGATTTGGTGTTACAGTGAAATTATTAGACATAACAATACGCTTGAAGCCTACTGTTTTTCACATTTTGTAAGAATTTATGTTCCTGGAGTTATTGCGCTTGTATAAAAGGTAAATATTTTTCTTAGGATCAAGTTGGTCTTTACAGGCTTTCATTATCTGACGCATAGCGTCTATTTTTTCTTTCGTCCTTCGTTGAATATTATTTTTCACTATTGTAAAAAATATATACGTGTATACCCATTGAATGAGTTTGAAGTTGTTGCAATCTAACCGGTTGTCGCATAGTGAGTACGCGTAAACGATATTACTTCCGTACGCGAGTTACCCCCGAGTTTTCCACTTGAAACAAAATGACAGAATTGTCTGAGGGAAATATTTCAAGGCATTTCTTTACGGACATAAAAACAATGATACCCAGAAAAAAGCACATATTTCGACGATAAAATACAAAATTGGCAATTGGATAGGAAGGATGTAAAAATATGAACTTAACAACAAACGATGAAATAAGAAATGCATGAAATGAAATGTTACTATGTTGAGTTTGAAATACGCATGAAACAAAGCAAGACGGCATGTCAGTAGGCACAGTGTATTTTTCGGCGCAGCTGTACTACAATTGATTTTGGACCAATGAAATTGTAAGATACAAAATTTTCAACTGAAGATGAAAGTTTGTCACTGGTTCAATATACAGCTATATGGCATTTTTTTGTACTTTATCTGCACCTATTATCTTGTTTTAAAGATATTTCTTGTTTGTACTAATGCATGAATGGAAATATAACTAATTAATATTGGATGTAAAAATACGCAAGAAACAAAGCAAGACGGTATGTCAAAAGCTACGATGTAGTTTTTGTACTAATTCTGTTCCACAACACACAATACGACATTTTTTCCACGGTAGGGTTGCTACATTTACAGGCGCAATATGTGCGACATTTTACGTTAAAATTGCAGCATTTAACGGCAGATGATTTTTGCGACATATAGCGGCGGTTGCGACGTGTAACGGCAAAGTTGCGACATTTAACGGTATGTGTGACATATCACGGCATTGCGACATTTAATGGCGCTACATCACAAATTAACGGTCAAAAATGACTTTACTGATAACGATATGAAGCGTAAAAAATGTCCTACTGGTGTAAAAGTAGATTGACCATTTGGTATAATGTCCCAAGAGAGAGAAGCTTTATTTCGCCAATTTCAAGATGCAAAATGCTATTTTAAGGGTCACAGAAGAGCCCTGATAAAATATACTTACATTTTAGAGGAAAATCGAATTCCTTGGTCACAAGAAAACCGTCGTTAACATAATGCTGTAATACCGCTTCCGTTTCACGTGTTATGTTAAATGTATATAATACAACTTTCTCCACACCTAGAAGTCTGTTTATTTCAAGCCACTCGAGTACCCTTTCCGCTGGAAAATTGCCGTATAGTATTTTACCACATATACCTAGGGAATTGTCGTTTTTAGAGCTGGGAGTTTCCTCTCGTTCAGCGTCAATATAACTCGTTTCCACACACGAATCCTTAGACATTGCAAGACCAACTGTTATGTTTGAAGACTGTGTGTATGACGAATTTATTGGACAGATAAATTGTGTGGCTTTGATTAATCTGATGTGGGAAATGTCAATAGTATTTCTCTTAACTACTTGAAACACAGAATGAGTATTTTGATATCGAATACAGCAGAACACATCGTCTTGTTTATGTTGTCTAGCTTGCCATCCTATGACAGTTATGTAAGTTCCCAAATCATTACTGTTTGACACAATTGCGGAAATATAAAATATTTCAACATCAGGTATCCGTCTAAACACCGGATGATCATAAATTTTGTTATATTCTCCCATCAATTTATACAAACGAATCATGAAAGAATATTTTGATTTGGCTTCCATAGTAGTATTGAGTTCATTCGTAGCATTATCAAGATGTTCGTATCCGTCGTCTATATCAACATCGCTGCCAATGTCTTCAAAATTCTCTGAATCGCTATTGCTAGTGTCCTCAATTAATTCAACCTCTTGTTTGCTAATATCAATACGCTCTTTTATCAAGTTAATTCTGTGTAAGTCCCCAATATCAAGATGCTTGTTCCCATTCTCCTGAAATATTCATAAGAGACGACATGTTAGATTTCCAATTGGTTTTCATGCCGTTTTTCCACGATATTTAAATTATTTACGGCGATTGGTTCCGCTTACCAGTATTCCTGGTGTACATAACATATACTTACCATTGCTAGCTTACCCGTACTATATAAAGAAGGTGACACTTTCTCCACATATGGGAAAATCATAATTTTTGTCAATTTTTCATTGAAGGAAACAAGTCCAGCGCACTAGCCGCGGATTTCAATCTGTTAGTACATTCAACAATTTATTGTACTTGTCAACTCAATAATGTATATATTTTATAGGTAAATTAGCACTGGTGAGTAATTCTGCTGTAATGGTGATTTATAGAATAACCACCGCATGTGGCAGAAATAGTTTTGAGCGAAAACAAAGCCCAGCTCAAAATAAAATAAAACGACCCGGGAACACTCTTACAATCAGGTAACGTACCTTATGTATAACAACCATACTACATTGTGGACAATATATACTGTATGTAACATTGTTCCAACTTCCATCAATACAAATACGATACACATTATTCTTACAATACAAAGTATGTTTCATCACAAAATACGACATACTGTAATTATATTATTAAGTCACATACGTTCCATTCTTACAAAATACGAATTGTGATGTGCTATGCTGTGATATGCCATGTTGTGATGTGTTGTGCTGTGTTGTGTTGTGTTGTGTTGTGTTGTGTTGTGTTATGCTGTGCTGTGTTACGCTGTGCTGTGTTATGCCATGTTGTGATGTGCTGTTATGTTGTGCTGTGTTATGCTATGATGTGTTATGCTATGTTGTGCTGTGTTATGACACAACACATCACAACACATCACAACACAGGTTACGCAGCACAGCACATCGCAACATGGCATAACGCAACACATCACAACACAGCACAGCACAACATGGCATAACACAACACATCACAACACAGCACAACAGAGGTAACGCAGCACAGCACATCACAACACAGCACAACATGGCATAACACAGCACATCACAACACAGCACAACATAGCATAACACAACACATCACAACACAGCACAACACAGGTTACGCAGCACAGCACATCACAACATGGCATAACGCAACACATCGCAACACAGCACAGCACAACATGGCATAACACAACACAACACAGCACAACAGAGGTAACGCAGCACAACACAGCACAACATGGCATAACACAGCACATCACAACACAGCACAACACAGCATAACACAGCACAACATAGCATAACACAACACATCACAACACAGCACAACAAAGGTAACGCAGCACAGCACATCACAACACAGCACAACATGGCATAACACAGCACAGCACATCACAACACAGCACAACATGGCATAACACAGCACATCAGAACACAGCACAACATGGCATAACACAGCACATCACAACACAGCACAACACAGGTAACGCAGCACAGCACATCACAACACAGCACAACATAGCATAACACAGCACAGCATAGCATAACACAGCACAACACAGCACAGCATAACACAGCACAGCACATCACAACACAGCACAACATGGTATAACGCAGCACAGCACATCACAATACATCACAACATGGCATAACACAGCACATCACAACACAGCACAACACAGGTAACGCAGCACAGCACATCACAACACAGCACAACATGACATAACACAGCACATCACAGCATAGCACAGCATAGCATAACACAGCACAACACAGCACAGCACAGCATAACACAGCACAACACAGCACAGCATATATAGTTTATTTATTATAGTGACAGGCATAATAAAGAAATATACAACGTTACATAATACATGAATATTTCGCAAAAACCCAGCCTAATAAGGCTTATCAGTCACTTTTTATAATTATACATTTTATACAAAAACATATAATATATAAACACAGAATTGAAAGGAAAATAAAAACATTTATAAGTTACATAGACGCAGTTTGTGATTAAATCAAAATATGTTATGAATGCAGGTACAATAGAACGGTGTAATATTAAACAATGAAAAATATATGATGTAGGAGGAAATTTAAAAAAGAAACGTTAATAATAATTAGATTCGACATTTTAAGGCTTCATTGAGGGAATACTTAAGGCTTTAATAGCTTCTGGAATACAAAAAAGTCTCTTAAGAGTGTCATAGAAATCGTTGTGGTCAAGATAATATTTAGGGCGAAATGTTTAAGTAAAGTTTATCTCTTAAGATCGCGAATTTTTGACAGATAAAGATAAAATGAATCTCAGTTTCAACTAATCCAGTATTACATTGCTTGCATATCCTAGATTATCTTGGAATATTTAGAAAACGTCCTGTTTTAATATTTAAAGGTAATGTGCCAGATCGGAGTTGAGTCAGGACAGATCTCAAATGTTTTTGCATATTCATTTTTATATAGATTTCACATTCAAAAGTACTCTTTACTTTTTATATACATCAAGTCTTGATTGAGAATAAATTTCGTTTAACCATTTGGGTTTAAATTTTTCTAAAAGTATATTTTCAGCTATTTTTATAAATGAACCTCTACTATGAAATATGGATTTGTTAATAAAGTTTTCTCTCTTGTCCATTTCGTCAAATATTTGTTTAATTTCTTTAGACTAATTATTTCTACATTTTTTAAAATCAAAATTAAAAAAAAGTCGTTTAGTAATTCTATTTTCATTCATGTAAATTATTTTTTTCCATAATCGTAACATTGATAGTTTTCACATATATCTATCTGAGAATTACCCAGTTTAAAAATAACGGAAGTCCTAGGTTTGCATTTTTTCCTGAAGTGAATAATATTTGTTTTACTGATATTTACAGACATAACATTTTTCGAATACCAATTATATAGATGGTTTAACATAAGTTGAAGATTTGTTTCATTCGGAGCTATTAAGGCAATGTCATCAGCAAATAAAAGTATACTGATTGTCAAATTTTCTTCTAAACATACTCCAAGATTGAGCTGCTTGATCTCATAAGCTAGATCATTTATAAAGATAGAGAATAATGTCGGAGAAATTACGTCCCCTTGTTTAACTCCAGACGTTATATCTATAAATTGAGTGTAAGCCCCATTGACGTCGACAGTTGCTTTGCATTCTTTATATAAAGATTTTACCGAATCGACGAAATTGCCGCTAGTTAAACCTATATTAGCTAATTTGATGTATAAAATGTCTCTATTGGCTCTATCAAATGCTTTTGTCATATCGACAAAGCAAGTAAATGTATCTAAATTTTCAGCTTTACGATTTCTAAATATAGAAGTTAATGAGAAAATAATTATGATCTTCACAAGACCGATCTTTCCTAAACCCATTTTGTTCATCTTCTAATATGTCATTTGTATCGAGGTATTTTACTAGCCTTCTGTTCAATATGTTAGTATACAGTAAATTAAACTAATGCCTCTATAGTTTAAGGGAACACGGGGATCATTCTGATTACTTTTAGGTATTGGCTTAATAATTGAATTTGCCCAAACAGACGGAATGACGTGTGAATTAAAAACTGGTTAAACAATGAAGTCGGTAGATTTATCGATACATTATTTTAAAGACTTCGTTTGGTAAACAGTCTATGCCTACCGCTTTACGAAATTTCGCCATTTTAATTACGTATGCAGTTTCAGCCAGCGTAAATATCGAGTTAATTTCATTTACATGATCAAATTCAAAACCAGTTTGAACTTTATTGTGCATTGTATTCACTGTATTTAAATCGATTTGTTCCTCACTAGAGTTATATACATCAGAAAAATCAGATTTCCATTTATTCATAATAACATTATGATCAGAAGAAACAGAACCATCGTTCAGAAGGACTTGATTTGGAATGTTCATAGTTTTATTTTTACTGTTCGATCTCCCAATCTGTTTTATTTTGTTCCAGAATTCGCCCGGATTTCTAGATTGTGATTCCGATATACCTATTTTAACATTATTATGATAATTTCGTTTAGTTTTTTTATATTCACGATCAAAAAATTGGCGCTTACTGTTTAAAATCAGATTTCAAGGCATGATATCCACGACGAAAAGTGCATTTTAAAAATCTTATCTCGGCCGCTCTATATTCGTCAAAAAGATATAAGATTATTCCACCAAGGTTTTAAAGTCCTTTTTGACAACTTCACGGAACGTTTATCGAAATATTTAAGTTTTGTATCCATTTCGTTGTAGTACGTTTGACATATTGATTCGTATAAAGTATCAACATTTTCTTGGTTTAATTGACGTTCCTCTATCATAACAATGGTTTGATTTATTTGTTGTATTATTGAATCATTCAACATAAAATTATTTGGCATATTTGTACAATTATGTTTAATAAACAGTATCTCGTTCGGCGCACCGTGGTTAATAATACCAGCGTCATTTATCTCCCTTGGTTTAGTATCGTCCTGACAGCTCGAATAGGCAATACATTCAATGTTTTACATAAATCAGAAACAGTTAAGACTGAAAAGTATTTTATAGAGTTATAATGTTCATGAGGTAGAAAAATATAATACACTACGGATTTACCCCTATGTGAAATACATGTAAAATTGTCGCTATCAGGGTCAAATCTACCGTTTAACATACAATAGTGAACACTTTTGAGAAAATCAATAAAGCTTGCACCTCGGGAATTTTTAACAGTATCAATGATAATTCTTTTTGGCAAGTCACACTCATCAATAACGGGTATTAGGTCAGATTCATCACCACATCTACCGTTAATATCACCCAAAAATATACAGAGATCATGCATGATCTGAACCTCTATAAGCGATATTTGGAGGTTCAGATCATGATCTCTGTATATTTTGATAACAGCATAACACAGCACAGCAGAGCACAGCGTAACACAGGACAGCACAGCATAACACAGCACAACACAGTACAGCGTAACACAGCATAATACAGCACAGCATGACACGGCATAACACAGCACAGCACAGTATAACACCGCACTGCACATCACATCATAACACAGCACAGCATAACACAGCACAACATAGCATAACACAGCACAGCACAGCACATCATAACACAGCACGGCATAACACAGCACAACATAGCATAACACAGCACAACATAGCATAACACAGCACAACATAACACAGCACAGCACATCATAACACAGCACAACATAGCATAACACAACACAACATAACACAGCACAGCACATCATAACACAGCACGGCATAACACAGAACATCACAGCATAACACAGCACAGCGCTGCATAACACAGCACGGCACAGCAAATCGCAACATAGCACAACACAACATACATGTACATATTGCAAAAAATGAATATGAACGTACGGACAGCTTTCAAATTAAAATGTAATAGATTTCTTTCTGAATTTATAAATTTGTGTGTCTCAACTCCACCCATTTAACAATTAATCGACTTATTTAGCATACCTACCACATTGATATGTACGTAGATCTCCTTGTAAAAGTTTGGCTTCAGAAATGACACAATGTCGTACAGTATAAGGATACAAAATACACTTCTGAGACGTCTTCTAATCGGAATCATTACTAGCCGTAAATAGCACTTGTTAATAGTTTAAAGTTAAATCCTATGTACTATTGTAATATATGTAATGCATGTGATATTACTATTTGTATTTACACAAGTTGGTTACACACGCAAAATTAAAATCTTATATTTTTGTAAATGTACATATATATCATAATTTGAATAATCCTTCCATACAATAATCAACGACAATGTAAACTGCAACGTCCATGCACGTGATCAGTTGACTTCCATTTGTTATAAATGTTGGGGAAATATGTTTACTATTCTGATAACTATCTGAGATTGGTTAATGATTAGGCGTCAATGGTTTTCTTTTTACGCATAAAAATACCATTCAATAATATCTACATTACTTACACCCTGAGGCTATCTTACGTGTACTATTATTTTTTTCATAATGATCAGAATATGTTAGCATGCTATCTTAGCATGACTATGACAAATGTAATAGTGTTCGGATTGAATAAAGCATTTTAACGTATATATGCTCACAAACCATACTAGATAATGGACTAATTACTTTTTGGAAAGCGAACGATAGTCCAGCTTACCTTAACCGACACTCGATCTACGCGCATGCATTTTTTCTACACAATGTTTTTTCTACATCCGCCAAGCAATTGCTAAACTACATGTAGTTCTCGTTCCATGTTGCATTGCAAGTCTATGTACGTAAGTTCAGTTTCCATGAGTACTTACCGTACTTTGATAGCAGGATCATTTGGAGGCTTTACAGTACTATAACCGTTGAGGACAAACACATAACTGGGGTGAGCAATTGACCTATGTGTAATTTGCTTGCTTCTGGTGGGATTCGAATTCACAACGGTAATTAGAACCCATAACCATTCGACCTCTCATAGAGGCACCGGCATCAACGTTAGATTACTACGAAAAAAGCCACGGCCAGATGACTACCTCAGATCTGAACAAAACAAAATACTCTCTATATAATTTTATATGTGTGTCTTACATTTTGTACACTTATTAGTTTAGTTTAAACTTATTTATTTTACATCGATTGTAGAGCAAGTTCTTACAACTTATATTAAATATACTCTCGATGACTGCTTCCTGGATTCTGACATGTACTCGCGCCGAAAGAAGGATCGATTGTGAAGGTTCGGGTCAATTTCCGCCTCTGACGGGATTCGAACCCACAACCTCTGAGTTAGAGCCCCTACACCGCTTACATTTATTTCTGCCGTGATGACAAACAATTAATGACTCCTAAAAATACTTAATGATCTCAAATCAGTTGTACATAAAGTTTTTAATTAAAAAATAAATATTCTATATTGTATCATCCATAGACCAGAGACGTATTATATGTGTCTGCACGGACGTATGGTATATACGTCTTTGATTAAGTGATACATTTCATACGATTTTTTTCTCTTGCTATATTTGCGTAATTATGTCATTATATACGTATATTTAATTGATATTGTTTGTATTTATAATTGGATTGAAGCCACGGTTTTGCTCACGGCAAAATAAAGCGTAAAAATGTTCGGGGAAGCACGTCATCCCTACCTACTTATTACAGTGGCTACTTATTGAATGTAATCAAGCCACGCCCCTAGGGACTACTTCATTGACATATTTCAGCTGATATACCAGTTTATAAACTAAACATCTTGCTGACTGTATCCATTTTAGTCAGAATAGACCATGACTTTCAATGAGATATCCCTAAACACATCAATAGGATAATAAATCTTATATATAGTTTATTTTGAAATCAGTAGGCACTGAGGCCCATGTGAACATACAATTACATACATGGAATTACAAATGACGTGACAAAGACAATGGTTAACATGAAAGATAATGCTTTACGCAGAATATGGCTTGAACTAACACATGAGATATAAAGTTGTTTTATGAAATGTAATGTCAATAGATGAAAGTAAGCTAAGTATTTAAAAAGTAAATTTTGCGACGGTCTTATCATTAATGATAATTCAGAACAGTAGTGGAGAAGGTGTATAATGTTCTTTTTTTTAAAATCATTTCAAATACAGGAATTTGATAAAATACTATCTATTTGTCAAACTATTATAAGATATGAAGCGTTTATGAAGAAATGAAACAACTAGAAAATGGTTAAGGGCACAATTTACCAACATCAATAATATATGAAAACATTCTTAAATAAAGCATGTGAATAAATTTAAATGAATGCAACAATTAATGGTTAAAATGCGCATTTACAAATGATGAGCGTGATGAGTACATAATATCAATTTTAAACTTGTTTCATTTATGATAATGTACATTTAGTAAGTACAAATGTAAAAATGCAACATTGATAAATTATATTGACAACGAGACAAGTGTAAACATAGCTCAACAATATATTATAGATGCATTTTGACACAAAAGAAGAGCATGATAAGTTCATAATATTTATATTAGACATGTTTTATTTATGACAATTACAAATGTAATAATGCAACATGACTATGATAAAAATATTATCAAATATAAACTTGACTCAACAATACATTATAGATGCATTTTGACACAAATGAAGAGCACTTTCTATCTACAATTATTTATAGTCAAGGCCTAAAGATCGTATGTTTCTAGCAGGTAGTTGTATTAAAATAAAACTACCTGTTTGTATTTACACTCGTTCATTTTATTAAATAGGATATATAGCTAGGTCAGAAAATGTATGTACATGTATTATTTTTTATTTATTTAGACTCTTGAAAACATTGTGGACAGGTTAAACAAGTGGGAATGTGGATGTACCATTCCTCGGGTATAATTAAAAGGTTAAGGTCGCAGGGAAAATTAGGATTGGTCAAGTAATCAGAAAAAAACACATTCTTATCGACTAGCTTATATGGATGGCAAGGGATTCAGGTTTATGAAAGTTCATCTATTTTCACTGGGCCGTTTAGCATCGCGTCGACAGTCAGGATTAATTATTTTATGTGATTCATGGATCATTATGTTGCAATTTGTATCTTGCACGCAAGTTGTCCCGACCCGGTCCGAGACGATAGCCCAATTTATGATGCGTATTTATATAAATGGTTTGTCTGATTTGAGCATTTTTTCCGGTTTGTCTTCAAGTCCGTAATAAATGTTCGTTAACACAAACCGGAAGTGTCGCAATTCAAGATGGCGGCTTCCATGCAGTGACCAACGTGTGTTTAGTAAAAATATAAATATTACTTAGAACGCACTCTGTCTCTGTTATAAAAGGTAGCAAATCAATAATGCCATGTGTGTATTTTTTAAACATTATGTGTAATGTTTGTAATTGATATGTTTTATTATCGCCAGTTTGTCGCTTTGCAGTTAAATTTTTTGACTTGTTGGAAATTCTGGAATTGGCAATCAAATCTGTACCAGAAAACCGTTGTTACAAGCTGACCAACCATCGATCGAATGCATGATAGTATGCAAATTGGTGCATTTAAAAGGCTAATTCGAAAAATAGATTTCATTAACAGACTTACATCTTGTCTCATGTGACTTATTTGGTTACTCCAGAATTCAGCTTCAAGTTCAATCATCTTAATGATAATGTTGCTTTCATCTTTAATATTAAGTTGTTCCTTGTAATATCTGTAGGTTAACAATGTTGATGGTTGAGCTTGATGACACTTTGTATGAAGTTTAAATAGTCATCACGGACGCATGAAGATTTATGATACTGATCAGAATTATAAAAAGATAAAAATAAATAATTATTAAATTGAAGTTTTCTTCCTTGGTAGAATTTGGTCGTAGAATCTACACTAGCCCAGATGGAGGAGGATTTCCCTAGAGGTGGTGTTGTTGACAAAACTTTTAGTAAAAAGGGACCAAAAGTAAAAGAAAAAAAATTGTTTCAGGTAAATAAGGATAATTGTTAAATTTTATGTTGATTTTGATTCACTGATATTAATGTGTACTTGGTTTATAACTACTTTCATTACAGACCACTTAAAAGAGTCAGGACACTTTTCCATTCTATAGCAGGGGCCGTTGACAGGCATCTTCTTCCCCTCTAAAAAATTCTTTAAAATCTAACAGTTTCCCCCTAAAATGCAATTTCAGGGCCCACACTGGCTTGAAAAAAGTTGGAGCCACTTTTTTGTGACGCGATGCTACATGACGCGACGCGAATTGCCGAGAAGGTACTTAGGTCTGTATACCTTCACAGCAATAATGTAGTTATGAGTTAGCAAAGTTTAGCAGAACCAACACAAGATTACATTAATTTTCAAATACAGTCACCACTATTAAAGTCCTTTGTTGTTAACATTAACAAGCACAAACACTCCAACATATTCAAAAGTAACTCATCTTATGTTTTGAATTTTATTTCATTCAATAACCAATTCAAAATATAGACACACAACAGGATATAATATTTTTGTTTTATTTCAACGTTTTTCCGTAAAATACACGTCTCCGTATGACCAGAATACCGGAATTGGACCGTGCAGCGGGTGTTTATTCATGATTGTGATAATTAGTTCTACTCGGCGATGTTTCGACTTTATCGTTATACATCGATACGTAAAGCTAAAGTAGGTTTTCGGAAAATGATTACTTAGGTCATCTGGTCGATCTTAAACAACAACGCGCATTTATATTAATCCGTCATTTACGTGATTAGTTGGACAGATCAACATAAACAGCACTGACTGTGAAAAATAAGGGTAAGACCAAGTGCAACCTATGCCTCGCGGCAATCTCATTTGTTAGAGGTGCGAAGTTGGCGATGTGAATCGCATTCAGATTTAACAATCATATATAGTATATCTGACACGCGACTTTCACAATTGATTTTTGAATGACTTAGCGCCATCGGCAAAATGTCCTAGGACACATATAATATGATATAAACCAGTCCATTAAACTATTCTGGAGGTTAAAATTGAGATTTTATACACTTTCGCCGCTCGTAAATTTTTGGAGCCACTTTGGTCGGACTTTCGCCAATTGGCTCAAGTGGCGATCGACAGCATGGGCCCTGAATTTACATCAAGTTTTTTCTTCCCCTATTGCAAAAATTATGTGTTATGTGAAAAAAGCCCTGCAGACTGCTGCTATTCTAATGTTGATATAAGCATGACTGTAAGGTGTACATCATGCACTGTCTGAACTAAGATGAAATGCTGTGTTTTTTGTCATTTTAGAATCCTGAGCTTTCTAAATCCAGATTCAACTTACATAACATGTGCCACACAATAAATTCTGACAGTTCTTGTACTTTACCTGTTTTTTGGTTAAAACTTATATAGCTGTGTCCAAGGATTGATTTTGTGAAATAAAATTATCTCTTTCGTGGTTATTTATTTTACACAACATCTGAATTTTTTTATTTTGTTTAGATGACTTTGCAAATTAAAGTAAACCAAGTAACAAAATTAATGTATGATCTGAAAATACTTAAGTACAGTAGTTAAATAACCTAACCTGGATATATCACGTTTTGACAATCTACAAGAGGTGACAAAAACATGTACTCCTTGTTGTGACAAACAGTATTTTTGCTTGTGCTATTACAGTGTTTTTTTTCGCCTTATTGGGAACGGGTCTGGTACCGATCAAATTGGGAATTTTCGCGTCGTGAAAAGTGTCGAATTGGGAATTTCATGTCGCGAAATAAGGCAAATTGGGAATTTAATATAAGGTGAATAAATTACAGTTTTAGCAAGTCACATGAATAATTCTGCTTTCTTTTAGATTACTTTTATGATCTTGTTACATAGGTTTAAATTATGCACATAAAAATGTGAAAATAACATTGGATAATATAGATACTATGAACATATATGAAAAAAAAAAATTGTGTCAAGTACCTGTGGATTACATTTATTGATAAGGGAAAAACAGCATACATATCTACTCCCTATCGTTACATTTGATTACCAATAGGTTATATCCTTGTTGATAAAAAAACAAAGAGCTCGCATACAGGTTAATTTAATGATCTTACTTATCAAAACTTTTTTTTTTCAAGACCATAAAATTCTACTGTTGGGGGGTTTAGGAGAATACACATTCATTTTAGTCAAGGGACATGAGGTCGAATTTTGGTCCAATGTCAGTCCCCCAAAAAACATGAGTATCTACAATGTAACACTCTTGTTTCGCTTGTGTATGCCAGTGAAAAGTTCACAACATGTTACATTCATCAATTTTCTCATAAATATTATTAAGAGTGAGGATCAAGAGCCTTAGTATTGCATGAAGTAATGTCTACCTGGTTGTCATGCACTGCCGATTGTGTACGTTCTGCTCTAACACTAAACATACGTAACGAAACGAGTACGAATTTTCTCATTTTCGACGCGAAAATCGGTTAACATTCTCTGCAGGGCGCAATAGAGACATGAAGTCAAAATCGGTTCAACGTCTGGAAGTAGAGCCACTTTCTGTTTAAGTTTTTTACAATATTACATGTATACTGTTGTGATTTATACTTTCGGTTTGACTCATTTTCGGGAAATCGACTGGTTTCATTTTCTTTCCATGCGCCACATGTTTTATCATAATTATACGGCAAACCAGTCTACCTATTTTTTTTCGTACTCGGAATTATTCAATCAAACATTGTACACGTGAAAATACAGTTATCGGCAGTAAAATTTGTGTTAGAGATTGTGATTATTAGGTGGCTTTGGACGATGTTGATTGATATTTTAAAAGTAAATTGGGAAAAAGGCAATATTGATCAAATTGGTACAGGTCCGTGCTCGAATTGGGACGGGTCCGGTAGAGATTGGGAACAGGTCCGTATACCGGCCCCGTGCAAAGAAGGAAAACAAACGCTGGGCTATTTTCATTTGATAATCTAGAACGTAGGTCAATGAGTAACAAATTAGATGAAATTATTGTTTCTTGAGTTGTATATGCAGCCTTATCTTCTATTGTTTGTAGGATAATGAGCCGAAGTCTGAGAAATCTGGAAGAAAACGTAAAAGAAAGAACAAGAAAGATGACAAGGATAGCATTAAAAAACAGAAGAAGCATAAAATTGAGGGTGATGTGTCTGGACAGGGCTCCAGTTTTCACCCTCAGTTTTTGTCAAAAAAAGTATTTCTTTTTCATTTGTGTTTATTTTTATTGAGGTTTTACACAATAATGAAAATGCTGATATATTCATAAATAACTTTATAACCACTGAATATTTTCTATTTACATTATGTAAATAAAAAGTGTACTCCAGAATCCCTGGTGGCTGGGGATATCGCCTTCTACTCAAAAACCTAGCCCAAGCTACTTTTTGTCTATCAGTAAAATAATATACACCAAAAAATGAATAATCTGTTGATAAAACCAGCTACAATTTGAATTAAGTCTGCTAATCTGAATATTTGGGAGAACACTGTGTATTGAGCTAAATGTTTTGATTTTCAATATTCATTTATGTATATATTTTCAGATGTTGTATCCGAATATGTTAATGCTGGGTTGTGTGAAATACATAAAAGATTATAAACTCATCATAAGCCTGCCTAATGGTTTATCTGGTTCTGTGTCAATAAATCAGATATCACAGGCTTACACTGAATCCTTACAGAGATTCTCTGATGGACAGGACGAGAATGCTGAGGTATGTTTATCTTGTTAGTGTCTGGTCTGATTTATGATATACTGATAATTTCATGGTAATGAATTGTAACAAAGTATACATATAAGAGTTTATATTTTGTTGCAATGTCTTCGCTTTTAGTGTTACACCTCTTATATACCTCCTCTGTGATTGTTAGGTTAAGGTAGCTGACTTCAAATCACTGTAACCTCTAACTGATAAAGGGTCATGGGTTCCAACCCCACTTATGACAATTTCAGTTTAGGTGAGAAAGTAGACAGTTGCTTACGGAGGATGGGAGTATAGTACTGGTTCTTCCCAGAACAATGGTTAGGCGAACTGTCTGCCTCATATAACACTAACTGTTGAAAAGGGGCGTAAAACTTGATATAAACAAACAAACACCACTTATATAGCTGTAAAAATGATAAATAAAAATGAATTATTTTACATAAAGATTTTTCCACGTTGATCTTGATGATATTCAAATGATTGTTTATTTCAGTCTGTGAGTACACTATCAGAATTATTCCATGTTGGAATGTTGGTTCCATGTAAGTTGACAGAATATGAAAAAGGAGAGGATAATAATAGCTTATCATTAAGCATTGATCCACGAACTGTGAATGAAGACATTTCTGCTTCACATCTTAGACATGGAATGGTACGGCTTCTTCTTCAGTGTTTTTGTTTCTTTTGTTTCAAGTACACTTGTTGTACATTTATTGTATATGCAGGTAATAATCATTGAAGAAATTGATGTTGAATAATATTTTAAGACTTATTTGACTTAAGATATTGTATTTTGATCGTTTGATAAATGATTTACTTTGTGATTTTTACAGTATTAGGTCATAAATCAGTTCATGTTTGATAGACCTTCTTATGTAGGAGATTACGTAAATGCATCCTGGCCTCATGATTATAAAACTTGAGAGCAGGATCTTAATTCAAGTATCAATGTATGTTGGTTGAAAACATATAAGGGTTTTATCCATATTACAATCATTTGAAGTATCAGAATAATGTCTTGTCAGTATCATCATTGTTCTATTATAAATAATTTAGAAACATAAAAAGATAAAATATGAGATTTTATAATCTTAAACTGCTTTGTCTTCAACTTAATTGTATACTGTGCTTTGTTGGTTGATAATCTTTACACTGAAAGCCGGCTCAGCTATCCTCCATGTCTCTTTATGTGAGAAAGTAGGCAGTTGCTTATGGAGGATGGGAGTCTAGTACTGGTTGTTCCCAGGTTAGATTAACTGTCTGCTTCATATGACTCTGACTATTGAAAAGGGGCATACTCAAATAAACAAACAAACAAACAAACAATTACACTGAAAGTAAAACATGCTGTATGTTATAAGGTGTTATTATAATATGTATGATGTTGTATGTACAGATTGTGTATGGAAGTGTAAGCAGCCAAGAAGATCATGGTTATATTATTGATACGGGTATAAAAGGTGTTCAAGTCTTCCTGAAAAATAAACAAGCCGATAGATTTGTACGTCTTCACAATAATGGTATGTTATAAAATATCCCATTTTATTTAGCTGTAAATACATGAAGGATATTTCAGGGCAAGCGATGATCCAGTAGTAATGTACTGAACCCCCAACAATTGAAAGGTTGTAGCCTGGAATCTCAGCTCCAACTTAGGATGTTTCAGGAATGCTTTTCATGATAAAATTATTGTGAATCTGTATTTTTCGTAAAAACACGGCAGGCTTTTGTGAAAATAATTTGATTCAGAAATATGTCACCATAATTTTTCTATGTAGCATTGATTGTATTTATTCTACAGGTGAACTATTGAAGGTTGGTCGAAGTGTGATGTGTCAGATAAATATGAAAGGTGATAGAATGTCAGTACTAAGTGGACAGACCCGAGTTATCCATGTTACCATTGATCCTGTGAAACTCAACACTATTGAGGTAATTGTGCATGCTTCCTCTTAAGTTAGGCATAAAATGCATTCATAAGGCCATTCTTAAATGATTGTTGGTTGGCTAACTGCAAATCAACCCTGTGGACCCATAAAATTTGTAGCAGTTTTGACGATTTGGACCTTATTCTTTATTCCAGCTTTTAGTTTTCAATCCAAGCATGTAATGTAAACAAGAAATACCTACCTACCTACCCACCATTAAATGTTCGGTCACATAAACCGCAAACCAACATTTTTTTATGGCTGGCTAAATAACCAAAATCTTCTGATGTCTTGACTGAAAAGATTGGTTTCCTTCTGGTGAATGTCTCTAATGATTGCTGCTTTTTTATCTGTTTGGTAACTTTAAGTATGGTTTCACTCACATTATGAAATTTTATAGCCTAATTCTTGTTATGTTATAAGTCACTGTCTTCTTTAACCCTGTCACAGTGAAGGTTGTATATTTAATCTGCCACATGTTTATATCTTTCAGACAAGTAACTATGAACTATCCTTTGCTAGTGTAGTTCCTGGTATGAAGGTACATGCTAAAGTGGACAAGGTTTGCATTATCTTACTTTAATTTAACATCACATTGATTGAGTCATTTGTTTTCTTATCCGGCTTTATCAGTGTGAAAAGACCCCACACAATCTTTGAACTAGTTTTTAATTTTTTTGTGACAAGTTGCCTGACCATATACTTATTGAAGGAAGCTCTCTAAAGCTAGGTTGGCCTTGAAAAGACTTAAAGAAGGAAAATAATCCTTTAACCCACTTATTTGAAGACTGCCCGCACATTCACTTTGGTAGAACTGCAGCTGACCTTCCATAACTTAGATGGACAGCTGCCTTGTATGAGAAATATTCTGGTTGGGATTCAAACTCACGGCAGTAAAGGACTAACAATTAGACAGTGGAGGCCTCTATATTATATATAAATAGTCTGCAGTCTGTTCTATTGGCATGATTAAGGTTTACACTCTGCTTTTCGTTGATTAATAAATTATTTTTATTTAGTTCTGAAATTCTTGCTTGATATTCCCTCTTATTATTATCATTATTATTATTATTACATGTATCATTATTATTTTATTTCATTATTGTCATAAAATCATCATAAAACTTGGTTATAATGCAAATTGAATTAAGTTTTAGTCATATTAGATCAATAATTATGTTTTTCTCTGGCCATTATTAGTAAATGCCATTAATTAGACGAAGTCATGTTGATATGGAAACATAATATTATTCTGTTGCTATGTTATAGATTTTGAAGGAAGATGGTATTATGGTAGAATTTAACAATATAAAAGGACTGATACATAAATCACATCTACCTAAAGGTCCAGGGTCCTACACTATTGGTGCACAGGTAAGTTGTAGGTGAATTACTGGAAGTACGATATATATTGCTGTTTGGAGATCTCAGTATTACTGTATGAAATAATTGTCACATTATTGTAGTTTTCAGTGGATTAAACGCTGTTTTCAATGATACTTCAGTTCTATACTGTGGCAGAATCAGATTATCAGTTTTCCAGGACTGTATTCTAACCAGTAGTTGCTTACCTTTTCACAAGGAGCTTGCAACTACTCCAGCATATGGAGGAAAATAAATATTTTTGTCAAATTTACATGGACGGGTATGACTGTGACCGAGATCTGACCCTAGATTGTCAGGTTACAAGTCCGGCATACTAGCCACTAGACCACAGGCGTGATCATAGAGCACATCGAGGGCTCAGCGCAACACTGTCGTAACTTGTTCTTATTTCCATATGAGTTACGACACTGTTGCGTTGAACCCTCGACATAGTATATCTGTAGGAAACGCTTGTTACATTATTGTAGGGATAGTTTAACCGTGTTTAAAATTCCTGATTCAGTTACTGCATTTATGGTTTGTTAGTGTTTGTTGTGTGTAATATAAATACTGTTCACACTTCATACACTATAATCTTATTTGTGTATAATCATTTCAATAATTTTCAGGTTTTTTTTGTATTGTATTTTCATTTAAGAAACTAACTCATGCATGATCCAAGAAAAAAATGGAAATCTTTTGAAAATGACTTTGATAGTTTAATTAATTTATTCATTGATGTTATTTTGTTAATGTTTTATGAATATAAACATTTATTACAATGAGATACTGACTTACTATCTAACAGTAGGAGTCTTTGCATTAAATAAGATATGTAAAAATCCAGGAATTTGCTTAAGGTAGTCTAGAAAAATAAAGTTACAGATTTCATTCTTAATCTTTCTACAGATTACATGTACTGTACTCTACATTCATCCACTGGTGAAAACAGTGACATTGTCTCATCTGACACATCTAAACGACTATGTCGGTGTACCGATTAGTATAGGAGATGGCAGATTGAACGTTGGTGATATTATAGAAGACGGCGTTGTTACCAGAGTTGATCCATTTTACGGAGTATACATGGACCTGAAATCTGGTGTGACAGGGTTTGCTGGGGTAAATTTAGTAGAATCATTTATATATCTTCAGTTTAGTTTTTACATACCCTAAATCCGATTACTAGCAAAATATCTTCTTGCACACTTCTTGAATTATGGACCCTGATTCAGCAAAAACATGATTGATCAGAGCTCTCTAAGTTACCATTAAGACTTCATCAGTTAATATTTTGTGACTGTTGAGTACTTTAGATATAAGCTGTGATATGTCATACCTTTATTACCAAGTTGTACTAATTAGTATATCTTGTTTCTGTTATAATCACTTGTTCATACTCGAATAATTTCTGTAACATGAGAATGAATTTCTACTGATACATATGCCAGTAATTATTATGCTGATACTGGTACGTAAAAGTGGATTCTCAACACTGATTACCGGAGAATAAAAGATTGATATTTTGTCATGTACCTCATTCCTGGATATACCTTATATAAAGGATTTAGAACAATATTACAATGTTTTATACTTGATATTTTCTCTTACAGAAACACAGTCTAAGTGATGTTAAAATTGACAAAATAGGTTCTGCTTTTAAAATAGGATCAGTCCATAGGTATGGATTTTTATGTTTATTATATTTATTAGGGATGTCAATTCGTCGAGGTTTTACTAATCGGTTAATCGTTCGTTCATACGAACGATTAATCGATTAACCGTATGTTAATTGTACGAAGTGCATATGAATTGTCACAAGTTTCCGCGACACCGACGTATTACACGAAATGCGTATATTTACAACAGAAATGTGATGTTTGTATGTTCTTATCAATTTACCGTTTAGATATGTTAATGATCAATTACACATAACATTATGGCAAAAAATAGTAATTTTGTTCCAAAAAAAGTAGATCACGGCATGCTTGTTTCATACTCAGTTTTGGTCAGGTTATAATTGGAACATCTGGGTGGAGCTTACAATAACAATCATTTGATTGGCTGATAGGTGTAATGCTGAATTATAATTTGTGTTTAATTGTGATCCCAATGCTTCCTATAACGTTTCGTAATAGCTAGTTTTTCTTGTTCATCACTACTGCGTCTAAAATATGTCCAGACAGATGATTTTTTACGATAGTTTAACTTACCAAACGTATTGCATACGATAATTTCTGAAACAATTATCAAGTTGTGAGGAAGTCCCAGACCTAGCAAGTTTACTCGTATATCCAAAATCGCTTCTCAATTAGTTAATTACACAATCAACAATATACGTGTCAGTGTGTATAATGGTCCCAGGTCAGTGTCAATGAATTGTCAATTTGCTCAACTGTCATATTTTTCGCACCTTTTGGTTGACTAATTTACTGGCAAGATAACACGCATGTATTGACTGAAAATCTCGATTTTTCTATAATTTATTATTATTTTACTTGCTTCATTCCATTTTTTTGGTTAATCGATTATTGATTTAATAACCGGTTAATCGGACAGACATACGGTTAATCGATAAACGGTTTACATCCCTAATATTTATATATATATTTATACTGTTTGTCTGTCTGTCTTTCACTCATTTCTTAACCTTGTGATAGGCTCCGTTTGTAGGGATGGGGTCACTATAAAAGTGTTCTTGATATGTCAGAAGACGAAGTCATGATTTAAACCCACAACCTTTTGATTGGTGATCCATTGTGTTATACTAGATCAATAGAATACAATAGATTCATTCTGCTATATAGTATATATATACAACAATGATGGTAAGAAAGAAAGATGGATTATATGTTTGTCTCTGAATTATTCTGTATTCTCTTGCAGATGTAGAGTTTTGGGATATTCATTTATGGAAGGATATCTGTATTTATCATTTAAAAAGTAAGTAATTTAGTTTCTGTAATTTTTTTAAAATACATTTTAATGTAGTACTGTGAAGATGATTAGGCCTATAGATAATTTTGCCTGTTACCCATAAATTGCCATCTTTGCTGTAACTTGCCATGTATGTTAAATTGCTAATACTAGTTTTACCAAGAATATCAAATCTTGTTGCAGTGAAGGATGCAAATTGATGACTTTGTCTTTACATTTTACAAATAGTTCTTTATAATTTGTCACAAAACATTGTATGTTTCAAAATGTAATTTAGTATGACATTATGTTATTTTATGTACAGTCCTTGGGAAAAACAAAATGTGGCCTTTATTGACAGATGGTCTTAATTCAGATGTGATTTTGTTCTATATAATCAAAGAGAGTTTTTTTAAGAATAACCTTTATTTACTGGGTGGCTGCTTATACAGGTTTGATTGTATATGTAGGTTATTGTCTTTATTTTAATTCTCTTGTATTTTTGTAGAAGTGTATTAGAAGAGAAACACTTTCGAGTATCTGACATACAGCCTGGAGAACTTGTTGAGGTTGGTAGTTAAATCTTTAAAGATTTTTTCATTTTGCCCTAACATCAAATGAAGCAATGGAATAAATGCTTGTCAATTTTATGCAGTCTGTTGTCGGGTCACTTATCTGTCAATGATTTTGAAGTTTTAAACCTGCTGTCTGTATTAAGATGTAAAAAAGGTGTCCTAATATATGAACCAGGAATGATGCCTTGGTATGTGAATCAAAGCTCACATAAACATTTTTATATAAAATACATTGTCTTCTGGCAAAATATAGCCAGTAAATAAGTTCCTCACATGGGTTACAATTCTGCTGACTTAGTCAAATAAATTATCGAAGAACTGGTGAAGGTATGAAGTGCTTTATTGAAAACTTGTCCATCTCCATTATACTTCTTTACTTTAATCACATCTGTTATAACATGAGCGATTCAGCCACTGTTTGGTTCAGAACTGTCATTCACCATTAGAGAAGAATTTATGTTAATGTTTATAATTATAATCTATGTACAATATTTTATATTATACAGTGTGTGGTGAAGAAATTAACCCCCAAGGGATTATCTGTGGAACTTCAGAAGGGTATTGGAGGTTTTATACACAACATGCATCTTGCTGATGTTACAATAAAACATCCTGAAAAAATGTTTAATGTGAATGACAAGCTGAAATGTCGTGTAAGTGATCTGTTTTGGTACTTCGTCATTTTATAAAATAAATGAATGATTTTTAAATTCTGATGATTTTTCTTGTGTTAGTCAGTGTATTTAATGTTCTTTGATACAGATTTCTCACTAGATGTCAAAAGTTGACGTCATAATGATCTTTGGTTGATATTATTTTGATGGGTCAACACAATTTCCATCTGATGTTGTTGTAAATTGGGTTTGATTCACATTCTCAAGGGATAGAAGCTTTATTTTACTGATTTCAAGAATCAAAAATACCATTTTAAGGGTGAAATGAGAACCCTGAAGAATGGAGTCTTATTAGGCGGATGTTTAATCATTCAACCCAGTGTTATTTCATTATTTAAAAGTATTTAATGTAAAAGTTTTTATCTTTTTCTATGTGTTACTAATGTCTTTTCATATTGTTTCAGGTTCTAGACATATACAAGGACACTTCCAAAGTTGATCTCACTCATAAGAAGTCATTAGTAAGCAGTAAATATCAAATAATCAATGATTATAGTCAGATAGATGCTACAGAAGTGATGGAAGGTTATATAAGTCAGATCAGAGACTCTGGTTGTGTGGTTAGGTTTTACGATAGAGTCAGGGTATGTTATCTCTATGTCATCGTTGAATTTGTTCAGTCTGTATGAAAATAGACATAGTTGTCTTAATTCCAATTATATGAACATACACATTGTCAATATATTTGTCTAATTATCCTTGTGAATTAATTTTAAGTATTGTATAGATAGGTATTTGTGTTAACATACAGCAAAAAACCCATTTTTCAACCGTCTCTGAATAAAGGCCACCCTGTGATTGAAGGCTTTTCTTTTACAAACTGTCATTGATTATTTAGAACAATATAACCACTAAATAAAGGTGACCTGTCAATGAAGACAGCATTTTTTATTTCAAGGTATGTCCATGTTCACAGGTTTGACTGTATGTATGACTTTTATTTCAGTAAAATTTAAATTTAGGCGTTTTATGTAAATACTATTTTTTCAGGGTTTTGTACCAAAGTCAATGTTGAGCTCTGACTTGATTGAATATCCAGACAAAGTATTCTTCATGGGACAAGTTGTGAGATGTAAAGTTATCAAAGTTGATCCAGAGAATTCTAAATTAATTCTCTCTTTTGTGGTAAGTTACTCTTATAGTTTGAAAGTGTTTGTGCAAAAAAAAACATGTTTGCATACTTATTATTCTGTCTCCTAAGACCAAATAAAAATGGTTTCTGCTAAAATCTGTAAAATATGTCAAGTGTTGGTAGATGGGCAGTACAAATAAAAATGGTGGAAGGGCGTCCGTCCGTTCAAATTTTGGTTTCCAAGCAATAACTCCGGATATATTTCATGGATTGGTTTCATATTTTACATGAAGGTGTATAATGATAAAATACAAGGATAAAGTTCGATTTCTGTTAAAATCCAAACAGTGTCACAGGAGTTATGGCCCCTTTTCTAAAGACCAGTTGAAAGTAAATGCTTGAACATTTTTATATGACCATCAATTGAACGAGTGTAGCCAAATACAATGTAACTAACAGTTTTTTAGTATACATGTATGTAAAGAACAGTATTAAATGAGCATTTAAGGCATTGGCCCTTGAGCACATTAGATGTATCATTTAATATTTTATGTAGCAGGTGAATATTGATGAATCAATATTTTAAATTTCTTTATGTTTAATGTAGCTTGAAGGAAGACCAGGTTTTGGACAGAGAGTAGACATTCCTGCAGATTATGAAGTTGGCAAGGTAAGTGGTTATTGTAATATGGGGGTCCATTTCATAGACATATTACAGCTAATTAAACTTGCTTATGGTAGATATGTTTCCTCAACCATTAAAGTTGGAAAAATAACCAAATGACCAGGATGTTAGAGCAAAGTTAAATCCTATTAAAAAATGACATATTGACATACTTTTACCTTGTGTATAACAGTTTAATAATACATGTATGTAATTAGGTCAGAAATAAAGACTACATTAATGTATGACCTCTTTGTTACTTCGTGTCACAACTGAACTGTGAGAGACTGACTTAACTGTTTAAGAATTATACAATTGTTAATGTTATATATTTTACTTGTTAGATGGTGAAGTGCGTAGTTAAAACAAAATCACAGAATGGTTTAGATGTGAAATTACATCCTTCAAACAAAGTTGGTTTCATTCCCAAGATGCATCTGTCAGATTCCATGGCGATGAATGAAGCATTGTGGGAAAAATATCAACCTGGTGATACCATAGATAATACGATGTATTGGAACAAGGCCAAAATGGCTGTATCTTTTCTGAAAAAATGCTGTCTTCTGCTAGTAAATAAAACCCCTAAAAACACATTAAGCCTAAGCTTTGTTAGCGGCCAACTTCAAATAATGGCCACCCTGTGAATAAAAGCCATTCTTTTGAGAACAGTCATTGATTATTTCGAACTAAATCACCTTCAATTAAAGGCCACATGTCAATAAAGGCCACATTATGTCTTTAACGAGGTGTGTTTACACAAATTCTCAATGTATTTTACTTAAAGCCAAATTTTGTGATTCAGAATAGCATGAGTTCTCCCCTCCTGATGGTTCTGATAATTGGCTTGTTTTCTTAGTACCTTCAAAATATTTTTTCTGATTCAAGTATGAGCATTTAATAGTTTCCTGATTTAAGTATGAGCATTTAATAGTTTCCTGATTTAAGTATGAGCATTTAATAGTTTCCTGATTTAAGTATGAGCATTTAATAGTTTCCTGATTATAGTCTCATCAGCGTGCACATTCAATGCAACCTCTTCAGAGCGGCCCTCTCTTAAGCAACAAACTCCCTTCTACAACAGCATGATTTTTCCCATTGCATTATTGAAGTATTAATTTAACCTCTCTAGAGCAACTACCAAAATAGTTTTGATACTCCCAAAGGGGGTGTACATCTTACTATGTAAAACAATATCAGATCAACCTGTATAATACACCTAGTATTGTCATGTGATTCCATCCTTAACTAATATAAGGTATTGACCTGCAAACAAAGTCTCATCAAAGCTGCACAAAACAAGGAAGAATTCATCACACAGTTTGATTCTCTACAGGTAATTGTTATAAAGAACATATAATACATGTGGTAATTATGTTTAATAGACTGTTCTTTTTTAGCAGTATCCCAGAGATCTTGGTTTGATTCCTGTCATGGCAATTCATATCCTTCAATGAATATTAGAAAAAAATGTTGCCTAGTGAAAGGGTTGTTTGAATGCTGTCCAGGAAAACTTGATTACTTCTTTTGTATGAATTCTGCAACTCTCTTACTTGGATATATTAAAGGCATTTATGACAATAGCTGGTTGAGATACAAACATTGCTTCTGTTATTCATACACAAATTTTATTAATAGTTACCTTAAATAGCACTTTTGTTTGTAGTTAAAACTGTTTTAACTTGTTTAAGAGTACAATACATTAGGTATGACATGAAATTGGTATAAAGGTATCTTTTCTGTGTATGTTACAGCCTGGTATGATGTTAGCTGGAGCTGTGAAGAATATAACAGAGTATGGTATATTTGTGGAGTTTGCTGGCGGTTTGTTTGGTCTTGTACCTAATCAGGTATGTTGTATTGACTGCTCATAGATATGTTTATAGAAGGAGGTAAATAAAGTACCCGATGTGGGGCTTGAACCCGCGACCTCATGCTTGCAAGTCAAATGCTTTATCAGCTGAGCTAATTGGGCTGTTAATATTACAGTCAAAATACAAGAACTGTATACAATACTGCTACATATATTAATACGTTTTAAAGTAATATGTAAAAGTAAAGATTTTGTTAAGTAATTATTTCAATGCACGGATTTGTTTACTACAATTGATTGTAAGTTATGGAATGTTAGGTAATGCAAATGAGATGGTGAAATTTCATGATCTATGGGAACCAGCATATACATGTATTGGATTGAAACGGGAACCAATAATTATTCTTCACTTTCTTTCCAATTTTTTGGTCTGCATAGCAAACTATTATTTCTGATTATAAATCCCTTTTATATTCGTTTGAAACTGTGCCAATGAATTATGGATAACTATATTTCTGGTAATTATGGCATTTGTGCTATTAGGACTTGAACATTTTTAGAGTATTTATCATTATTAGATACTTGTATGTATGGTTGTTTCATGTTCACATAGTGTATGTCTCTGTTTCATTCAGTATGCTGCAGATACGAAGGTGAAGAATTTAAAGCTGGTTTATCAAATTGGTCAAACTGTGAATCCAAAGGTGGTCGAAGTAAATAAAGAAAAGAAGCGATTTCTGGCATCATTAAGAATGCAAGATTGTTACCATGGGAACACCAGTATTGGAATTAGTCTTACATGGAATCTCTTTCAAGAGAGAAATAAGATACTGGAGTTGTATAAAGGAAATGACGGTAATTTTGCAGCATCATACTTATATTACCTCCAATATAGGAGAGTTGTTGGTGCTGTTGCCATGAAACAATTTAAGCATCAGTAAAACTTCACTGAATTGAAAATTATGCTTTGTAATTCTTGTAACTGAGGTACTTGGGTGACACTATATTTAATGACAAAATATACATTTGCCTTTGAAATCCTTTAGCAGATTGCAAAAACGATCATTTTATAACTTTAATGTAAGGTTTCAGTGTTACAGATTTAGTAAATTGGTATATATGATTTTCAGACATTAAAGGACAATTATCTCAGATAGCAGTAGGTTCTGTACAGAAAGTAAACATCAAACAGTTAGCAGATCTAGGAGCTATTGGTGAAATCCATAATGGTATTAAAGCTGTCATCACAAAGGCTCATATTGAAGGTAACCATAGCAATTCAATCAATCAATCAATCAATCAACAAGCTTCTAATAATTCTTGTATAATCAAATGATGTTTGACACTCATTTTTCTAACTCATTATAATATGTATCTGTAATATAGTGTTCTTCTCTGCCTGGTAACAACCTATAGAGATTCGTGACATGTTTGTTAATCTTGTGAATCATTATATATATATATCATGGAGTCAGTGCTGTTTGACACTTCTTACATCTTATCCTTACATTTATAAAAAAATCTACATCTGTGTCCAGAAAAATATTTGCAATAGTTTTATTCCCAAGTTCATCTAAGATAAGAATGGAGATGGCAAAGTGGCAAATATTATCTTCAGACGGCTTTAATAGTGTCCAATAACTGATTTATCACTGATTATTTATTGGTCAATTGAATGATGAATGATTACACCAGTCAATTAACGGTATTACGTCTGTCAATTAAATAATGAATGATTATATCTGTAGATGATTTGAAGGAAGGAGATACGGTAGATGGTGTTGTACTGTATGTAGATATCTGTCAGAATTGTGTGGAATTATCCTTGGATCCAAAGTTAGTCAAAAATATGGAGTCACTATCGAAGAAAAAAGGATTACAGAAGGTAAAACATGTTGTTGATGTTTTCTTAAGTCGTACATTGACTCTTGTTAATACACATGTTTAAGTAAATTCTTACATCAAATTTTATATTAAAAATTCATAAAAAGCATTTTCTTACCAATAAATCTTAATTTAAAGGGGCATACCCTACAACTGACAAACATTCTGTGAAAGTGTAAAAGTGTGCTAGATGTATATGTAAAACAATATATAATGGATAATTGCAGGAAGAACATGGGTCATAAAATGACTAGTTTAGGTACTAGCCGCAAAAAACATAGCTATGAATAATAAATCACTTCCACCCAAAAATTTCCATGACTAAATGTATGTGTCACAAATACATTTTTTTTATGATTTTATTTTTAATTGGATGAATTTTTGGCTGAAACTTTCTTTGTCGGCTTTTTTCTTTACAAGCTTCTAATTTATCATCATTTTGCCTTAATTCTAAATGCACCAAGTTGTAGGGTATGCCCCTTTAACGGCTTCATAACTTTTCTGACCTCAGGATTTGTTTAATTGAGTCAAAATTTTCATTCTAGTTCCGAGAAAACCAGGCCATGAAGTCCACCATAGTTCTTGTAAAGGAAGATTTTGTCATGATCAGTTTAGCCTCCAATGCTGGTGGTCAGCTTGCCTATATACCTGCCAAGAGGGTAAGTCTGAGTGCTTAGTTCATGCCTTGTATATTACACGACCTTGGTCTGAGATTGTTAAACTTGAGATGGATCTGCTATCTCATTAACGATGTGTTGTCTGTGAATGTCTTAAAGTAGAATATTGATATGCTTTTTATTAAACTTAATTATGTCTGCTTAATTAGATGTGTATGTATTTAAGCACTTAACTGTTACATCATTTCAACCAGAATTAGATGAGAATTAATTGAGATTTATGTTTTGAGACTGTTTGCAGATTTTTATAATACTGGGACCAGGTTAGGTTAACATTCCTTAATATAATTATATATCACGCCTACTACAAAATACTCTTCTGTCATTGGATGTTATGACGTCACTTGGTGACCTAATATATTGTATATTACCAGAATATATTGGGTCTGTAATGGAGACTTTTATTGTAAATGATAAGGAGGAAGGTAGTCTGCGTGATATAAATCATTACAGGGTTAATAACCTTCAGTCTCGCCCCATATGGTTTTCCACAGAACAGTTACTAACCCTGTAACTATTAATACTAGTTAACATATCATAGTAAATAAAAAATATGATAAAACTTGTCATAAACGTATAAGGTCTGTACCATTATCATATAATTTTGCTATTTTTTTTTATGAGATTTGTTTTTCCTAATAGCATGGATAAGAGTTATCAGGAATTTCGACTCTTTCTTATACTAGTTTGGACTGGTTTTAGCGGCACCAAGTTTAAGTTTTTTAGGCTTATAAACATAGAAACTTTCTCCAATGTGTTTGTATGATTTCAGCACTGGAATGATGTCCTGGAGAGATTCCAGTATGGTATCAGACAGGAGAACAAAGTGGTCATAAAAAGGTTTGTAACTAGTTATAGAAGATCATGAATGTCAATGGTGTATTTAGATATTTTCAGACTCTGTAAACTTTAGTAATCTTTAAAACTGAACAGTATAAATGATTCATCAGTCGAGTACACTTTATGAACAATGTGTATTTTTGTTGACAACTCAAAGGAGCCTCCATTGTCGTGTAGTTAAGGTCCTTGACTAGTAATCCCTAGTCTGTCATTTTGTAGTTAACTGACTTAACTATTTTCTTTGTCTCCAACCTTAATGTTTATTTTATTATCGAAGGTACCGGTACAAGAAATATTTTTGTAAGAATCATACATAAAATTCACACTTATGTTTAGAAGAAGTTGAAAAGATGTTCGACTCGCCTTCTCTAGTTTGAGGTTAAGTTACACTAACCCTGTTTTTTTTCTCTAGCCTAATATGTGTATTGTTTACATTATAGGGTTGAAAATGGTGTAATTCTTGCATCTTTGAAAATCCACGAAAACAAGGAGGAAGAGGAAATAGAGGAGAAGTTTCAACAAGTACCTACTCATACATTAAACATAGGAGACGTTTGTGATGCAGTGTAAGTTTGGTCCTCTGTCTTGGGTTTATTTTGACTGAAGGTCCGTAACTCATGTAAAATTGATAGGACAGTTATCTTTTATGCCTCATGCCTTTATCCCTGTTTCAGTGTCTTTCCAAAAATTAGGAAGAGGCCTTAGCCTTTCATTTGGCCCTGTGTTTTTGTTAAATGAAGGTTTGGGTTCCTTATTCATGCCTGAAAAAAAAGAATAATATTTGCCTTGATGTTTTACTAATTCATCAATTAATCAATGTTTTTAATAGTGGGGTGTACATAAATTGGCTTGGATATTCACCAGCCTGATTAGCTCAGCTTGTTAGAGCATCTGACTTGCAAGCAGGAGGTCGCAGGTTTAAGCCCCGCAACCTGGTACATTAGTTCTGTCCTTCTATTACAGGTATACATGTTTGATTGATGTTTTTTTTTTTTTTTAGTGTCCGTAAAATCTACAAGGACCAGATATACATAAACATTCAGAGTACTTCTGGTAGAGTACATGTGACCCAGATGTTTGATTCTGTAGATGATGTAAGTAATGATATATTCTTAGCAATTTTTGCGTAGTTAACCTTTATTGTATATTACTGTTCCACATATTTGAATGTATTTTAAGCATGAGGAGTGCTTAGGGATTGGCAATTTACTTTGTCATGCTAGACGACAGCTGAGAATTTTCACTAGTTAAATAGCAATACTAACACATTCTGAGTCGGTGTCTACTAATTAAAGGTAAAGGATAGGTTTATAGTCTGAAATTATATATATATATATATATACATATTCGACTGACTTTTACAAGTTACCCCCCGATCACTGGGTTATAGGTCGTCCGTTAACACTCAGCGCCGTAGGCAGCCACGGAACATTGACTTATTTCCCTCACAGGTACCCATTTAAACACCTGGTGGAGAGGAGCAAACGTGGGATGAATTTTTTGCTCAGAAAAATTCCGATGGTCTGGGTGGGATTTGAACCAGGGGCCTTACGATCTCAAAGCAAGCGTCCTACCACTGGTCCACCGCTCCCACAATTACAAGCTATCAAGTTGATTTGTTGAGCCCAGAGTTCTGTATATTTATGGTTATAATGATAAAAAGACAATAATCATCATATATGTACAATGTCCTAAAGATATGTCTGATGAACATTATGACTAACTTTTTTACTATCCTGTGTAGATATGACATGTTGAAATTACTATGTATACAAACTGGAGATAGTTTTTATTATTTTGTTGAAATTCACAAACTCATGATACTTAAAAAAATGTTCAAAATTGGTTAAGGATATTAAAAAATTAAGAAAGATATTCCTTAAAATGTTTTAAGTATCCAATAATTTGGTATTTGTTTGTAAAATTTAGTCATTATCCAATATTTGATGAACACTTACAATAATAAATTATTGTCACTTGATATGTTGATTTGATATTTTTAGGGAGCTGTACCTACCTCACAGCTCAGATTAAAACAAGAGATAAAGGTTCGTGTGATTGGATTTAAAGAGCCTGCATCATTAAGGTAATAATCTCAAAGTGCCCCCTTATGAAGAAAAGGGTTGCATGGCTTTGTACTTGTCGTTCAGTTGGTCCTTCTGTCCGTCGTAACCATACCTTGTTCAGGCAATAACTAGGGAACAAGTTGACCTCAGCATCTCAGATTTGCTTTGGTGGTTGGTCATCACATGTAGATGACCACTATTGATTTCAAGGTCAATAGATCTGATGTCAAGGTCATATTATTCAGTGGACCTTTAGGGGGCAGCAGTGTTTAACAAACATTTCTTGTTTTTCGCTGGGGTTTAATGTCACACCAATAGCCAGAATCATGTGATGACTTCCAGCTTTTAATGTTGGAAGAACACTGCAGGCCAGCACATGGATAGAGCAACAAACCTACGACAAGTTAGAAGGATAGATTCCTAAAATATGTGAAATTTTGATTCAGTGGTTGGGATTCTAACTCACAGTAGGGGAAAGTTAGCGATTACTAATCAAAGTAGCCAATGATAGGCCTTATAGGCCTCTCTTACCATAATGTAACTATCATTTGCTGTAATGTTTGATAAGTTGAAGTCTGTGCTTAGATTTACCTTAACTTATTATCACATGCTTAATAGCTTGGTTGTTTTTGAAAAAGTCCAGCTATTGTGATCACTGCATTGTCTGCGTCTGTGCAAAAACTTTGATGTAGTTGCTTATAACTCAGAATCTTTAAGAGGTAGCAACATGAAACTCTGCAGGTGGATAGATCTCACTGAGGTAGTGAACAGAAGAGCGTTGATGTACTAGGCTTGTAACGCTCTTATTTTTGTACAGGCTGTAGGTCTGTATACAATAGCACATGGTTATAGTGATCTCTGATATAGTGAAGGATCATATATAAAGTCAAATGTTTGTCTTCCAAAAAATGTCGTGCTTTGCTATAGATATAGAAAAATTATTGGATATTTTGAGGTTATTATTCAGGTCCATTGTCATTTTAACGGTGTTGTGCTCTATTGTGGATTACTATTAAATGCTTCCTCTCTCTGGTGAAATGTTTATTATGATAATTTACCCGTTGTTGTTTGTTTGTAAAATGTAAAATAACTTACTATTTTATTGTTTGTTTCAGATATCTTCCTGTGTCACATCCAAAGCAGAAAAATGCGTCTCCAGAATGCTCTATGAAACCAAGGTAAGGTGTATCTCTCCTCCTCGCATGTTACTATCAATATACAGTGCAACCTCTTCAAAGCAACACCTTTTGGAAGTATTAAAATTATGTTGTTTAGAAGTTGTTGCTCTATAGAGGTTAAATTACCTGTTAAATCATGCAGTGTGAAAGTCATGCTGTTGATAAGGGGCAGTCATTGTTTAAGATGGTCACTCTAGAGGGGTTACACTGTAGTGATGTAAATGATTGCTGACTGTATGCTGATATATCTAGTTATATATTACTGGTATATGTATTGTTGTGTTTATATTTTATTGTCATCTAGAACAGGAATATTTCAGCTTTTTGATGTAGTGTCGTACTCGTCATGTTTGTTTATCATACTTCTCAATGTTGTCTGTATAAATAATCAGCTGTTGTTTACTGTATTTCAGTGTATTAAGTATGAAACAAGTACCAGATGATTATATGGCCGATAAAATTAACTTGAAAATAGGGGACAGAGTCGTAGCCTTGGCAACCAGGGTAAGTTTTTGTGATTATTTTTTATGATAGAATGTTCATAAGAATGTCCACCTGGCTGTAAGGTATACTTACTATGACTGTGTATGGTCAGTAGATATTCATTTAGGAGTTTCCTTGGTTAAGTGATTATAGTCTCTAACTTATATAATCAATGGCGGCAAAATCAGTTGTCCGTATTGCCAAGATTGTCCAGCAGTCTGTATGGACAAGTGAAAATTTCCAGAAATTACTTTATAAATGTCATACAGACAAGCTAAGAAATGCTTCTGGCAAAACAGACAAGGAATTCATAATCAGATTTTGCCAGCCCTGATAATCACAGCTTTGAGTTAGAATCTGGCTTAAGACCTTATTTTTGCCTGTGGAGAAGCTGTCCATTAAAAGCTAACATTTCCATTAAAATTCAAAAGAGTTATGGCCCCTTTTTGAATTCACTCTCAGCAGGGCACTCATGTCCTAAGGACACATTTCTAGTTTTACATGATTTGTTACCTATTTTGTTGGTATGTAGATAAAATTAATGAGGATTTTTGTTAAACACAGATGTTTGGTGAATATATGTGGGTGCAGGTATCTCCAACTGTTCAAGGAAAAGTACATTGCATGAACATAAAACCAGAGGTAGGTACATTAGACTAGCGTGTGGTGTAATCAACAATTTAAATATTTCTATAAAGTATGCTGTATTGTTTTCTATATTTATGCAGAATTCTTATGTACCGCCATTCAAAATGGCAGTATGTTACCCGTCTTTCTGTTCAGATTTTGATTTCCTAGTGATAACATATGTTTGTAACGCTTCCTGTGATTGGATGATTCTCTGGGTCGTCCATTCAAAACAGTTCTTTCAAAATCCATACATCCTGGCATTTCCTGGTAATTGCCTCTTCCAACTACAACAACAAGAAATTCAACTATTAGATGGCTCCAAAAACCCCTCAGCTTCAGACCCAATCAAACCCTTGTATGTTGTTATTGAAATGTTTTATAATATTGTTGTCTATTTCACAGGTGTTAAAGCTGAATAAAATATTTGAGACAGGACATTGCTATAATGCTACAGTTATAAGCATAATCAACAATCATCTTGTGGAATTAAATATGTTAGGTAAATCAGCTTATGTACATTTATTGTTAAAGGATCAATTTTATGTATTTATTGTAATGTACAGCATGTCTGTCATGCTGTTTTACTGACCAGTGCAATTGTTTGAATTTGTATTTAGATTTACATATTATTTTTACGCATCTAATTTTAAAATGCACAATTGTCATCATTGATCTTTAATATAATTATTAATACTCTTATCTAAACACAATCAATTTTTTAGAAAAACTTGGTGTTTTTGCTTATCACAGCTCATAAGAATTTAATTGGAAATGGAATGAGGCTGGTTTAATCCCCTGTGGTTTTTATTTTAATGCCCTTTGGTTTTATATTAGATACTTTCAGTGAGGAGATTGTGATTGGGGAGTCAGTTCGAGGTATGGTACACTCAGCTAAGAAAGATGCAGGTTTAACTGTCCTGTTACATGGTGGTTATAAAGGTATTGTTGACATCACAGATATGTCAGACAATTACAAGGACTTTCCTACCAAACAATACAAACAGAATAGTTTTGTGAATGGCTTGGTGATAGAATGTGACAGAACTGCTAAACTGGCCACTTTATCTCTCAGGTGAGTGCCATCTTTCTTTTGAATTCTTAACTACTATGAGAGTTTATCATTGTTGATCTCTAATTATGTTTCCTTTCGAAGAAAAGAGGGTATATTACTTTGCACATGCCAGTCAGTAGATGACCCCTATTGATTTTTAAGTCTTGTATGTCAAAGGTCAAGATCACAGTGACCTTCAGCACAAAAACTTGTCCAACCAATGAATACAGAGCGATTCCTTAGAATTGGTTTCGAGGGTGTTCTTTGCACTTAGACTATATGGATTTAATACTTTATCATACACTTACTGAAAATGTTTGAAATTGCCAAGTTGAATAAAAAGCAATCAAATATCCTGTTCACCTTACCATGCTGGGACCAAACTGCAAAACATTTGCAAAAAGGATAGAGCCAGGTCAGTCAGTCTGACTATCCATGCAGTCTGACCAGGCTTATAACTGTTAAGTAACTAAGTTTTAAATTTTCATTGTGAAAATCCATAACTTGGTTATGGACTGTTTCAAAATGGAAGTTGAAAAAGTCCATTCAGGAAATTCAGCTGGTTAAGAATAAAGTGTTCACCTTGTCTGATTTGTAACATGAAGACTTACTTTTGTATCAGTATGACTGTGTTTGGACTCATGTTTGGTATACATTGTGTGTCACCATTTATTTTGTTTGGTGTAATAGTTCATAAACATTCTTTATTGTTTGGTTAAGAGAGTTGATATTTTGAACTTGACCAGTCGGTGGTTCTATCTACTCTAGTCTACCTTGGCGTCTTCCTCCACCATAAAACTGGAAAAGTTGCCAAATGACCTTGACTGTTGGTGCAACATTAAACTCCTGACAAAAAATCTCTTATTTCAGATGTTTTTATCTTTTTTTCAGGCCAGAGAAAGGTAAGCCAGTGGATAGAAGGATCACCAAGGTAACAGATCTATCACCAGGAAAACTGGTCCGTGGTTATATAACCAGGGTTACTAGAAAACTTCTAACAGTCAGGTATAGTATTTTATATCAACACTGTTCCTTCAGATGTCAGCTTACCTCAGACTTATTATTTCAGTTTTTGATGACTAATGATGATATATACATTTATAGTAAACTATTAAATAATCATATACAACTGTAGTTAGAAATTTTTCTTGAGACCCAAATTTGAAATAAATAGGAGGGGGACAGAAGGAAATTGTTGATTCACTTTATACAATAACTATATACTTTCCTATTGCAACTAATGGAGGAAAAACAGTAATACTGTGTGTGATTGACCTCACTTAAATCACTTATTTTAATTATTTTACCTAAAATTTATTCTTAATTACAGTCAAACCTGTGAACAAAAGTCACCCTTTAGTAAAGACATTATGTTGCCTTTATTGACATGTGACCTTTATTTGGAGGTAACTTTGGTCTAATTTAATGATGGCAGTTTTTAAAAGAATTGCTTATAATCACAACATGGCTTTTATTCTGAGGTGACCGCTATTTAATTGTTCTGATATACCACATTGATTCATCTTCTAGTATCTTAATGTTAGTGTCATTTATTCCAGCCTTGGTATTAATATAAAAAGTATTGTTTTACCCACTGAGCTGATAGAAGGGATGAAGATTGTTGGTATGGGTTCATTCTTCAAGGTTGGAACTGTGGTGACTGTTAAAATCATGGGGTAAGTAGTACCTGCTTGCTTCAGATTGTATTGCAGTGATGTAGTAGCTGGTTCCCTAACTTTTTCTTCTTCGTTTATATTCTTACATACTTGCATATCTTCTCATTCTGATCACTGCATCCTCAGTGTCTGCATCTGAGCAGTAACTTTAATGTAGCTTATAACCCAGATACTATAAGAGGTAGTGACTTAAAACTTCATTCGTGGATAGATCTTACTGAGGCAGTGAGAAGACGAGCGCTGGCACTGCTTGTGGCACTCTTGTTCTATTCATGGTTTGCAGATCAGAAAATTTATCTGTATTCTACTTTTTCTCTGTGGTATGCACAATTTTGCACCAACAGTTGGGGTCATTTAACAACTTTTACAGGTTTAATGCTTGTGGTAGACCTTATTCGTACACCTGAGTTGACTACTAACTTACATTAAGCTAGCTGGCTTCCTCACATATGAAATCTGTCTGGTCCTGGATGGGTTTTGAACTGATAGTGGTGAGAAGTTAGTGATTACTTGTCAAAGACCAAAACCACTCTAGCAGAGAGGTCTAGTTATATTATCTAATTTATCATCAGTATCTTGTTTAAATAGGTCTATCATTTTTCATACAGTCACAACAGGTCTGTATGCTCAAAATCTGTTTGCAATTTTGTATCGTGCTCAATTTATTACTATTTCGTAATTTCTTTAGGTTTGACAGTGACAATGAACTGTTGGTGTCTTTACTGAAGAAAGATACGGGAGTTGATTTAAAAATTCCAAAACAACTTGTGAAATCACTGGATGCAAAGAATTCAAAAAAGAAAAGATCCATTTCATGTTCGTCTGTAGATTCAGAGAGCGGCGTAGAAACAAAAAAGACGAAATTGAAGAACACTGAAAGAACTATTAATGAAGATGTTGAATTAGAAATTAGTGGATGCGAAGATATGGACACTGGTAATAATATGAGTGATGATTCTAGTGATTCTGAGGAAGAGGAGGATACAATGGATGTAGATATGAATGAAATGACTGATGATGATAATATGTTAGATAAACTTGTTGAACTAGGCAAGAAAAAAGCTGAAAATGAAAATTCTGGTGACAATGATGATCAGATGACTGGTCAGAATATATTGAAAGCAACTAGTAAAGTTAATAGAAAAGACAAAAAGAATAGAAAGAAATCAAATGCAACCAATAAAGATGAAAGCGATCAATCTGAAGATTCAGATGATGAAACGCAAAACAGAGATAAGAAAAGGAAAAAAAAGAGAAAACCAAGACAAAAATCTGAGAACATTGAGGAAGCTGCTAATAATAATTCTAAATCAACTGTGAGACATTCAATGAATGATGATAATGATGAAACGGACTCTGATAAGGAATCTGACAGTGGAATAGAAGTAAAGGTGCTTGCACAGTCAACTAATCAGGTAATCTTAGTGATGGTATAAATCCTTGGTAAAATAAGAATTTGATTTTTTTTGCAGATAGGTAAATCCACAAAATGTTGAGCATTTTTGTACCATAAAAATAGTAATTAATGTGCTTTTCATAGCTTTTGTTAGCAGATCATTACAGTAAGTTTTGATTGAGATTGTACTGTCATAGTTCTTACAGAATCTGCTGTTATAAATATTTTTTTTTAATAATTTTATTAAAATTTACTGATTTAGATAATATTTGGAGCTGATTGGTTGGAATCATGTTTTAAACTTTATCACAAAGTTGGTATGTGTGTTTGTAGGGTTTGGGGAAGCCAGTGTTAGAACTAACAGAGAAGTTCTCATGGGACACAGAGTTCAAAATGCCATCAAAGGAAGAGGACATGTCTGATGATTCTGATGATGACACACAGGTAATATCATACTTTAGTATTACCATTGAGATCAGTGTAATTGTTTTGTATGAATGAGATTTGTTTAGCTATTTTATGACTGTTGAGATCTTTGTAAACACTAAGTTACTATAGATATCTGTACAACTACTATGTTGCTATAAATATCTAATTATTGATTTTTTTTTAGATTTTGTTAATCTTGTTAAAGTGAGAACAATATTAAGACTGAATATTTTGTATTAAGTTAATGTTTTAAGTATTACAACAAAGTATTGGGCGTGTTTCATACGTTTTGATAATTGAATTAAATCATTTCTTAAAGTTATCATCAATTAGCAAATGTTTGCATGTCAGAAAGATGTATTTGTTGATAACAGTTTTTTTCACTTGCAGAAACCAGTAAAGAAAACACGAGAAGAGATCAGAGAAGCCAAGATAGCTGAGGAGAAACAATTATATGAGGTATATGAACAACAATGAGGACATACTGGTCACTAGTCAGAGACAATAAACACCAGGTCATGAAGGTCCACATACAGACTGATCTCCCTACTGTCAGCATTAATGTTTATATTTATGTCATATTGATATAATTACAAATGTATATCATAGTTGCTGTGTTACAATACTACAAGTAAAACCCTGTCAGAGTATGAGCCAGGAGATGCTGTGGTGTGCACCTTGATTCTTGTGTTTTATTAACATCAAGTGTTGTTAACGAATACTAGCATGCAGTATTGTTTATGAATACTTACACACAACATTGTTTATGAATACCAACAGATTGTTTTTGAATACTTGCATACAGCATTGTTTATGAATACTTACATACAGCATTGTTTATGAATACTTGCATACAGCATTGTTTATGAATACTTACATACAGCATTGTTTATGAATACTTACATACAGCATTGTTTATGAATACTTACATACAGCATTGTTTATGAATACTTACATGAATACTAGCATACAATTTTATTTATGAATACTTACATACTGTATTGTTTATGAATACTAACACAAAGTTTTATTTATGAATAGATTGAGATGAAGAGACTAGAAGGTGAAGTGAAACCAGAGACTATCGATGACTTTGATAGACTTGCACTCCAATCACCAGACAGTTCTATCATATGGTTACGTTATATGGCCTTCCATCTTGAAACAACAGAGATAGATAAAGCTAGAGCAGTGGCAGAGAGAGCCCTTAAAACTATATCATTCAGGTCTGTTTACTTAATTCTGTTTTTATGCTCCCCAAAGGGGCGGCATAAAGTCTCCGCTTTGTCTATCCTTCTGACATAGTTTTTAGTCCAGATCGTAACTCCAAAATTATTTAAGGTATCATCTTAAAATTCCATAGTTAGATGGATCTCACTTAAGAAAAGTGCAGTGCACAAGAACTGTTACTCTGCACTTTTTAATTTTCAAGTCAATGCCCTTTGATAATTTTTCATAATAAATTTTTGTCAGGCCCTTAACTCTTAGATTATGACAGCTATGATATAAAGACTTCATACTTAGATAGATCTCATTTGGGAAAAGTGCAGTGCACAAGAACAGTTACTCTGTACTTACTAATTTTGGAGTTATTGCCCTTTGTTATTGTTTATACTTACGCGGTAATTGTTGTCAGGAGCATTACTCTTAAGAATTCTAAAAAAGTTGACCATACAATCTTTTAGCTTCTGTTCACTTTAGCTTGATTATTGACAATCACAATCTGTTCAAATGTGCTTTCAACTTACACATGTTTTCACTGGTGCAACAAAAGATAAATAAATGATTATTATTATTTCTATAGGGAAGAGCAGGAGAAGTTGAATGTATGGGTAGCTTATCTTAATCTAGAGAACATGTATGGTACTAGTGAATCCTTAAAGAAAGTGTTAGATCGTGCTGTACAACAAAACGACCAGATTAGTATATACCTGAAGATGATTAATATATATGTCCAGTCTGAAAAAATTGAGGTATGGTATAATGATATATCTTACCTGGCTTTAAGCTTATAAAACTTGAGATCAGTCTATGAGCTCAAATCTCATATGTTGTATTTTAATGTTTCTAAGTTAATTATAATTAGACAATAATGATAGTATTGATACATTAACATTATTTGTCTGAATATGCTTTTAGACATTAAACAGCTCTATCTCTTAAACAACCATAATACTTGGTAATACATAGAGCTTGGAGACTGATGTCTGGTTTTATAACCTCAGGGCAGTGAAATATTTAGTACAGTGAAAAAATGATAACCAATATATATTTCCACTGACTCCAAATTGTATACCTTTAAATGTGAAGTTTTCAATATTACAATGGAGATTCATGTAAGGATACTGTCATTGAATGAGATAAATCTGTATAAGGATGAAATTATGATGTAAGAAAACCTCCTCATTAATTTTGGGGTAATTAAATGCAATTTGAATACTTGGGAAATTTATCATTGTGAGAAGTATTTGTATTTTATTGGTGATGATCATTTTGTATGACTGTATGTATTATTACAGGATGCTGAACAGATGTTTAATATTCTGGTAAAGAAGCACAGTGCCGACAAGGATATATGGATCAAATTTGGTGAATTCTACTTCAATCAGAATCGTATAGACTCGGCGAGAAAACTTATGCAAAGATCACTGAAAAGTTTAAATGTGAGACTCCGTAAGTATTGAAGAATATAAGCTTGTCTACCTACCTATGGTTTACATTTAGAGATGTGATATTTCCACTAAACTGCAGATTGAAATACCCTAGGGTTGCTTCTTTTCTCACAGCGAGCCCTTGGTCGAAATACACATGTTAAATCTTCCCCTGATTGGTTAATGACTCCTGCTCTTTCATCAAAACAACTCTTTCATGATCATGACCATTTGTTCTGTGACAGTTCACAAGTTATACACAATATAAAAGGTAACATTGAAATTGACAAAGATTTAGTATTATGTGTGAATCTAAAAGCATAGTGTAATGTTGTAATAGTGTCAAATTATTCAGTATGATTTCCAAGCATATCAACTAGTGTTTATATCATTTAATTATTGTAGCATGTTTATCTATCTAGTATTGATACCATTTTATCATGTTAACAATTTTTGTGAGTGTACCAAATACAATTTACTGCACTTTTAGCTCACAGCCTTTTCTTCTCTGTATTTCCAGATGTTGATGTCATCACAAAATTTGCTCAGATGGAATTCAAACTTGGTGAAGCAGAACGAGGGAAGACAATGTTTGAGAATATACTTAGTACTTATCCTAAACGTACTGATTTATGGTCTGTTTATATAGATATGATGACTAGACTATCTGAGCATGATGCTACAAGGTATGTATACATTGTTCAGAGAGAAAATCTGATGACATTGGGAGGTATGCCCATTCTTGTATGCTCATGAAACAAATGTTGATTTATTACAGTTACCAGTAGAATCACCACCTGGTTGTATTCCACTTTAAACACCTTCACCAGACATTGCCAAAAAATGTCCTCCTTACAGTTCAGCAACCAAATATGTCCCTTGGTGTAAGTTTTTAATTTGACAGGAAATAGTTTATTTATGAATTACTTATGTTGTCCAGTTCAAGATCGTGTTGTGAAATTGTTTAAGCCCCTAGCTTAAGATAATGCATTTGGGGCATACTGTTGATTGAAAGTAGCATCTTGTTGTTCTTGTTTTTCAAAGATTGTTTTCTTCTATTTCAGGGCATTGTACAATCGTGTTGTTAGTAACAAAATGTCTGCCAAAAAAATGAAATTCTTCTTCAAGAAATATTTACAATTTGAAGAGAAATATGGTACAGAAGATCATGTTGCTGCGGTGAAGAAAAAAGCTCTGGAATATGTCGAATCTCAGGGCTATGTGGAAGAAGTTTAGGATTAGATGACTAGTATATGGACTGGAGAAAGTTTAAATATGTATGCATGGTCAGCTCACAGGACAGTGTGAATTAAGTTTGTGTACATAACTTATTATGTAAACCACAGGGTTGCGTGAATGTAGTGTACGTATTTTCATGTAAAACCACATGGCCATGTGAATTAACTTTGTGTGTAGAACCACAGCTCCATGTGTATGAAGCTTTTGTACATAGCTTATCACTTAAAACCACAGGGGTTTGTGGATGAAGTTAATGTGTGTAGCTCACTGTATATTCAGTTCTAACATAGGGTTGTATGCATTAAGTTTTATTATACTTTATACACAATGATAGGTCCCTGTGGATGATAATATGGTTTACCTGTGGTCCGTATTGGAATCAGATAAGAAATAGATGAAGAATAGATTCCGTATCTATGTTCAGAAAGTAGGTATTGAATTATTTACAGGTGACTTAAATGTATAAAATCTTAAAATAATTCTGAGAATCACTTTAAAGCAGATAATGATTTATGTTTCATGTTACATGTACATGGTATAAAATTGTAATCCTTTTTTGTTCAGTATCTATCATTTGCAATCTGATGTCATGTATTTGCAAATTCTTTCAAATAAATGGTGATACAAACAATTTGACTTAAGTTTTTAGCTCACCAGGTGAGCTTTTAGGATCGGTGAATGTCCGGCATCCGTCGTCCGTCCACAATTAGTTTGTTTACACTCTAGCAACCGCAACTCTTTACGAATCTTGATTAAACTTGCTCACAATGTATATGGCCACAATTTCTCGGCTAAGTTAGATTATGGGCAAAATCTGATAATAACTTCTAGAGTTATGGGCCCTTGAATTACAAAATTTGCTATATTTAGCTTGTTTACACTCTAGCGCCTTCATTTATTCACCAATCCTGATCATATTTTCAGTAAATGTGTATAACCATAAGATCTTGGACAGGTTCGATTATGGGCAATATCGGACCAGAACTTCCAAGAGTAATGGGCCCTTGACTTAGAAAATTTACTATATTTGAGTTTGTTTACACTCTAGTGCATTCATTTATTCACCAATCCTAATCATATTTTCAGTAAATGTGTATAACCAAGGGATCTTGGGCAAGTTCGATTATAGGTGGAATCGGACCAGAACTTCAAGAGTTATGGGCCCTTGACTTTGAAAATTTGCTATATTTTTATTTAGCTTGTTTACACTCTAGCACCTACATTTATTCACCGATCCTAATATTTTCAGTAAATGTGTATAACCAAAAGATCTTGGACAAGTTCGATTATGGACGGAATCGGACCCAAACTTCAAGAGTTATGGGCCCTTGATTTTGAACATTTGCTATATTTTAGCTTGTTTACACACTAGCGCCTTCATTTGTACACCGATCCTAATAATATTTTCAGTAAATGAGTATAACCAAAAGATCTCGGACAAGCTAGATTATGGGCGGAATCGGACCACATCTTCAAGAGTTATGGGCCCTTGACTTAGCAAATTTGCTATATTTTAGCTTGTTTACACTCTAGCGCCTTCATTTATTCACCGATCCTAATCATATTTACAATGAATGTGTATGACCTTATGGTTTTGGACATATTAAGTTATAGGTGGAATCGGACCACAACTTCAAGAGTTATGGACCCTTGGATTAGAAAATTTAGCTTGTTTAACGGTATTATACCTTCATTGTTGGTTTTGATCTCAAAATCTACGTAAAAATGAGTTTTACGAGGTGGAAACTATATTACCTGGTCATTGATTATTGGCCTTGGTTCTCAGGTGAGCGATAAAGGGCCAATGTGGCCCTCTTGTTTTTATTCTCATAATTAAAGAAGTCACATGCAGTCAAACTATTTCTGAATGTCACAGAACTACATTTATAAAATCAAAATGCACCCTGTGTCCTCTAGTTTAAATCACATAACAACATACCAAAGATATCCAGTATATTGTTCAGTATGAAAACCTACAATAATGAAAATTTTTTCTGACAAACATAAAACTATCCTTGGTAACTATACCATAAGGATTATCACACTGACCATATTTTATACTGTTCTCTTATACATGTAATAGAATATATAACAACTTGGATATATTTTCTCTAGCAACATCTAGGGAAAGCCTCACAGTGAAAGATGTGATAAATGTGTGTTCTAGTGTCATGTGTCAGCTTATGTGTTCTAGTGTCATGTGTCAGCTTATGTGTTATAGTGTCTTGTGCTCACTATGTGTTATGTGATTGTTTTGTGTGATGTGCTAGCTATATGTCATATGATAGTTATGTAGTCATTTGTAGTGTGATGTGATGTGCTAGCTATGTGTTCTGGTGTGATGTACTAGCTATGTGTTATGTGCTGGTTATGTGTTCTGGTGTGATGTGCTAGCTATGTGTTCTGGTGTGATGTGCAAGCTATGTGTTCTAGTGTCATGTGCTAGCTATGTGTTCTGGTGTGATGTGCTAGCTATGTGTTCTAGTGTCATGTGCTGGTTACATGTTATGTTTTAGTTATGTGTTCTAATGCAATGTCATAGCTATGCGTTATATGCTAGCCATATGTTCTGGTGTTATGTGTGAATTATGATTTCTGATAGTATGTGCTGATTATGTGTTTTAATGGTATGTGATCTATGGCATGTTTTCTAGTGTTATGTGCAGACTGTCCAGTTAAGTTCTAACTTACAATCCTGTTTATAAATGTGTGCCTCCGTGGTCGAGTAGTAACTGTCACTGACTGGTACTTACAAGCCCCTTACTACAGTGGGTTGAATACCACTCGGGACCTGATATAGTTCACACTTGAAGCTTTCCAAGGACGATGGTTTTAATTGTGTTAGTCTGAGATCTCCTTTCATCGTTTTAGCTTGTAAAGTCGACAAATGACAATGAGTTTTGATGCGACATTAAACCACAAATGTTCAAATGTGTGACATTAACTTAGAGAAAGATTAAAATATTTGCACATAGCAACAACGATTTGGACGCTAACATTATTTGCTTTCACTGTATCGCGTATATATACGTGTGTTATCTATTTTCGTATGAAAGTGCCAAAGAAGCTAAAACTACATAGGCTTCTCCAGTTTTGTATCACAAACTCAGTTCTTGGAAGATCGCACAACGGGATTTTGTTTATGTTTTACAATACTTTAAATCAATGTACAGAAAGAATCGATAATATTAAAAGTAAGTATTGGATTTAATTGATTAATTAATCAACTTGATTTCATTGTTATAAAATAGAATATGAACGTTCTTGAATTAGGCTTGATTATATGCTTATAGGGCCCGTATTCAATATACATCTTAAAATCTTTTTATCCTTAAACCTAAGGAAAAAATAAGAAAAGAAAAACCTTAAGATGTATATTGAATACGGGCCCTGAATTCTGTTTTAAATTCCTCAAATATCGTGCGGCACGTATACGAGCAAATCCATGCTTACCATGTAAATTACGTGTTTATTTTAATGATTTAACTTACCATTTATTATTCACGTCTGAGCAATTCTTGTGAACTTGACATCTATGTTCATACCCATAATTGTGTAATATATGTTCCGCTTGAATGAATTTACTGAATATGGAAATTTCGTTCTTTGTTACACAGAAGTTATAATATTATGTTACGAGTTCGTTAAACAGTTTAGATGTGAATAAGACTGACTTGTCTTCATAACTTAAATACACATTGGAATTAGTGTTGTAATAAGGCTGTAGTGAAGTGATTCTCTATTGATGACAGTGGAATATAGAACTACATGACACAGATACCGGGTTAAAGGATACTTAAGGATTGTCACCGTGTTTCCGTCATTAGTGTTATATCAACTGTCAAGATGCCGGCACCATGGAGTGATCCCGACAGGTCTGCTGTCAACCCAGTTATAAAATACTGCTTACTCTTCATAAACCTTGTAATATTCGTAAGTATCCAATATCAAATTGATATTTGTAAAACTATCTACGTTTCGTAAATGTAAAGTGATACGGAAATATATCAATTATGCATTTTTTAACGCGTGTTCGTTTGTGATTAGTAATTACTCTACCAGTCAGGGTAATTTCACTATTGTTCCTGCAGGCGCGTAGCTGCCTATACGCGAGTACGCGGCTGAATTCACATGATTCTGACAAAAAAAATCAGGAATTTTTTAAAATCACAAAAATCTACTTCATTAATGTATTTATGGTACCAAAACTGACTTCTTGAGAACTACATTAATGACCCTGAAATCGCCTAGAATGCACCAGATTGCACCATTATTTTCAAAAAATTTCGGGGAAGCATGCCCCCCGAACCCCCTAGCTTAATCCTGAATCCACATCCATGGAGGGCTAGCTACGCGCCTGGTTTTAAATTTTATGGGGTTAACGCCGTTTTTCAACAATCATTTTTCAGATATTATTACATCGTTACAACAATCACTGTTATAACAGTTGACTGCTCACTTGATGTTATTATATATCTAATACAAAGAACTTATTTTAGAATCTAGCACAGACTAGAAGTGAAGGGTCATATTTATAACTTACCGATATTTCTTCATACATCATATTTATTTGAACTTCATTAAACCAAAAGGTCCATGTGAATATAACTACATTTTTGTATATATATTACTTACATAGAAAATATATAAACGTGACAGTGACAGTGGTACATATGAATAAAGTACATTGATAAGATATGCTATATATACAAAGGGGAATAACTGATGCAAACTTTCATAGTACTTACCTAAACTGGTTACCGTTGACTTATGTGTACAAAGCCTTTTGGTGCACTGCAACATGGAACGGGAACCAGTTTAAGTGCATACCTATATGTACTGTGATATACAATATTATACCCAAAAATCCATTTTAAAAAAGTTGTTTTAATGATGAATGGCGATTTTTATTTTTTATTTTAATTTTACGGTCCGCAAGCGTGTATAAACTTAAGACAGTATAAACCAAGAGGCGTGATGGTAATAATGGAGAGGCTGAGAAAGTGCAACATTTTTATATACAGGAATAATAAACAATACAAACTTTTTAGGTACTATAAGATTTCAAAACAAACTTTCATTGTTTATTATTCAAAGCATGAATAATATTCATGATATATAATGTATCTTCTCCGTTACATTTCTTTTATTAATATGTTGTTTCAATAGATTTAAGTTTTCCCACGAGGTCGTACAGTACCCGGTACCAATCGGAACTCCTCGGCAATTGTCTAAAGAAAACTGCGTATTTCTCAGTTACGGAAACGCCCGAGTAGTTACGATTGTACCTGGTACTACTACATACACAATATTTTTGTTATATAAAGTCCGGCTGTCACTAACAGGAGCTTTTACGAAAACTGAAATATCATACTTCGATCGGTTCAGTATTCATAAAATCAAATCTAAGTACATGTATTAAAAGTACAATTTGTACTTCCTGTTTGCTGATTATATTTGACCCGCCTTCCTGGGCGAGTGGTTAAAGTCGCTGAAGTTCAAATCACTGTAAACTCTCACTGATAGAGGGTAATGGGTTCGAGCCCCATCACCGACCATGTCTCTTTATGTGAGAAAGTTGGCAGTTGCTTACGGAGGATGGGAGTCTTCCCAGGAGCGATAGTTAGGTGACTCTCATATGACTCTGACTGCTGAAAAGGGGCGTAACACTCGATATAAACAACCAAAAACAAAATAGATCATATTTAAACTCCATGATGTTACTTTTGATAGGTTTTCAACAAAATGCACGTCGTTTTTTTGTGTTATAGAAATTATTAATTGTATAAAGGTGATGAAAAATAATTATTAACAACGTTTCAGACATGTAGTATATTGACAAATATGTTTCCTATCTTAATGACTTTAACGGGACCGGCATCTAATTCATGAATTGTGAGAACTTGTTAAAATCGCTGACGGACTTCGATCCTAATCTGAATCCAAACTCAGCTCCGAGTCTCCAAACATTTCATTTGTCTGTTGTTTACCGGCCCATCCAACATCTATGGTTATTTCAGAGTCGCCCCAGAGAGAGAGAGAGAGAGGGGGGGGGGGGGGGGGGGAGAGAGAGGGGGGGGGGGGAGGAGATAAGATACGGGAGACCCGGGCATTTAAACAGTATCCCTACTATTTTCGAATAGTTCTTCCTTGTTGTTCTTTATCGTGCCTGATGTAAAACACCGATAAACGCCTCGTCCTTTTTCCTGTGATTTTCTAGACACAGTACTTGGCTAAGTAGTTGGGATGGGGTACACTGAAAGAGCGTCCATGAGAATTTGAAACGGGCGGTGCTGAGAATCGAATCCACGACCTTTCAGATCTTTGCGCGGTCAGATCCATATGTGTTCGTTTTTTAAATAGTATATATTATTTTACTTAAACAACTACTTGTTAAAACGATATCCTTATATAAATATCAAGTGTCTCGCTTTATTCACATATCCGGTTTTTTTAAAATCCTACAAACCACAATCTATACATAAGACACTTGCATTTACCGATTTATATGTCATACTTGTTACTAATCGCTCACTTCTTATGTCTCATTGATGCATCGAGGAACTTATTTAAAGTGAATTTAAATGATTTCGCACACACGTACTAATTCAGTGAACGAATTAATCGTATCATTCTGTCGATAGCGTCCGCTTTCCTACCCACACTGTGCGGATCAATTACGGTACAACGTGAAGTCTAAGGTAGAGAACAGGAACATATAGTAGAGACATTGCTGATCATGTGTACATGTGTGGATTGTTATGTGCCTTAAGAAATAAGAAATTGGATCTATATTACATTTTTAAACAAGATGGGGAGTCGAGAAACGGGTTCACCAGTTAGTTTACTGGTGAAATATATTTTGTTCTTTCTGAATTTTGCTGTATTCGTAAGTATACAAAATTAATACTATACATTTTTGTTGTATATTCGTTCATACGGTGTGTTAGTTTCATTATGCACCAACTCAAGAAAAACTGTTTTATAGCTGTTTTAGCTACTCTCTAGTGTTTTAAACATAACCGCTATAATTATTACATTTTAAATGGTTTTACTTTTATTCATGAGATTCCCACGATTTCGTGATCTAGGATAATAGTGGATGTTCTATAAATAGATTATATACAGGATCGATATTAAATGTATATACCTGGTCATGGGTGACGTAGCCAGGTAATAAAATAAGGACATGTCCGTAGGGTATAAATGTTTATTTACTCTCATTGAAATGACCGCACGATTAAATGTTTCGACTGGCCACAGTTTTACACATTTTACCTGGCTTGATATTGAATTAAGTTGAAGAGGCGACTATAAAATCTGACTTGACTCAACGTACATAACGTGTTTGTACTGTATTGTGGTATATTATGTATCAGTTTTTTTCCAATGCCTTCATGGAAAACGTACATGTATTAAAGGTTCATTTGTAGTTCATTTTAGACAGCATGAGATTGTATCTCCAACGTATGTTTATTATATATTTTCTACACAGGATGTTAAAATAATAAATCTGTACGTGAATATTCCACACACCATTGATTATACTGGTCGAATTACCAGCGCTTTCATCGACCGAACCTGTCTGATTGTATACAATGTAGATAAATATCTTACTTTACTATTCATCTTTTTATAAACTTAGATGTATAAATGGACAATTAGTTTCTATTCAATTTCTGTACTATTGATGTATACAGGTATTCAAAGCATAATAATAGTATTACGTCTACCAGTCGTTTTAAGACATCCTGTTATCTTCCCTTAGAGATCAGAGCAGTGTCAGTTAATATTTATACATACAGTCAAACCTGTATTAGCGACCACCTTCCAATAAAGACCACCCTATGAATAAAGTCCATTCTTTGGAAAACCGTCGTTGATAATTTAGAACAAAATAACCTCCGAATAAAAGCCACTTGTCAATAAGGGCCACGGTACGTCTTTCCCAATATTGACATTTAATTGTTTGCATATTTGTCTGTATAGTTGAACTAATCTTCGCTTCTCTATGTTGACACATGTATAAGATCTTATATAGATACTATATGTACACCTATCCATCTCATCCATCGGCTATAAATTCTTGTGTGTCAGTCTCAAAATGTTTGCTTATCGATAAAAGTTTAATAATGTACAAAAAAGTCATATTTCGTTTAGTGCGAAAATGAGATATACGCCTGGGATCATTATTATACTGGTCCCAGATATGCATCATAAGGCGTTCTAGCGCGACGTACCCTATTTTTGCAGCCCCTAGATTGTTTTCGGTCACTGACTTTTCTGTTCTCGATATTTTCATTTTCACGCTTTACCCCGACCTTAAAAATATGTATATGTATAAAAGTTATTCCGACATACCGGATATCCATATTGTTGGGGGATGGGATTTATTTGTTTTATTTTATTTTGCATAAATGGGTACTGCAATCATCAAAGATTTGCCTCGATCCAGTTAAAAGTTAATTCCCAGCTGATTTTGAAGTTTAATATCCGTATTTCCATTGATCTCGTTCTAGTTATGTTTACCAGATGTGAATTTTACGAGATTCATAAAGTTTTATATACGACGCATTATTATCCCGTGTAGTTTAATTGTGTACTAAATATTGACACACACATATTTTAGAAATAATTATATAAACATGTATGTTGTTTAACAATGTTGTAATTGATAGATGATATGTAATTTGTAACATAAATTATTATATAACACGGAATGTACGTATAGATATGTTGTCAGAAGATCTGTTGTGTCACGTGATGAAGTTACATCTCACTTAAAATACCGTATATTGGGCGTAAAAGTTCCGGGTTTCATAAACCGACCATTCCTATCTTTTCTACCGAACCTAAACTTTATTTTCTGTAATGACAAAGTTTCTCCTGTCGCCGGATATTTCGATTTTCACGCTAACTAAACCTTCGAACTTGACAAAAAGATTATTTGAATAAAAACGTTCAGCTGACCTATTGTTGTTTCAACCCTCATGATTTATTCTATGCGACCCTAGACTTTCTATTAGGCCCATGTAAAGATACGTTCACCGTGGTGTCTCCGTGATTCTTTTAACATTTCCGTATACTTTCATGTACAAATGTATACTCTTTTTAAAAAAAATCCCTACCAATACATAGTCTACCTGATTTAAATGAGCATGTAGCCATAGTGGAAACACGGTATTGCATTGTTTGCCTTTTAGTACAGATACACTATGTATATTTATCTTCTTCAATACTTCTTAACTCTGAATTAACGAGGCTACACATATTTCTTATTTATAAGCGTGTCTATGGAAGTTCGGTGATCTAAAGTGGAAACCAACTGAACTACTAGACGAAAGGTCACTGGTTCGATTCTCTTCTCCGCCTTTTGAATTTCTCAGGGAGGCTTTTTCAGTGTCCCCATCCCAACTACATAGCCAAGTATACTGTGTCCAGAAAATCACGGGGAAAGGGCAGGGCGTGTATCGGTGCTTTATACCGGTGTAGCATAAAATTTTGGCCCCGTGGAAAAATGATCCCAGTAAAAAATTAAATAATGTAAGTCATTCTCACGATTTCTATTCATAAAACTTAAATACAGGTAATTTGAATTTCATATTTTTTTTATTTACACAATTTTAAAGAGGTTCTTTCATTATGTATTGATATGGTCAGACACCGAAATTTTCATTTTATTTGAAATGCTGACAAATTGCATGAAAATAGAAAATCCATCATTGAAAGCTGAAACAAGAGTTTTGCGGCATATTGAAAATGCATGATTTTTGCCGAGATTGAGAAAGTTTATCCGGTGCGACTTCTGTGAAAACTAACTAAAAATGGGCAAGCCTCCGGATAAACTATCTCCGTTTCGGCACCAATCATATAATGTATTCGAGTTGTCCTGTTCCAGTAACAAAATAAGTCCAAAAACTTCATTTACGTGGATTTAAAAACACTTGTAGCGCCCGATGACGCGACAGTAAAATAAACACGCAATCGTCAAGATGTTTTGAATGAAAAGTCAATAAAATACGATAATTTGTATAATAATATTGTCTCATTTTAATGATATAAAAACAATACAATAATGACTTACTGACAGGATATAGCCAAGTAAATGATTAATCAGCTGGTTAAATTATTGCTTTATTATGTTCCAAAAATAAATTTAGAAACAGTATGGATTAATTAATTTGTATGACAGAAAGTACCCTCCACTTACGCAATAAAGCGTTGCATCGCTAAACATAAAATTGACCGTTTTAGACATAATGGGTACAAGCAATCCATATTTAACATTACACACTTTTAGAATGAATAATTTGTATAACATTTACAACGTTTTTAATAGTATGATTTTGGAATTTGTAAACATACGCTATACAATCAAAGAAAGGGAGAGAACTAGTTAGCAATATTACCTCCCTGTCAAATATAATTACTTGACCCAGACCTAGCAGTGTTTGAAAGATAATATTTGATAAATTATGTTTTGTATATCACAATTTATAAGGATCAAATACCTCTAATTTTGTTCATGGACATTTATTTTGGATTAGGGTCCGTTAATTATCCTTAAATACTTACTGTTTGGTTATTAAACCGAGCTAAAATATTAATTTCATTTTTGTCTTAACTTTGTTTTAGTAAACGCATCTGAAATAACTCGCATATAAAGAAGTTTGAAACAAAATGCCAAAATTCGATATGATATCATATATAGACAAGAGCAATTAAAGGGCGCTGAGGACGACCAAATTTATACAAATGTACATGTAAAAAGACTGTGAAACAGTGTTAAATTCCTGCAGGACTAATTCTCATATTCATACAGTCGATCTCTGACCTTTGTCTTGAGTTTAGTTATCGTTAAAAATTGACCCCAGGATTGATCAAAATTTAACATTGATCAATATTCAACGACTTTCTTGATCAAGATTTAACGTTGAAAACATGTCGGGGTTGATTTTCAACGGGGTCAAAATTTTATGCTACACCGGACACGAAACATAACCAGGAAACACTATTCGAAAAGAGTAGGAATGTAAATGCTCGGTTTTCCTGTATCTCACCCCCTCTCTCTGTGGCGGCCCTGAAATGACCATAGCTGTCGAATGGGCATATAAATAAATAGATTACAATCATGTGTATGCATTAGTTGTTGACGTTTTTCTTTAAGTGGTTTGAAGTATTTCACAATTCTTTAATTTGTATCATTTCCGTACATGATAACATAATTTTACGTCATTTCCTGAATAAGCGGAGACAATTTGACTGTAAAAAGTACATGTATTAAAAGTTAAAAGACACATGGAGTGAAAATTGTCATATATCAATGAGGAAACTTGAAGCAAATGTTTGTGAACTATAATACTGCGAACTTAGTATAAGGACTAGCTAGGTATCCTGTTACTGAAGCCTACTTTTACCGAAATAAACTTGAAACTTAAACTTAAAAATATTTTTCAAACCTGTGAATGAACATCACCCATTGAAAAGAAAAAAGTTGCTTTTGTTCGGAGGTCATTTTGAAATGATGGTTTTAAAAGGAATGCATTTATTCAACTGTTGGCCTTCATTAGGAGGTGGCCGCTAACACAGGTTTGACTGCCCTGTTAATGTATGTATGTATGCGTGTCCATGCAGTGCGTAATTTATAATTATCTATACCACACAAGGGTATTTACATCGTATATAATATTATCTCTTCTTTAATTTGACTACAGCTGACACACCCTCTTAAATGATTCAGTGAATGTAATTGTATGTATCATCAACTAGATGTATACATACACGAGAGTTGTAATATGATTCTAGTGGTTTGATATCTGATAGGCTTACATTATACATGTTTTTGAATGGTGGAAAAATAAGAGAAATCGATTATACGGGAATATAATAGATGTAGATGTATCTAACATATACCTATTCACGTTGTATGTTATCAGTTTGCGATAATCGTACAAGCTGCCGTCAATCGATTATATTAGTGTATATGAAACATTCACCATGGCATATTGTACCACGTGCTGAATTTCAAGGTTTCAGTCGAGTGTATTCGAAGCTGGTTTACAAAAAATAAAGTAGAAATTCTCATTACTCAAAAATCTTATCATACTTGCAACAGTGCCAGTATTTATAACCTGAAATGTTGTGTGCAATATGCATTTGGCTAGATTGTATAGTAATGATCAACACACGTGTTGGGGAGGGGTGTTTTTGTTACCGAAATCCCGACCCTGGGGTGGAAAGATTCGTTCAATCCGGTTGTTGCAAAATGTTCTAAACACAAAACCTTAATAATCAGGGTAAAATTTAATTCCCGAGAGTGGGTATATCAGTGACTGGGTTCGTCAAACATCGTCTGTCAAGTATCGTCTGCAACTAAAATCCCGGGCACCTTCATCCGCCCCCGCTGTAGTATCATACATAACTATAACGCTGTTCAAAGTTGCCAAACAGTCATTATCATTATTGAATTAATTGTTAATTAACAAATCTGTAATATACACATCAATTAATAATATGATAAATCTTTTCCGAAAATGCTCAATTATACAGAACAGAACTGAACCGAATATTACTGTCTGACATTGATAGAGTACATGTACAATAACATATAAACGAGTACAGCCAGTGTAACCTCTCCAAAGGAACAGGAACACCCTTTTTGGAGAAGCAAAATTATGTAGTTGTTGAGAGGTTGTTGCTCCAGAGAGGTTGGAAGTATAGTAAAATCGTGCAGTGGGGAAAATCTTACTGTTGCTGAAGAGAGGTTCTTGCTCCAGAGGGGGCCGCCATGGAGAGGTTGTACTGTATATATCTAAAAACAAAATTGTGTATGTGAAAAGTATGTAGTCATAAGGTATACGAATGAAGTATTTTACAAAACAAAGTCTGGAATTTTGTTAAAACAACTTACATACATTAAGATCCAGTATTCATGCAACTATTTACTCTGTATTTTCAGTTGATATCAGGTGCGGTGACGGGTCTGATGGCATGGGTTCTTGCTGTGAAAGAAAAAGAAGTAAACAATGCCTATGATTTCTTCTTAGATCCGGCGTGTATACTGTGTCTGGCTGGGTGTATAGCTGTTGTTATATCCTTCTTTGGGTGGTTTGGTTCGCTGAGGGAACATACCTTTTCTTTATCTGTTGTATGTATATTTCACATATTATTTTGCTATCGTGTGCTGGTCAATAGTTTGATTATAGAGACGAGCACGTTAAAATGATGCTATACAATGATTTCGTATGACCCAAAACGCCCAAAACCACATGTATCACACATATATATGTACGTACAGTACAACCTCTGTAGAGCAACACCCTGTGGGAGCTGCAAATATTGGCCGTTGTTTAGAGGTTGTTGCTCTACAGAGGTTAACTTTATAGTAAATACCAGCCTAGTGAAATTTAGAAGGTGTTGTTATATAGAGGTTGTTGCTCTACAGAGGGCCGCTCTGGAGAGGTTGTACTGTATATATTTTGGTCTGTGTGGCCATTTTAAGCATTATACTGATACACTATTATGTATACACGTTCCTTTCAGCGTGCTAGCCTCCTATGAGTTTGGTCTTATAATCACTCGCCACGTACATGCATACGTCAATAGTTATAGGACATCTAATTAATACGATAATTAATCTAATTGTATGATAATTAATGAATCTAATTGTATGATAATTAGGATATCTAGTTGCATGCATGATAATTAAGGTATTTAAATACATGTACTCCCGTTTTATCATTCAATTTGGTATTTCTCAGTGACGGGAATGTCCAAGCAGTTACGATTGTTACATTACCTTGCCATGTTAAAGACCAATCTTGTACATTACCTTGCCATGTTAAAGACCAATCTTGTACATTACCTTGCCGTGTTAAAGACCAATCTTGTACATTACCTTGCCATGTTAAAGACCAATCTTGTGCATTACCTTGCCGTGTTAAAGACCAATCTTGTACATTACCTTGCCATGTTAAAGACCAATCTTGTACATTACCTTGCCGTGTTAAAGACCAATCTTGTACATTACCTTGCCATGTTAAAGACCAATCTTGTACATTACCTTGCCGTGTTAAAGACCAATCTTGTACATTACCTTGCCGTGTTAAAGACCAATCTTGTACATTACCTTGCCATGTTAAAGACCAATCTTGTACATTACCTTGCCGTGTTAAAGACCAATATTGTACATTACCTTGCCGTGTTAAAGACCAATATTGTACATTACCTTGCCATGTTAAAGACCAATCTTGTACATTACCTTGCCATGTTAAAGACCAATCTTGTACATTACCTTGCCGTGTTAAAGACCAATCTTGTACATTACCTTGCCATTTTAAAGACCAATCTTGTACATTACCTTGCCATGTTAAAGACCAATATTGTAAATTACCTTGCCATGTTAAAGACCAATCTTGTACATTACCTTGCCGTGTTAAAGACCAATCTTGTACATTACCTTGCCATGTTAAAGACCAATCTTGTACATTACCTTGCCATGTTAAAGACCAATCTTGAACATTACCTTGCCGTGTTAAAGACCAATCTTGTACATTACCTTGCCATGTTAAAGACCAATCTTGTACATTACCTTGCCGTGTTAAAGACCAATATTGTACATTACCTTGCCGTGTTAAAGACCAATCTTGTACATTACCTTGCCATGTTAAAGACCAATCTTGTGCATTACCTTGCCGTGTTAAAGACCAATCTTGTACATTACCTTGCCGTGTTAAAGACCAATCTTGTACATTACCTTGCCGTGTTAAAGACCAATCTTGTACATTACCTTGCCATGTTAAAGACCAATCTTGTACATTAACTTGACACAACTTGTTCATTAACTTGCCATATTTGTCTGTTTTCAGTACCGGTATCTGTTGATGATATTTTTCCTGATTGAAATGTTAGTGATAATTCTTATATTTGTGGTTGTTTACGTACCTGATGCTAGAAAACAATTAAATATCTATCCCGAGGATTCATTGAAACAAGCTGTCATTAAATACAGAGATGATGAGGATATGCAGAATCTTATAGACGGTATACAAGAACTGGTACGTTTAGTTACAAGAACTTAGCTTTAGTAAGATACTTCTAATATACTGGCCGATTCAAGGATGAATAAGGTTGAATTTTGTAAACAGTTAACAAAATCTGTTCGCCCTATGTCACTAAATTTGCGGTCAATGGCTGCATCGACAAAACCTGCTCATTTAAAAATAGTATGCCCGTCTCCAAATACGGTATACATTGAAGTTTACCATTCACTACAATATTCTTATAACGAACAATTAATAAACAAACAACAAGATCTACAAGCACGTGGTATATTGTTTTGATACCACAGGGTCTAGCACAATGGCGTCGCCTACGAGTTCGAAGTCGTTTTCCTTCGTCGAAACTTTAAATGTTACGACTTTTTCATGTAGTCCATGTTCCAGAAAACAATTTTACGAATCAGTCGGTACTAAAATTAGCATTGCAGAGAAATATGAAAAAGTAATGAAGAAGTCTGTCTACTTCAAATTTCTCTGCAGGGTCTACGGACAAACTACAGCGGAGAGCATCAACTTCATTATTCATCCGAGTGAGTTCCTCATTATAGCAGAATTCTAAGCCGTATTGAGCATCCACAGTAAAATATACGACACCTTGGAATTAAAAGAGCTTAGTGGCAGAAAGGCCTTTTTCATTCAAAGGTGACGATAAACTGATTGTTTAATTTGTTATACTTTCTTATTTTTACATTTGTTACAGTTAGAATGTTGTGGAACATCTAACGACGACGAGGGTTATAAAGACTGGTCACAGAATGCATACTTTAACTGTTCAACAGGGCTCGAAAGTTCAAATTTTGGTGAATTCTGTAGTGTACCATTTTCTTGTTGTATTCCAGAGGATGTGAGTATTATCTATTTTATATTTATATCAGTTTCATTTCGTTTAATAGTAAACAATGCGAAATATCATAAAATTCATAAACTCAACCGTGGTCATACAATGGCTTAAGACGCCGTCACGAATCATTCGTTGTTTTTAAAGATTGGATTCAAATTTGAACATTTCTTTTATCGTGGGTCAATTTCAGTTTGACAGTGTGGCGTCTGCATTAGGAAAGCTTCATGAACCTAGTTCATTTTGTATGGTCCTTGTTCTCCCCTGTCAAATATTCATTCATACTTCATGAACTACAATGTACATTGTATTTATGAAGTTTTCAAGAGTAGCTCAAGAAATACTAATGTTTTCGTGAATTGCATTTGAACGGGTTTGATTTCACGGTTTGAAACATGGGGGTATTTTCTGATATCATTCAATGATTGTATAATATTGTATTCTCTCATCCTGTGTTATCAAGTTTCGAAGTCAAATTTCAAAAGAATGTAAAGACACCTCGAAACCGTATACTAATCATTATTCGAAGCTGTTTAATGGCGTTTTACATTACAAGGGAAGTAACTCATGTTCACGATAAAGTTAAGTGTTAGTATAGTCGTCTCTCATTTTCTGTTTTACAGTCTGGTTTGATAAATTATATGTGTGGACTAGATATGCAAAGTAGCAGCACGGTGAGTAATGTTCTTTGATGCAAGTATAATAGAAACTTGCTAGTTCGTGTAGCCATATCCACTGTCTACTTTAACGTGAAGGTTGTCAATGGCTTTATTTAGTAGTTAAAGGATACAGAAAATGAAATCCGAGTCGAAATATAAAGTTATTACTTGTAATTCAAGTACATGTATACATACGAATGGTGTCTTGTTCGAAATATACTAGTTCCGAACCAGGCATTCAAGCTTTCCGGGCTCTTTGTTGAATTCTGAAATATATCATTTATACCAAGTTTTTACGAGCTTCATCTAAAAACAAGTAAACACGGTGTTCGAAATGGGTTCCTACTAAGATTTAAAAATCAAAAACTATTCATCCACCTGTCCCAATTTTTCGCAATATTGCGGTTTATATTTTTCTCTTACCTTTTGGTATAGTTCATATTATTTACGACATCATTTATCTATATTCTATATTAATATATTCATCTTCCACGTATACTTAGTCACTATAATGAGCAAATGTATAGAATGTGATATGTATAATTTCAGGATGATGTACGTTCCAGCGAGATCTATACTAGAGGTTGTTTTAAAGCCATTACAGACATTATGCAAAACAACGTGTTTGTTGTTGGCGTAGTAATTATAGGGATATTGATACCACAGGTAGGTATTGTACACATACATGTTGACTGGTAAAGTTAGAATATAACGTGGACATAATTAAAGTATGTACAAGTTTTACAGCTTAGCAATGACATGGTTCGAAAATCCACTTTTCGTTGAAGCTGATCAGAAATCATTTTTAAGACCTCGTGAGTTTGGTTTGTTGGCTCTGATTTAAATTTCCTGAAACTTCTGTCATACGTATCCTAACAATTTGGGTTATGTTATAAGTTTTGTCACTTTTTATAATAGTACATGTGTATACTTTAGATGTTTAATCGGTAAATAATGCTTTGGTTTGTCTTATAAATTGCCATGGTTCCCATGAACTCTGTCTGTAAAATTTGGTGCACTGTATCATGGAACGGGAACCAGTTCAGGTTTACCTACATCCACTTCCTTTAAATGTTTGACTTACATTCAAAATCCAAAGTCTGATGCTGCTCATATTGGAATAACGCACATTGCTTTTTACTGGAGTTGAATTTTGAAGATTTAATCGGAAACTAGACCTCGTTCATGCTGAATGAATCAGGACTGGGTAGTCCGTATGTCACTGTACGTACCATAATTATATAACTTCCTCATTTTTAAGACTGTACCGTACAATTGAACCTTTGTTAGTGGCCACCTACTCGTATAAGTCATCCTGTGAATAGACCATTCTTTTAGAAACCGTCATTGATTACTTAGAATGAAATGACCTCTGAATAAAGGCCATCTATTAGATGGCCTTTATTCAGAGGTCATTTCATTCTAAGTAAAGGCCACACTTTGCCTTCCCCCAAGGGTGGACTTAGTTCACAGGGTTGACTGTACATTATTTATTGTTGTTATAAATAATTGTTCTGTATTTAATTTTTCTAGATGCTCCTGACGAGTTTAACAGCTAGACTGAGTGACCAAATACGTTTGCAGATGTCAAAATGGCATCGACAACGCTAAATACTGTATTGTGTTGTTGGTTACCTAAACATTGCCGTAAAATTTTATTTCTGAATATGCAGTAAAACCTCGATGTAACGACCACGTATTAAGAATCAAAAGGCCTTTATTTCAAGATGACCTCATTGGAAAACAGCGAAAATACTGAAAAACTTATAAAAATCCGATATTAAAATTGCTTGTTAACATAAGATGGTCTTAATATTTGGATGGTCACTATATGTGGTTTTACTGTTTATTCATTCTACTATCCATTCATAAAGATCATCTTTTTGTCATCATCATCGTCATGATGGTTACTTGTGCCTGTTGTGTACAATACAATTATTTTTTCTACAAATTTATCATGTACTTGGGAATGTATATGTATCCAGAAACTGCACATTTACTTGTAAGACCAGAAAGGTGACACAAAAATAATTATTTCCGGTTCTACTGCCACAATATTTTGGGGCCGATCTTGAAATTACTAAAAATCCATTAACGAAAATATTAGGGGACAAATTGCTCCTCCAAAATACAAAAGGTACTGAAATATGTTTAGAAGGGAAAAAAAGAAAAACTTTGCAACCTGCCGACCTGCGTTTGTTCAAGTAGCCATAACAATATGATTTATTCCAGACTCATAAATAAACCATGTGAAAAAATAGTAAAGATACTAAAACGCTCTTATATTAATGATCATTTGCTCAATTATGACAATCATGTCTTTTGAAGACTGATACTGAATTAAGCTTCAGGTGATTTCATAAAATTATCAATATTTATAGTATCTCTTTACCTGACCGATATTATTTCTTTTATGAAGATTTAGCTGTACATATATACTCTCTATATAAATTGAAGTGAACTTGTCTTATTGAAATATAAATATCGAGTGAATTCAGGAATCATTTGCTAAACATGTGCATCATACTTGTATTTCAATTCCAAAAAAAGATGACGTTTCCTATGAAATGGATGTCGTATCGTTTATTCAACTTGTAACGTATTTGTATAGATTTTAAATGAATTTGTTATCTCAGATTGTGAAATATCAAAACTACCCTACACATTGCTGTATTTGGAGATTAAGTTTGGTATCTTAAAATAATGATAAATTCACGGAAGTTCAACATGTTATCTGTTGCGGATATGATAACATGACAGATATTATATGTTGCATGCATGTGTAAACCTGTTATCTTGATGATTTACCTCGCTTATAAAAGCCTTCTATATCTGTAATACCAGGACGGAAACGTCCTCTCATATGTTTCCATTATCTACAATAGAATATTGTTATAGTGGATTCCTGGAAGTCTGAATGGTTGCTTCATTGTTTCCATAGTTCAATGTATCCATAATAAAGAAGGTCTTGTTTAGAAAGTAAGTACATGCGTACTTAACTGTATCTGATTCGTCATTATATCGAATTATTTCGGTTTGAGAAATACATGACACCAAGTTAAATGCGTAAAATATAAGATCACATTTTTAAAAATACAATTTAGAAAATACCATGCCATGTATTTCCATTGTGGAAATAGTATAATTCTATAGTGTTTTATATTAGTCCAGATGTTAAAAGGTCGTTGCTCTAACGACCAGATCCGTTAATTATTGTCCCGACCACAAAGTTTCATTTTCTACGAAATCCATTGAAGTAGGAAAATATTTTTGAGAGTGAATCATAACAATAGTCCTCTTACATATGAGGGGATGTATAAAAATATTATGAAACAGTTTTCAATCTACATGTACGTACATTCCCTATTTATTCCCCAGTAGCCATCCCTTTACACGACTACTGGTGTTTTTAGCCTTATGTTTTAAAGGGAATTTATGTTCTAAATACAAGATTCAAGATTGTATACAGATATGTGCTGTTAAGTGCCTTCTGATGTAATTCATTGTTTTCCGTTATTGTCATTATCTGTAATTACACATGTACAATTTGTTATATTTGTATATATATAATTGCTGTAAACACCATTGTCCCAACTTTATGATTCCTGAGAGTTATATATTAATGTATTACATGTCATTATTGCCTTGGATCTTATACTGTATTATATAATGAGTATTCATGATCCATGATTTTATAGCAAGCGATGCATATTCTTGAAAGCAAGTATGTCCCCTCAGCATCTATTTTACTCTGAAATATTCTGTCCATTTATGCAATCCATATCTAAATGTTTACTAATTGTAATGTGCAATGTTCTGTTTATGAAAAACGTATGTTGAAATTTTGTTTAATTGTCAAAATGTGTTATACATGTAAATATATATTCGGAGGCATATCATATTAAATCTTTTCTTAAACTACTCTGGGTTATTGATTAATTATAGGGGTAACTTTGTAAGTATGGTGGAAACATTGTTCCTTTTGTTCAGAGAATCAGGTACGTATAAATTAATAAACATACCTGAGAGAATGTATCCTCGGTTACGTCACGTTCTGCTACATGTGTCCTGACCAAGGGAAGTAACCGCTGGTTGGAGATGGAATGTACCCACGTAATGTAACTCGACTTAAAAACAATATAAACATCAGCAATGAATGTGAAAATTAGTACTCTCACATAAAAAATCGTGAGGGGGTTATTTTATATGAGAATAACTTTATAAGAGGGATAACATCGTATACAGGTAAATTTATGTGAGGGAGAATACTGTACGGGAATGTACATACGGTAGCAATAATATCATACGGGGATAACTTTAGGGGAGGGATAACTTTAGTAGAGTGACACTTTTAGGATGGGGATAACTTTAGGAGATGGGTAACTTTACGGGAGGGATGACTTTTAGGAGGGGTAACTTTAGGAGGGGGATAATATCAACTTTAGGAGAGGGACACTTTCAGGAGGGGTGACATTAACTTTAGGAGAGGGACACTTTCAGGAGGGGTGACATTAACTTTAGGAGAGGGACACTTTCAGGAGGGGTGACATTAACTTTAGGAGAGGGACACTTTCAGGAGGGGGATAATATCAACTTTAGGAGAGGGACACTTTCAGGAGGGGTGATATTAACTTTAGGAGAGGGACACTTTCAGGAGGGGTGATATTAACTTTAGGAGAGGGACACTTTCAGGAGGGGTGATATTAACTTTAGGAGAGGGACACTTTCAGGAGTTTTACAGTCTGGTTTGATAAATTATATGTGTGGACAAGATATGCAAAGTAGCAGCACGGTGAGTAATGTTTTTTGATGCAAGTATAATAGAAACTTGCTAGTTCGTGTAGCCATATCCACTGTCTACTTTTACGTGAAGGTTGTCAACGGCTTTATTTAGTAGTTAAAGGATACAGAAAATGAAATCCGAGTCGAAATATAAAGTTATTACTTGTAATTCAAGTACATGTATACATACGAATGGTGTCTGAAGGGGTGACATAAACTTTAGGAGAGGGACACTTTTAGGAGATTGATAACTATAGGAGAGGGACACTTTCAGGAGGGGTGATATTAACTTTAGGAGAGGGACACTTTCAGGAGGGGTGATATTAACTTTAGGAGAGGGACACTTTCAGGAGGGGTGACATAAACTTTAGGAGAGTGACACTTTTAGGAGATTGATAACTATAGGAGAGGGACACTTTCAGGAGGGGTGATATTAACTTTAGGAGAGGGACCATTTCAGGAGGGGTGACATAAACTTTAGGAGACGGACACTTTTAGGAGATTGATAACTATAGGAGAGGGACACTTTCAGTAGGGGTGATATTAACTTTAGGAGAGGGACACTTTCAGGAGGGGTGATATTAACTTTAGGAGAGGGACACTTTCAGGAGGGGTGATATTAACTTTAGGAGAGGGACACTTTCAGGAGGGGTGACATAAACTTTAGGAGAGTGACACTTTTAGGAGATTGATAACTATAGGAGAGGGACACTTTCAGGAGGGGTGATATTAACTTTAGGAGAGGGACACTTTCAGGAGGGGTGATATTAACTTTAGGAGAGGGACACTTTCAGGAGGGGTGACATAAACTTTAGGAGAGGGACACTTTTAGGAGATTGATAACTATAGGAGAGGGATATCATCATGTGGGAATAACATTAGGAGAGGGACATATTTAGGGAGAGGGATAAATTTAGGAGAAGGATAACATCATGCGGGGATAAATTTAGGAGAAGGATAACATCATGCGGGGATAAATGTAGGAGAAGGACAACATCATGCGGGGATAAATGTAGGAGAGAGATAACATCATGCTGGGATAATTTTATGAGAGGGATACATTTAGGAGAGGGATAACATCGTTTGGGACAAATTTAGGGAGAGGGATAACATCATGTGGGGATAATTTTAGGGATAACATATATAAAGATATCAAATAAATGTCTAGTCTGTTTCCAGACCATATTTATTAATTCATTCGTTTTGTAGAATACTGGATGAGTTATATGGAGAGAAAACAGCAAACTACCAGGCTTTATTTTAACATGTACATGTATACATTTGATCATTCTTTTAAATTTATGATAAATTCAGGGAAGGGTATTTCACATGTATACATGTACTAGTCGAATTAATATCCAGTCCGTCTGATTAAGTGCGTGCACATATTTTCCATAATTCCGAAACAAATGAAACATTTTTTGTTACCGTCTGCATGACCCAGATAAAATGCAAACTTTATTCGTAATACCACAGGTTTTAAAAATGTCTACAAACCCTGTTTATATTTTGCATTGCACCTGTCAACACATGTTCTAATTGTCTCAAGTAATGCGACAATTAATCAAATTAGCTGCCTAATTCGTCATTTCTGCATCGCCGGAGAGATCATACCGTACGTTCCGTACCATGTATTTCGAGTAGAAAATCGTTGTACCTTACGAATACAGTAATTTAAAGTTATCACGTGTTAGTAAAGCTGAATTTTTTTTCTAAGATCACGTTGTTCGAACAGTTGTGAGGAAAATTATGAAAGACTTACAAGTACATTTTCAAGAGAGGTCCTCATGTACCCTAGCTGAATTTACCACAAAATATACAATTTTTGTCTAGTGGCTTGTAATTAATACTAGAACATAACGAACTGATGAACAAATTTTAAGTAGAATATCCAGGTACATATTTATTTAATCGGATTTCACGCCATTTTCAACATTATTCCAGTTATATTATGGCTGGCCAGTATCCTAACCAGCTTCCCTGGAGTACATTTAGCCACAAGCTAATCGCGGCCAAGTTTATCTACATAATTGAAAGGTGAGGACAATTTAATAGATAGATACATGTAGATAAATATTTTATAATCATCTGTAACTTATATACATAGGCCTACACAATTCAATAGTTCATGCAATGTATGCATAATGTGTCGTTATACAAAACATAAGATGTGATAACTTGGATTTCTGATCTTCAGTCAAATTTGTCACGGACAGTGTGAGCCTAAAGCCCGGGATTCGATCTCACAACCTCTTGGTCAGTGGACTAACGCTCTAACCACAGAGCAAGCCGGGCAAACTAGAATTTATGTATATACATGTGAAATTGAATATTGAAAAATATAACAGAATACAAAATAGTTTTGGCGATTGTTCATTAGATCTTGGAAAGATTCAATTGTTGTTATTTGTGGAAAGTACAGTGTTATGTATGACCGGGATATTTTACTATACTGTACAAGTCAAGCAGGTCTGAAAACAAAATGGTTCCTGTTGACTTGTCGGTACAAAGCCTTTAATTGGTGCACTGCACCATGGAACGGGAATCAGTTTACATGTAAAAGTAAAGGGAAATAATTCATGTCCCATATATTATATAGATAAAAGAATACATCTACAAAATATGCCACCTCAGTCAGTTTTCCACGCTAGCCCTATTTATCCGGACTGAAAAAATACCAAAAATAAATTGATAATGTGTGGCCTAACTATGTCCACGTGCTTGGCTATCACGCAATGTTGCCATTCATCACGCGAAGAATGCACGATTTGGTGTGCTATCAACATGTGACCGAATTGGATAATTATGCTTGTTCATTAATTACGTGACTGATAGGGCAGTGATGAGCCATGTCTATAGATTTATAAAATTGAGAGAAATTGGTTAAATGTGATCTTATTTAAAAAACAACACATCATTTGATAGTGAAACTGGAGAATGAAAATGGTCACTTTTCTACGATCAGAGCCTTTTCAGACACTGGCAGTGGTGTTTTAATATATATAATTTATTATAATTTTACCATCACATGTCAGTTACTACCGTGGAGACAAATATGTTTACATTTAATTAATATCCCGACATTCATCGCATTATATCACAACTTTCATTTAATATACATGTATAATGAACTGTATTCATTGTCTGTGGTGAAGTTAACTATTGCGATCAATATGTTTATCATCTTGTGGTATAATATAGAATGTTATAAAGTAAGGCGTAAACAATGTTTGTTACTGGTTACATGCTCAGTGGAAATAGTGTAGGTTACGGAATCCTGTTAGTGCCATGTCGAATGTCGTCCGTCGACCCACAAACGCGACGCACGACAACGCGATACGACAATGCGACAACGCGATACGACAATGCGACAACGCGATACGACGCTCGACAATGCGACACGGCGGACGACAATGCGATACGACATTTGTCAAAATGTCGTGATGTCGAGTGGCCAATTTTGGCACGATATATTACAATGTCGTATCGCGTTGTCGAGCGTCGTATCGCGTTGTCGCATTGTCGTATCGCGTTGTCGCATTGTCGTATCGCGTTGTCGCATTGTCGTGCGTCGTGTCCTGCATTTCAGCGACATGCGACGCACGACAACGCGATACGACGCTCGACAATGCGACACGACGCTCGACAATGCGATACGACATTCGTCCAAATGTCGTGATGTCGTATCGCGTTGTCGTGTGTCGCCTATGCGTCCATACCATGACATGCGACAACGCGATACGACAATGCGACAACGCGATACGACGCTCGACAACGCGATACGACATTTTGAAAATTGTCGTGCGTCGACCGGTGTTCACTTAAATAAATACCGCCGTTCGCTTCGATCGTTGCGACAATAAAATTTACTCGCACCTGACCTGAACAAAAGTCTAACACGCGCGGTAGGATGGCGTCTGCTAGTTTCTTATGTATGTTTTTCTTATATTGACAAGGGTTGTTGATGAATTGTCATAATATGATATATAAGTAATTTTTGTGGTAGTTAATACATGTGCTGGTTTCATTTGCGCATGTGCGTTATTCTTTAACGTTTGTAATGAACAACTGAACATTTAAGTACGTGTATTGAAGAACAAACACAAAGATACAAAAGTAACTCCATTGGATAGAAATGTTTCCACGACGAAGCTGTATATTCTAAAGATGGCTGATTCCGGTATATTGACCTCATGAAAAAATATATACATGTATATAGACATGCATTTGGCAGTCATCACTAATTTACATAACTGTTAATGCAAACAAACTGCCAGTAATTAATCAGAAAACAACGAATTCGTTAATGCATTGTTTTCAAGTGAGTGCATGTGTGAATAACTTTGTGTGTTAATAAAGTTTGACTTCAATAACACTCCACACTCCGATTCGTCTCAAAATTCCTAGTAGTGGTTCATATTCTCTATGATCATCATCATCAAGGTTGATTTTAGATAAACCTACTTCTGATTTGCAGAAAATGATATTAGTCTTTATTTGAAACGTTTATGTCCAGATAGGTGTGGAGGACAGACAAGCTACTTTATTGGTTTGTTAGCTTGACACATGTGGAGTGTTATTGAAGTCAAACTTTATCAACACACAAAGTTATTCACACATGCATTCATGTTACTTTGTTAATTACTTAAAAGCAATACATTAACGAATTCGTTGTTTTCTGATTAATTACTGGCAGTTTGTTTGCATTAACAGTTATATTAACTAGTGATGACTGCGAAATGCATGTCTATATATAAATATATATTTTCATGAGGTCAATATACCGGAATCAGCCATCTTTAGAATATACAGCTTCGTCGTGGAAACATTTCTATCCAATGGAGTTACTTTTGTATCTTTGTGTTTGTTCTTCAATACACGTACTTAAACGTTCAGTTGTTCATTACACACGTTAAAGAATAACGCACACGCGCAAATGAAACCAGCACATGTATTAACTACCACAAAAATTACTTATATATCATATTATGACAATTCATCAACAACTCTTGTTAATATAAGAAAACATACATAAGAAACTAGCAGACGCCATCCTACCGCGCGTGTTAGACTTTTGTTCAGGTCAGGTGCGAGTAAATTTTATTGTCGCAACGATCGAAGCGAACGGCGGTATTTATTTAAGTGAACACCGGTCGACGCACGACAATTTTCAAAATGTCGTATCGCGTTGTCGAGCGTCGTATCGCGTTGTCGCATTGTCGTATCGCGTTGTCGCATGTCATGGTATGGACGCATAGGCGACACACGACAACGCGATACGACATCACGACATTTGGACGAATGTCGTATCGCATTGTCGAGCGTCGTGTCGCATTGTCGAGCGTCGTATCGCGTTGTCGTGCGTCGCATGTCGCTGAAATGCAGGACACGACGCACGACAACGCGATACGACAATGCGACAACGCGATACGACAATGCGACAACGCGATACGACAATGCGACAACGCGATACGACGCTCGACAACGCGATACGACATTGTAATATATCGTGCCAAAATTGGCCACTCGACATCACGACATTTTGACAAATGTCGTATCGCATTGTCGTCCGTCGTGTCGCATTGTCGAGCGTCGTATCGCGTTGTCGCATTGTCGTATCGCGTTGTCGCATTGTCGTATCGCGTTGTCGCATTGTCGTATCGCGTTGTCGTGCGTCGCGTTTGTGGGTCGACGGACGACATTCGACATGGCACTAACAGGATTCCGTAGAAGGTAGTTCGGGGTTGTTTTTGCTCTTGAAAACTGTTTTTCGGGACTGATAGAATGTCAAGGGTCGTTGGAAAAGTAACCAGAAGCAGACAATGTTGTACGGCCTAATTCAGTAAAGACAGCAATGATTACCAGGAACAGATAAGGCCAGAAGAAAATATCTACATGTAAACATTTACGTTCATATATTGTTTACAACTAAGTGGTCAAGTAAGATGAAAGAATGTACAAATGCAGTTTAAAAAAACGAAAACTCTGGATGCAATCATCCCCATACGAAAACATAGTATTTATTTAAATCTCTACTTAAGGGCATTGAGTTATAGAAAAGAACAGAATTTTTATTATAGACTTGTAAAAAGAATATCGTCAAAACAATACAAATTATACAATACAAATAAGCACGTGTAATATGTTGATTATACAGACGTACAGATTAAGAAGTGGATACCACATGATAAACCAAGTGATATTATTATACCTAACTACATGTACATTGTATATGCAGTACATAAACTAGAAAACAAACTTTAAGCTTTGATCAATAGAAACACGTATGCATTATAAGTAAGCCATCTATGTTTATATCATATCATGCCGAGGCCTGAAAAAAACCGTTCGTTTCTGATTACATGTTCATTAATTAAATATAGGGGAGATAGCTTTTTGAAGGTTTTTAGGTTTTTGACAGTCTACGAATCAGTGGGTTGCCCCTGCCCGAAAGGATCTTTCCCTTCTTTAAGTCTTTTGGGAGACTACCTAGTTTTAGAGAGTTTCCTTCACAAAGTATATAGTCGGGCAACATGTCACAAAGCATTAATTCAAAAACTGATTTTTTGAAAGCGTGTGGGAAGAAAAAAAGTAAAAAAAATGAAAGTACCGTTCATCGGGCCTAAATTTTCTTGGGTCGCGAGGGGGAACGGGAATTAGGTTTAGTCGTATAAACAGAAACAAACAACTTTTACAGCTAATGTAAAGAGATGATAAGTTTAATCAGATCGTAAGATATACTATACATGTACATGTATCATGATCGTCTGCTAGGTCACGTGATCTCTGTCTATGCATGCGGTTCACGAAAATAATAAATCGAGATTAGTTCATCGTTTGTTGTCACACGTGATGCACGCATGACACGATCTCTCTTCGCCAGTTTGATCTAGAATTATAGTTACGAACTTAATTACTGACGTCCCATTTATTCACTCACGCACACTCTTATTATATAATATGAACAGAACGGAAAATGTATTTTATTTTGAATTTGAACATGAACGTGTGTTTCATCGAGAACATCATACAACAAATCATGTCAAGATGAAACATATAGTACAAGTTAGATTACATATTAACTCACACACACAGAAAACTAATTCAGGTATACTAGTAATATGATTTATTATTCAATAAATTGTCTCTCATCTTGAAAGCAAACAACAAATTAATATAAGCCAATATTGTTCAAGGTATCTAGGTCGGACGAATTTTAGCATAGCTTATACATGTAGGTAACAGGTATAGATATCGTTTGATCTCCGGACCGCGGGGTCTTGGGTTCGAGTGCGTTACAAGTACATGTTTACATGCAGGAACAATTCATTTGTACACTTGTCTAGCGTCCATCGTCATCCACGGCTGAGAAGTTGTCACTTACTTGTGGAGAGCAATGTTTAAATACGTCACCTGTGAATGGGAGTAAAATCCTGACTAGTTTAAACTGAAAAAAACTGTTGAAAACCGACGGATTTTCTTTCATTCATTCCTGTGTATGTGAAATATTGTAGTATATCTCTAAATGCAGTTGATCTAGGTATGTCTTGGTTAAATACTTCTGGCAAATATAGACCACCATTACTTGTATTAAATATCTCCCGTTATAACTTAGATAACGTTAGTCGTATTGATGTATAAATAAATATACAACAAATCACTCGTATGCCTGTGTACTAAAAGCGGTGACCGACTTTACAGTACTAAAGAAACTTACGTTACTTTGTAGGTGAAGGTTGACATTCACAGTTTACACTACGATAAACAAATTTAACACGAAGACGCTTTAAAAGTGCTGTATACATTTGTAAATCAATATAATCATATGTGCATATACAAAGTATTTGTGTCATATTTTATGGAAAATGAATGTATATGTTCATGAAAAGTATCAATCTCATGTCGCCACCCCTGATTTTAAAACTCGGTTAGTTTGTTCCGAAAAGGTAAATAAAACGTCAGCCAATAGGAAAACAGGTCGCATTTTATCATTCGCCATTCACGTAAACGTTACCTGTACACAGGTACAGTGGATGACTGTAAAATCTAGTGTACAGGTTATATACCGTAACATTGAAATTGTCACGGAAATGCACGTGTTCGGCTAGTCTGGTGACTTGAAGAATATCGGTTAAATATTGATTATAACAGACAGAACCTTTAATTGCTATCACGAAGTGCATAGTGCAGCTACAACACAACATTATTGGATATATAAGTGTGTACCGAACAGTTAGAGAATAATTTATTCTTTAAACAAATTCTGTACATACTGTATTGTATACATAGCGGTTAATACAACTTTTCCTTCTTCCTGATTTAAAATAAAGATAATACTTTCTAGTTAAAGTTGAACTTCGATATGAATGAATGGGAATAAACCGTGTGATAATTCGGACATTTGAAGTTTAAATCGTGTGATCTACATACGGTTGACGTATAGATCTAAACAACTGGATTATTAACGTATTATTTAGTTCCTATTTATAACTTATTATAAATTGGTCGACTTTTCTTCACCTCTGGAGGAATGATCAGCAAGACCCTTACTCATGAGGAAGTTGAAGAATTGCGTGATGAGCTACGGGGCCGACTTCCAGGCACCGCGAAGGTAATACATATGTACATGTATACATGCACGTACATATCTCTCTATTACTTCATTATATTTAATTATATACATGTATTTGTACTAGAAGTTGTCCAAGTAATATTGTTTGTGAGGGCGAGACACTTTTCGTTCGGCTCCGTCCTGGAAGTCTAAGAGGATGCCCCTTCCGAATTCTTTTAACCCTAGCTTAACCTTAACTTAGGCTGCTATTTTAATCTACTTTGTCCATACAGGAAGCCACATAAATATCACAAATTTAGCGCTTTTAGACTTACTTCAAGTATTCGACTTTCGGTTGTCCAATTTCAAAATTGAAATCGGAAGGGCTAAATGAAAAAAAAACAGTCTAACTAGTTGGCCGACGCGACCTCTGACTAATTAGTTTTTTTTAAATTTCGTCTCAGTGTTGGCCATTTTAGTTATGGGATTGCCTTCTTTCTAAAGGTCTTAGTAACCACTATACATCCCTTCCACGTGCTAGCCCCTTAAAGGGTCGTAATAAGTACAGATTCTATGACATGGAGCATGTACACTGTTTTGATTTCTTAAAGTATTTAGATTTTAAGTGCATAAAGAATTCGAGCATCATTCATAAAGATAGATCTAAATGAAATAAAAAAAAAAATTTATTACCTAAATAGTCGAATTAATCTACGAAGCGTACAATCCTCGTCTCGTATCGTCTGCCAATAATTTAGATGTTGTTATGTAACGGTTTTAAAAAACTTCAAGTGAAATTGTATTGGACTTTTGTGTGTCTGCATGCCATATATTCTAATTCGACATATCGCGAATGGGCGTATATATAATCAAATGTATATAAAACTAGAAGATATATATTCAATACAAGTTTATTGACTATGACAATTGAAATTATTCTTAAGCTGATACGAATATAGACACTATCACACGTGTATAAATTACACAAAAACTCACTTATCATTTTGTTCGAATGGCATGATCTGCACTAGCCCTACTAATTCGGCTTTCCGGTTGGCCGATTTTCGTGAACGAATTCGGAAGGGCCATCCTGTGCGGGACGGAGCCAAGTCGAAAAATGTCTCGCCGTCACAAAGCAGTCTAATTAGTTGGACTAGATCTGCACAAGTTCACGGGTATCTGTTCGTACAAGAGAGTATTTCTTTCTTTCGATATAAAAAATCTGATTTGTAGCGTAGCTCACTACTTTTCTATCGTCTGCAAAAATTACAACCTGAACCGCCATTAATGTATGAATCCAAATTTTGACAAAAGTCGGAAATGGAGATAATTTGATTTGAATAGTGTTGTATTTAGTTAAGATTTGAGTTTTTACAATGATTTCAATGTCATAGGCTTGTTGCGGGGTCTAAGGGGACGTCGGGGTGGACACGTAGGGGACCCAGTACATGTGTGTATACCGCTGGGTACATGTTGATCGAGGTTACTGTCTTATTTTGGGGACTTTTTACCGTGCATCTTAGGCGGCAAGAACTTTTGACATGCCTTTTATGACTAAAACCTGTCCCATCCGTTACTATAGTTGTAAATTAAAATGAAAGATGGCAAATTCGATCAGGCAAGTGGGTTTAAACGTTCATACTCACCTTCGTAACTCAAGTTATTAACTGAATTGCGCAACTATGAGTGTAATAATTATTATGTATATAAAATAGAATAAATGTTTTTTGTCCTGTGTTGCCTTTTTAGGCCTTAATACACCATCCTCTTGAACAACAAAGTCACAATTAGTTTTACAAACATTTCAAATATCAATGATATTCATAGATAACAATATGAATTCTGTGATATGTGATAAAAATGAACTCAAAGATTTATTTGTATTCCAATTTCTTTTTTTTTCATATTATTTTTTATTTGTTGTTGTTTCCTTAGTTATTTACATTAATTTTTACAAAGGACCACAATGGAAATAATTAAGGATTTACTTATATAATATCCTTGCATTTTAACGTTTGTAAAGTGATGGTTAATTTCGATTCTTTACTTTTAATAATTTACAATCTCAATTTTTATCTTCAAGTTCAGTAACATGTTTTTGTTTGAAAACTGTAACTTTTTTGTGTAGTACATTTCCTATGTACAAATGGTTAAAATATGTAATAAAATAATAATATTTAACAAACTATACAAGCATATAGTATAGGTCTCTGTCTTCAAAATGAGTTAGTTACCTCACATTGACCTGGGACACACTATTCACGGGTTTCACGTAAGCTAACAGTATATTGACATCCGACCATGCACTCAAGTCATGTATCATTTACTCACCGACTTTTCACACTCAAATAAACGTGTTCTTATCAGATGTGACGGCTGACAAAAATACGATGTTAGCATGGTTAATCTTTAAGTCATTTAAAAACAATATTCAGCTGATAGCTTCCACAAAATGATGGCGTGATACTCGTGTACTTAACTTAATGTATATACATATTAAATGTACGTAGAACATTTATATATCGTCACATTAGACTTAATAAGTCCTATATATGCACTTTTCATACTCGTCAGAAAGACCCTTTTATCCTAAGGTGACGATATTTACATGTATACGTATGTTTACAATACAAAACGGTTAACATTACTATTTAAGTTCGTATTATAAAACGTTTACTTTGATACCTGAATTCCATACTATATCCATTTTACACAAATGATTCGTTTCACCTTTTTGGATGTTAAATAGAAAATACCATAAGTAACTCAATTGGTATACATATTTCATTTAGGGATGAAAATTCACATGAATAATTCATGATTTGTTGTTAAAATTCTAATATTCAAATGCTGCATCTTCAAATGTTTGAACTATTTAACATGTGTTTCGTCCATGAACTTTACATGATAGAAATTGATAAGTTTAATTAATAAAAAACAGTCATCGTAGTTCTATGTGTCAACACTAACACATGATCCTAACCTGTAGGTTATTAATTGGAAAAAAAAAGAATCAAATAATTATATTTTTTCAGTTCAGAGAGAGATAGATATAAGTTATATAATATAGTCCACATGATAAAGTTTGCAAGAAATTAAGACAGGAGAAAATTACTGAAACTTCCTTTTTTATTGATGGTTCAACGCGACAGTGTCGTAACTCATATTGTAATAAGAACAAGTTACGACAGTGTTACGCTGAGCCCTCGTTATGTTGAGGCATGTTGTTGTAGAGGTTTTGAGTGTACACAATTATCTTATTTACAGATATATTACGTAATACAGAGTTTTCTGGCTGGTTTGTTGCCAGGTAAAGAAGTGATTGTTGATTCCTGGCCACAATGGTCCTCTATAGTCGTCCGCACTTTTTGTGAGGAAAAGGTAAGCTATCTTTTTTCTGCATTATTGCATTTAACACCTTTGCCAAGCTCATAACTTAGTTTTATAGCTCACATGGGCACTAGTCAACCAATTAGACTTTTTGTGACGACGAGATACTTTTTGACTTGACCCCGTCCCGCACAATCTGAGAGGATGGCCATTCCAAATTCGTTTACGAAAATCGACCAACCGGAAAGTCGAATTAGTTGGCACAAGGTGCTCATGGTGAGCTTTTGTAATTGGTCCTCGTACGTCATCGTGCGCGTCATCAACTTTTAATGGCCTTGTAAATACAACAGAGGGCACTTTATTGCAGGATCTTCAAAACTGTGTCAGAATGTTTGTACATGTATTAATAAGGATGATTTGGGGTACCAAGGACTTATTTACATGTTTAAAAAAGACCAGTAGGTCAAATAAGATGAAAACCTTGTGAATACTCAAATAGGTCACAGTTTTGATTGCAACGTCACTAAACGTTGTAAGAATATTTGATGATATGCGGAACAAGTTTGAGCATGGGTCATCTGGGGTAAAATAATCAGGTCACCAGGTCAAATCACAGGAAAAAACTAAGAACACTCTAGAGGTCACATTTTTCATTTTGTCTTCACCAAACATTGTCAGAATGTTTATCTTAAGTTCGAGCATGGGTCATCTGGGATCAAAAACCAGGTCACTGGGTCAAAACCTTCTTAACAATAGACCTCATGAAACAGGCTCAAAACTATGTTTTCGACAGCAAGCAATGCTTTTCATGTGAGGTGTATTAAGGGTTATCTTTGCCCTCTTGCCATCATTATACGTCCGTTTGAAAAACGGTTCGTATTACATGGGAACATTCGGTCCACAACGGTGTCCACTCTCTAATTCAAAGAGTTTTATTCGGATCCTCACCAAACTTCATGGAAATGTTTATGGCCATGAGACCTAGGTCAAGTTCGATAACTAGCCTAATTGGCTCAGGCACTTCTGAGTTATGGCCTTTGACAGGCGTATTTTGTGACCTGGCAGTCTATTGTTAATTAATACATTCATTAATAATTACTTACACATTCAATACAGCCATAATGATATACCTATGCATTTATGTCACTGGCAAGATTTCATTAAGATTTTAACTATTGCTATCTCCAAATGGAAAAATATCTTTAACTGCATGGGAATGTTAGTAGAAACTGTAAATATATAATTTTTGGACTTATCTAAAATTGTATTTTACCAGCATATACCTTTAAAAGTGTTTTGGAATTTAAATTATTCATCACTCTGTTTAGGACAAACACTAAGATCAATAGCTTCTCATTCAGTTCTGCTGCTTAAATCTCGGTGCGTGTTTTAAAGTCTGTTATCTCAGTACATTAGAGAAATCAATAATGTCATGATTAAGTCTTAATTTTTGCTTATTTGATTTTCCTGGCTAAATTCTAATAAAACCACATGTTAAATGCGCATGTAAATGTAAATTGCACAATATACCGTTGGTACTTTCCGTTAAATGTAAATCTAATAAAAGAAATGTTTATAATCAGTTTACTCTTCATAGCCCTGTTTGAAATGAATCAGTATAACCATGCAGTTTAGGAAAATTCTTGCTAATAGCAAAGACCTATCCATTACATGTAATGTATAGGTCTTTGCTAATAGATTGGCTATTGTCTGTGGGTTGATGGGTATTGAGCTGGTTGTTATATCTATATTCACAATTTCTTCTGTGCTGCTCCTCTGATATCTCTGAAGTTATTTTCACCAAACTTGATAGAACTACAATGTACTGTATTATGTCACCAAGTTTCCCAGTGCATATTGTCAGGGATTTGTGATTCAATAATTTTTGTAAGAATTACGACCCTTTGTTTATTTTGCACCAATGTAATAGAGAAATATATGCTGTACTGTGCAACATATCTAATAAATTTCTGAAGGGATGATCGAGTGTCCGGAGAAAGAATGAAAGCTTTGTTTTAATTACGACAATAATACTGCCACTTGTTTTTAAAACATTAGCTTAAACTATGAGCGGATTATTAAAGATAAACAATCTACCACTGGCCCAAATACACTTTGTTAGCCCAGTTACTCCTGCCAAACTGTTTCAATAGATTATTATATACTTGTCTTCATTGTTCTAAATGTCCCACTTTACAGTAGAAGTCTTGTTCTGTAAAAAATACCGTCTCACAATTATGATGTACTGTACTATTTGTACTGTTTTCAGACTCAACCTTTTTTTCGCTATACCTACATGTGCCATGCACGGACCTCCAGTGCATTGAAGTATTTCTTACAGAGACCAGATGTTGTCAACTGGAGAAGACCAGCAACATTTACAGGTATACATAATTTCTCATCCATTAAGCATTGTTTTTAACATACATTTTGTATACATATACTGTCAAACCTGTGTACGATGACCACTTTTTGGGGAAAACAAAATGTGGCCTTTATTGACAAATGGTCTTTATTTTGAGCTTATTTTGTTCTAAATGATCACTGACATGTAGTTTTTATTCACAGCATGTCCTTAAATTGGAGGTAGCCTCTAACACAGGGTTGACTGTATATATGGCCGTAGGTAACAGTGCTATAGTTTGCCCCCCCCCCAATAATTACAGCTTGAAAAAGAGGTACATGAAATATATAACTGAATCTCTGTCCTGGTTGTCTAACAAAATTAAAATTAGCCCCACCCCGTCCTATCTGAATATAGCTCCCTGTAACCAACCTGACACGTGTGCATCAGCCGTTCAATATCAATCACACACAAAACATGCATCAATATGAGGTCAATTTAAGGGGTAGCACATATCAAACAGAATTAACCAAATGTTTTCTCTTGTTTTGTAAGTATACATGGTGTTTTATGATTGACGTTTTACGTGGGGTATGTAAATGTCGTAATGGACGTGCTATCAAATGATACAATGTTAGCTAAAGTTGAAGTAAGATCAAAATTTAAAAATGATATCACAGAGACATGTACATTTTTTGTATATCATTATCGTGATAACACTATCCTATAAATTCAACTTTGGTCTAGCTACTATGTAAATAAAGGTTTTTTTCAAAGTTTACAAAGCAAATCTCTGATGATATCATATGCCTGATGTTAACTAGTATCAAGTTACCATATGATACGATTGTTTTTATAACAGATGATTGCAGATTAGTTTTCTTGCAATACTTTGCTCTAAGTCTTGATTGTGCTATTGTATATCCACCTACATGAAAACTTATACAATAAAATGACTCTGCTATTTTGTTTTCTAAGACACGCTATTTTGTTTTCTAAGACACATCCTTCTCGATTTTTAATACAGGCAGAAACAAGATCCTGTACATTAGTTTTATATTCTATCATTAAGATGTTGAAAGGAGATGATCATTGTGCTTTGTCACGCAGAATCTTTTTATACTTACCGAATAATAATAAGAATGTATTAAATGCCCCTTACCTTATTAACACTCCCAACCCTTTACATGAAAATGACTGTGTATTTGCGTACATCTATTGTGGACTTCGGCTCAAGGTACCATGGCAACCAAGAGTTTATTTGGTCTGAACAGTAATCTAATACCCCCGGCTTCTGTGAGTTCGAACCCCACCTGGGACCACTGTTCACATATGAGGAAGCTGTCCAGCAGGGTTACAGAAGGGTGCCATGCTTTAAGTGTACATCCGGGGGGGGGGGGTCTTCTTCTTCTACCGTTATAAATACCACCAAATAGCCATGGATGTAGATGCGATTTTTAACCCAAGTAAAAAAACATTTAAAAAATCAAACATTTAGTTGAAAAAATCAACTTTTACATGTAACACTCAAAAGGGCATTTATTAGTGATCTCGAGTGGTTTGTACAAGCTCAGATGGAATTACCTGATATATCTACTTTATCATCAGTATTTCCTTTGACTGCTAGATGAAAGGATCATGTTTTATATTGTATAATAGTTATACTGATATATGTAATATAAGCAGATATTACAAAACTATATCCTTGAAATATGTTGGTAAAGGCACGTATACAATGTACTATAGAAATCTCATTATCATAAGAATGTTCACATATGTTAATATAATTCTTGAAACCAGGATATATCTGTACATCCTATCCTCAATAAAATGTTTTATCTCGTGCAATTAGTTATTACTGTCTATAAGTAGGTGTTATTTATCCTGTTTGTGAAATTGAAGGGTGGTTTTGTTAAGCCATAAAATAGGTATTATATACATAATAATTACAAAATGACTTGTGACATTACGATATATTACACTGAATGATAATATTTAATGTTGTGATGTGTGATGTTATATTACATATTAAATGAGAATTCATTTGTCAACAGTAACAGTTACATAATTTAGATATACATGTATAGGTATATTTCATTGTGAACATCAAGATGCAACACCTGTTTAACAATCTAACACCTTCCTATATCTTTCTAAGTAAACTTTGAAATACCACCAGTTTTTCAATATAACACCTTTCTATATATATTTCTTGGTAAACTTTAAGATGAACACCTGTTTAACAATCTAAGACCTTTCTATATATTTCTAGGTGTACATCGGGATATAGCACCTGTTATACAATCTAACACCTTTCTATAGATTTCTAGGTGTACCTCGGGATATAGCACCTGTTATACAATCTAACACCTTTCTATATATTTCTAGGTGTACCTCCGGGATATAGCACCTGTTATACAATCTAACACCTTTCTATATATTTCTAGGTGTACCTCGGGATATAGCACCTGTTATACAATCTAACACCTTTCTATATATTTCTAGGTGTACCTCGGGGATATAGCACCTGTTATACAATCTATCACCTTTCTATATATTTCTAGGTGTACCTCGGGATATAGCACCTGTTATACAATCTAACACCTTTCTATATATTTCTAGGTGTACCTCGGGGATATAGCACCTGTTATACAATCTATCACCTTTCTATATATTTCTAGGTGTACATCGGGATATAGCGCCTGTTTTACAATATAACACCTTTCTATATATTTCTAGGTGTACCTCGGGGATATAGCACCTGTTATACAATCTAACACCTGTCTATATATTTCTAGATGTACATCGGGATATAGCGCCTGTTATACAGTCTTACATATTTCTATATATTTCTAGGTGTACCTCGGGATATAGCACCTGTTATACAAGCCATGTGCCATAAACATATGGGTCTCTTGTCTTCCCTTGAACCAAGATTCATGTATGCGTGGACCAGACAGGATCTCCCTTCAGAACCAGTGTAAGTTATTTTAGGATAGGCATAAAACATGGTTGTTTCTGGTAACAGTCTCATTAATAGCAGGGTATGTAGGTCTGGTGTTTTTTTGCTCAAGATTGAAAGCATGTGGAATGGTAAAGAAAGTAGTTGTACTGTACCTCATGCAGGTCTTAATGAAAAATCCATGGTCGTTGAGAAAAAATAGGATATGAACAGTTACCAGAAACAAACATTTTAAGGCCTTTTAAGATTTGTTTGCAAAAAACGTCTTTTAATAAAAAAACTAAAATAAAAAAATCTATGACAGATAAATTTATTACTGCATTTATTAATGTCTAAGTTATGCAAGCTTAATTTCAAATATCTACTGGAAAAGATTGCTAAATCTTGGTATGACATACTAGTAATGAGACAAAAAATATTCTTTAAAAAACTGAAACTATGTAGTGCATTTGTATTAAATCGTTGGTTTTTAATGAATCGGTAATGGATTCACTTAATGGTATCGTGTGTATCCTAGAGTAACATTTACAGTAGATAAATTGCATCAACTTTTTATCAATGTTTATAATCTTGTATGAATTGATGGACATTTTTGTATTGCTACATAAAAAGATTGTAACTATCAACAGTTAGGCCTTCTTAAAAAATATTGGTTGACGGTTACACGTCCTAAACATACAACATTGGGTTGGTATATGGGGGGGGGGGGGGGTGTGTAACATTACATGCTTGTTCTAAAAAATCTGAATAAACTGAAATAAAGACTGAGAGAAAAGGTCAAAAGTTCTAAAAAATCTTTTTAGAGGATTTTTGAATGGGTCTGTTGGGTAATCACAAACCAACAATATTATAGGTTGTCCTTTCTATCTGTTTTCACTTCACATTACATATTAAATTTAAGATACTTAAAAATGCATGTACCTCATTGACTTTGAGCAACGCTATGATCTATCAGTTGTATCTTAATCAGCCAACTATTTCATGTAGACATGAAACACATGTGACATATTGCAACATAACATACAGATGTAATTAAAAGGCCTGTGAAATAGTTGAAAGAAATACATGTAATGATCAATATGTCTGCTGTTGACATGTTGTATTTGCTGTACATATGTCACATGTTGAAGTAGAAATAGAGAAGTGATTAATTCATGTTTTAATTTATGTTTTCAGTGTACCTGATGATCTGGTCCTGGGCAAGTTAGAGCCAGATGATGCTGTGATATTGAGACATGACTGGGAGGGATGCCGTTACCGTGACGATCTAGAAGGATATTTCCGTACTGTGATTGAGCATTATGAAAGCAGCTGTCTGCGTGATATAAATGGTGAACTTTTGGCATATGCTTGCATGCAATTCAATGGCTCGATAGCAATGTTATATGTGAAACCTGAACATCGAGACAAGGACTATTTTAAGATCGTGCTCACAGACCTGGCAAGAACACGTTTGAAAACTGGAGATGTAGCGTACGGATTCATTCCTACCAACGACTCTGATCTCGTTGATCAGATGAGATCCATGGATTTTGTCTGGGTTCCACGTGGTGACATGGTTTGGATGACATACGAACCATTAAAAATCAACCGCTCTAACTCTCCAAATACATTGAAGGCAAATCAAACCGACCACAACAGCCATGACCTAGCCAAGTCTTTGGATTGCGTTTGTTCTGAGATGGCCAAATTTTCTAAAGATTTTGATAGCTGCAAACATGATATACATACAGATGTCTCCACGGCGCCAAACAGCACAAGTCACACAGAGTCTGATATTTCATCTCTAGTCTCTCCTACATCATGACATTTTAAAACATAAGCATACTGCATACATCTACAGAACACTAGTACATATAGTGACTTCTATTAGTATACACAGAAACACTAACGTACTTGTACAGCACTAATATTAACACAACTTAATGTAGGTTCCTTTAATTCAGTGTTTTTTACTACAGACTTTGTGTTATAATAGAAGTTGTCCTGTAACCTTGTGTCAAAAATGTGCACTGGACCAAAACATCAATACTTCATCCATTCCATGTAGATCATGGTTTAATCTGTCATTATTTTACACATTAAATACATGTACATATTTTGTATTGCATGAACAATGAATTAAAAACACTGAACATACTAATACATTATCTATACCTTTCACCTACAGTAATTGCAAAGTAGTGTTTCATGTGCCCCTAATAATGTTACATTGATCACATGCTGTAAGTTTATATGTATATTGCATATTGTTAACTGTTATTATGCATTTTATAGATTAAATTTATTGTATTTTTACTCCCTTTATTGTTTCTAGTGCCAGGGGTTTACTTTATTATCTAGTTGTAGCCTGTAAAGTTTACCTTCCCTTCTGAAAATTTCTTTGAAATTATGCAATTTTCCTTAAATTTCCTGTATACTCCTTGCAATTTCATTCCACAAATTGGTTTCAGGCAAGATTTTTCCCCAAACAAGGCTTCTGTCGTATCAAGGGCAACGGCACCTTCCCCAAAGCATAAAGCTAAATGACATCCAACATGATTATTCAATAACATGTAAGTTTGAACACTGAATATAGATACTGGTAGATAACTTGCAGTAAAAAGTTAATTTCAAATCTTTATTCATTCAATGAAAATAAGAAATAACAAATTGAAGACATAATGACACATGACTAACATAAATTATGAATTTATATACATATGATGTTATGTTTTTCAGAATATTAATGATATTTATGATGGCTTACCAAAACCATTCCATCTTAATATGGCTTTGTTCAATCCTAATCAAAACACTGCATGTTGATCTAATATGAACTTTGAAAACAACGTAATAGTTCATCAAAAAGCATCTTTGAGCCAATCAGTGATACAGGGTGTGCGATAAGGTGTAACATCATTGAATTCTTCATTTAGAGTATAAGTACATGTACAGCTCATTAACAGAAAACAACCATTTTTGGACTGAATGTACATTTTGGAATTTATCTCATCTAATATCATACATTCCAATTCTATCATGCAAAATTGATGTTCAATGTTGTTTTACGGTGCATTGATCATAGCAGTTGAAAACCAATTCCTACTAACAAAGATTTCATTTTCCTCTGGAATTATTGACAGCACATAGAATATAACATTACATATACATGCTATATTTTAAACAGTATAAACACCACTGGACAATCATTTGAACAGAGAACCTCCAAAATACAATATCGCAATCTTGACTTAAATACCTGATGAAGTTTAGTTTTTGTTGGCTGCATACTACTATATACACATGTATTTTCATCAAGGTATCATATGTATGTGAGCAATACGTTTCCAGGCACTTAATCTCATTAATATCTGATTAAACTTCTTGAAGTGGTCGTGAACTGTGCTGCAAACATTTCTCCCATCTCCATTCTCCTTCACTGAGAGTCCTGATTTGTCAGGACCCATACACAGTTAATGGTCACCAGGTAAACCAAACAGTTTCACAGTTCCAGCATCTCTATCACGGTCTCTGTCACTCTTATCATCACAAGCAAAAGCTAACAATGGTTTCTTTGGGTTCCATGATATTGTAAATGTTGGTGACTCACAGGGTACCTCCGTGATCTTCTGTCCTGTAGGCACGAAGTGGTGATTTTAGATACAATAAAACGTGGTAACAGTGAATTCAGATATGGTTAAAAATCAAATACAGTGAACATATTTATGTTTCCTGGAACACATCTTCATTGTACAGTGATAGGTATACAGTTCAACCTCTCCAGAGCGACCCTCTCTTGAGCAACAACCTCCATTCAACAACAACATGATTTTCTCCCACATTAATTCAACCTCCCTAGAGGAATAATCTTAATTTATTGCAAAAAAATGACTGCAAAAACCTAATTTAGATTCAAATAATGGTATCTTATTAACACTGAATTATAGAAATTAGCAGGAAGATGATTTTGACTGGCTGAACATTTTAAATAAGCACAATTTCAATGTATTTACCTGTTTCCACAACAGATATGTCAATAACCAGATCCTCAGAGGCTGAAGCTAACATTTGTCCATCATGACTAAAACTCATTGTTCTAACAGGCCAATCTAATCTGAAACCAAGGACATAGTTGTATATAATTTCATATCTTAAGGCGTATTTATATCATAGATCAGACAAAGTGGAAATATACATACTCGTACAAGAGTTCAGGTTAAATCAAAAGCAAAAACTTGATATACATACTTACTTACTATGTAGGCTCGATGCAGACCTGGGTACTTACATCCGAGGCATGATGCAGCTCGTTCAATTAAAACAAGTTTAAACACAAATCAACATGTACTGGAGTTATCAGACAGGTGGTAGATGTATAATTCACCAAACTATGCATAGAAATTATCATTTAACTCTTATACTCAATATTAGTAAGTAGCAAAGAAAATACATTTACCTTGAAATCATTCTCACACACACTAACTCAGAAATGTCCCATAGACTGACCAACGCATCAGCACTGCCGGTAGCAAAATATTTTCCCTTAGGATCGAACTCTATACAAATACAGTTAGCAGGATGAGCATTCAACACATGTTGCATTTTTAACTCTGGGTAACTGAAACACAACCAGATATCAATGTTGTATTAGTAACATAGAGACATAATATGATAACATTTGACTCATACTGAAATATTTCATAATCTATACAATCATGATTCATCAGTGTATATATTTACACACATTGTAATGTTATTTCATACCTGTTAATAACATATTATAACATGAATGCCTGGTCACAAAATACGTCCATCAAAATTCATTTTTCAATGCATCAAGGGGCATAACTTAGAAGTTCCTGGGCTGATTAGGCTGGTTATCAAACTTGGCCGAGATCTCATGGCTATAAACATTGCAATAAAGTTTGGTGAGGATCCAAATAAAACGATTTGAATGAGAGAGCAGACATCGTTGTGGAACCCGCCCGACCGCCCACCATTGGTGTTCCCATAATACGACCCGTTTTTTTAAACAGGTGTATAATAAGGATTTCTAACATATAAAATAATATCTTTAGAGAGGGTGGTAAGTTTTGACTGTTGATTAAGTCTGTAATGTTGCCTTTATCACAAGCCACAATGGGACTGTATTGCATAAAGACTACAAACATCACATTTAAGTGGTAAATATATTAATGAATATATACATTATCGCATTCCGTGTAGTATGTTGGTGTCGTGGAAACTTGTGACAATTTATATTTATAAGCACTTTGTACAATCATTATATAGTTAATTGATTAATCATTTGTATGAACGAACGATTAACAGATTAGTAAAATCTTTACGAATTGAAATCCCTAATAAAGAGACATTTAACTTGTAACACGACCAAAAAGTCAATATTGTTTAATTTCAGTATGTAACAAGTTTCTGTAGAATAGTTCTATTACATAGAGTAATTTAAAATAACACATCATATTCTAAACCAGAGATAAGATGCCTTATTTATTAGGCTCATGGGAGTGACCTAGTTTAGAAACAAAATAATTTGAAATTTGACCAACAATGGGACATAACTTATCTAGTAAGAACCAACTTTCTCACAACATGAGGTTTGATGTGGAGCTTAGTTCTTTCAGTAAAAGCAGTCTGGGAATTTAGGATTCGGAACTACTTGTCTGAATCAAAGTGAATAGTTTTCCTTTATACTCTATACATAATATTAATGCAGAAGTTACTTGTCCGAATCAATAATTACTTGTCCTGGACAACTGGACAAGTGCTAATTTTGCAGACTGTAAAAGATGTATTACCGGTATACATACATTACCTTAAAATATGAATAGATCCTTGTCCACTAGTAAGAAAAAACAAATCTCCATCATTGTTCCATGAGATTTCATTCACTTCAAAGTTATATTGTTGATCTAATCTAGACCTGTGAGTTTTAGCATCAATAAATGTAATGAGATCATCTTTGTTTCCTACAGCAATGGTGTTACCATCTGGTGACCAACATATGTTAATATTTTCACCTGAAACATGAATACATGAAATGAGATAAAGAATCTACAGGTCATACTCATAGATATATTACAAATGAATACAAACTTTCAATGATTTCAAGAAGAATTCAATAACCAAAGATTTTCTTCCATAAGAAAAATGAAAACAAGAGTGCAGCAAGCAGTGCCAATGCTCGTCTGTTCACTGCCTCAGTGAGATCAATCCACCTATGATTATGAAGTTTCATGTTGCTACCTCTTATAGTCTTATTCTGAGTTATGAGCTACATTAAAGTTTTTGCACAGATGCAGATGACACAGTGGTCACTATAGCTTGACTTTTTCTTCAAAAAACAGCCGAGCTAATAACATTCTAGCAATACAACATAAATCTCATTTTCTAGTGTAACTCGAATTATATATTAAACAAGAACAAAATAATTCTACTAAAACCTTTAGTGTTGACAGTTGCTACTGATTTATTTGTCCTTGCGTCCCATAGTCTGATAGTTTTATCACCACTGGCTGTAACAAGTTGATCTGGATGCTTCGGATGCCAACACAACTGATCAACACTATCACCATGACCCCGAAATGTTACATCCTTTGACTGAAACGAGATTTCAACAGTGTATAGAATGTATCGACAATTTAACTATTGTTATATATATATATCAATTCTATGATAATCACAGCTTATACTTTTGTTCAGATTAATATATTGTTTATTTTTGTTAATATGCCGACAATAATTAAATTTTAACAAATAAATAAATTACATTAAAGCTATTATTTTATTTAAATATATAAAAGAAATAATTAATTTTGCAATGTCCAGCTTATTCTCCAAAAGAACAGTAGCAGAACTAAATACATGTATTTACAACCAATAGTGATGTTAATAACTTATTTTTTATTGGGAATTTTTGTCTGTGAATTGGGAAAAAACTATTTTCTAATGGGAATATTGCCCAAATTTCGGCTATAAAATCACCCCCCCAAAAATCTCTGAAAGCAGTCTTCTTAAATTTCTTTTAAAGGTGATATTAAGTTTCTTTGTTAATGTTTTTGTACAGTTTTTAAGCTGCTAGATGGACAGTCCCTTTAATGTCTAATCTTCTCTTTCAGCTAGCGAGAGAACCGTTTTCATCAGGATAGCTATCATCTATCCATACGGGGGCATAAAATTGTCATAACTTCAAAAAGAAATATGCTTATTATCTAATAATCTATTTTTCAGCTTCATGGTTGGTGGTCCGACAAGTATTTTCAGGAGTAACCATCAAGGGATGTTTCTTTCATTTCACCACAGCAGTTTGGCGTAAGGTGCAGGACCAGGGACTGAAGCCGGCATACCAGGAGAAGACATCTGTGTACAAATACATTCACAGCATGATGGCACTACCATTCCTCCCAGCCCAAGACATTAAACAAGCATTCAGGTTGCTGGCAGCTAGCCTAGAGCAAACAGTGAGCATTTTGACAGATGTGTGTCATACATGGACCATCAGTGGATGAATCATCCCATCTTTGACATTGAAGCCCTCTCTGTGTATGGCTTAAGAGTAAGAACTATTAACGACACCATGGCTGCCAGAGGTCAAAGTTTCAAGTTTTTATCGCCTCATTCCAGCACTGTGTGCTGAGGCTGCAGATGTTTTATACCAGCTACGTTACCTTAGACATGGGCAGTCAACCAGGGGAGTAAGACCAGTCAACATGAAAGTTGCGGCCAGCACTAAGGACACCTGGGTCAAGTATGCGGCAAAAGAACTCTCAACAAGTGAACTGTTGACCAAGTGTGTGAAGGTCTTTGGATCACAGATAGAGATTAGTGTTGAGAGTACAACTGACCCATAAGTGTAAAACAGGACACAGTGTATATTTATACAACTCACTGAGCTTCAAGTTACAATGTTCATGGTTATCTAAATGGACATAGTGAGTTTATATTTACAATACTGTATGTAACTGACAGGTTTTTATGTATTAAAATGGGACTACCTATATTTTGCGAGGGCTACCTCATTTTCTATGCTGGTAGTTTGTTGACTACCTGTTGAAAACGTTAATGTCGAGCCCTGCAAAATTATACTGATAGAAATTAGAATCGTTTAAAAAAATAAACACACCAATCTATCGCGATCTAAATGAAACACATTCACTGTCTTGTCATAAGAACCTGATGCAAGTTTCCTTCCGTCAGAGTTCCAGTCGACAGAATGAACTTTTGATGAATGAGCTGCGAATTCCCGAGTTTTTCCATTATTTTTAAAATAACTTTGCATGTTTTCCATGTAAGACGCCATTTTGTTTATAAACCGGCGTTCTCATTAAAAAGCGACACGAAGAAATTAGCGACACGTAGCGCATAGGTAATTTGCGAATTAAGTCATATTCGCGAATATGATATCGGCTTTACGAACATGAAATTTAAAGCCCCATTAGCTTTTTGCTGTAGAAAAATATATGCAAAAACATTTAATTGTTGATATTATCTCAAGATAATTATTACCGACGAAACAAGTCCTTTTTCGTCTGAAAATACTCATTTTACTGTGATTTTTGCTTTTGAAACTTGAAATATGTAGAGCGCGTGACGTCACTTTTACTACGTGTGCATAGCATGACTGCGGGAAAACTCAGGTGTTCTATAAATAGTATTTATTTCAATGATATTTAAAAAAATACGATAGTGGTTTCGGAAACATTTTTACGCACGGGAGGAAAACACACCGGATTCCGCTGTTATAGAACAAACAGAAACTATATTAGGACCAATACATTTATAAGCTTATGGGACTTTAAGCGAAGTTGAAACGTTTAATCACATAAAATTTAAATAAAATTCATTGTATCTTATAGCGGAGACAACTTGTTGATGCATATATTACCAATTTTCATTAAGAAGGTAAACGGTCAAAACGGCCCACTTCCATAACAGCACATATCAAAACGACCCATACCAGAAAGTCCCAAATTTGTAAACGAAAAGCCCAATTTTTACATTTCAAATGTATTCTATTACAAATTTATTTGTTTATGTATTTTCATATAAATTCTTTTTGGATATAAGTGTTAATCATATACTTATGACAAAAGAAGGACTTTATTAACACCAATGACTTATATACATACATGTACACGTTTTACGTGACCACAATAAATCATCCAGTATTCATAATGATATGGATTCCAGTATTCAGACGACCTTTTAAATGAATTTATGAGGGGAAATGGGACTTTTATATTCGTCTGATTTACAAATGGTTCCGATTTTTGGACTGGCAGATATTCTAAGTTTTAATTGTAATCAATATATTCATCAAATGATTATCTTCTTTTTAAATTCAAGATATATAACTGCAGACATATGTCGTCTTGTACACGTATTAATCGTATGCGTGCTTATTTTCAGGTTGGCATCATAGGGGAAATGGCAAGGCTGGTGGAAACTCAGTTAAACTCAAGTCAATGTCGAAACTGGAGAACGTTCACGACAATCAAGCTCGCGATCCAGGCTACATGAAACGGCCCTTATACGACTGTGGGACAATTACAGTGAGGGGTGATGAAAACTTCAGCATTTTGTCCAGAGTTGGAGATATTTATAGCATCCGTATGTAAAAATTGAAACAATTGAAGTCAATACTTTAATGAGCATATGTATAATTACATGTATTGACCAAGTTCTTCACAAACATTTATATCACGTAAGGTGACGGCAATGCAAAATTAAAATAATAGGAGAATGCTGAAGATTGCTATGCACAAACTTTCTAGTTGGTCACCCTGTAGAATGCATTTTTTTTCAAACATTCATTGCTACATTTTTAACATATTTTTCTGAGTGCTTTCTCTATTGTGTACACATATCGAAACCGGTTACTGTTATTAGATTCGACCATGCGTAACAAAACTACCAAAAACAAAATTCAAGCACGTGCGGCACGTGGAAATGATGCTTTTATAACACATGGTGATAAATGCAATCTCTATCGATTATCATACTTGAAAAACATAAAATATGGCGAGAATGTCAATAGAGGAACGAGGTCGTGCCATTGGAATGTTGGCCGCTGGGTCACCTTTACGTAATGACTTTTCATACGTACTCATAGTAAAATTAGTTATTTGGATATTTAAATTTTGATCGAATTTACAATTTTTGTTTATGATATTAATTTTTTTAGGGAAGGACTAAAACACATGCCGTATACCTGTACCTGTAATAGATACAGTACGAGATTTTCTTCAAAAGTATCTTCTTACAGACTAAAGACAAACAACCAGTTTGTCTGAGGCGAAGCCGGGGATAAAATGGTTGTTTGTCTAAGGTTCAACCGTCGTCTTAGCGTCTATAAGAAGACATTTTTAAAGAAAATACGAGTACGTGTATCTGACTTATACGACGATAAAGGATAATGTCCAGGTGAAAGTTGAGTTATTGAAAATTGTCTTCTTACAAACGATAGAAGACATTTTTTAAATAGCTCTGCTGGGGGAATAGTCGTATAAGTATAGGTAGTCTATTGAAATGTTTCAAACAAGAGATGTTAGTCAAAAACGTATGCCCCCTCTAACTGCTCAAGGTCACTATGATCAACCTACCTATGGAGTTTGAGGAACTTAGGCCCCCAAGTGGTCTCTTGTTAATCGGAAACCAAAAGTAGGAGTCAAGGACTCCCCCAAATTTAAAAAAAGAGTCCCATCCACAGATGTGTGGAGTCCTACGTTTCCATACTATGCCTAGTCAAAGATATTTGTATACTGTCTGTACTAATGTGTCTTATAATTCATAATAATGCAGAAAAGAATCAAGAAACTCAAAATATTGTTAATTGAATTTATTTAAAAAATATTTAAAAACTAACAAACAAACAGTAAGTTACAATGTGTTTTGTATGATTCATACATGTACCATTATAAATAATCTATTCAAAATATAAGATATTATAAAACAAACAAACTATAATTTACACACATACAACCATACATTCTTCATGGGTTACTCTTAAAACAAACAAACTGTATTTTACATACAAAAACGCATTCGAACGTACACAAAAGGGTCGGGAATTTTGTTCTCCTTCAGACATCCATTAAAACGCTATCCGGTAAGGTGTGACAATAGCTATAAATTACACGTATACAAATATACATTCATCATGGGTTACCTTAAACTTATACACCCATACAGATATTCATTCATATTGCTATTCATGCATGACAGCCATGAACATTATTATCAATCCTTTCCTTGTTTTTTTTTAAAGATTTCTCCGTATTTTAATACTGCTGCCTTGGGTCAAGTTCATCCATCTCCGGTCCCTCTTCAATCACTCTCACGAGCTTCGTTACAGTGGTGTGACTCGGACAACTGCGTCCCTTAGTTTTTATTTTATTGTGTACACTGAAAACATTGTCACCGGCAACAGGGGTAACTGGGAACACAATCACTATACTGGCAAGTTTGGCGAAGTCAGGGTATACATCTTTATATTTATTCAGGTGTGAGCAAGTATCTGTAAGTGACATATTAAGGGATTTTAGTATGATCTTCACCTGAAAGTATTTAGCCACGTCTCTTTCATTATCAACGAAACCCGAGTTACCACCATACACATCTCACATGTTGCTTTCTCAACTCGGTCTCACCATGACTATCATAGTTAGTGACATTTTTTGGAATGCTTGCAGGACGCAACACAAGCTGCAAACTTTTCGTTGATTCCTCATTACACCTAAATTCAATGTTTTCAATCATTTTTTCCAGAAATTATGATGTTGAGTTCTAAATTGCATATGTAACTGTTCTCTATTAGTCAGTTTCATATTACGGAACATTACACATACAATTCCATAATATACCTTCCCTAATTCAAAACTGTATCAACCTAAATACAGTAGACTCGACCACTGCACTAATAGTCTCAACATCAACACCGTCTCTCTCATTCTTTTAGACAATATGCAAACTAGAGACAGTACATCTTTCAAAAATGCTGATTGTCAAATCTTAACTTTATTAAGAAACCCTTTAGTATCTGCATTACCTTTGGCTGCTTCATGTTCCAGTTTATTGTAGAAAGCTGTAAAACAGTCAAATATGGCAATAACTTAACTTTTTCTGAAAGCTAGGGGAAACTGGCAGGTTCTTTTAATGTTAGATATTCCATATTTTCATTTTCTAGCAACTGTGACATAGCATGGAGTTCATTAAAGCGTACAGCTGAATTACTGAAAAATATAGATAAGTTTCAGGGTTTGTTGATACTCAGAAGTGGGTCATCCCTGCAAGTATGTACAGCAGCCAGGGCCAACATATGAGCAACACGGATTTACACAGTGAATTTGTATCATATGTAGTGAAATACATGTATTCTTAGTCTTATATTAACATCAATGTCTTACCAGTCATTACGGATGCGCCATCACTTATAGCTAATGTAATCCACCTGGACATGGGGGTGTTCTCACTTTCAAATAACTTCACAATTTCACTGACTATGGTTTCTGCTTTACCATCAGGTACAACAATGATAAGATCAATAAGTCTGACTGTGAAATGTTATCGTCAATTTTCTCTTCTAACGTTAAGCTGATGGCATCAAACAGTTCTATCTTAGACCCTTCACTGGTGTACAGTTTCGATGGAACTTGTAGATCGCGACACTTGTTTTTAAATCAAGAACATATATACGAATGAAAGTTTATTAAATGTTTTAGACCCATGATGTCTTTGTAATTTAAAACCTTCAAGAGCATGGTTGTTCTCCCCAGATTGTTAACAGTACTGGATAAACCCCTTTCTTATTGGTCGTTCCGAAACAGTGGTACTAGATGATGTTTTCTCTAATGAAGTTTCGGTCACCATCTGGCGTTCCTCTTTGTTTTTTTCTTTACACCAACGATGTCCCTTGTGCAACTTCTCAAGTGCGACCTTTTGCTGATGACACAGCAGTTTGTATTATCACCAACTCTATTCTATACTGAGCAAAAAAAGAAACATTACATTATGTTAGCCTGAATTTCAGTGCGTAGCCATCATGCGTGATAAGCAAATTGTATCTCACTTTATTGGACTGTAGATACGTTACACAAACCCGATAATCCCGTGCAGTTGTATCACGCACGGTCGACTTAATTGTCGCCGATTTCCGTTTTTTACACAGACCACGCCTCGAATAATCTCGTGTCATATTGAGTAAAACTTCTTATACAGACGTTTGCTCTTGTTCACAACTTCGAAAACACATTTTTGTTAAATCTTAAGACTTTCAGCAGCCATGCCACGGCTCTCTGACATTCAACGTTATCAGCCTATTAGACATTTGCGGTTTAAGACGGTGACGGTGGTGGACATCGGATTTGGGATTAAATTCGGGGGTCATCTCAAAATTATTGATTCATACTCTTGTATAGGGCAAGTGTTACTAATTATTTTGTTTGCATGTCAACTCAAAAACATGTTTATTTTACAATTTTATTCATTTTCAACAGAACTAGAACTAAACCAAGCATACGCATACATTTCGGTACTTTTTTGTAATGAATCTGTTATACGACTCTTGGTTGTCGCGAATTAATTCTGCCAGAGGGCGTTTCTGCTGTCGCCTAGCTGCGTCTACCAGGTACCTGTCGTCTATGCGGCCCTTTCCCGTCACTGGCATCGGGCGACTTTGCATTTCAAGTGACTCCTAAATTGGCACATACTCAAAAGCTCTAAGCTGATTCTATGTGAATGTAATCGTAAACAGAAATTTGCACATTCATGAACAAAACTACTTACGTCTGTATTTGTCATAATGTTAAAATCAAAATTTGTTAATGAACAAAATACAAGTTAATCAATAATTCAAAATAATCACGAATCTAGACTATTTATAGTTGTAGTTTAATTGCCCTGATAATGATAGCAACATACCTAAATATACGCATCATATATATCAATGGACATCTGAATGATGCTCATCGGTTTGGTTTAATGCGCCACATTGGAACTGAGGTACCTTTTCCTACTTGGAGACAAAACAGAGAAACTTAACATCACACCATGACTAAATTTCGTTTTGAAAATTGAGGGCTACAAACTAAGATCCCAAGATTTGTACCCGTCCGTACATACGGTGCTCTGTGTATTCGCTAGTATCTACAACTACAGCTGAGCGATGGTTTATTGATATGTTACACCAGAAACACTATGACAACAAGTAGATTGTCAAGTTTAGGACTTTTAAATGTTTACACTGAAAAACAGCTGGACTCTGAACATGTTCTAGATGTAATCAGCCGGAAAAGGAATCGTAAAATTACACTGATATTTGATTAGAACATTTCGTCATGTGTCTTTGCGTAAATATTGAAGGTACATGTAGATCTACTGTTTTGTTGTTCGCATTTGATATCTGTGGAAATAATAGACATGTGACTTCGTATGCAGTTAAAGTAGGAGTCAAGGACTCCCCAAATTTAAAAAAAAGAGTCCCAACAAATGTGTGGAGTCCTACGTTTCCATACTATGCCTAGTCAACGATATTTGTATACTGTCTGTACTAATGTGTCTTATATAATTCATAATAATGCAGAAAAGAATCAAGAAACTCAAAATATTGTTAATTGAATTTATTTAAAAAATATTTAAAAACTAACAAACAAACAGTAAGTTACAATGTGTTTTGTATGATTCATACATGTACCATTATAAATAATCTATTCAAAATATAAGATATTATAAAACAAACAAACTGTAATTTACACACATACAACCATACATTCTTCATGGGTTACTCTTAAAACAAACAAACTGTATTTTACATACAAAAACGCATTCGAACGTACACAAAAGGGTCGGGAATTTTGTTCTCCTTCAGACATCCATTAAAACGCTATCCGGTAAGGTGTGACAATAGCTATAAATTACACGTATACAAATATACATTCATCATGGATTACCTTAAACTTATACACCCATACAGATATTCATTCATATTGCTATTCATGCATGACAGCCATGAACATTATTATCAATCCTTTCCTTGTTTTTTTTAAAAATTTCTCCGTATTTTAATACTGCTGCCTTGGGTCAAGTACATCCATCTCCGGTCCCTCTTCAATCACTCTCACGAGCTTCGTTACAGTGGTGTGACTCGGACAACTGCGTCCCTTAGTTTTTATTTTATTGTGTACACTGAAAACATTGTCACCGGCAACAGGGGTAACTGGGAACACAATCACTATACTGGCAAGTTTGGCGAAGTTGGGGAATACATCTTTATATTTATTCAGGTGTGAGCAAGCATCTGTAAGTGACATATTAAGGGATTTTAGTATGATCTTCACCTGAAAGTATTTAGCCACGTCTCTTTCATTATCAACGAAACCCGAGTTACCACCATACACATCTCACATGTACACAGGTCTCACCATGACTATCATAGTTAGTGACATTTTTTGGAATGTTTGCAGGACGCAACACAAGCTGCAAACTTTTCGTTGATTCCTCATTACACCTAAATTCAATGTTTTCAATCATTTTTTCCAGAAATTATGATGTTGAGTTCTAAATTGCATATGTAACTGTTCTCTATTAGTCAGTTTCATATTACGGAACATTACACATACAATTCCATAATATACCTTCCCTAATTCAAACCCGTTTGCATTTTAAAACTGTATCAACCTAAGTACAGTAGACTCGACCACTGCATTAATAGTCTCAACATCAACACAGTCTCTCTCATTCTTTTAGACAATATTCAAACTATAGACAGTACATTTTTCAAAAATGCTGATTGTCAAATCTTCACTTTATTAAGAAACCCTTTAGTATCTGCATTACCTTTGGCTGCTTCATGTTTCAGTTTATTGTAGAAAGCTGTAAAACAGTCTAATATGGCAATAACTTAACTTTTTCTGAAAGCTAGGGGAAACTGGCAGGTTCTTTTAATGTTAGATATTCCATATTTTCATTTTCTAGCAACTGTGACATAGCATGGAGTTCATTAAAGCGTACAGCTGAATTACTGAAAAATATAGATAAGAGTCAGGGTTTGTTGATACTCAGAAGTGGGTCATCCCTGCAAGTATGTACAGCAGCCAGGGCCAACATATGAGCAACACGGATTTACACAGTGAATTTGTATCATATGTAGTGAAATACATGTATTCTTAGTCTTATATTAACATCAATGTCTTACCAGTCATTACGGATGCGCCATCACTTATAGCTAATGTAATCAACCTGGACATGGGGGTGTTCTCACTTTCAAATAACTTCACAATTTCACTGACTATGGTTTCTGCTTTACCATCAGGTACAACAATGATAAGATCAATAAGTCTGACTGTGAAATGTTATCGTCATAAGGTGACTTAATCAGAATCAGGAATATAGAGACAGTCTGTAATGCATACCTCACGTTTCATCCAAATGCTCATTCTTCTGAGTGACCACGTGGCATGTGTAGTTCCACAACCAACATCCCTAGATACGAAATATATTCCATTAGATTTACGTCATTGAATAAAATACAAATATTAATTACCAATAAATATTAAATAAACCGCGGCCTATTTTTTCCCTTTATACAATCTCGATTTCCCGTTGTTCAAAGTCATTGATTTAATAATACAAATGTTCTAGGTTTAGATCATGTAATAAACAGTTAAGACAGTACATGTACATATCTTCAAAAACTTTCAAGACAAGGGTCAGCATTCAAAATAATACTTTTTAATTGTTTGTTTATTTGTTTTACGCCCCTTTTCAACAGTCATAGTCATATGAGGCGGACAGTTAACATAACCATCGTTCCTGGGATGAACCAGTACTAGACTCCCATCCTCTGTAAGCAACTGCCTACTTTCTCCAATAAAGAGACATGGTCGGTAGCGGGGCTCGAACTCACGAAATACCGTTTAAATTATCAGAAAATTACAAAAACAAAAATTAAATTCACATTCTTTTTAATGAAAGCGAACTTTTCATCTAATCAGCATAATTATATAAAACGATTACAATAAAATTTAAGTATACCATACAACCGTCGATGCCGAATTCCACGGGTCACTATTTACAACACAACGTATTCTTTGTGACATAATTGGTCACATTAAAAACACACTAATGTACATATAGACTCAACTTAATACATGTATTATTACACAAGATAAAGCACGCACTACTTTCTAATCAACTACATTCGTCGTATCATTCCAAATTAGAACATAATCAGATTTGAGTGTATTGCAACACAATTACAATGATTCGTAAAACATCATGCGAGTAATTCCATATAAAAATGTTTGTTTAAAAACAAAATTTTACGAAATGGGTAAAAAAGATATTGTTTATAATACCATTTATTGTCAAATAATTATGAAACAATCAATTTAGAACATAGAAGTAGAATAACGGTAGTTTCTGGTGATAGGTATGGTTTGCGAGCACGTTTTAATCAAGTACATAATTAAGAAACTCTGGCATTTCGTCCATGATGTTTCTTCCTGTGTTGTTTAAAAAATCAACAGTCATCTAGCAAGTTCTTTAAGGCGAAGGTGGTTGAATATCAATGTGAGTATATATATCTAAGCATTATTAGAACCTGGCAAATGAAAAATCCCATGCATTGATTTTTACCTTACTTACACTGCATACACGAACAGTCAAATTTTATGTAAGATATTTATCAATACAAATATTACTTAGCAATTGGCAGTTGTAGAAACTAGCTTTAAAAATCTGTAGTCCAATCTTAAATCCATGAATTATCTATTTGATAGACAGGTCAGCAAGATCCCCATATACTAAGTATTTTGTTTCTATACACCTGGAAATAAGTTAAGCACACCCCGGAAATTTAAAATTGGTTGTGATTGAAAGCACTGTCATGAGATGACGACTTAATTGAGCTAAGAAATAGTAATTTGATAAGTAGCGATAGCAATTTAGTAATCATAAACAAGTAAATTTATGAGTTTAGTTTATTCTTATCCAAATTATTGAAGCATAAGCAAATGTGTTGTTTTTTACCAAAAATGTAGGTGTTTATAAGTATGGTGTTGGAGCGTTTACAAAACATTTACTGGTGGATATTTTTGGTAAATGTTGACGATTACTTAACCTTAAATGACATTATGTAGCCAAATCTTTAATAACGTGTGTAACCGCCACGTGCCCGGATGACAGCCTCAACCCTTCTCCTCATATAACCAGTAAGGCGTCTAATGCGATTTTGAGATAAACTTTGCCATTCTTGGTGCAGAGCTTGTTCCAGTTGTTGCAGGTTGACTATAGGTGGGTCCAAATTCTGTATTTTCCGGCCCAGGATCTCCCACACGTGTTCCAGTGGGTTTAAATCAGGACTCATGGCAGGCAAGGGAATGGTGGTGATGGCATTCCGTTGCAAAAACTGTGTTACAGCATGGGCTCGGTGCGGTCTGGTATTATCGTCCATGTAAACAGGTCGGGAAGCCAATGGATGATTATCAAAATGGTCCACGACGACTGGATGTAGGATGTCTCGTACATAAGTATCACCTGTCAGATTTCCTTGGACAGTTACAATGTCCAACTTACAGTCATGGGACAAGCAACCCCATATCATAACTGATCCACCACCAAAGGGAACCGTAGGAAGAATGTTTCTTGGTGTGTAGGCTGTATTTCGTTGCCTCCACACTCGAATGCGTCCGTCTATGACGTGCAGAAGGAACCTGCTTTCATCTGACCAATGGATCCTTCTCCATGATCTCAGGTTCCAACCACGCCTTGCCAAGCACCATGTCAGACGGTTCCTGCGATGAACAGGTGTCAACAAGGGACGTTTTATTACCCTTTTCGACTTTAAACCTGTAGATCTGAGCCGATTGCGCAGAGTACGTGACGACAAATGCCTGTGCGGCAACCAGTTTCGCGTTAGATAGGTGCTTGTTGCAAACGGAAAACGTCTAACGAGACGTAAACAATTTCGGTCCTCGCGTGCCGTTGTTACATATGGCCGTCCAGATCTTGGACGGTCCCTTACGACATGCGTCTGCCGATACTTCTGAGCTAGTCTGCTAATGACAGAGTGATTATAGCCAAGCTGACGACCAACAGCACTGTAGGACATGCCAGCATTAATCATGCCTATTATCTGCCACCTATCGCCATCCGATAATCTTCTCCTAACCATTTTGTTGACAAGAGGTCAAAATAATGACAATATGTTAGAACAAAATCAAATTTTGTACATGTACTTTGTGTTAATTGAAAGTGTAGTTTAACAATTCACGAATATATTGTCGAAATGGCGAAGTACACGAGCTTTCCGTGCGCGCAACTCTATCGGAGATACACATGATTAGTACGGAAGGTCGTTCTTACCATTGCTCAAATAAAATATAAAATTTCAGTTGTGGTCATGTCAAATTCGAGGCAAAATACCGGGTGTGCTTAACTTATTTCCAGGTGTATATAATAATGTTGAATTGATAACATTTCTTTTGTGAAATCTTGGAAAAGGCCCACACGGTTCACTATTTTTACTTGCATGTTAACTATATCTCCGAACTAAAGATTTTTTTGACAATTCCATCGGACCTATATTCTGGGGATGTCAGTTTTTGTCTGTATTTAATAAGAATCACACTCAAGTATACCTTGATATGAATAATGAATATATGAAACGACCTGTAAAACTAGTTAACAACTATACATAGAAATGAAAATTTTCTGTTGCAAAAGAAAGTGTGCACTTTTTGAATTTGAATATCTCCGGTTCTAAGAGATTTATCGATCTCAAATTTTCAACATAATATACTCGAAGCATGTTCTATCCATCTTGCTTATAATTGTGCAATAAGATCTGGATGGATTTAGTGTACAAGCGAAAGCGTACTTTTGCATGGTTTGCAAGTGCTGCCCCCGGGAAATATGCATGTCTACAGAAACGTGTTTAGTCACTTTCTTTTATGCTTTTAGTGAAAGAAAAAAACACAGAAGATTTTAAATCTGGGCTTTAATAAAATGCCACGACTTTAAGTCAATTGTTCGGGGTGGCAACGTCACGTACGTCAGCAGGACGCTCGGGTACCACAGGAACGTCATAAGTCGTTCGCGCCAGCAATTTTACAAGGCCGGCAAACTTACTGATCACCAAAGGCCCGGTATAAACAACCTGAACGATCTTCAAAACGCTTTTACTCTAGAATGGAATAACATTCCTCGTGACGTCATTCGACGTTACGTTAGGTCCATTAGTCTGGTTCCCGGACATGCTCAATAATTACGTCAGGCAAAGCTCAATTATGGCGGCCTTCAGTGGTAATGCACAGGCAAAGGAATATATTTATTTTGACTGACAATTTGTGATGTTATGCCTAATTTTAATTGTTTATGTACTAATATTGTAACAGCGGTGAGATATTCTTATGATCATTCTTATTTGTTGATATATATACTTTCATGAAGTATCTATAATTTCGGACGTGACTCGTCGTGAGTCTTTATAGTTTCTGAAAAAATAGTTTGTGGTCATCTAAAAAACGGACATCCATGATATATATTATATAAATAGGATTCATTCCCAACCCTCATAAGCACTTGATCACATGATATAAGAAAATACCCATACTTTAGAATGTACTGTGGACGCCGCCATTATTGCGCTTTGCCTGACCCGATAACATAGTGTAAGGGGAAGGAACTCCAGACTATAGGTCCATGCGCTGTCGCATCAACGCTTGCATCAATAGTAGCGGTGGTCACAAGTGCTCCAGTCTACATACTTGCCACATAAATATCAGTCAATGTTTGGTATCTAGTCGTAAAAGACTAAAAGTACCCAAAATATTGTTTTTATTGTCTCCCTTATTTAAGTCATTTACAGTCACATTCTACGTGTACGAACAAAACGTATTTCACTGACTTTTTCCACTATTATCCTTAATGCTTTGAAAGGTCGGACATATTTACAGCATCACTTTTTCATAAATGCATAGTTTAAGTCAGCTTACATTTTAGAAAATTCTAAACAATTTATTCAGAACATCAATTATATAACAATACATAAAATTGTGAATTAGGTCAAAGATGACCCCTGATCACAATATCAATATAAAATGTTTCTGTATAGTCGTGTTGTAGTCAAGGTAAAAATACAGACGTAAGAATAATAATTATTATTATTATTTTATAAGTTGAACCAAAATGTATGATATAGGGTCTACTTAGTGTGACCGTTACTTAAAACTGAATGTAACCGTCCATTTGACATAATAATTTTAAAATCAGTGTTACAATGACATCATCACTATTATCAATAAAATGTATTCAATAAAATCAAAATGATATAATTAGCCGAAAGGCACAATACGCATGCACAGTAGCGATACGATTTGAAGTAATAGGTCTTATTCTACAGTCACCTAAAACAACTGCAAGGTCACGGCCTGTAATAAGAATGAAGGACGACTTTCGTGTAACCAGAAAGAAAACCTAATTCAGGGTTTGTATTCTACATTCTTTGAACAATAAATTAGAATTTGAATGATTCATTCAAGAATATATTCATTGTGATCGTTTTATACCAATCAATAATGAATATTGTCCTACATATTCATTACTATATATACTGTGTATATCATCAATGATGTTTCTTTATTACTTTTCATTGTCCTATTTCATTGCAGTGATAAATTTTATTAATCACATGTCTTAATACAAAATTATGGTGGCTAATTTACGCCATGTCGTGTTTTTGCGCCACGACAAAGCGAAAATACGACATATTATTAAGAAGGGCGAAAATATACGGAATACCGTTAGGGCCATCGCCAATGTGTCATAACGATAATATGACAGAGCGACAATGTGACAGTAAGATAACGATAATGCGACAGTGCGACAGTGAAAACGCGATAGTATATCGCACTATCATTATCGTAATATCGTATTATCGTTATCGTAAGTTGTCGTGTTATCTATATCGGACTGTTATATAATCGTTATCGTACTGTCGAGTATCGCGTCTCAGATCAACCCACACATCGGCTATGGCCCTAACGGTATTTGGGATCGTAAGTAATTCATTATGAGCATGTCTTATTGAGCATTAAAGTAAAATGAAGGAGACGCTGCAATCAATGTAAGTATAAACCACTGATGTATTCTCACTTATATATTTTGAAAAGTGTTAACGTAGAAGCGGAAAGTTAAATGAATGTAAAATTCGCCCTATTAGACTACATCTAGTCCATATCTATGAAAGATAATGAAGTCCCATTACTGCAACAAAAACTATGAGATAAAATTTATTACAGGTTAAATTATTTTTGTTTTTTATTTAGTGCAGATGGATGCTTTGCTGTACCAAAGGTTGGATCCTTCGGTAAGAAGACATTTTCTAACGTTGGATGCAGCCTTTGGAACAATCTTCCTACTTGTATCAGGGACAATGCCAGTATCACTGTTTTTAAAACCAATATTAAAAACCATCTACTTGGAGTGATGTAACTTTTAAATTTGTGCACTGCTTCTCCTTTTTTATATACCATGTATACAGTTTTTTAAGACACATAAAGTTGCGCTGTCAATTTTTATTTGTATCTATACAATCATCCTTAGTACAAAATAATAAATTATATTTATGAAATACTTGAATATTTATATTGATCGGGAATGTTCCGTTTTAGCCCCTGTTAGAGTATTGAAGCGATACACGAAATGATAAAATCTTGGCAAATTCGAGCTCGTCCGTACGGACTGATTGACACGTCTATTACTATTTGCTCCGCTTCAGTAGATATAAGTTGTTATTTTCTCATGAAAATTCAATATAGAAGCGCTAGGTTCTTTCATTATTCATTTCATGCTGACTGAAATGTAAATGTTTTGAGATACTAGAAGTCTGGTGGAATTTCATGATAAGTGACCATCATTAATACCAATATCAGTTTGAATCGGCAAATTAGCTTAACAAAATGTATGCCAGTATTTAAAAATCCAAAGTAAATAAATTGCTCTATCGGAACACCAAGTATCATGACAGTCATCTTCCGATTACCCACGAAGTATTCAGACGTTGTTCGTTGTTTTCCGCCGGATAAGGCATAGTACAAACCAATGCCTAATTGTAATACGAAAGATACAGTAATCTCTGATATGGAAGGGATGATCCGGGTTCACCATGGTGAATGTCTATAACATAATGTTTTATCGATATTTAAAGGGATCCAACAGAATCCACATCCACACGAACATAAAATGATATTTAATGATTTGATATATGATTGATATGAATGTCTATCATGTCCTGAATTAAAGCCAAAACTTGCCTTAAAATTGGTATTATTTTAAACGTACAAACGAACTCGCAAGATTGTTATATTAAAATGTTTCCAAATGGTACAGAAAGGACTCATTTCTGATCTCATTTATGCTTATAACTGACGTTAAAACCAGTCAGCACTAGTGTTACCATGAGTCAACCGAAAACACTGCGTCCTTAAATCCATTATGGTACAATTCAGTTTAAATCATAAATCCTGACTTGTATTGCAATAATACTTTCTGGTTGTTAGTCCGTGTTTTTTAATAAAAGAATATTGATCTTCAGACTACATGAATGTATCTACTAAGTAAACGAGTATCAAATAAGTTTCCGATTTTTTCCAATGTTTGGTTTCAACTGGCACTGCCAAATCCATAAATTGTATTAGCGTCTTACGATAAGCATATAAATATAATGAAAATAGTTCAATAAATAATGTGAATAAACGTTCATGACAAACCTGCTTCTGTATCTTCCAGTGCACACAAATTCATACCATTTATGGGACACTGTGTTGCAATAATCTTACGGGACCAAAGTTCAACCGTGTGACCATCTCTAGTCAGAATACCTTGTCAGAATAAAGATTTCAAATATTTTTATCTTCCGACACGAGACAATAAATCGGTCTCGATCAATATTTTTCTTGCCGGTATTTCATTCGCATATGAAGTATAATCATATTAGTGTAATTTCTTGATTGTCGTCTGCTATTTACACTCCTAAATCCTACTCAACTCAATGACATGTCTCAATCACAACACTGCACTTGTTTCTCGTGATTTCAGTGACTCTACAAATTCTCCCAACCTAAATATCTGATGATACAGTAGAACTCATCAATTGAAGACCACTGCCCAGACCCAAGGACTTATATGCGAGTACAAACATAATGCACATACATGTATGTATATATTATATAAGTCCTTGCCAGACATATTCTTTATATTGTTAAAGTAATCTAATTGTAAATATTGATTTGATCCGTTTATTTATTTTGAATACTCAATCGACAATATCTACAGATACAAGTAATCATCAGTCAATGTTTGAAAACTCGTAACAAAAGTACACTCAATCCATTTTTTTATCTCCCATATTTAAAAGTTTCGTTTATAATAGTCTAAAAGCACGTGTCACAATTACGGGCACTGCTATAAAGAGATCTATCTACTTATATAAACAGGCTGATAAAGTACATTTTATATAAACCTCGTGGTCGTTTGTGTGTCAGTTTTTCTAGTTCTGTCGAATCTTCATAGTCAGCTTGTATCAATAATATTTATTTATTTCAAAAATTTAACTGTTATCTACGGCGGCTGACTCACCAAAAAAGTTTGCTGGATAACATTCGAACCAGTACTCATTCAACCTTTCACAAGAAACCTATAGTTGGGTGTCCTTACTTGAAATGACCTAGTTACTGATGTTTTATACATTTAAACGTTTGTGAAATTTTAAATTGATGTGATGGAAATCATATTTGATGTCTACTTGGTTAACAAGAGGGCGATGATTTGGTCAGCTCAGTGGCTAGAGCGTTGTTCTACTGATTAAAAGGTTGTGTGTCCGAACATCGGGCGACTCCTGACACTGTCCTTGACATATTTGACTGAATATATTACATCATGTATACGATAAAGTGTCCTCCACCTCTGAATTATGTGGGGTAGCTTGACAATAGCTCGCAGATAGAACGTGGTTAGTGATGGTTCGAGCCTAAAAGATGACCAGGCAAACTGGTTATGGTAACAGCCCGCCACGAAATAATGTCACAGTGAAAATGGCGTTAAATCCGATGAAATAAATAAAGGGCCATGTTGGTCAGGTACGTCCGGTTCGAGAATTTTTTAAACAAATGGCAAAACTTTTTTCGTTTCAAACGAGTTTTTTTTAACCGTGAAACGGACAATTTGACAAATTAGTTGGAAACCGAACCTGGCTTGCTGCAAATATATGCACCCTTATAGAAACCACACACACTATATTGAGGGAATTTATGACAAGGAGCTATAATCGCCAGATACGCGTTTAGTCGAGAATTTTTCATTTGGGATATAACGAACAAATTAAAAGATACTTTGCATGAACGCAGCAAGGCCTGTTAGCTCAGTGGGAGAGCGCTAACTGTATTTCTTGCAGACAGAGGTCCCAGGTTCAAATCCTGGACAGGTCAGATTTTGTGTATAACAAAAAAGTGATGTTTTCTTTGCAGTTGATACTGATGCACTCTACGAAACGACTCTTCGCAACGACAAAGCCGAAATGCGAAAAATCGAAAAAGTTGACCTTCCGTCAGTACTTTCAGTACTTTGATTGAGTTTTGTTAATGTATATTACTTCAGAAATATATTGATTGAAAACCTTTCATTGCTGATATACTAAAAAGCTACTAATTTGACTGTTTGTTATGTAGAAAACGTTGTTATACAATTCAAAAATTAATCTTAAGCCAAATGAAGTTTGGGCGGCCATATTATCATTATGGAAGATTTGAAATGTCAGGAACGAACCGTTATGTTATACAGGGATTCCAGAAATTCGCAGTTTTATTCATTTTCTCCATATTTTAACCCCAAAATCTCTCTTCTGCACCATAGGATTCCTGGGGACTTTTTTTCTGGTTATTCTCTATCAAATATAGAACCAATATACCAAAAAATGGCTTATGTAATAATACATTCCCCAAAGAGCCAATTTTGAACTTTAGATGACTGGACTACTCTAGTGTTGGGTTGTTAACAGGCGTCTTCCCCTGAGGAAAATTCGTTAAATTCACGCAGTTATACCCTAAAATTAAATTTACATAAAAATGCTCCCCTTTTGCAAAAAAAATTGAAGAGATTTTCCGAAAAGGTCCCTTGAACCGCTACCTGTGAAAGAAACACTGACTGTATAAACCAGGCAGTTCAGTTTGCATGAAGGCGTTGACATGTATATTTATTGCATACTACTCATTTGCATACGGTCTCGATTGCCTGTTTTTAATATATTTACGGTTTCATATTGATTTACATCCTGTAAATATTTGAAGTAAATTACGTTTTAAAAAAGGGTATTTTTTCTGTTTGATTTGATTCAATTCTGTTTCATAAATCATTTAAAGTTATTCTAGAATTCCAATGACTTCAGGTCCTTGTCGCATAAAGACACATAGCCAAAAGAAAATTTCTGTCACAGACTGCATGTTCATGGAATACAAAGATCTCCAGCGTGACGAATAATACTGAAAGTGTGTCATTCATTGATTGAACATCACTCTGTAAGGTGAGAGATTGAATATTTCTCATGAATTCAGCATTTGTGGACATCCATTAGATCGGTCATGACTCACACACACATGGTTGATCTTGCCGTACGGGTCTTGATTGTGTAGGGTTGCAGTGTATTAAATGAGTATTAAAGGATCGTTATGAATGTCTTTGAAAAGTGCTAACTAGTTTCAAATTTGTTTAATAGCATTCCTCATGCTTATGCATAACTTATGCTATGTTACTTTTTCATTTATGAATAGGTAATGCTGCTAACAGATATTCTTATATAAAAAACAAAACAATGAATTTTAATAGATTGTGCCAGGATACAGACAAATTGACAAGTTTGACGTATTATATCCCTGACATTTTATGTTATGAGTGCCAGGTTACAAAATACGCCCATCAAGTGGCATAACTCAAAATTACCTAGGTCGATTGAGGTCTCATGGCCATAAACATTTCCATTTAGTTTGGCGAGGATCCGAATAAAATTGTTCGAATTAGTGTTCCCATATACGACCCGTTTTTCAAATGGTCGTATAAAAAATGGGAAAAATTATCACTTTGAAATAACTATACACAATTAGTATGTACGTTTTATGCTTTATCCTTGCTCATACATATAGCCAGAGATCTATATCTCTGATGTAGCCTGATTAATGTTTGATACCAAACTGATGAAGATTGCACAGACTCATTTGTAAGTCAATTTTGTATTTACTGTACTATATTGTACTGGTTTCACGTTCGATCACTTCTGTTGTTATTTAAAAGGCACAACTTGTAGATAAGTTTTCTTAATATTCAAAGTTGCTGCTGTATGTTAGTATGTAATGCTGCATAATTTCACATATACCACTGATCCACAGGTCTTGGAAATGAAGACACAGTTCCATGAAACTGACAATTTCTCTGATGTTATTGGCTGCATAGACGGAGCATTGTTTCCAATATGGACTCCTTATGAAGATGAGGCATCATATCTTTGTCGTAAAGGAATTCATGCACTTAATGTTCAAGCTATAATTGTTGATGCTGACATGAAGGTTGTGCCTTTCATTCAGTGTGTCTTCATTTATGAATATTGTAAGTGCACGTAAATATGATAATTCAATATGGTTCAACAAGCTAATTTTTTAGTCATTTTCTGTCCACCAATATATCTTTAGTAAATATGGGCTACTTAGGATTTGTGCTATCCAGAGATATGACAAAACGTTCCTGAATCTTGTCAACAATCATTATAATAAACCATTGAAGAGAATTCAATGTAACTTGGCAGAAATGATCAGAAGCAAACATGCTCTAGTTTCCACTAGATTTCAAATGTTGACACATAAAATGACCATTTACTGATATGAACTTGAAGAGTTATACTGGTGTAATAGTAAATGTGTCATAAACTTTATTTCACTTAATTTGATAATCATAATTCCCTTTTTAAGGTCGAAGTATAGCCCTGTTATTCTCAGACTTTTTACTTATACCTGTCAATGTATCCCAGGGTTGTATGTTTATAACGGCTCTGGTCCTATTACTGTGGGTGCCCAGATATTTACAATGACTGGCAAATGCGTGTTGCCTCCTAAACCAAAACATACCATATTGTATAAATAACGAAAACAAAAATGCTACAATGTTCAAGGAAACCAAAACTAGATAGCAAGATCTTCAATGATCTGGCCAGTTAATATTAATTTGATTTTGAAATTTTGGAAGTGAGAGATGACATGAAACACTTAAATTCAGAATCCATAAGAACAAAGCATGACATGCTCAATCAATCTTTTCAACTGAGAACCCTTTTATTACAAACTTATTCAAAACTTTAGCCAACACCTTCTGATACAGTAAACCTTAACCAGGGAGGTTGTTAAAAGACCGGCATTTTTTAAAAACAGTACACATGAGTTACTTTGACAACAGGTTTCTAAGTAAGTGACATCATACACAAAGAAGTATGATACCCATACAATGACATATATTTTCTTATTATTAATGGGAATGAAATACAAAACAGTTGTGTACATGGTGCAATACATAAAATTAAACTTTGTGCAGTATAACGCTCTGTTAGCAAGTCTGAGTAACACCAGTAACAACTGAAATATCCGGGTGAGTGGGTATAATTGTTTACAGCTGTCAAACCTTCCTGGATTTCCGAACTAAGAAAACAGTACAATAAGCAAATGTTGAAATTCATCGAGTTCACGATAACTACAGAAGAATAAAATTCGATTTCTAAAAATCACATTGTATTTTGCCTAAACATAAAGGTAACACATCCATCAGTTAATAAGGTATGTAAGGAAATATTGGCACTGAACAGCAAGTCTTAGCATTCAAATATAGATGTTGTAGTACGTACCTTGCATTCAGAAAATTGGAAGCTCCTGTCAGCAACAACTTGTAACTCTCAAAATGTCCTGTGCTGGTGTTCCCTTTTGGAGCCACTTGATCACATAGGGTTCTACCAGAGGTCAATGGTTACATGGCCCTGCATCGACAACCCACTCATGCTCATCAATTACATGATGAAGAACTCTAAAACAGAGATCCTGCAAAACAAAAACAAAATATATAGTGAGTCAGTGACTGACAACAAAGAAATGAGCATTCAATCTTTACTTAAGTTTGATAAAATTTATGTAGCCTCAAGTGCATGCATTTTGATTTTATTGCATAAGATAGGACCTGGTTGCAAAGAAATTAACTGCATAAGAAACTAGAGCTTGTCACAAGAGTGATGAATACCCCCCATACAGCTTTGACACAGAATACTTAAAATCTGAGTTTTTTTCAGTAATATTATTTGCTATTACTAAAGATGCAAACATCATTCGAGAAGCAGTTTTACCCTGTGCCTTACGCATGACACATACAAAATGTAATAGTAAACATTTCTGCCAAGTATTCCCAAAATCCACTCTGACATAGAAGACAGTGATATACTATAGTCTATGTGAACTTGAAAAAGTACTGATTTTTTGTCTCTAACCTGTAAGTGTGACCTTTACCTTGGAGGTACAGACCTAGGTCTTTTGATAGACATATCACCACATATTGGTGAACATTTCTGCCAAATATTTCAGAAATCCATCCACAAATAGCAAAGTTACTGAGCTGAAACAGAAGAAAGTAATACATTTTTTACTTTTCACCTGCAAGTGTGACCTCAACCTTGACCATGGAGGTACAGAACTGCAATTATGCATGGGAGAGATTCCCACATGTAAATTAACATTTCTGCCAAATATTTTTTAAAATCCTTGGATGGACAACAAGAGTTTAGGTCCGGACACACACACAGGCACACAGACGGACAAGGTGACTCCAGTATCCCACCAAGACACATCCTGTGGCATATAAAGAGTTAGTCATATCTATGTGACCCAAGACAGTATTACGTTACTTGTAGGAAATTATCGTGCACTCCTCAACTGAACTGAATACATGATGTGTCACAGATGTGATAAAAGTGGCTAACTACATGGCTGCACCACTGTTTTAACTGACCACAATGCACAATGCTGAGCAGCCTGAAAAAAAGTGCATTTAACATTTACTTGCATATATTCATTTACAATGTTTCAAAAGAAAAGGTATAATTCTGCCCACTACCGGTAATCAACAAGTCAACAAACAACAGCAATGTTCAAGTGACCTGAAATTAAAAATATTGATTGAACCATGCTTTCATAATCTTATTTTGCCATATTTTAGCAGCATGTCTTGGATGTAGTATGGGTGTTTGGTGCCTGGGTATCATTTCCCAGGAAAATATCATGTCATGAAAATATAAACCAGTGAATTTTGTCATTTCGCTGTGTTCACTCCTGTACTGGTGATCAGTTTCCCCACTCACCATTCCTCGAAAAGGTATGTAATATAAATGTTAAATCATAAGTAATTATAAGAAAGTACTATCTCAACTTCTTCATGTGTATGATCAGTAGGAGAAAATGACTCAACGGAAAATCTCAATCATAGGTCTTGATGGAATCATCTGATTAGCTGCACTATTTCAGTACTTCCTTAACAACACCATCAAAATAGTTTGACCTAATATATTGTATGTTTCATTGTTTTGTATGACACAGCTTGACCAACACTCAAACTGTTTGATCTATCATATAGCTAAAGAAGCAGTAGTACAAACATTATAACTGAAGAAAAATTGACAATGAATGGTTGGTAAAAACCTAAAATTTGGAACTGTTTGCTCAGTGAAATATACATAAAATAGTAACATATTCACAAACCAAGTTACACCAGCATACAATGAAGTTACATTTAAGAGTGTAAGTTATTCATCTTTTTGCAGCATCCAGTTTCAGACGGGCAGATAGACATACTGACGGACTGCAAACCTAGAGTCCCCTCCGGTGTAAACATCGGTATGGGAATAATAAAGAATGGATTATTACCAATTAAGATTAGGGATACTATTACCATAGTATGAAATATAAACCAGCACTAACTTATCACACCAGCAATACAAAGTTTACTTAATGTTTAAAAACTCTCGGGAGGAATTAATAGCGGTCGCACAAGACAAGAGGTTGCTTGTAAAAGGTGGTTGGAAGGACAAGTTTTACTGTAATGAGATAATTTTGCTCTCGAACACAATGCCCACTTAGGGTGACCTTTTGACCTACATGTACTGACCTAAAATTGCACAGGTCATGTAAAGGTTGGCCGGAGAAACCAGTATTTGAAGTTTGTTAACTGTAGGTGGATGTATTTTGATCTTATAGGCAAGGTTAAAGTTTGAGACAGACAGGCCAAAAACAGTATGCCCCTATCTATCTATCTATCAGTTCTATAGGAGTGCATAAAAGCATAAGTTGTTAATAATCTTTCTTATTGGTATGCTACACGAGCAACAATATTGACAATGAACACATTATTGTGAAGCAGTATTAATAGGGGATGCCTAATCAGTGGGCCAACTGCTTTAAAAATTACCTTGGAATGGATACAATTCTTCAGTCAGTAAAACATTTTACTTCCACTCAATCTTTGAAAGCACACAATAATAAAGCAAGTTTGAGAAGTAGTATCCCAAACACTGGTAGTTGGTTTACATAACAGCAGTACATTTATTGTTACAGAGAAAGCTACAAATGAGTACCGGTGTAGCAGTCTATTTTTTCCCCCGGCCTTTTTTTCCCCCGGGGAAAGATTGGCCTAGGCCATTTCTTCCACCCCTGGGCAACTTTTTCCCCCCTAATAATAACATTATTGCATTATGATTCTAGGCCATTTCTTCCCCTCCCTTGGCCACTTTTTCCCCCCTAATGATAACAGTATTGCATTATGATTCTAGGCCATTTCTTCCCCATCTAGGCCACTTTTCCCCCCCTAATGATAACAGTATTGCATTATGATTCTAAGCCAATTCTTCCCCATCTAGGCCACTTTTTTCCCCCTATTAATAACAGTATTGTATTATGATTCTAGGCCATTTCTTCCCCATCTAGGCCAATTTTCCCCCCCTAATAATAACAGTATTGCATTATGATTCTAGGCCATTTCTTCCCCATCTAGGCCACTTTTCCCCCCTAATAATAACATTATTGTATTATGATTCTAGGCCATTTCTTCCTCTCCCTTGGCCACTTTTCCCCCCTAATGATAACAGTATTGCATTATGATTCTAGGCCATTTCTTCCCCATCTAGGCCACTTTTTCCCCCCTAATGATAACAGTATTGCATTATGATTCTAGGCCAATTCTTCCCCATCTAGGCCACTTTTTTTCCCCTATTATTAACAGTATTGTATTATGATTTTAGGCCATTTCTTCCCCATCTAGGCCAATTCCCCCCCCCCCCTAATAATAACAGTATTGCATTATGATTCTAGGCCATTTCTTCCCCATCTAGGCCACTTTTCCCCCCCCTAATAATAACATTATTACATTATGATTCTAGGCCATTTCTTCCCCTCCCTTGGCCACTTTTTCCCCCCTAATGATAACAGTATTGCATTATGATTCTAGGCCATTTCTTCCCCATTAAGGCCACTTTCCCCCCCTAATGATAACAGTATTGCATTATGATTCTAGGCCAATTCTTCCCCATCTAGGCCACTTTTTCCCCCCTATTAATAACAGTATTGTATTATGATTCTAGGCCATTTCTCCGCCCCCCCCCCCCCTAATAGTAACAGTTCTAGGCCATTTCTTCCCCATCTAGGCCACTTTTCCCCCATATAATAACAGTACTGCGTTATGATTCTTGGCTAATTTTATCCTCTTGGCCCTTTTCCCCCTGTCTTCAGAAATACTATACATTATTGGCTATTTTTTTCTCTCTTGGCCACTTTTCCCCTAACTTATATTAATTGGTTACATTTTTGGTCTTTTAGTTGATGCTGAACACCTGAAACATAATTTTAATAGGGTCATAATTACCATACTAAAGACCTATATCGAATGCATGTTTTTTTTTATAGTTCGTGAACTTTCATGGAAGAGAACTGTACTTAAAATTAATGAACATTTTAGGTAAATGACATTTATTATTATAGCATGGCTATTATACAGAATTGTATTTCATAAAATTGCATCAAGAGCTGTTAAAAACTTTCAAGGGTCTTTCTATTCTTACATATATATATATATGAATATAAGATACTATATAATTTAGCTTATTATTACTAAATGGTATGTTCCCCTGTCTTCTTTATAACAACTCTGATGAGTAGATCAATGACTTCCTCAGGTACAAAGGTTGTCAATTTGTATACAAGGTACACCTAAAACCTGGTGAGAGTCACTTCCTGATTCATCAACAAGCATGGAAAGAATGATTTACAAGTCTGGTCTTTCTTTGTTCAAGTTTCAACAGCTTCAACCTTTATCAATATTATCAATTTCTTCTATCCAAAGCCAATTGACGAAATATGGAAGACCTCTGTGTCTGAAATAATATCAAAACAACTTAGCATTTTTAGCAAGATGTAAAAAAATGAAAATGCAATACTTTAATATTCAAATGATAGAAAGCAGTATTGGAAATTTGAACAACATATTATACATAAAGATCAGGTATGAAAAGATATAAAACTAAAGTGCATGGACAAAATGAAAATGATCAGTATATTTTCAAAAGAATGTAATTCAGTACCAACTATAATATCAAGGTTCAATTTGGAATTATATCGATGAATGTATATTAACATCATACTTAGATGATTTAAACATGAAACTGACACACAAAATTATTGGTAAATTCTTTCAATTTAAAATAAAGTGAAATTAATTAAAGATTGCTCATAGGTCCAGAACATAAACATACTTTCAAAAGGAATTAACTGGCAACTACTTATTCATAAAATAGTTTCTAGAATGTCATCAAAAAAGACAAGACAAGCTGTTTGTAAATTGATAGGTTACCAAGGATGTGACAAGTGAAATATTGTCCAACAAATATAGGACAAACCTTTGAAATATAGGATTTTTGGACAGAAATATAGGAAAATATAGGACAAATAAAAACAAGAACTATTACAGTATCCTTTTATCCTCCTCCGCCACTTACAACACACTTCTCTTTTATAAACAAATCAAATTAAATGGAATTACAATATTCATTACTTAATTAAACAGATCAAGAAATAAAAGCCTGACTGGTATACATGGTTGGCAATGCTCACACAACTTGACTAAAACACTTAAAGCAAAGCCTGTGGTAGCTCCTACTGACTTGGTATTAGGCAGGGCTTATCAGTTCACTTGTAACTGCTATAACTTAAATACTCCTTTAGTTGGGCTTTGCTGGGCTGATATCTCATACAGGTAAGTCTGTATGTTTACATGCTGATATAAACACCCAGTAGCAGCAGACTTATGTTTATATTGTGTGACTAGGGTTAGAGGTTATGTCAAATTCCAATTCAAATACTGCTCTCTTGTAAAATTTCATGTTTCAGATGTTGAAAATAAAAACCTAAATGACCAATTTGTAGATCATGAAATTCACCAACACTAAGGCAATTTTACATCTAATGAGGAATTCAAAACCTGAATTAATTTACAGAAAGTTATCTGAGTACAAGATGTTGCTAAAACAGCCACCATTTGAAATTAGGCTCCTCCCACTTCCTTTTATACAAATTCCTGGGGTTAAAGTGCTGTTCTGTATCCATTCATATGCAAAGCAACAACAACAGACAATAACAATAGTAAATAATTCAACTACCTTTTGAAGCAAAACACAAATACAACTTTTAAAATAATTACATTTTGGAAAAGAAAGTACAGTACACTAAATGTTCATTAGGAAACAGTTTGGTGTCATATTTATTGTCGATATTTTTCTGTATCAAACAAAAAAACAAGAGGGCCAAGATGGCCCTATATCGCTCACATGACAATCACTGTTCACTCATTAAAACATTGTTTTGAACCGGTGACCTAGTTTCTGACCCCAGACGACCATGACATTTAGAGCTTTTACAAGATTTTTACCTAAGATTTGACCTTGTGACCCAGTTTTTGAACCCGGCTGACCCATGTTCATCCTTGACCCACATATCATTGAGGCAAACATTTTGACAAGGTTTCGTGAAGATCCAATTAAAACTGTGACATCTACAGTGTTAACAAAGTTTTCCTAAGATTTGACCTGGTGACCTAGTTATTGACCCCAGATGACCCATATTTATACTTGACCGTTATATCATTAAAACAAACGATTTGACAAAGTTTGGTGAAGATCCAATAATAACTGTGAAATCTACAGTGTTAACATGGTTTTTCATAAGATTTGACCTAGCGACCTAGTTTTTGACCCAAGATGACCCATGTTCGAACTCGTCCAAGATATTATGAAGACAAACATTCTGACAAGGTTTCATGATCATCCAATTAAAACAGTGACTTCTAGAGTGTTCACAAGGTTTTCCAGCAATTTGCCCTAGTGACCTAATTTTACTACTATATTTGGCCCTGGTGACCTAGTTTTTGACCCCAAATGGCCCAATATCGAACTCGTCCGAGATTTTGTTGATATTAACGTTCTGACCCAGTTTTGCTAAAATTGAGCTAAAAATGTGGCCCCTAGTGTGGTCACAACATAAAGTTTGACGACGCACGACGCACACCGCCAAACGGAGAGTGATCCTAATAGCTCACTTTGTCACTTTGTGACATGTGAGCTAAAAACAATTAAGGAACAATGATACAATTGACTCTCATTGGCCCAACTCAACAGGACTGGCAAAAGAAGTTCTACTTTCCAGAGTTCTAGCCATCTAGATCCATCAAGGACAGTTGTTTTCCTTGTGTACATGATAATGTGTTCATGTTGTTTGTAGTGATATATCATGATCATATAACTACATGTACATATAATATGTAAAATATAATGTAAGAAATGAAAAACAAGAGGGCCAAGATGGCCCTATATCGCTCACATAACAATCACTGTTCACTCATTAAAACATTGTTTTGAACCGGTGACCTAGTTTTTGACCCCAGATGACCCATGTTAGAACTTGTCCTACATATAAATAAGACAAACATTCTGACAAAATTTGGTGAAGATCCAATCAAAACCATGAAAACTACAGCATAGACAAGGTTTTCCTAAGATTTGACCTCGGGACCTAGTTTTTGACCCCAGATGACCTATGTTCGAATTTGTCTTACATATCATTAAGACAAACATTCTGACTAGGTTTGGTGAAGATACGATCAAAATTTGACATCTACAGTGTTGATAAGGTTTTCCTAAGATTTGACCTTGTGATCTGGTTTTTTACCCCAGGTGATCCATATTTGAACTTGTCCTTAATATCATTAAGACAAACAATCTGACAAGGTTTGGCCAAGATCCAATTAAAACCATGCATTTAGAGCTTTTACAAGATTTTTACCTAAGATTTGACCTGGTGACCCAGTTTTTGACCCAAGATGACCCATGTTCGAACTCGTCCAAGATATTATGAAGACAAACATTCTGACAAGGTTTCATGATCATCCAATCAAAACAGTGACTTCTAGAGTTTGTTTACAAGGTTTTCCAGCAATTTGCCCTAGTGACCTAGTTTTTCACCGGAAATGACCCATTATATCAAACTTGACCTACATATTATTAAAATAAACATTCTGACAAAGTTTCATGAAGATCCAGTCAAAACAGTGATTTCTAAAGTGTTCACAAGGTTTTCCCTTATTTGGCCCTGGTGACCTAGTTTTTTACCCAAAATGGCCCAATATCAAACTCGTCAGAGATTTTGTTGATATTAACGTTCTCACCCAGTTTTGCTAAAATTGAGCTAAAAATGTGGCCCCTAGTGTGGTCACAACATAAAGTTTGACAATGCACGACGCACACCGCATGACGCAGGACGGAGAGTGATCCTGATAGCTCACTTTGTCACTTTGTGACATGTGAGCTAACAAAGATCATGAAATGCAAAGATATTGCTGGGCTTATATTGCGAGACAAAAGTTTTTTGGTACATTTACACTTCATACTTATTGTTGTTTTCTTTAATTCAAAAATAATTATAAAGTAATCACTCAAGACACATTAACTACCATACACATATATAAATATTGAGCCTTGGATCTGATTAATGACTAAAGTTTAAGTGGCAAAAACACACAACATTATATACAGAACAATCCTCTGAGTAAAGGCATAAACAAAAACACTTTCATTAATCATGACTTATTAACACATGCGCTGATGATGCTGAAAGAAATGCTAATTTTGAAGTAAATGTTGCATATTTACAAACAAGTGACCAGAAGTGTGTGAAATATGCATAATTTGTTTCTGTCTCAGAATCATACATTTCTTGTTTACCTAGAAATATAGGAATTTATAGGAATTTCTTGGAAATACAGGAATTTTTACTGAAATACAGTAATTTATAGAAATGACCCCAAATTATAGGAATGTATAGGAATTTACAGAAAACTGGATGCCCTGGAAATGTAATAGTTATTCTTACTTATAACACATGTATTAGTAGATTAGTAGTACCTTCATCAGTGCTGACAAATGTGGAGCATTTCAGTTTCTCGGCATTTTTTGTATTCTATCTTGAAGTATTGGCAGTGCTGACAGTGGTTGCACGGTCTCCATTATCTTTTGAAAGAATTCTGTTTCACTTATAACTAAAATAAATAACATATCATGTGCTTTTGCCTAAATGTAAAATACAGTATTGTTCATAAATGGTTGTAATATTTACATATAACTACAAAAATAACTGGATATATAACAGCATATTTTGTGATAAAATGTGATACTCACTGATTATCTGAATTTAGTATATGTTCACATACCAGCTACAAATGAAGATCCAGATGCAGGCATTGAAGGTACTAAATTGGTGCAGGTATTATATGTACTTAGAGTACTCTTGTTCATGAGTCCCTTCGAAGAAAAGATGTGAGATGACTGACTTACTATATCAAATTTTGCATTTGAGAAAAAAAACCTGAAACATTGTGTAGATGAATACTGAATGATAAGATAAACCTTCTGAAACAATTTCTGTATGCAGCAACCAATAAGTATGAAAAGAATTGTCCATATATTGTTGGAAGTGACAGTTAATACAGACAAAGAAATTAACTGACAAAATTTTACTATTATTTTTTATAAAGATCTGGATATTTCTTAGAACTTACCAGATTCCAAACCAGCATCTATTCTGGTCAATAGGGATGGGTATTGCAGGAAATTTTGTACTGCAAATTTATTAAGTTATCAAGCTTAGATTTTAATGAATGTATGGGTATGTAGTTTCATTAATCACTTCTATGATGGTATCTTTATTTAAGCTATCACAATATTAATTTTAACATCAATGACTAGAATGAAACTTCATGATGTATAGTATATAAATAGTTGTACATATAAAACTCTCTTTGAGCAAAGTAACCTATACAGTTCTAATACGGTTACACAAATAAAACATTTCTAACTGTTTTCCAGTCGAACTAGGCCACAGCTGATACAATACAAGCTGAAGTATCAATTTACTTTAACATATCGAGATACGGGATGAAATTGTATCGTTACGTATTGCATTATTTTGGAATGTATTGCAATATACCAGAATTTTCATGCATCACTATCGGTCAACATTGTTTTTGGAATGATAGCCAGTACCAGAAAAGAAAATACAAGTATGCATGTTCTGTCTTTAAAAGGCACATACGTTTAATAAGTAACATTACATTTGTTTTAATTCAAAGTCATACAATGTGTGACAGTCAACCTTTTGATGCTTTATTTCTACTTTGAAAGGCATGACATAAATAATGATACTAAAACAGCTGTATCGAAAATAGCAATTATACAGTACTATTCATATTACATTGTCTTTTTAATAACTCAAAGATTCATTAACACTGCTTACTGACTTTTCAACTTCTGACTGATCCTTTGGTCCAGGTCCATCGCCCGCAACAAGTTTAAGTCGTTGGCTTTCCTTTGCCTTGACTGGAATGTTTGTCATTTCTTCTTTATCTCTTTTAATGTACGATTGCTATGGCTTACTGCATTTACTCTGAAAGAGATCAAAGATACAGTACCTAATTGTCACTGTGCTTCATTATAATCTGGCTGCATTTAATACAATTATAGACTACACTTAGGTAGTTAAGTTTGGCAAATGCATTAAAATACTCATACTTCACTTGTCTGGCCTGGATTGATTAAAATACCAGGGTAGCAATGCAGGTAGTCATGCAGATCAAAATTTAAAACCTTGCATTCCCATCACCGCTCATGAGCACACTGAATCAAACTTAATGTGTGTGTTAAACATTTTGTTTAGGGCACTATTTTAGGATGAATTTATTTAGAATTTTAAGAGCATACATATAAGTATGTTGTCTGTGAATGTCAGGATAGAAGATCTAAATTTGTTTGTCATGTGCCATCTAAATTGTAACTTGATGCCTGAATGTTTTTCCATGCCCAAATGTCTCTGTGTCAAAATAGTTTGTTAGATTACATGTGTTATTTTCTCCGATTCATTTGTGCTCTAAATCCTGGTAAAACTGAAAGACCTGACATGACCCATATTTAAACTTGTCCTAAATATCATTAAGGCAAAGATTCTGACAAGGTTTAGTGAAGATCCAATCAAACCTGTGACATCTAGATCAGCGTTAACTTTGTCTAAACTAAGATTTACCCAGGTGACCTAGTTTTTGTTCATAGATGACCTTTTATCAAATTTGTCCAAGATATTATTAAAATGAACATTTTTACAAATTTTCATGTTGATCTAATTAAGAATTTACATGGTAGACTAATTATTGACACCAAAGTAGTGTATTCATAAGGTACAAGTTGATGATGCACGCTACAGCATACATGCCATACAACACAGATTCTGGACAAAGACTGATCACAAAAACTCATCCTTAACACTTGTGCTCATATGAGTGAAAAAATAAGCTGACATTCTAGTTTTATAGATATTAAATATCAAAGACAGATTGTTATTACAGGACAGTTTAAAATTTCAGGTATTTGTAAATGAAAATTTGTAAAACAGGCCTTCAAACATCATGTGTTCATGTGTTGCACCCAATTCAACTATGACTCTGCCATTGTTTATTTGTGTCATCTGATTTATAATGCCACTTTTAAACATTATTTCAGTTAGACTGTAGGTGGTAGTTATCCTCAACCAGCTTATATACTACAGTATATATCACATCTATAATCAAATAGTACATAATTAAGTATTAAAATAGTTCAAACACTAATGTAGAATGCAACAACTCAAGACAATTAAAACTGATTTGAATAGATCACAATAAGTGCAGCTAAGTGGTCATTGAATGGAAAATTGAGTTGTCTCCCTTTAATCAGCAAAATTGTTTTATACACATATTAACATATCTAAGCTTTGGAACAAATCATGCAATGACACAGAAAAAAGGTTATGAAAACATACATTCATACAAAAATTAACATAGCAAGCAGGTAAATATACAAAAGCTTTGGAACACAATTATATTCACATTGGTGGAAACCCTGTTAATATACAAAAATAAATGAAGAGTTTTCACTGCAAAGAGGTGGACACATAGATGGACGAGCATCCTCAAAATATCCTACAGTTCTTAGAGCATTAATTAAGGAAATCATACCTTCTAAAGGCTGAAGTGCCAGTCAGGTGCAGACATTGTACAGCAAGCTTGCATCATGTTGAACTGAATATTGTACTACAATGCAGACCATTCATCACCAGCTCTACATGCCATAACTAAAATATAGTACATACTTATTGTATAATACTGGAAATCTGAGCTATAAAAATCATGTATAAAGCCACCTGTGTATAAAGTCACAATATCTTATAAATTGGTATCATTTTCAAAGTACAAAAAACCTAATGTAAAATTGTGATAATAAAATTGTTCTTGAAATGATACAGAAAGAACCCATATATCTGATCTCATTTTTCCAATTAATTTTCAGTCAGGATTTAAATTATTTATTTCAAAGTCTGCTTACAATAGTATTGTGTATCAAACATCACCTTAAACCAAAACAAAAAACAAATGCTTTTTGCGTTGGCAAGGCATATTTACTTCGGGTACAAAAAAGGGGTAATACAACAGCATTAACATATAACATAAGTTACATTATTATCTACTACATTTTGTATATGAAAATTATACTGACGTATATAACACATCTTTCAACATAAGTTCGCAATAATAAATAAGGCAGTGTTTAGCTAAGCTGCTATTTTAGAACAACTATATTAGTTGTATTCTGCTATATATTTTTAAACATTGTAAAGACCACCGCAGTCAACAACTTTGCTTCATTGTGTAAAAGAGAACAATACAATTCAAAACAGATGTTTTATGAAAATTATTGACTGTATACTTGTCAACGGAATACTGGCCGCCCACGAAAAACCCCTTCATCTTTGGCAAGAGGAAATGTGTATCCGTAGTATGCACGAAATATACCGGTGATTGGTACTTTTCTCAGACTATTCCTTGAAAATATTGGACTCAAGGAATTCTGTCGAGGTGTGTTATTCTAATATGTTATTCAAAGAGTTTACAAAAATAATCACTATGTCTAAGTACATGATTGAATTTGAATGTTAACAAGGTCACAGTTACCCGAGCAAAAGCCTTATTAGAAGTGACTACTTTTACATGTCACCTGACTAAACTGGTTTTGGTCACGCTATGTTGAGACAGTATTCCTCCGCTATACGTTGTAATGCGGAGGAATATATGTCTCAAACATCACCTTAAACCAAAACCAAAAACAAACGCTTTTTGCGTTGGCAAGGCATATTTATACAGGATGTTGATCCAAAATAAATGAAGTCCTGCATGCACAAAGTGTAAATAAAATGCGTATTACTAAATTTACAATCCTAAGTGCTTCGAAATGAAAAGCCTTTCTTCAATTGAATCTTGGATATAACCATCTTTTGCTTGATCAGTCTTCCAACGACAGTGTCTCTTAATGCATCTTTCCGAAACCCTACTGAAATTAACTGCGGCAGAAGCCCCACTGGCTCTAAGAGTATGTGTACCAAGCTTTAAACCAGGGGCAACTAATTTTAGTTAAGCAACTATTATATAACACTCTTTGGCCCTCATATAACTAAGCTGCTTATTTGCTTTAATCAAATTATATTTTCCCTTTGTTTTCAGTAAATATTCATTTGAGGAATCAATCAAACCTGCTTGAAACATGTAATTGTGTAACATTTTGTATGGACATGCGATAGTATTACCTTTTGCTATTATAACTTCGCTACCCTTTCTGTAAATATCCGTTTTGCTAACCCTTATTTTTAAAACAATATGACTTCATAAAAAATAATGTCTTTACAACATACAGAACTTAATTCATTAAATCTTAAAAATTCCACATGACAAAGCAGTAGCATAGACAAATCTCGCAAATTGACAAGTGACATATTGTCTGCGAACAATGTACACAATGATTTTAACGCATTTGAGTCTATAATGTCTTTCTTCATTACGGGTTTTGACCTAAGTCTTTTTGCAGCGTCTAACAGGTTTTTTACCGCAGAATTGTCCGTAGGGTCTGGTAAATCATGGATGGAATGCATCCACTTGTTGGCATACACAGAAGAGCACACAACGTTGCTTGATTTATTTTCATCTACATGTAGTAGATAAGTTATAATGCTACTGTCATATAATTAGCTGGTCTTGCTGATAAGTGCTTGGTTTCACGAATTATTCTAAAATGTTTGAAATAACCGTTGTATTTCTTAACTGTATTGTCTGCCCTTGAATGTAAAACGTAAGTAGCCATGTGTTCAGCCAGAATATCTTGGTGTCCAATGCCCGTTTCTGCCAACTTAATTTTCATACTGGATTTTAGGTCAACACCATGAAAGAAAAATGTATGTCTTAAGTGTATGAATAACTTTAAAGACACATATGATACAAGAATAACTACTAGTGAAAGAAACCAATTCTAAAAGCTATCATGTTAAAAGGCAAAAGCTCTTTTTCGAATATTCCATTATTGCCTCGACCAATACATATAATTCCCTGTTTAGGCAATATTTCGAAATCTACAATGAAATGTTTTAGCTTGAGGTTGCTTTTGTAAAGAATCGGCCAATAAGCTGCTGATTTCCACATGGGAACTATCAAACCAAGCCTAGGTGGTGGAACAATCCAGTTATTCTCGCTACCTCATGCAGAACTGATCAAAAGCATTAATTTACACCTTCTGTTCTAGGAACCCACCATCTAGAATTAAATCGTTTCAATGATTGTTGTAACAAGAAGAAAACCTGTCTACTGTATGAATTCCCCATAAACTGTCTAAACGATTGAATTGACTGAATGAAATTGACCAGTCGTCGCTATCTTTGCACCTACTAAGATGGTCAGCCAACTGACTTTAATGACGTGGGATCCATTCGGGACAAATTTTGATATTATTTGTTTCACAGAAATCGTTTATACAAGTTGAAATGAAATGCAAAGCGATCTTTTTGCTTCTGTTCAGTAAAATAGATTTAACGTTTTTGTTGTCAGAAAAAATCTTTACAGATTTATTTTTTAAAATATGAACACTACTTCTGATTACTTATTTACTGCCTCGATCTCTCGCCAAGTAGAACTTAGCCAGATTTCCTCGGGATTCCATGTACCGAGTACCTCATAAACATCTCCAAACATAGTATCATGACAATTGTTACTCTTGCGATAAAAACTATTGGATGAAATATTGAACATTTTGCTAATTTTTGTGTCACCTACTTCAGGAGGTACTCTATTTATCATAACGCTCACTTCCAGGAGCTGTGCATGATTATCCAAAATGTTAGCCTCGTCGAACGAGGAGCTCACTTCCGGGAGCGTATTACTAAACGGCTCATGTATGGCCATCACACCCACTTCCGGGGGCAATATAGCACTGAACAAGTTCTCTATCTCTTGGTATATTCTTCTGCACATACCCATCGTAACCCACACCGCTGGCATCACAGAACAGCATGTACTCACAAGGAGGTGCCTTTGTTATTGACTTACCAACAGCGTTCAAATGCAATAAGCTATTTTTCCAGAATGATAACTCATCTTTTGCATTACCTGTAACAATTACAGGGGAATTCCAGCTAGCTCTTGATAAAATACAATTATACATTTCTCTGGTTTTAATTCTTACCTTATGTTCTAGTACACTGGATATAAAGAAATGATCTGACCAACAATGGATGCCAGAGTTCTTACGGATAATAAACTAAATCTGTCAAGATAAACAATTTTTAATGCGCAATCTATTGATTTCAATAGTCTTGAAATTCTTTCTTCTGTAATGTAAATGCGATTAATACTGTAATCTAACATGACATTGTGTCCTAACCATGTTACTTTTTGTGAAGGTACCCACGAACATTTTTCGTCTACCAATAAAAAACCAAATTCCTGAAATGATGTCTTAATGAAAATACTAGATTTTTGCGCTTCTTCTAAAACAGCGTGTCCCCCAATTCCATCATCCAAAAACATGATGACCTAAATAATATGACCCTGTGCTCTTATAAACATGACAACAACTCTTATAACCTTGGTAAAAATGTGACTTACAGTGGCTATACCAAAAGGCAGGGAATTATACACATAATAGGTAGTTACATCGTATTTTTAACAACCGAAACCCAAAAATAATCTGTGTGGAGGAAATATATCAATATGATGACTGGTATATGCGCTCTTAAGATCATTTTTTATAGATTCATTACACATTCTTCAATTTATTGCAAGTATTAACAATATGCCTTAAATATTGGCGCTTGGCGTTAATCGATGTCGGAACGATATGCTATTTCAATACATGTGAAGCTGAAGGCTTCATGAAAAATAATAATATAATAACAAGTATACATGTAAATTTGCAAGTTCCAAATCACCGTGTTATTCTTATTCTGTCCAGATTAGTTGTTCATATTAAGTTACATGTTGGACTCACCAAAGCTGAACATAAAGTGGTCATGCATCATGGAAGTTACACTGTCCATCCCCTTTCCATAACTGGAATTAAAATGCCTCATCTAGCATGAAGAAAACTTGAGAACCTGCAGTGACAAATCATTCTTTGTATTTTTAAATAAAATTAGAAATCACACTAAGTCTTTATTTATACATAATTATTCAATGAAATTTAAATGGTGGCAGAGCAAAAAGCAAATAACATGAAAAGTTTGGTAAACCAGGGAAAGCCTCCCAGATAATGAAGTGTTCACATAAAACAGACCATGTTGCAAATACTACATTGTGATATGTAAATATTTAGGTCCAATCAATCATAAACAAGACGCTGAGTTCAATAAACACACATGCCCTGTTGACATCATTGTCAAGAAAATGTCCATTAGAATACAGTAAAACCTGGTTATCTCAAGGAGTCATCGGACCAGACTTTATGCTCGAGATAAACCTGGTGCTCTTAATAAACGGGTTTTGTTCATTGAATGAGAAATAGACTATGTATCATGTGTGTTAATGGACGTATTTACAGTAATAATACGAAATGCTTACATACATTTTACACCATGATGTATTAGTTGAAAAAATATGTTCGTTGAATGTGTGAAATAAGCATTGATTGTTTGAATAAAATTCTTTATCCATAAATATGGTCGAGCGTTTTCAACTATCAATACCATGTCCGAAAATCGTGTTATTGACATAGGAAGAAACGTAATAGTGGCATAACGTGAGATTTACTTATGTCAATGTCACGTACGCCTAAAATTAAAAGAAAATGAGCCTTTCACTGGATTACTCAAAATGTCTTTTTTGTGCTATTTTTTCTCTTTATTGATATCAGTAAGTGAATCATAGATAAAAGTATTGTTGTTTAGTATCTGCTTTTTAATCTTGAAATTAAGTGCTCAAAATTAAGATCTCATAATTAAATATATTAAAAACTGGACTGCAAACTTGCAATAAACAAACCCAGCTTCATTGTCATTTTAAGTCACATGAGTACATTGTCCAATTTTAACAAGGTGTGAAAAACAAAGTACTCGATTAACATTTGTTATTTTATTGACCAATTTAAACGACTATAGAAAAAATGGTATTCGTTGGTCTACATGCAGGTGTGAACGATATCCAACATGAAACTCAGCGAGATAATTATGGTAATCAACACTTACAATTAAGTCAAGGGACCATGATATGTGATTGAGATATCGAGATAACGATGCTCGTAATAAACATGGAAATTCATATACAATAAGAACAAAAAGTGTCGGGACTTCATGATTTCCTCGAGATAAGTCTAGTGCTTGTAATATTGATGCTTGTAATAACGAAGTTTTACTGTAAGTAAAAGGTCAAAGTGAAGTTGGTTAATATTAATTGAGAATAGTCATAGGCATCAACTGTATAAGTATTCAAGTGTTCTATAGTAAGCAGAGTTGGTGCTGAAATGGTAGAATCTACTAAACCTTATACAGACAAGACAATCACTATAATTCTGCCTTCCACAACATACATGTACACATGCAATTAAGCAAGTAACCGACTAAATGTGCATGAATATATACCAGTAGATGACGAAGTATACATAACTAAATAAAAAGCCATGGTTCGGACATAAATGTAAAATGTCTAGTGATAATTATCACAGAGCTAAAAACACATACACAAAAAATAAAACACAGCCAAATAAAATGAATCTTAAAAATGCAAGTAAAAATGATAAAAGGACAATGAATTATAATGATTATAAATTTAAACATTCAGAAAAATTAAGGCAAATGAATTGTAGAGAGCAAAAAAAATATTGGCAATTTTTAACACAAATTGAGCCAAAATCCAAAGACACATTTTAAAGATGTTAACACTAGTATTGACGAGGGTGTCAATGATTTCGAATATTTAGAAACAATTAACAACAAATTCTTAGATGCTCCTATTACTGAAGTAGAAGTTAATCATTGTTTTATGAACTAAAACACCAAGTCTGTCAGATAATATAACAAACGAATATATAACAAGAGGGCCAAGATGGCCCTATATTGCTCACATGACAATCACTGTTCACTCATTGAGTTTGTTTTGAGCCAGTGACCTAGTTGTTGCTCCCAGATGACTCATGTTGGAACTTGTCCTACATATAATTAAGACAAACATTCTGACAAAATTTGGTGAAGATCCAATCAAAACCATGAAAACTACAGCATATACAAGGTTTTCCTAAGACCTAGTTTTTTTACCCTAGGTGACACATATTTAAACTTATCCTTAATATCATTGAGTCGAACAATCAGACAAGGTTTGGCCAAGATCCAATTAAAACCATGCAATTTAGAGCTTTTACAAAAGTTTTACCTAAGATTTGACCTGGTGATCCAGTTTTTGATCCCAGTTGACCCATATTCAGCATTGACCCACATATCATTGAGGCAAACATTCTGACAAGGTTTAGTGAAGATCCAATCAAAACTGTGACATCTACAGTGTTAACAAAGTTTTCCTAAGATTTTACCTTGTGACTTGGTTATTGACTCCAGATATCCCATATTTGTACTAGACGGTTATATCATTGTTACAAACAATTTGACAAAGTTTGGTGAAGATCAAATACAGTATCCCTCATGGATTATATTTGCTGTATCATACAGTATCTCTCGTGGATTATATTCGCAGTATCATACACGTACAAGGTATCCCTAGTGGATTATATTTGAGTATCACACAGTATCCCACGTGGATCATAGTTGCAGCATCATACAGTATCCCTCATGAATTAAACAAAAATTGATTTCCCTTGGTAAGATTTCTCCGTTAGGTGTCGCTCATGTATAAGCATGAAATTTAAGTAAGTAAAAGTAAGTTTTGGCGCTAAATAGTCAGGAGAACGACAGACGGTAGACATTGTTTTTCTTTAAACAAGAGGGCCAAGATGGCCCTATATCGCTCACATGACAATCACTGTTTACTCATTAAAACATTGTTTTGAACCGGTGACCTAGTTTTTGACCCCAAATGACCCATGTTAGAACTTGTCCTACATATAAATAAGACAAACATTCTGACAAAATTTGGTGGAGATCCAATCAAAACCATGAAAACTACAGCATAGACAAGGTTTTCCTAAGATTTGACCTCGTGACCTAGTTTTTGACCCCAGACGACCTATGTTCGAATTTGTCTTACATATCATTAAGACAAACATTCTGACTAGGTTTGGTGAAGATACGATCAAAATTTGACATCTACAGTGTTGATAAGGTTTTCTTAAGATTTGACCTTGTGACCTGGTTTTTGACCCTAGGTGACCCATATTTGAACTTGTCCTTAATATCATTAAGACAAACAATCTGACAAGTTTTGGCCAAGATCCAATTAAAACCGACATTTAGAGCTTTTACAAGATTTTTACCTAAGATCTGACCTGGTGACCCAGTTTTTGACCCCGCCTGACCCATGTTCAACCTTGACCCACATATCATTCAGGCAAACATTCTGACAAGGTTTGGTGAAGATCCAATAATAACTGTGAAATCTAGACTACAGTGTTAACATGTTTTTTCATAAGATTTGACCTAGCGACCTAGTTTTTGACCCAAGATGACCCATGTTCGAACTCGTCCAAGATATTATGAAGGCAAACATTCTGACAAGGTTTCATGATCATCCAATCAAAACAGTGACTTCTAGAGTGTTCACAAGGTTTTCCAGCAATTTGCCCTAGTGACCTAGTTTTTCACCGGAAATGACCCATTAACAAACTTGACCTACATATTATTAAAATAAACAATCTGACAAAGTTTCATGAAGATCCAGTCAAAACAGTGATTTCTAAAGTGTTCACAAGGTTTTCCCTTATTTGGCCCTGGTGACCTAGTTTTTTACCCAAAATGGCCCAATATCGAACTCGTCCGAGATTTTGTTGATATTAACATTCTGACCCAGTCTTGCTAAAATTGAGCTAAAAATGTGGCCCCTAGTGTGGTCACAACATAAAGTTTGACGATGCACGACACACACCGCACGACGCCGGACGGAGAGTAATCCTAATATGGTTTAAGCATGAAAATCCTGTGCTTAATTGCGTAACTGTATAAGGATCAATTATGTAGTTCCATCAAAGCTCAGTTACCACAAGATTATACAAACCTAAGACAACAAATGAACAGAAAGCAGAAGTATATTCTGAAAATGATGTACAGTAGAAACTCCCTAATCCAAACTCCCTTCGGACTCACCAAAAAGTTCGGATTAGAGAGGATTTCGGATTAGAGGTTTTGTCCATAAAAAAGACTCCATTTAGAGTTTATAGGGAAGATTTACTTCATCTGTTGTATGTCATTGTTGGTATGTAAGTACAATTGTAGTTCCAGTTCTTATATATGTCTGCAGTTGTGCATTGTTCTTGTTTTATGCAGAACAAATTTATAATAAAATGTTATTGTTCATAAGATGTATTTAATTACAATTACATGTATATTATAATAAGGCTATAATTAATAAATGTCTGTATGGCAAAACTCATCCCACAAAAGGCTGGTGAACATTGACTGTAATATTACATTGTGTATGCAAATGAGCACTTATGAACGAGTACCTGAAGCTTAAACCAAATTGAAAACCACGGGCTTGATCAAATTCCAACTTTTTACTCGAAAACGTAAGAAAAAATATGCAACGACGGTCAATACTAAAGTGATAAGATGTACAATAAAAAGTCTAGAACTCCATTAAATGATTAATCAAGCAATAATTACTAAAAAATCGAGTGGTCAACTTGATACAGGACACGAAGTTTGTGACAAACACATTGAACATGATAATTCAATTTTAATAAGCCATCATTTTGTTCACGCTTCCCGTGGCCTGACTGCTCATCTTATAATTGTCTGGGGTCATCAATTAGCAAAAACCTTTGATTTTACCGCATGTTTTCACATTTCACAAATATGTTTCAGGACTTGTCAAATTATCTTACCTTATTCCTAACTATACGTTATTCATAAAATGTCAATAATAAAGGCCAGTACAAACTGATTTCATTGTGTAAAGATGTTAAAAGACATTTTAATTCACAAATGTACTGCAGTAGTTGTTTTCAGTATTGAGAGGTCAAACTAAGTTGAATTCTTTTGCACGTACCCTACTATACGGAATTACACACGATTGATGCTAACAGTAAAACCCGAGGCTAATTAGGGAACCTATTGTCGATCAAATGAACAGTATGACATGTTGTATATCTTTTTGCATAAATTCCGGATTAAGCGGTGTATTAAGCATAAATTCCGGATTGAGGAGTTTAAAAATCAGTATAAAATAGCATTTCGGACCGCAAGTCGTTCGGACTACGGAATACGGAGGTTCCGGATTGGGGAGGATTTTTTCATATGCCTTATTGAAGGAATGAAAACGGGACCGTGGAAATTTTTTTGGATTTAGGAGGATTCCGGATTGGAGAGGTTCTGGATTAGGGAGTTTCTATTGTATATAGAAGATGGTTTAGCTGTAGAACTTGAGTGATGATTACATAACCAAAACAGTTATACTGACAAATATGTGGTTAATTTGTGCATACAGTACGGTTTGGGTGATTTGTCCGATTTTCGCGTTTCCCCCGCGTTCTTAATCGTCAATTTATCACCCCAATCTGACTAAAGTATTCGATCTTCCTTACGGCAAGATCTGATGACGGCCTTTACTATAGTTTCTATTTTCAAAAGTCGGAATTTCCATGATCACTATTTATATCTATTTATAATTCAGCCAATCGTATAACTCGTTTCATCGGTACTTTGGCCGAATGAACTTTCTACCTGACGATGTTATTTAAACGTTAGTAAACATTAAATTACGTATAACATATTTGTCTGCAACCACTTTTTGATTTTTTTAGTAATCCTGATCGATTCGGCCATAGTAGTACAGAAAATTTAATAAACACGCATGTCACATGGGCGCTATCATTACATTTAGTTGCGTAAGAATAGGTGTTCGTGATAACTACAAGTCAAATATTGCTTTTTACTGCGGTTAAAAATAGAATCAGATCACTTTCAGAATTATGAAAGTAAGGCGCTGATTGGCCAGTGGAAAAGGTCACCTGAGGTGACCTTCTATAGGTCGTCTTCAGATCCTCATAGCGTAGCGGGTTTGAGGATATGATTTTAATCAGATTGTTTATCACCCGATTTTCATCGCGGCATCGATCTTGAAAAAAACGCGAATCACCGCAATGTCGCTAATCACCGCGTTTTATGACTTATTTATCAGTCGGTAATCTTTGATAGCGATGGATCGCGGTGATTCGCGAACGTCTAAAGCCGCCTATCAAGTAAATAAAGTGATATTTATTGTGAATCTTTCTTTTACTTTCGCTTTCTGTTGACCGTTCATTTTCCGAAAACAGTCACATGGTAAGATAATTCAGGATTTAACACTTACTAAATCCGTCGGCCAAGACCGACTGAAATCCAGACATCTGATTAAATTTTGTCAAGTAGGAAATCCCATTCTTGAAGTAAAAATGTAGGAATACCGGCACATTGCTAAGCGAATGTGTAAACTGTGTAGCTATGTTTTACATATGCAGCGTTACGTACAGGGCGAGATTCATATGTCTATTTTTAGTGTTTTATTTATCGAGTACCAGGGCGAGAATCATTATTTAGACCGAGTCGCAGTCTCTCATTTTACGAATGTAGCTCGGTGCTCTAATCAATAAAACCAGTCCACTGTTTACATGTAATATTATTTCGCGCAATAATATACGAAAGCTCACAGATTAATTAAAGCTCATCAACTACTATTTAGTTCTCAACACTCGTTGATTATAATTTATGTCAACGCTAATTTTTCACACATATCAGGTAACAATTTGTTCACAAAGCGCAATTAAATAATGTGTGAATAACAGTGTTATTTACAAGAAATTTGCAAGTTTTGAGTAAACTAAAGAGACGACATCGCGTATCACCGGGTTGAGCGATCGTCGCCGCAATCCACCGCGAATTATTGCCCTTCAGTGGTGACGGTCACCGTTGATCGTCGTCGCTCTGAACGCGATGGCCAAAATTCAAATCACCGCGTTGAAGCGATCTACCTGTGGCTTAGCGCGATTTTAATTCTGCGGCGATTCGCGAAAATTGGACAAATCACCCGAACCGTCCTTAACCCCGCCTTACGACCAACCTGAAATTACGACCACCCCGCTAATACGGGCATTTTTTAAAAGAACGGAATTTTTCCTTCTATGTTTAATGGTCTTTTGATCCGAAATTGCGACCACGCCGCTATTACGTAATACGACCACTTATCTCTGACCATTTTGTTTATCTGTGTGTTCTCTGACCCCGATATTACGACCATGGTCGATTGCACACTCGGATTTTGCATCATCGACTTCGCACCTCTGACAATGAGATTGCCGCGAGGCATACATTGTTTCCGGTCAGGACCTTGTTTTTCACGACAATTAGTGCATAAGGGACTATGAATTAGTGGTCATGTATGTATACTGTTGATCTGATCTGTTCAGCATGTAACTGGCGGATAAATGAAAATGTACGTGCTGTTGTTTTAGTCTAATTTTAGACCAACCAGATGACTTTAAGAACCCAACGATCGATGTTGATTAATTAATAGCAATCGTTTTCACTGGCACATAAACCATGCGTCAATGGCGCGCGTTTTACAAAATTTTAATGGTCACCTATTTAAATTCTCTAGTAAACTTCATTGATGTCTAACGATAAAGACGAAACATCGCCAAATTTAACTAATTATCATAATAATGAATAAACGCCTGCAGTACGGTCCGATATTCCGGTATGAAATAGTCGTACGGAGACTTATCTTACGAAAAATTGTTAAATAAAAAAATGTTATTTTATGAGGTCCTGTGTCGAATTTAAGCATTAATTAGTTGCTAAAATTAAAAGTAATACATTTTTAGACATGTTTAATTATGTATGAGTAGTACATGGTCAACTATCACATTGTATAGGGCCTATTGCATATTTTGACAGAAATTGCATTTGAGGTCAGGTTTCCCCTATATTAAGACCACCCCACTATTAAGACCACTTTGTCTAAGAACAACTGATGGTCTTATTAGCGGGGTTCTACTGTATATTGTTGAAAGGAGCAGAATCATTATTTTAAATAATTATAAGATATTAGTACCAATTTATAATGATTCTTTACGTTAATCTTTGAGCTATGCTATATGCATTGGCTCGTTTATGTGTTAGCTGTGCTTTATGCGTTGGCTCATTTATGTTTGAGCTGTGCTTTATGCGTTGGCTTGTTCATGTGCAGGGCTCCAGATAAAGGGCGTAATTGCGTAAATATGCATTAGTTTTTCTGAAATACGCATAAAAAATATTTCTAAAGCATACCGATACGCTCTAATAATCCCAGGTACTCGTTTTAAAATGCGTCACTATCAACTTTAAATGTAGTATCTGTGTCTAGTGATTTAATTGAACATATTGAATAAAGCTAAGGTATTGCATATAAGCTACATGTACATTCTTCACTAGATGCAAAACAAATTCTTGAGGATGATGTATGCATTAAATATAGAAGAACACTATACATCAAAGTACATTTAAAAGGTAACGATTAAGGCCACACCAATTTGATAACTTGTTCATCGGATTTGCCGCTCGCTTTTTATCAAAATTAGAAAAATAATAATTTTTTTTTTTTTGCTTCCGACCGCTTGCTCGTGACGACATCTTTAAAAAAATCCGGAACGGTACAGTGTCCCGGATTTTATCACTACAAAATTGTATTCTGCGGTGTTGCTCCATTATATATGCGGCTCTCTTTATGATACCGAGATAGTATAATATCGTAACTGATTTTTTAAATGAATTTAATCGGTAATTCCGAATGTTTAAACCTAAGAAGAATGTTAACTGCACGCGATATCATAGACAATCAGAAACACGTCGATTATCGTAGATAAGACCATAGAAAATATAATGTAGCGAGGAATAGGAATACGGGTGATGTTAGTTCCCAAGATGGTAGCGCTCGTCGCCTAGTCCAACTGTTTGTGACGGCGAGACTCTTTCGATTTTGCCCAGCCTTCAAAAACTGAATATTTAATTTGTTGTGTGTGGAAAAATCACACATTAAAACCCGTTTGGAAAACGAAACTGGTGCAATGGTGAATAACTGCTGGTGTCATGGTAAAAATCGCCTATTCTCGAAAATTCGCTTTTCAAATAATCTGAGTTTACATGACACGTCAACGAAACGTTGACAAGTTAAACTTAAACCAACTTTCGTTAGCCCACGGTACCCATTGTAAAGAACGATTTAGAATAGCACTGTTCAGACGGTAGTTGTACACGGAGTGGCTAAAGTTCGTTGACATCGGTTATCAGTAGTCAAATCACGGAATTATCTGTTATTACTTCCGTGGTCAAATTTACATGCAAATTAAAATTTTAAGTTCAATATTAAAAATTTGACTTTTGACACAGAATTTTATGGCACATTCACACAGATTATTGTTATTTCTATCGATTTAAGTATACCAGTATACTGAAGATATCTTAGAATATTTGGTGTGGGTCTATCCTTCACTCATGGTTCTAGTTTATATAGGAATTAAGGGTAAATTCTTTAAAACATGTCTCCAAAATTAAACAGTTATATCTTGTGTCCAAGTTGTGTACAGTGTCATTCCAGTGATAGATCCAGTATACAATATTATGTCATTTTATTTTAGTAAATTGTAACAAGAATATGGTATACATGGTATTGTTCTGTAAGTTTAATCTATTTTTTGTGTGTTTCTTTATGGGTGATTTATCAATTTTCATATAAAAAAAGAATAGAATAAAGACATTAAAAGTGTTTTCACTGGTAAACTTAAGGGTTATTGAAACTAATAAAAATACAGATTCTTTATTTGCTTGATCACATGCTTGTTTGAAATAGAAATATTTCGCTCGCTCGCTTGCTCTTTTCAGAAAAAAAATCCGATGAACAAGTTATTAAATTGGTGTGGCCTTAGTGTGTGTTTGTGCTTATAAGCGAATACCCTTTAGAGTGGTTCCCATGATTGTTGTTACCCTTCAAAAATTTGTAATACCCCACAAAAAATTTAAGGCGTAAAATACCCCCTGCCCAAAAATTTATCTGGAGCCCTGCATGTGGTAGCTGTGCTATATATGTGTTGGCTCATTTATGTGTGAGCTGTGCTATATGCGTTGGCTCGTTCATGTGAGAGCTGTGCTATATGCGTTGACTCATTTATGTGTGAGCTGTGCTATATGCGTTGGCTCGTTCATGTGTGAGCTGTGCTATATGCGTTTATCTTGTTTAATTGTGAGCTTTGCTTTATGCCTTAGCTTGTTTTTATGAATGAGCTGTGCTATATGCTTTGGCTTGTTTATGTGTGAGCTGTGCTATATTCGTTGGCTCATTTATCTGTGAGCTTTGCTATATGCATTGGCTTGTTTATGTGTGAGCTGTGCTATATGCGTTGGCTCGTTCATGTGTGAGCTGTGCTATATGCGTTGGCTCATTTATGTGTGAACTGTGCTATATGCGTTGGCTCGTTCATGTGTGAGCTGTGCTATATGTGTTGGCTCATTTATGTGTGAGCTGTGCTATATGCGTTGGCTCGTTCCATGTGTGAGCTGTGCTATATGCGTTGGCTTGTTTAATTGTGAGCTTTGCTTTATGCCTTAGCTTGTTTATGAATGAGCTTTGCTATATGCATTGGCTTGTTTATGTGTGAGCTGTGCTATATGCATTGGTTTCTTTATGTGTGTGAGCTGTACTTTATACGTTGGCTCATTTATGTGTAAGCTGTGCTATATGTGTTGGCTCGTTTATGATTGAGCTGTGCTATATGCGTTGGCTCGTTCATGTGTGAGCTGTGCTATATGCGTTGGCTCGTACATGTGTGAGCTGTGCTATATGCGTTGGCTCGTTCATGTGTGAGCTGTGCTATATGCGTTGGCTCATGTATGTGTGAGCTGTGCTATATGCGTGGGCTCATTTATGTGTGAGCTGTGATATATGCGTTGGCTCATTTATGTGTGAGCTGTGATATATGCGTTGGCTTGTTTATGTGTGAGCTTTGCTATATGCATTGGTTTGTCCATGTGTGAGCTTTGTTATATGCGTTGGCTCGTTCAAGTGTGAGCTTTGTTATATGCGTTGGCTCGTTCATGTGTGAGCTGTGCTATATGCGTTGGCTCGTTCATGTGTGAGCTGTGCTATATGCATTGGTTTGCTTATGTGTGAGCTGTGCTATAAGCTTTGGCTCGTTTATGTGTGAGCTGTGATTTGAGCCTTGGCTCTTTTATGTATAAGATGAGTGCTCTCATTCTGATGATAAGATCATTCAAATATTATTAACCTATAAATTTAAAGACAGTGTTGTAAAGCAACTTAAAATTTAGACAATAACGACTATTAAAAAATGATGCATTTATAGTCAGACTCCATGATACCGGTGGTCCCATGATACCGGTGTAAACACGAATCTCGCGATATTTCCATTATAACACCATCTAGCAGACTGAATGTTTACAGGTAACTTTTCGGAAATTTTATCACTTCAATGCGTACAAAAAATTTCGTATATTTTGCTAAAGTAGAACAAACTCTGATATTCATTTATTTTACCTCCATTTCGCTCTATTTGCAGTCAGTTACTAACTAAATCCTACCCTTACTCTCCATTTTATATATTTGTCTCTTTTCCAATGAAATATTACACAAATGTGACAGTTAATGACATCATCAACAAATGATAAACAAATATAATCAATTTCGGCGGGAAAAATCGAATGATGCAATATATATTTAGTCATTTGTTTACGTGTACACCGGTTGCATGGAGTTGTCTCCTGCGACGATCTTTCAAACATGTACTGATATTGACACTAAAACATTGACATTTCGATAGTCAGAAAGTTTTCACCGATCATGTAGTCAGGGCCCTAGCTGCACTATAGGGGAAGGGGCCCGGGGCCCTCAGGTAGGGGAATTTCGCGTCATTTTGAGGAAAAAGGGGAATTTCAGGGGATTTTTTAAAACTGCCTTATAACCCAACAATAAACAGTTTAAGCTTAAAATGGCTTTTTTTTTAAATTTTTTATTTTTATTTTTTTTGGAGGGGAATTTTTCTCAAAAATAGGGGAAAAAAGTATATTATTTTAGGAGGGGAATGGGGCCGAATTTCGGCCCCAAAAAACGTCAAATGAGGGCCCTGGTAGTAAATATAAGATGTGAATGAATGAGTATGTTTAATATTTTGTGTATATTAGTAGCAATTTCTTCATTTAAATGACATTTTCTATTAGTACACCGGTACCGTGGGGTCCCATCCTACCCTCTATGTTTTGCTCTAGGTTACGCTACCAAATACTAAAGCCTATATCCTATTTGTTGTTTGTTTGTCCTGTAACTTGTAATTAGTGAATAATTGATTTACTCTCGACACTAAGGGAGATAACTGATTGTTTGATATTTGTTACCCTCTCAAAAAAACATATTGCAAAGCAGCACAATACCAGTAGTGAACAGACCAGAAAAGCCATGATTGTGCCGCACGTGAATTTTGTAGCTATTCAATAATTACACAAATATGAAAAGACTGAATGTTAAACAAATGCCTACTGTTCCCTCTGCTAATCTGATCTGAAAGATTTTGAAATTCAACATTGCTGCATTATCAAGAGAATGTGTGCATGCATTGTAACATCGACAAATGACCAATAACTTCGTACACAAACAATATGAAGAACGAACCTAGACGAAGACAAACTTAAATTAGTGGAATTTTCGATTCATAGCATGACATTATATATAAGAATAACCATGCAACATAATACAAATTCATTGCAAAGATACTTCGCAAACTCGCGGAAATATATGACATTGATATAACTAGCATTTCGAACGCATAAAAACAGTCAACAATCATACTGAATCGTTGACTAAATAATATCTTATCATCACGGATCAGCATTTACCATGTATATGTTCATAAACAGGAAATAAACTACACATCAACATGCAAAGAACTTCCCGGAGATCTGCTGGACGCTCGCTTATCATGATTCAACAAGGGAGACAATTCTGAATGACTAAAATCAAAGCACTGAAAGCTAGATACAAGATACAAAATTATTGTATTTGTAGTCGGTTTAAATATAACAAAATAACATTAGCTCCCGAAAAATGAACCATTCTCCGTCTGGAACATCGGTTATCTAAGTTTAAAAATGAGTTAATGATAAACCAATCAAAATTATTCTATATAGTCAAAGTTTTTATCGCAGAAAATGCAATATCGATGCAAATTTTATTACCAACACTTCAAGCATTGCACAGTCAGAAGTGCTTAAAAATACAAAACTTTTTGTAGATAATTAAGATAAGGCACTGTCTAGAACGGGGATTGAAACATTTATCAAAATAAAAAATAGGATTTTAATTAGCCTGCTCAAATTTGAAGTAATGACACTGCTCTCCCGTAAACCCAAAACATTCTGAACTCCGAAATTTGATTTTTTACGGTTATGAAAGTCAGATCGGGATTCGAACCCGAATTTCCCCATAGCCAATTACAGGCCTGGTTTGCTCTATCCAATTAAGCCATCTGACCATATAATTGTAGGTAAACTGAAATTCTATAAATTAGTTCGTTTTTTAATAATAATTAAATAATGTATTCAAAAGTGAGGAAATTGACAAACATAAAACATTTGTTTTGAAATAAACAATGATTATTATAGAATCTCTCTAGATAAGCTGTGTCATGGACTTATATGTATTTGTATAAGGCATTGGCTGTGGTAAAAGTATGAATGGTTAAATTAAAAGTTGTTAACATGTACAGTACCATGTTTTAAATACTGGAATAGCCCCGGGGCCATTACCAGAATCAAAGATGTATAGTATATAAAAGTCTTTACCAGAATATACTGAAATACATCTCCAAATATGGAAATACACCAGTTACTTGCTGAGAGTATTATATTTTTTATAAATATTAAATAACACCTGGACATAAGAGCAACATTATAACAATCCTCGCAACTTGATAAGAAGCATCTAAAACTTACAATGACATGATATTATACCTAAACAATGATACTACATGTATAAGACACTGAAGGTCATACACTTAAAAGTCAATGTAATTAAACAAGAAGTCAAAATAAATAAACTTAAACAATAACTATGATCCTTTTTTGGTGTTCAAATTCATCAAGCCAGATAACAGTACAAGATATACAATTTTCAAAGTTGTTTTATTATTAGTTGAAGAAGTCCAGCTGATATAATATTATATAACACAACTGACACCAGATATTGGAAGCGACTAGAAATCACGTCACACATACCAGAGATGCTATATTACATGTAATATAGCATCCCTTCACATACCAATAACCTTAGAGTACTACACATATTTTTAAAAATATGAACACACCTGACATCATAATGATATATTTAATAAAATATAAAATTATACAAACATCTTAAATGATAAAAATAAAGTAAATATGATATATGTCGTGCTAGAGATAATTTATTGGTGCATCATTTCTTTATTTTGTCATGTTTATTCTACATTTCTAAATAATATTCCATTTAGAATGTTGTACTAATACTATACGTCTTGGATAATTCTTACGTTATGATAATATGTTCTTGAATCCATAAAATATGGCTACAAATGGTCATTTTATAACTTGTTCCCCTTTAGTACCACGGCTTTTAATGAAAAAGTCTGTCCACTTCAAATTTCTCTGCAGGGTCTTCGGACAAACTACGACAGTAACAATGCTAATTTTGGTACTGATGGATTCGGAAAATTGTTGACTGGAACATGGGCTACATGAAAAAATCGCAACATTTGAGCTTTCGGCGAAAAATACGACTTACCTGCGAATTTGTGTGCGTCGCCATTGGTCTCGACCCTTTAGTATCAAAACAATATACCACGTGATTATAGGCCTTGTTTCAAGGCACAATTTGATTTCTAACAGATCTAATTATATAAAGTAAAGAAATTAACGTATTAATGATTCGCATGAATGTTAAAATATCTAAAAACAAAATGAATTAATGTCGCGGATTTGTTGGCGAATTTCACGGATAAATGATTATTTCTCTTGGGATACAAATTTGATTTTAACCGCTCGGAATCAAGACATTAAGGCCTTATGCAACATGTTAATACCGCGGAATCTGTGTGTATTGACTATGTATTGAACGACATTAGGTGTATACGTTTTGTTTACTATATTATGTTGGGTTAGAATAGGTATTGAACGTTCACAAAACGCGTTTATTGCATTTAGTGTTTTCAAAATGATTTCAAGTAAAAAATACCATATCAATTATTTGATTATAGAGAATATAATGCAATAAAAGAGCATGAGCTCACGGAATATGTGTGTCTTTAATAATGTGTATTAGTTTTTTGAAAAACTGATTGTTCAGTATCTATGATGAATATCAATCTGTTACATTCAAATGATAATATGTATGTAGCGAATAATAAATTTAAGACGCGCGGCTCGTCTGCTTATTGTACATACATCATTTCATAGAAATTCATTAAAAATTAAGGAATATACAATCGTCCTCAAAAGTATGCGTATCGAACGACATTTGTAGTTGTATATTTACTTGTATCGGTTGAAAATTATCTGCACAATTGTAAATATCTAAGATCTAAATGAATAACATTTATATCGCGGAGTTGTTGTCATATTTCACGGACAATATTTTATAGATAGATATAGTTTATTTCAAAATTCAGTAAGCCATAGGCCCATGTGAACATATATATACAAATTATACAATTTTCATATGACAGTGACAAGTGGCAAAATAGGCTTTAATAATACATTGTTATAAGAAAGGTAGATTGGCAAGACAGTTTAGATAATGATTCGTGTATGAACAGTACAATAATAATATTTATCTCCATACAAGGTTACTAAATATCCCGGAATATGCGTGTACTCATTTATGTGTATTGGGTGCTTGAGAAAGTATCAAGTATAACCCGCGCGCATTTCATTTTATTTGACTCATTTGTGTTTGATTATAAATTATGACTATTAATTAAGTTCTTACTTGAAAGGAGGAATTATATGTAAACAATGCGTGTGCAGTTTAGTCTATTTGACTCATAAAATTTTATGCTAAAATTAACCAGAGATTTGCATATTTGAACGGCACATAAGGTATGTACAAGCCAGCGTGTATTTCAATCGTGCAAGATTGGCATAATTAATATAGATTCCCGTGTGTATTTTATTTGTGTTTTATTATTAATAATGAATTATCGTGGGTTTGTTTATACTCATTTAATGAACTTATATGATGGAAATAATGAATTATTTTGCATCAGAATCGTCCAAAATGGTCAATATTATTATCGGAAATGCATGACACACGGTCGCGGGCTTTGTTTTTATTTTTTGTCAAAGTTAATACGACTGACGGCCATAATTAAAGAAAGATAAAGACATTAACGTCTTACACAACGAGTTAATCTGGCGCACTCCTTTTCACGGTACTTAATGAAGTTTTTTTTATAGTGTCACCCCTATTGAAGGGCCAACCAATTTGGCTTATGAGACACCTATCTTATGTTCGCACAGAACCCCCCGAATTCCTTCTCCTTTCTGCCGGGTGCCTGGCTGAGATGGGCCTACGGTAACCATTATTTAACTAGCTGGCAGCTCGCCAACCGACCGCATCAGTTCTAACCCAGTCTCCTCTGGAGTTCGAACCTTCGATATCCCGCTTCGAAGGCGGACACACTAACCACTCGACACGGCTGCGGTATAATATGCAGTATTGGTTTGAGTAAGAATTGGATATTTACAAAGCGTGAGTTTCGCATTTTCAAAATGATCGCATGTAAATAATACCATATTTATGAATTTGATCATTTAGAATTTGATGTAATAAAAGAGCGTGGACATAGAACATCATGAAATGTTTTGCTTTTACTTTAAACTTCGTGAATTTTGAAATAATGGTTGTTCCACAATAGCCTATGTATCGAACGACATGTGTATAATTATGTTTGTTTACATGCTCTGGTTGGAAATAACCTACACAATTATAAATATCTAAGATGATAATGAATTATATTTATATCACCGGTTTGTTTATGCATTTCACGGACGATATTTTATATTTATCTCTAGATACAAGATCAAAATTCATATATGTGTATGTGTGTGTGTAATTGTTCATTTGTATTGGTTTCTTGTTAAAAATTCCAAAATGGACAGTATCTATAATGAAAATGTGTGTAATGTATATTTGCGGTTCTTATGTATCTTTGACAGAGACAGTATATCGACTAAACAGCTTATCATCATTTGAATATATTTTATTGAATGTTGAAAGCGCGTTATGCATGCTTCACACACAATATTAATTTATAGAATCGAATGGGTATTCTATGCGTGAAGTGAATAATAATATCAACGTTACAGAAATGGACAATATTTATGTCGGAATTGTATGGTCCTACGGTCGCGGGGTTGTTTATATTCTTTCAATGAAAATGGCTAGACTACACGCCCTAATAATGTACTTATCTGATAGTAATGAATTTTAAACAACAAGCTTAATACCGTCACAATATTTAATGCAGAAATAACCGTATTTGAAAATATTTAAACTAATATGAACGGACCTTAAAGTACACAAACCAGCGTGTATTTCAATTTTGTAAGATTGGCATAATTAATATAAGAATCTCGCGCATATTTAGTTTGTGTTTGATTATTAATTATTTATGTCAATTAACGTGAATATTAATCAACTTATTTGAACGGAACATACCCTATGTAAACAATTGCTATACGAATTCCGCATGTATTTCAATTGTGTAAGATTGGCTTTATTTATGTAGAAATACCGCGTATATTTCATTTTCGTTTGATTATAAATTATGAATACAGAATAAAACTTGTATAAAGGACCTTAAAGTAAACAAACCAGCGTGTATTTCAATTTTGTAAGATTGGCATAATTATTATTAATATAAGAATCCGGTGTGTATTTAATTTGGTTAAATAATTAATTACGAATATTAATTTACTCATTTGAACGATATATTATCTAAACAACCCGTGCGCATTTCAGTTTTATGTTACAATAATTTTGGTAGAAATATCCATATTTGAACGGAACTAAAAGTGAACACACCAGCGTGTATTTTAATTGTGCAAGATTATGAATATTAATCAACTTATTTTAACGAAACTTAATGTTAACACTTGCTATAAGAATCCCGCGTATAATTCATTTGTGTTAGTTATTAATTATGAATATTAATAAACTTATTTGAAAGGCATTTAAAGTAAACAAATCAATGTGTATTTCAATTGTTTAGGATTGACATAGTTTATGTAAGAATCCCGCGTGTATTTTATTCGGTTATTGGTTATTAATTATGAATACTAATAAAAACTTATATGAACGGACCTTGATTATTAATCATGTATATTAATTAACGTGTATGTATTTTAGTTGTGTATGACTATGAATTATGAACATTAATCAACTTATTTGAACGGACCTTAAAGTAAACAAACCAGCGTATATTTTAATTGTGCAAGATTGGCATAATTATTATAAGAATCCGCGTGTATTTCATTTGTGTTTAATTATCAATTATGTATATTAATCAACGTGTATGTATTTCAATTGTGTATGACTATAAATTATGAACATCAATCAACTTAATATAAGAATCCCGCGTGTTTTTCATTTCTGTTTGATTATTTATTATGAATGTTATTTAAAACTTATATGAACGGACCTGAAAGTAAACAAACCATAAGCTTGTATTTCAATTGAGTAAGATTTTCATAATTTATGTAACGACCCCGGGTGTATTTCATTTGTGTTTGATCTTAATTATGAATAAACTGATTTGGACAGAAATTCAAGTTAAAAACCCGTGCGTAACCGATTTTATCGCATTCATATGATTTTATGCAAAAATGACCAGATATGTTATATTTGACGGAAATTAATGTAAACAAACCAATGTGAATTTCAATTGTGTTACAGTGTTACATGACTGGCATAATTTATATAAATATTCCGCGTGTATTTTATTCGTGTTTGATTATTAATTATGAATATTAAATTCAAATCATTCAAATTTTAAAATGAAAGTTGTTTATAAATCTACTATGTATAGAACGAAATGAGTATATCTTTGTTTTCATGCTCTGGTTGACAATTACACGCTAAATGGTAATTATCTAAGAACAAATGTAATTAATGTCACAATAGTGTTGACGTATGTCTTGGATACAGTATGATACCTTTCTAATTTAAATTTTTAAAATATTGAAGATATGAACGTGAACAAAATAATAACCGTATATAATGAGTATACTTTGTGTTTTGAAATAGACGTTGTTCCCCAATAATATATGTATTGAACAATACGTGTATATTATGTTTTTTACATGCTGTGGGTGAAAATAACCTGCACAATTGTAAATATCTTAGATGATAATTAATTCTGTTTATGGCATCGTTTTTAAACTATTTTAGGGACACTATTTTTATATTGACCTTCATTTACACGATTAAAAGCTTCTGTGTATAAATCAAATGCAGAAATTTACGGCATACAAAATTATTAAATACAACGGAATCTGTGTGTACTCATATATGTGTATTCAATTTGGTAACATAAATAAAATATCAAAATGGACAATATATCTATAATGTAAATGTGTGTAACACATTTGTGGTACTTCTCTATAGACATTATATTGACTAAACGCCTTAATTAATGAGCATATGGGATGAGTATAATTTGTAAACAATGCGCATCTGTAGATTCAAATGAGTATTATCAATGTACCGAATAAAAGTATTGACATAGCATACGACCGAAATGTCATGATGTCTGGTCTCGAGTTTTTATCGTTACTACGAAATGAAATGAGAATAGTTTGTAAACAAATAGCGCGCAACGATTACTTCACGCACATTAACAATTGATTATACTTAAATGAGAATATATATGTAGCGAATGATAAATTCAAGTCGCGCGGCTCGTGTATGCAATACAGACATGTTTCAATGAAATGCAATCATAATTATGGAAAAAATAGTGTATGTATCCAGCGACATGTGTACTAAATATATGGTTCAATGCTTTTCTTGAAAATAACCTGCACAAATTTGAATATCTGAGATCTAAATGAAAGTATTTCACGGACAATATTGCATTAATATTTCCTTATACAGTATCAATATCCATACAAAGCCAAATGAAAGAAAGAGCATCATACAGAATTATTGAGTTTCACGGAATCTGTGCGTCCACAATTATGTGTATTGGTTCGTTAAAAAAATCAAAATAGTCAGTTTCTATCTTGTATATTCAATTTATACTATGTTTGTAGCGAATAAAAAGTTTAAGACTTGCTGCTCGTGTACTTATACAAGATTTCATAGAAATTTATTCAAAATCAAGTTCACAATAGTACGTGTATCAAACGACATGTGTAGTTGTATATTTACTTGCTTTGAAAATAATATGCACAATTGTAAATACATGTATCTAAGACCAAATGAATTGCATATAAATTGCGGGTTTGTTGACATTTTTACGGACAATATCATATATTTATCTCCAGATGCAAGATCATACTTCATATACATCCAAACGAAGAAATTAACGTCATGCAAAGTTGTTGAATATCACGGTATATTCTTGTACTCATTTAGGTGTATTATAAGTTACTTGAAAATATATCTAACTGGTCAATTTCTAAGATTCAAATAATAATTATACACACGTTGGCGTACTTCCTGGACAAATTATGATTTCTTTTTCAATAAAAATTTTGCTTCAAGAGCGTTGACTTATGATGTCAATATGTAAAATGCATTGAAAATTATTAAATGTTTTTCCATGTTCATTTTCAATTCTAAACATAGGCCACAGTGAATTTTCTTCCATGTTTGTTTAGGCTACTGTGTATTAAATAGTGTAAACACATGTGTGGAGGATTTTTTTACAAATGATTGTGAAAGTTGAGGTCTTTGTTTAAAAGTGAAAATTTAAAATATAGAAACTCTCAATGACATATTGAAGTTATAATTGGACATTGTTGTTTAAATTAGTTTTCATATTTTGATACATTATTTTGGCAAATGGAATTAGCATAAGTTCAGGTGAGAATTATAAATACTTGTTAATCATCAAATATTATTTTACTGATGCAGAAATGTACATTCAATCATTAGCTATTGATAAAAACTCATTTCACTTATGTACTTTCAGTAATTATTGAACAATACCACTTCTTTAGAATGCATAGCTAAAAATATGTCAGACGGCCATTTTGTCACAAATTCGAATTAACTTAAATACCAAATTTGATTTCTAACAGATCGAAATGAAGAAATTAACATCTTACAAAACAAGTTAATATCTCGGACACTGTATTATTATCTCTAATATTGGGTGTTGTTTTTGTATAAATGAAGAATATCGAAATGGTCAATATCTATGACAAAAATGCTTGGTATCCAAGTCTACCAAAAATATTAACATTTGACAGGAACATAAAGTAAACAAAACAGCGTGTATTTCATTTGTGTCTGATATATTATAACTGATTTGGACGGAACTTCGAATAAACAACCCGTGCGCAATCTATTTTATATGACTCACATGATTCATGCAAAGATGACCAGATATAATAGTATTTGAATAGAATTAAATGTAAACAACTAGCGTGTATTCCATTTGTGTAATATTGGCATAATTAATATAACAATTCCGCGTATATTTCATTTGTGTTTGATTATTAATTATGACTATTAATTAAGTAAATTTCTAATTGATGTTTAATTATGAAGGAATATTAATATTTCATAGGAAGTGAAAGTAAATAAAACCAGCGTTTTTGTAAGACTGGCATAATTAAGAAAACGTTCCCGCATGTATTTCATTTGTCTATGATTATGAACTACGAATATTGATTAACTCATTTCAACGGAACCTCATGTAAATAACCCGTGCGCATTTAATTTTATTTGACACATTCGTGTTTGATTATTAATTATAACTATTAATTAAGTTACTTGATTGGAAGAATGTGTAAACAATGCGTGCGCATTTCAGTTTATTTGACTCGTATGTTTTTATGCAAAAACTGAAAAGATATATGAATATTTGAGCGGCACTTAATGCAAACGAACCATCGTGTATCTCAATTGAGTATGATGGTTTGTGATTATTAATAACGAATATTAATAAACTAATTCGAGCGGACCATTATGTAAACAAGCCGTGAACATTTTATCTTTATTTGACTCATATGATTTTACGCAGAAATGAACAGATATATAGATATTTGAACGGACATTAAACTAAACGTACCAGCGTGTATATCAATTGTGTAAGGTTCTGTTCTGATTATTAATTATGAATATTAATCAAGTAATTTGAACGGAACATTTTATTCTATTTTCATTTTCCCGTATGACTTTATACAAAAAATGACCAGACACATTATTATTTAAATAGAACTTGATAAAGTAAACAAAACAGCGTGTATTTGTGTACGATTTGTTGTAAAGTTAATAAAACGATCTCGCGTGTATTTTATTTATCTATGATTATTAACTATGAATATTGATTAACTCATTTGAACGGAATATTATGTAAATAATCCGCGCGCATTTGATTTGACTCATTTGTGTTTGATTATTAATTTAATTTAATTATGAATATTTATTAAGTTACTTGTAGGGAAGAATATATAAACAATGCGTGCGCATTTCTGTCTATTTATTGCATACAATTTATGCAAACATTGATTTTGACCGGCACTTAAAGTAATCAAACCACGCGTATTTCAATCGTGCAAGATTGGCATAATTGAAAAACCGATCCCGTGTGCATCTCATTTGTGTTTGATTATTAATTATTTAGACATCTTAAAGGGTCAGATTTAGGTAGATAGTATGTACATCCAGCGCAATAGTTCCTTTGAACTGATTCGCATGCATAAAAGATGTAAATAACTCAGAACAAATCCGTCACGCATAATCTGTAAATATTTAATATTTTGTATTGGTTTTCGTGAAAAACTATCAAAATGGTCAATATCTATGACAAAAATGATTGGTATCCACATGGCGGATCATAAGTATGTAATTTTTCATAGTCCAACGTTTAGTCTGAATGATGGGAAAATTTGTAATCAACAAGTCATTACAGATATTTTAGAATTTTCAATTGATATACACCGTGAACAATAATAATTCATTTTAAAAAGGTTCTATTTTAAAGGTCGGAAATACATGGTTCTCCGGGCGCGGCGTTTAATTATTTTTTTCTATATCAACATATTGACTATTTGTCATAACTAATGAACTTATCTGCTGGGAATAAATCTTAAACAATAAGCTTTTTTTGTCTATAATTATTACACATGATTTTAGACAACATCCTAAATTATTGACTTGAATGAATTACACATAATGTACATGCATGATAATCAGGTCACGGGTTGTGTTTACATTTTTACGAACATTTCTTTCTATCGTTATATTCGCGGGCTTCGTTTACTTACTATCTATTCTTGATAAAAAAATTAGTAAATTCACCTTAATATGATAGCTATCATGTGCTATAATTTATTTACTGTTTCGGCGGCATAAATACTTTTTGAAATAATGAATGTGAATAAAATATTGCGCTGTTATGGAAAGAATATCTTATAGACAATGCGCACGCTACGTATATTTATGCTAAGTATATAGCATTTTAAAATCATGCTAAATTTTGAAATAAAGATTGTTCATCAATGGACTATGTATCGAACGATGTTTTTACATGCTTTGATAGAAAATAACACGCACAATTGTAAATATTTAAGGCTTAACAAAATGTTCGGCATTCATTTCGCCCGTTTATTGCCTTCGTTCTGGGGCAAATTTACAATTTCTCTCTTTAAACAAATTATGATTTCTTAATGATCGAACTAAAGAAATTAACGACTTACACAAAAAGTAAATATCGCAGACTCTGTGTGTATTCAATTACATGTTATGACTTATTCGCATGTTGCATTTCACGTTCGCAAATTTTATATGTACACGGCTATTAAATTATTTTTTCATTCATCGTATTTAATGCCTTTGATTTTTCTGATTGTTTGGAATAAATAATGGTTGATCCTCAGTAGTATACATATTGTGCGACGTGTGTATTGTTCATTTGGTTTTTATAATGCATTAAAAATTGACGATGTTCTAATTGAAAAAATAAACATATGTATATGCACAAAGCCTTGTTTAAAAAATTGCTTTTTATGAGAATTGGATTTTAAAAATATAAGCTAACTATATAATTGGGAAGGTTAATAGCTGTATGTAAATGTCGGCTTTATATAGTTACAATATTTCAATATAAATATTGAATACACGTTGTTCATCAATTGTAAATATATGGATTGTATTCCACTTAAATCGAAATCAGGGCACATTCAGTATATATTGTTCGAACGACATAAGTTATATTGTCAATATCTAAGACTTAAAGTCATCTGTTTTTTTTAAAGTGAAATGTAGGATTTTGGTCAAAATCATTAAATCAAGTTTATTAGCTATCTTTATTTACCAAACACTTGGACGTATATTTCAGATAATTTGTTAAAATTGATTGTTTAATCTAAGATTAACCTGGACCTACTACATTCCAATGATCTTTATTTTATTGTATTCTTTTGATTTGATAAACCGACCTCAGCAGTCAATATCTTTGAAAATAAGAAGTTTTTATAACCTGATGCAGGTCTTAAGTGCTTTTAAGATATCCAATTACACATTCAAAATTATTTGTCAGCTTCTTTATAACTTGTGTTTTTGTCAAAAAGGTAACGTTTTGGTTTATGATAGGGACAATTTGATTCCAAACATCCTTTAGCATGGCTTTATTCTATTTAAATAAATTGAAAGCTATGAATTTTTTTCCGTTCAAATTGCTAAGAAACATGCCTTCACTCATTTCTTTATTCCGGAAACGACAGGTTATGTTCATTAACACCCTAGTTAACTATTTATTGTTACAGTACTGAATTGAAAACAACCCGACGCACATTTTTGTCTAATTCTAGAAAGTGGTTTGTTCATAACCGTCCTAATGAATTAATGAATACTATGAACATTAAAAGAAACACGCCTTCGCGCATGCATGTTTGTAAACATGATTTGATTAGAATATGTCCTGACCTATTTCTCACCTCAATCATTATCAATAGAATCATGAAAAATAACAATTCATTCAAATTAAAAAAAAAATAAGAAAAATAATTTCTTCCTAATCCTAAAAAATAGTGCATGTGAAGTTAGATTATGTGAGGGGGACCTATCATTGTGACATTTAATTGCAGTGATCAAGAATGTCCACTTACTTCATGAAATTAATCCTAAAAATTCCAAATATATATTCCATAATTCCTATTTCCTAACCACAAATATAACACACTAATCACAAACACTTAGCACATTTCACTAATCACAAACACTATGCACATTTCATTAAGCACAAACACTTAACAATATGCACAATAATAGACACATTTTCTAAAACAGTACTTTCCACTAGAAAATGCATGGAAACACGTAAGAGCACAAAACCTCATTTCATCTTAGATATCATGATATGGTGCTTTGCCCTGAAATTCAATTGTAAATAAACTATCAACTGAATGAAGTACAAATCACATGAAATTAAGTACAAATGAAAATAACTAACTTCTCACAATCTGGTATTTAATTACAAATCACATGCATGCCGTTAAGTACTAACAAGAAAGTAGCTAATATGAGCAATTAAGACGAATAAGTATCTTTGAGAAATAAATGGCAAGTTATATTATCATATCATCAAAAAACATGTACACGTCAGGAGTAGAACAATATTTACAGGTGAACTTATACATGTAGGTAAGTTTCAATCAGCTGTGTATATCATAGTAAACGTGTTTTATTATGTATATATGATGTATGATATAAGGAAATAAAAGCATACTTATCCACACAATGATTTATTCCAACTACAAGTCTGACAAATGTTTGCAATATGCACTGTCACTAATCCCAAACAACAAACATTTTCCATGCGAAAATGCATGGAAACATATAAGAGCCATATTGTCCATTTATCTGAGAAGTTATTGTGCGCTGCGTTGTCCTGAAATTCAATAGTGAATTAATTATTTCCAAAAGAAATTAAGTACTGCAAATGAAGTACAAATCACAAATGATTTAGTACCGACATTCAAATTCCAATTAATTAACAGTTTCTAAACCACTAGTTAATTAAGTACAAGTAGGAGGTTGTAGGTACACTGACCCAAAAAGAATAAATAATTTATTTGTCTCAGTATCATTTGTTTAGCATGTACCTTGTTGTAAGACCTACTCAGGTTTGTCATCATTTCATCGATATAAATATAACGCCTTTTTTAAATAGAAATAATAGATGTTCCGGGTCTAGTTTTAAATAGTTATTTATAAAGTCAAGAACACAAGCATCTGGGTTACTACAATTCTGGGTACATCAATTTCAGAAATGTATAAATCACGCCCAATAAACATATGAAATGGCGTCTAGTTCCTACATCACCGTTACGTATACAATCGCCAACTAAGTAGACAGGCATAGACATAGTAAAATTAATTACATAATGCTCAATAATATCTAACAAATCAGCATTAAATACACCAAAGATCTCCATACATAATATACAGTAGATATGCATATCTTGGAAGTGAAAACATGCTTATCAAGCCCAAGCCAAATAACTGTGCCATAATAATTCTGGATATGTTTTACCGGAAGTTAACTGTTCTGTGAATGTATCACAATACTACCACCACATTCTCGTATTTTTTACTAAATGCCTTTTGATGAAAATAAATTGTAATACATTTGTACATAGTTTTAGAAAATCAACATACACATGATAATCCCAATGCCGTATTCGCTATTTCATTCAGAGGAAAAAAACGTTTTCTTGCACGTGCATATCAACAAGTGTTTCGCATCTACACATGTTATATACTAACAAGTCATGATTAGTAAATCAACACAGACACAATTTCTAGTTCGTTTACACAAGACGATTTTTTCTTCAAAACTGTCGTCATATAAGGGTTGGCAGGCGGTTTGCTAGGACAAGTAATATCTATCAATACAACAGAATCCCGATTATTTGACAACATCGTATCCTAAAATGTAGTGATGTAATCCGATATGAGCTTTCAGTCCCGATATTTTCCTTGTACAACAATTCAAACCGACATCCATTATCCAAATTGTTTTATCCGAGTACTATGACTTTTGAGAGGTGATGAACGAGTTCCTAAATCATTCAAACCCGTAATTACACATATACATAATATACACATTTATGTCAGTCAATAGCGATACATCGCTAATTTTGTGTACATGTTATGTCTTTACCGACTCTAAATACAATTTGTATTTGTACATATAATTACACCTATAATCCGAAATCGACAATTCAATCAACCTGAGTTGCCTATTGAAGGTAATCCTTGTGTCAAAAGGTGCGAACCACAATTAACTTCGACTTGATCAATAAATTAATGATATCATGATTTAACTTTTATGCACAGTCAATGTTAAAAGTGTTTGTTCACATAAGTTCTCCGAGTTTGAACCAAAATGTCACGAAATTATCCAAATATCCAAAACACAAGACCGACATAAATACCCAGCGCATGAGTTCGTAATTATACCATTACGGAAGACTATGGAACGCCGTAACTGGCTAAACAAAGGCAGAACATTTTTTGTGCTGTGAATATATCATACATTGACGTGCAGTCTTAATATTTCCTGTTCATGTTTTTCATTATACGATGAATGTTTGTCATTATACGCCATGAATATGCCATTACATGATGCCACCAATTTAATCTATGATGTACTAGTTCTGGTTTATTACTTTAAGTTGCTATCGGTTGGTCGGACGGTCCATCCGCCCGTCCGTCCGTCCGTTACCAAACTTTGGAAGGACAATAACTGGAGAACTATTTGCAACTGTGTCATTATAGAACAGAACAGATTTTTATGTTCAAAGACGTGTACAAAGTACATAGTCATATACATAGTAACAAACATAATTACATACATGGATAACATGGTTAACAGACAATGGAACGAAATAGAGAAATACATGTACATAGAATGAGGACAAACATGGAAATAATTAATTAGGCAGGATGGTTGCTCTTAGCTCTAATGCATTTTAATATACAGAGAGATTTTACGTAATTTCACATTATTTTCACTTTGTAGAAGTTTAATAAATTTAAACATAGAGGGCCTAGTGACATAGTAATTAGGAATATATTTTTCGTATTTCAATATTCAATATATTATACAGTGTTTGCTACTTGTCTGTCAACATACGTTGGTTATTTCCCCTTGAGTCATCATTGCATGGTGTGCAAAATTTTATACACGATTATCAAATTCGTTTTAGACTCTTTCCGTTGGTTGTGCAAGTGTACTACGTATATACTACATTATGTTAGGGGTTTATCTAATTTAACTTGAACAATCCTCCCTTTTTTTCAGCAATAACTAAAATCATTAATTTAGGCACAGGAAAGAAAAAAATGAGACAGCGTTAACTTGTCTCGCCTTTTCTTGTCACTATTGTTGATGAAAACAGTCGGAAGTAATAATGGAATATTCTGATTTCATAAAAGACTCGCAAAGGAAAAGAAGTAGCTATTCAATGGTAAATTGAATTAATTGACTTTGTTTACCCTCGTCACCGGGAACTCCCGATAATGTGACCGCTATCATAGAACGATAGCTGTTAACCAATTACCGGACTCTTAACATACTGCGTTCGGTCTGATGTTGGTTCCAACGTTTTCCGATCTCTAAATTTGCTGTCCACAAGTGGTTTTACCGACGTAATGATGGCAGATCCCAGAGGCGGATTCAAGTACGGAGTGTATCCGGCGCCCCAACAGAAGTTCCCAACCATACTTAGAAATGAAATAGCATTCAATGAAAAAGCATTCACTTCATCTTTCCATTTTTGCTTGGTTTCCTAGCACAACCGCAGCAAATTAAATGAGTCAGAAGACGGACACACAACTTAACATGATGCACCATTTTATTTCTTCACGCCGAGAAAGTCACCCGCGCCCCTATGTCTCCTTTCCTTAATATTACGCTCCCCTAGTCTGAAATCCTGGATCCGCCTCTAGATCCTTTATACATAGTTCAAACACATACAATTTACTTCCCTTGGCGGCCATCTTAGTTGGCAAATTTCTTATGCGTTTAATAGAAAAATAAGAAAATTGTTTATTAAACAAATCAATTTATAAAATATATCTTAATCATGAAGTTGTTAAGGCCATAAGCACATCAGGTTAAAGAAAATGGAGTTGTCACATATAAATATCCTAGATTTACAATTATCAAAACAAAACTATAAATATCTTCTATCAATGCTTGTCGAATTTGCCAACAAAGATGGCTGCCAATGGAGGTAAATATTATAGATTTGGGAACTATGTATTTAAGATGACCCGCGTCCTGGACAGAGAATATCCATTAAAACATGATTTCTACCGTGCTGTAGAGTCATCTAAAATATCATATTCTTAAACGAACAAGTATTTTGTCTGAGAGTAATTATCAAGTCAGAACCATGAACCACAAAAATATACAGTCGTTTTGACCTTTTCCATATTTCTTAAGTTATATTTTTTCTAAAGTTTTCTTGAGGATGCTGCGTGCACACCAATTTACGCGACTATTGTTATGTCCAGACCACAACATGTTGATGTTTTATGTTGATTTTATGTTGATTTTCCGGTGGTCATCCTGTCAAAAAAAACTAGAAAGACAAATTCAAGACGCTGTACATAGGAACGTCATTATGCTTTGAAATTATCAATACAAAAAACACATGAAACACGATAGGTTATCAAATAGTATGTCTACTGATGTTGACTGTAATTGATGCTATCAGACGTTGACTGAGTTGGTGTTGTGATGTTGATTGTATGCGTCTTTATCTTATGTTAAATATATGGTTTATGTTATCTGATGTTGACTGTATAGTTTATGTTATCTGATGTTGACTGTAGATGATGTTATCTGATATTATATAAATATCACATCCCACATAAGGTGATAGAACGTAATGTTCACCCGAGACAAGTAATGTCGACCGAGGCGTTAGCCGAGGTTGACATTACTTTGTCAAGGGTGAATATTACGTTCTATCACCCTATGTGGGATGTGATATTTATTTTATTATACCGAACAAAACAATAATTAAGAAAGAAAAGAATGTAACAAACATGCTAACAATTATGCGGTTCTTTTCGTACTGGTTGAGTCATAACACTAAGTAATCTTCAGAGACTGAAACGAAGCATATATAGTTATGTTCGCTGTCAAATTGTCTGGTAAACGGGATTTCAAATTATGAGTGTATTTTGATAATCGCCTATAAAACGTCTAGGATATAGGACAGATTAACTAAAACACGGCACCCGGTAATATCGCGTCAGCGCGTGAGGGCAGTTTCGTTATGGCAAGCGGGCCGAAATGTAATGTCACAGGGTAACATTACGGATTGTCACCCTCTGACGTCACATAAGGCTATAGAGTAAATAAGTCACGTGAGGTATAATAATGACTGTAGATGATGCTATCTGATGATGACTGTAGATGATGTTATCTGATATTGACTGTAGATGATGCTTTCTGATGATGACTGTAGATGTTGTTATATGATATTGACTGTAGATGATGCTATATGATGATGACTGTAGATGATGCTATCTGATATTGACTGTAGATGATGCTTTCTGATGTGGACTGAAGATGATGTTATCTGATATTGACTGTAGATGATGCTTTCTGATGTGGACTGAAGATGATGTTATCTGATATTGACTGTAGATGATGCTTTCTGATGTGGACTGAAGATGATGTTATCTGATATTGACTGTAGATGATGCTATCTGATGATGACTGTAGATGATGTTATTTGATATTGCCTGTAGAGGAAGCTTTCTGATGTGGACTGAAGATGATGTTATCTGATGTTGACTGTAGTTGATGCTATATGATGTTAACTATAGATGATGTTATCTGATGTTAACTGTAGATGATGTTATCTGATCTTGACTGTAGTTGATGCTATATGATGTTAACTGTAGATGATGTTATCTGATGTTGACTGTAGATGATGTTATCTGATGTTAACTGTAGATGATGTTATCTTATGTTGAATATATGGTTTATGTTATCTGATGTTGACTGTATAGTTAATGTTATCAGATGTTGACTGTAGATGATGTTATCTGATGTTGACTGTAGATGATGCTATCTGATGTGGACTGTAGATGATGATGTAATCTGATGTTGACTGTAGTTGATGCTGTATGATGTTAACTGTAGATGATGCTATATGATGTTAACTGTAGATGATGTTATCTGATGTTGTCTGTAGATGATGTTATCTGATGTTGACTGTAGATGATGCTATCTGATGTGGACTGTAGATGATGATGTAATCTGATGTTGACTGTAGTTGATGCTATATGATGTTAACTGTAGATGATGCTATATGATGTTAACTGTAGATGATGTTATCTGATGTTGACTGTAGATGATGTTATCTTATGTTAACTGTAGATGATGTTATCTTATGTTGAATATATGGTTTATGTTATCTGATGTTGACTGTATAGTTTATGTTATCTGATGTTGACTATAATTAATGTTATCTGATGTTGACTGTAGATGATGTTATCTGATGTTGACTGTAGATGATGCTATCTGATGTGGACTGTAGATGATGTTATCTGATGTTGACTGTAGATGATGCTATCTGATGTGGACTGTAGATGATGATGTTATCTGATGTTGACTGTAGTTGATGCTATATGATGTTAACTGTAGATGATGCTATATGATGTTAACTGTAGATGATGTTATCTGATGTTGTCTGTAGATGATGTTATCTGATATTGACTGTAGATGATGCTATCTGATGTGGACTGTAGATGATGATGTAATCTGATGTTGACTGTAGTTGATGCTATATGATGTTAACTGTAGATGATGCTATATGATGTTAACTGTAGATGATGTTATCTGATGTTGACTGTAGATGATGTTATCTTATGTTAACTGTAGATGATGTTATCTTATGTTGAATATATGGTTTATGTAATCTGATGTTGACTGTAGTTGATGCTATATGATGTTAACTGTAGATGATGCTATATGATGTTAACTGTAGATGATGTTATCTGATGTTGACTGTAGATGATGTTATCTTATGTTAACTGTAGATGATGTTATCTTATGTTGAATATATGGTTTATGTTATCTGATGTTGACTGTAGTTGATGCTATATGATGTTAACTGTAGATGATGCTATATGATGTTAACTGTAGATGATGTTATCTGATGTTGACTGTAGATGATGTTATCTTATGTTAACTGTAGATGATGTTATCTTATGTTGAATATATGGTTTATGTTATCTTATGTTGAATATATGGTTTATGTTATCTGATGTTGACTGTATAGTTAATGTTATCTGATGTTGACTGTAGATGATGTTATCTGATGTTGACTGTAGATGATGCTATCTGATGCGGACTGTAGATGATGATGTTATCTGATGTTGACTGTAGTTGATGCTATATGATGTTAACTGTAGATGATGCTATATGATGTTAACTGTAGATGATGTTATCTTATGTTGAATATATGGTTTATGTTATCTTATGTTGAATATATGGTTTATGTTATCTGATGTTGACTGTATAGTTAATGTTATCTGATGTTGACTGTAGATGATGTTATCTGATGTTGACTGTAGATGATGCTATCTGATGTGGACTGTAGATGATGATGTTATCTGATGTTGACTGTAGTTGATGCTATATGATGTTAACTGTAGATGATGCTATATGATGTTAACTGTAGATGATGTTATCTGATGTTGTCTGTAGATGATGTTATCTGATGTTGACTGTAGATGATGCTATCTGATGTGGACTGTAGATGATGATGTAATCTGATGTTGACTGTAGTTGATGCTATATGATGTTAACTGTAGATGATGCTATATGATGTTAACTGTAGATGATGTTATCTGATGTTGACTGTAGATGATGTTATCTTATGTTAACTGTAGATGATGTTATCTTATGTTGAATATATGGTTTATGTTATCTGATGTTGACTGTATAGTTTATGTTATCTGATGTTGACTGTATAATTAATGTTATCTGATGTTGTCTGTAGATAATGTTATCTGATGTTGACTGTAGATGATGTTATCTGATGTGGACTGTAGATGATGATGTTATCTGATGTTGACTGTAGTTGATGCTATATGATGTTAACTGTAGATGATGCTATATGATGTTAACTGTAGATGATGTTATCTGATGTTGACTGTAGATGATGTTATCTTATGTTAACTGTAGATGATGTTATCTTATGTTGAATATATGGTTTATGTTATCTTATGTTGAATATATGGTTTATGTTATCTGATGTTGACTGTATAGTTAATGTTATCTGATGTTGACTGTAGATGATGTTATCTGATGTTGACTGTAGATGATGCTATCTGATGCGGACTGTAGATGATGATGTTATCTGATGTTGACTGTAGTTGATGCTATATGATGTTAACTGTAGATGATGCTGTATGATGTTAACTGTAGATGATGTTATCTGATGTTGTCTGTAGATGATGTTATCTGATGTTGACTGTAGATGATGTTATCTGATGTTGACTGTAGTTTATGCCACCTGATGTTGACTGTAGTTAATATTATCTGATGTAATCTGTAGACGATGTTATCATATGTTGACTGTTGTTAATGTTATCAGATGTAGACTGTAGACGATGTTATCGGATGTTGACTGTTGTTAATGTTATCAGATGTAGACTGCAGACGATGTTATCTGATGTTGACTGTTGTTAATGTTATCAGATGTAGACTGCAGACGGTGTTATCAGATGTTGACTGTTGTTAATGTTATCAGATGTAGACTGCAGGCGATGTTATCTGATGTTGACTGTTGTTAATGTTATCAGATGTAGACTGTAGACGATGTTATTAGATGTTGACTGTTGTTAATGTTATCAGATGTAGACTGCAGACGGTGTTATCAGATGTTGACTGTTGTTAATGTTAACTGATGTAGACTGCAGACGATGTTATCTGATGTTGACTGTTGTTAATGTTATCAGATGTAGACTGCAGACGGTGTTATCAGATGTTGACTGTTATTAATGTTATCAGATGTAGACTGCAGACGATGTTATCTGATGTTGACTGTTGTTAATGTTATCAGATGTAGACTTTAGACGATGTTATCAGATGTTGACTGTTGTTAATGTTATCAGATGTAGACTGCAGACGGTGTTATCAGATGTTGACTGTTGTTAATGTTATCAGATGTAGACTGCAGCCGATGTTATCAGATGTTGACTGTAGTTAATGTAGACTGATGTAGACTGCAGACGATGTTATCAGATGCTGACTGTAGTTAATGTTAACTGATGTAGACTGCAGACGGTGTTATCTGATGTTGACTGTAGTTAATGTTATCAGATGTAGACTGCAGACGATGTTATCAGACGTTGACTGTTGTTAATGTTATCTGATGTAGACTGCAGACGATGTTATCAGATGTTGACTGTTGTTAATGTTATCAGATGTTGACTGCAGACGATGTTATCAGATGTTGACTGTTGTTAATGTTAACTGATGTAGACTGCAGACGATGTTATGAGATGTTGACTGTTGTTAATGTTATCAGATGTAGACTGCAGACGATGTTATCTGGTGTTGACTGTTGTTAATGTTATCAGATGTAGACTGCAGACGGTGTTATCAGATGTTGACTGTTATTAATGTTATCAGATGTAGACTGCAGACGATGTTATCTGATATTGACTGTTGTTAATGTTATCAGATGTAGACTTTAGACGATGTTATCAGATGTTGACTGTTGTTAATGTTATCCGATGTAGACTGCAGACGGTGTTATCAGATGTTGACTGTTGTTAATGTTATCAGATGTAGACTGCAGCCGATGTTATCAGATGTTGACTGTTGTTAATGTTGACTGATATAGACTGCAGACGGTGTTATCTGATGTTGACTGTAGTTAATGTTATCAGATGTAGACTGCAGACGATGTTATCAGATGTTGACTGTTGTTAATGTTATCTGATGTAGACTGCAGACGATGTTATCAGATGTTGACTGTTGTTAATGTTATCAGATGTAGACTGCAGACGATGTTATCAGATGTTGACTGTTGTTAATGTTATCTGATGTAGACTGCAGACGATGTTATCAGATGTTGACTGTTGTTAATGTTATCAGATGTAGACTGCAGACGATGTTATCAGATGTTGACTGTTGTTAATGTTAACTGATGTAGACTGCAGACGATGTTATGAGATGTTGACTGTTGTTAATGTTATCAGATGTAGACTGCAGACGATGTTATCTGGTGTTGACTGTTGTTAATGTTATCAGATGTAGACTGCAGACGATGTTACCAGATGTTGACTGTTGTTAGTGTTAACTGATGTAGACTGCAGACGGTGTTATCTGATGTTGACTGTTGATACTGTTATCAGATGTAGACTGCAGACGATGTTATCTGATGTTTGACTGTTGTTAATGTTAACTGATGTTGACTGTGCATAATGATATCAGCTGTTGATTGTAGTTGATGTTATCTGATGTTGACTGTAATGGATACATATTATTCTTCTTGCACAAAACAGTAGCCCCTCAATACCATGACTTCGATCTACACACAGGACCTAAAGAAGTGAGGAGCTGCCCAACTATCTTACAGACGTTCGATGGAACCATTCAGGTGTATGTTTAGGTTCATGAGTCGCTTAATGATACTGACTAGTGGTTCGACGTTTAATCCCCGTGAAAAGAATAACTGTTGGACCTCAATGAAATTTCATGAGTACAGTCAGTCAAGCCTGTCTTTGCGACCACCTCCGAATAAAGCACCATTCTTTATGTCGGTGATATATATGTGTTTTTTATACATAATGCAGTATGTCATCTTGATTCTATTTTTCTACTAATTGCATTTCGACATTTTGTAACCTTTTCCAGAATTCATCTTTTTTACCAACTCAAAACATTAAACTTGCTACTGATCATTTGTTGACTGGCTTAAGTCATTCAATGATGATTAGATTTTGACATCTAATTAATCAAATACATTTTAGACTAGGAAATACTGTCAACTTGTGAACAAATGCCAACCTTGGGAAAGGCATAATGTGGCCTTTATTGACAGATGGACTTTATTCGGAGGTTATTTTGGTCTAAATGACCAATAACTCTCTTAATATTAACATATATATGCATATCTCCGATAGGGCTGTGGCGAGTATCCGAGTACTCGGGTAATCACTAATCACAAATCAAATTGAAAAATCGAATACGAATAATCGTCATTACTGAGATTCGTGGTTTGCGATCTTGTCTTTTAACATAAAGGGTATTCTTTGTTCTTAAAAATCTCTTTTTTCTGAATACATGTATAAATTATATTGTCTCATCATAGACTACTTTGTTTGCCAAAACGTCCAATCGGATCTTTTAATATTGGGTCACAGGCTCAAACCAGAAACTGATGCTGGTTAATCCATTCATTGGAAGGGAGTACGTATAAATTTAACCCATAGAACAATTTATATTGATTTACTTCATTATTCCCAATAGAAAATTGAATTTAGCTGTCTTCAGGACCGCAATGTTGAAGTTTTCGATGGGTTACTTGTTAACAAAAGATTTGTGATTCGATTTGTCGATCGTAAGTGTTGAATCGTGAATTGGATCGGATCGCCACTTACCCGACGATCCACAGCCCTAATCACCGACACTCTCTAAACTGATCCAATTCAGTGGGCGAGTGGTTCATAAGTTGCTTACTTCAAATAACCTCTTACTGATAGAGGGTCGTGGGTTCGAGACCGCTACCGGCCATGTCTCTTTATGTGAGAAGTTAGGCAGATGCTTACGGAGGATGGGAGTCTAGTACTGGTTCTTCCCAGGAGCGATGGTTAAGTGAACTGTCCGCCTCATATGACTCTGACTGTTGTAAAGGGGTGTAAAATTCCATTAGAAAAATATCTCTAAACTATCGCTTTTGGTTAAGCACCGAAATAGGTTACCTTTAAAAAGTCGTACTATTTTCAACACAACTCATAACAGCATAATCTAATATTAAATTCGTAATATGAAGGTTAAGGTGAATATGGCCACATTTAGTTTGTATGGCTCTTTTAAAAGACTTAGGAAATATTGGCAACAATTAATTTTCTTTCTCCACAGTTTGAGTATCTATTTTGCAGATATAGTTGTTTCACGGAATTGTATTGGCAATGTGTCCTGTTTCTTTTTCAGACATTGAAATGACATGGATAAAAAACGAGTCCCAGCAACTGACCAAAATGTAATTTTCAGCGTGATATGATTATTTAGCTCATTCTTGTGCATTGTCAAAATATCGCACATACCTATAACTATATAATAGCGTGTTCACTTTCGTCCTTTTTGAGGTACACAAATTACTACGATTTATGAAAACATGTTATGTTTGACGTCATAGAAATCAGTTTGAATATAACATATAACATACCAATAACTTTAACAGGGAAGACTTCGTATTCATACGAATCATTTTCAATCAACACATTTCGTGAACTCTGGATAAAAAACGTGCTTCACGAATCATTCTTATTCATTAAAGCAAACATATTTTATTACTCTAAGCATCGCACATTCTTTCTTTTGTTATGCATTTAAACCTAATCCATGCATACACACATACCAAACATAAACCATATAAAACGATGTCCAAATGAAGGGAAGTAACTCGAATACTTGACTGGACCGTCGCCTTTACAGATATACAGATGACGACCATTAATGCGAACTCGCTTAAGACGAATTTTTCGCTATACGAGGAAAATTGAAAAAAGCAATTTTCTGCTTCTTTTATACATATCCAATTAAGTTTTCGTTGTGTTGAGGTTATTTCAATGTCCCGAACAACAAGCTGGCGTCATAAACAAAATGAATAGTTCGCTCCACATGTGATTCATTCACTATGATATGGTATTTATGGTAGGCCTATTTTCATCTGCAGTTCTTCTGTCGTTATTTAATGGACATGTACACATCCTGGGTTTCGTTTGGACATTTTACATTAATTAAATTTATACTCTGTGGTCATTGTTTACACATAGTAACAATTATTCATTGTTGTCATTAACCTCGGGTAGATCTATAATTAAAACACGAAAGAAATAAAGTCAATGCACATGATTTAAATATCTGTGACTATTATAATGACATTTATGAATCACTCCCTGGTCTACAGGGGAGGTCGCACCAATCATTCTAGTGACATTAGTTTGGAGGAACATAATGTTGACGCGCACGCAGTAAAATGCTCATATTTTTTCCTCCGTACAAAATACTAAAATATTTCTTTCGTTAAACTTTAATAATTATTTCTCAAGGAAGCGGAACAGTCAAATGAGGTCAGATATGGGTCCCTTCTGTACCATTTAGGGAACATTGTAATATCACAATCTTGCGAGGTCTTTTGTACATTGAAAATGATACCAATGTTAAGACATACTGTGGCTGTGAATTTTTAAGGATGACTTTACTTTGTATATCTAACACATTTAAACTTCGCTTCTGACAATGCATGCTCTCGATGCTTTGATTTGAATCACGGAGCTAAAGCTGATGATCAATTGGCTTGTCTAATAAACCAGTGAATACAATTTGATTTTATTTTTTGTAAAAAATGAATATATTTATCGTTGTAATTGATAATCCTAGAAACATGAAGCATACAGATGTATGGAAAAATCACCCTCCGCCACCAATGCTTTCAGTACTTTGATTCTAGATGGGCAGTACATAAATTTGTCTCCAATTGCTCGCAGAAAATTTTAAAAAGATCTACCATTATAAACTGCATGTATGATACGTAGGTCGACTATTTGAAGAATAATTATGTAATTATGGAGAGCTAACACTGTATAGCGTCCTTGGGTTTTAGATAGACAAGTTAGAAAACTATGTCCATGGAATTATAAATACTGTTCCTTCTACATTAGTGCAGAAATTAAAATACATGTAAATATGAGTATATTTCTTTGTCTGCTACACATTTTTACAGACATATCTTTTGAACTCTTAAATACTACACAGATATTGTAGACAAAGGCTAGTTTGCTATCAAGCACTGGGAATAGCTAGTCGATGATGTTGCCATAATACAGGCAGCTCTTGTTATTCAATAAAATTTGCGGATAGTAGCATGTACATATACAAGTACAGTATTTGGATTGGTGCTACCAATAAAACAAACATCCATTTAGTTACTTTTAGTGCAATCACTCCATACAACTTACTTTTTAGTAGAGCTGGGAGGTTTTATCGGTTTATCGGTATATCGCGATATCAACTAGACAATATAAATATCACAATATTTTTTCAGCATACCGATATATCGGGTTTAGCTTAAATAACTGAACTTTATTTTTATTATAGTAAAAAATAGTTCATACATTGTGGTAAAGTGTTATTCTTGTCTAAATGCTGGTCAATCTTGTAATATTATTGACTGTGCACGCATACATATTTATATGTATACAAGCATTAATAGTTTCAACAGTGCTAAAACGAACAAATTATTTGAAGAGTGAAACTACACTGTCAGCTATAGTCTGTATTATTACCCAAGACATTATATAAAAGTTAATTTTTAATGCTTTTCTGTAAATATCATTTATATATATATCGCGATACGTATCGCGATACGGCATGCAATATTGTGATATATCGTGATACGCTTTTAAGGACCGATACCCAGCTCTACAAAAAGTCCACATTCTCTTACATATCCGTACTGATACATGAATAAGTTAGTAATCGGCCATACGTTCATGATCTTGATGTTCATAATGATTCTAAGTGGTTCATGCTCACGAAATGAGACTTCTTTCAGGCCTTTGAATTTTATTTCCCCCATGTTATTCATAATACACAATGTAATATCGTATTATAGTTACACAATCGGCTTACCAAATTTGTAAATCGTAATCATTATAATAGTCAACCGGTGTATCATTTATACGTTTTTGTAAATACATGTATGTGCAATAGAAATTGAAAGGCCTTTTGTTTAGACTAAATGTACATTTAAATGACAATGATTTAAAGCACATTTTTATCATCTATATCGATGGTCGTTACCTTTATTTTTTTTGTCTTAAATTATGCTATGTAGTCAATCTCTCCAGAGTGGTCCTCTCTTGAACAACAACCTCTCCTCAACAACAACACGATTTGTCCTCATTGCGCAGCAAGAGCCGTAACTAAGTTTTTAGAACTTGTGACACGACCCCTTTACTAGATGGGACTTACGGAGTAGTTACCCGCTTTTCAATCTTTTATAGGCGTATATTATACCATTTATCTTATAACTAATGATTATGTACATTATACACAGTCTTAATGCGCAAGTGTCGATCAACAGCTATCCATAGTTCTAAATCCTTTCGACTGCCGCTATCACACGGCCATGTGCTTCCAGGGCCGACTGATGCAGACTATTTTTGAGGATTTCTTCATTACCACTACAGTTTAGCAGAACAGCTACCTGTGACGACATTTGCGTATCGAAAAAACGGGGTTTTCTATTTTCCCAGTCGAGATATGCAGTATTTTGGTGAAAAATGTTTTTTCTGCAATTGAAATTTAGGAGTAATTGCCCAAATTATACTACATTTTACCACTGTCGTATTTGTTGTGTAAAATACTCGATACACTATCATAGTAATTCTTTTTTTTTTTGTATTTTATTTAATATTCATAACTACACTGAAGTACTGCAGATAAGATTTTGTCAAATGCAATAGTCCACTATGGTAGTTATAATCGAATTGAACATACATACATGTACATTTAAAAGATTAATAAGGCAATGCAATATGCATTGGTATTCTTCAAAACTGTTCAGTGGAAGATATGTTGCTTTCATTTCCTAGAATACCAAAGCCGTATAATGTAGACCTAGTATAATTGCTAAAACTACCATAGTTTAGAAATGAGTAATGAATCAGTTTGTTAATGAATGTATGTATGTTATCATTTGTGCATCTGTTCTAAGAACTATGAATATTGAATGTATGTATGTTATCATTTGTGCATCTGTTCTAAGAACTATGAATATTGAATGTATGTATGTTATCATTTGTGCATCTGTTCTAAGAACTATGAATATTGAATGTATGTATGTTATCATTTGTGCATCTGTTCTAAGAACTATGAATATTGAATGTATGTATGTTATCATTTGTGCATCTGTTCTAAGAACTATGAATATTGAATGTATGTATGTTATCATGTGTGCATCTGTTCTAAGAACTATGAATATTGAATGTACTATGTTATCATGTGTGCATCTGTTCTAAGAACTATGAATATTGAATGTATGTATGTTATCATGTGTGCATCTGTTCTAAGAACTATGAATATTGAATGCACTATGTTATCATGTGTGCATCTGTTCTAAGAACTATGAATATTGAATGTACTATGTTATCATGTGTGCATCTGTTCTAAGAACTATGAATATTGAATGCACTATGTTATCATGTGTGCATCTGTTCTAAGAACTATGAATATTGAATGTACTATGTTATCATGTGTGCATCTGTTCTAAGAACTATGAATATTGAATGTATGTATGTTATCATTTGTGCATCTGTTCTAAGAACTATGAATATTGAATGTACTATGTTATCATGTGTGCATCTGTTCTAAGAACTATGAATATTGAATGTATGTATGTTATCATGTGTGCATCTGTTCTAAGAACTATGAATATTGAATGTATGTATGTTATCATGTGTGCATCTGTTCTAAGAACTATGGATATTGAATGTATGTATGTTATCATTTGTGCATCTGTTCTAAGAACTATGAATATTGAATGTATGTATGTTATCATGTGTGCATCTGTTCTAAGAACTATGAATATTGAATGTATGTATGTTATCATGTGTGCATCTGTTCTAAGAACTATGTATATTGAATGTATGTATGTTATCATGTGTGCATCTGTTCTAAGAACTATGAATATTGAATGAATGTATGTTATCATTTGTGCATCTGTTCTAAGAACTATGAATATTGAATGTATGTATGTTATCATGTGTGCATCTGTTCTAAGAACTATGGATATTGAATGTATGTATGTTATCATGTGTGCATCTGTTCTAAGAACTATGGATATTGAATGTATGTATGTTATCATTTGTGCATCTGTTCTAAGAACTATGAATATTGAATGTATGTATGTTATCATGTCTGCATCTGTTCTAAGAACTATGAATATTGAATGTATGTATGTTATCATGTGTGCATCTGTTCTAAGAACTATGTATATTGAATGTATGTATGTTATCATGTGTGCATCTGTTCTAAGAACTATGAATATTGAATGTATGTATGTTATCATGTGTGCATCTGTTCTAAGAACTATGAATATTGAATGTATGTATGTTATCATGTGTGCATCTGTTCTAAGAACTATGGATATTGAATGTATGTATGTTATCATGTGTGCATCTGTTCTAAGAACTATGTATATTGAATGTATGTATGTTATCATGTGTGCATCTGTTCTAAGAACTATGTATATTGAATGTATGTATGTTATCATGTGTGCATCTATTCTAAGAACTATGAATATTGAATGTATGTATGTTCACGGGCTTACTCCATTGGTCGTATAATCATAATACCAAACATCGTCTGGTTGATGTAATATAAACTTTGTTCCTCCATTAATTTAAACCTCATATCATAATTTTATAATAATACGGGTCTTAAGATGAAAACTGTATATTAACAAAATAATGTCTTCAATACTTTACCTGGTACCAAATAAATAACGGTCCATGTTTGGTAACTAGACATTAAATACCCATAAAGCTGTTTTTGTTATCTCCCTTATTTAAGCCGTTTTCAGTCACGTTTCATATGTAAGAACTACACTGACTATGTCCACTATTGTTCACATGAGCTCATATATCTACGGATGCTACAACTGATACAATACTGCTACAGTCACTAAACAGTTGAGTCGTATTTATTCACTGTATAATCCATCCATGATGTTTTAAACGATCGGACATATAAGTCCATTATCATTATTAATAAAGCTAAAATCCTAATTACATTCTAAAAGTGAAATGGTTTGAAAATAGAGCAGCTTAAAGAGTAAATGTATGTTTAAATCAATTTTGCTGTCTGGCTTATGTTCAATAATTTTATTATCTGATCACAAGCAACTAATAAACATAAAAAGACAAGATACGACCCCATGGTTATAAAACATGAGAACATTTTCTGATCTCAATTCGACCCACCTCCGTGGTCGACTGATTAAAGTCGCTGTCTCCAAATCACTGTAACCTCTTACTGATAGAGGGTCGTAGGTTCGAGCCTCGCTACCGACCATGTCTCTTTATGTGAGAAAGTATGCAGTTGTTTACGGAGGATGGGAGTCTAGTGCTGGTTCTTCCCAGGAACGATGGTAAGGTAAACTGTCCGCCTCATATGACTCTGACTGTTGAAAATTTAAGGGGAGTAAAACCCGATATAAACAAACAAGTAAAACATCAAATTTCAATTCCATTCTCGAAGTATTATGGTTGAACAGATATTAAGAGCAGTTTAATGATTAAATACAGGTTCAGTCAGATAGTCCAACTACTGTAATTGTACACTACAGATGATATCGAGACATTTTTTGCGCTTGCCGATATCTATCTTCCGAGATCTAAGGGCAATATATATTAAATAGCAAAATCATGAACGGATTGCTCGTACGTCTCATAAATGTAGACTAACTGTCAGGTAAATGTACCAGACAAATCCTCATTGTCTGATCATGACTAAATTATAAACAATGACAGACATACATGGGATTTGAGCTAGGAGACTGATCTCAAGTTTATAACCTCGGACTGCTTGGTCGCCGTTATGGTAACACTGGTAAATCCTATTCTGCTTAAACTCGTAAATCCTACACCTCTGTTCTCCGTCAATGACATTCCATAGTTACAACCGAATATTTACAATCCGCACATGTTTCTCGTGATTTCAGTGATTATACAAATTCTCCCAACCTAAATATGTGACGATACGGTGAGTACAGTATAACTTGACAACAGAAGACCACTGTCCAGACCTATTCATTATTGTGTCCACACGCATACATCTAATTGCTAATTGTAAATATTGGTTTATCATATTTTTACTTCACTCCTAATTGTATGCCACGTTTATGATACAGTCAAACCTGTGTTGGCAGCCATCTCCAAATAAAGGTCACCTTGTGAATAAAATCATGCTCTAGCACCGTCATTGATTACTAAGAACAAAATGACCTCAGAATATAGGATACCTGTCACTCAGTAAAGGCCACATTTCGTCTTTCCTTAGGGATGCAAGATAAAGCATAACTCGACCCATCTCGCAATACGTATCGTGATACAGTGACTATTACAATTAACGTTCTGTATCCTATATTATTCGTCCTCGATACATTAATAAGATTTAAGTTTCTTTAAATAATAATAATAATAAATAATAATAATCTTTATTTAACGAAGGTAAAATGTATAGATATATTATAATTATACAAACATATATGATGTCATAAATTACAACATGGCCTTCAAACAACAAAATGTAATGCAAAAACTGAAAAGAAAACATGAAAACAATAGTGACATAGATCCAAAATATTGACAAACACTTAGATAACCTTTAGTCCCTTTTGTAATAAGTGGATATTTCAGCCTTCTTGTGCATTTAGTAAATATTGTTTTAGAGCATTCTTAATGCCTGGGTCACACATTCACGGAAAGCGGCCCCGGAAGAATTACGAAAGAGCTACGAGCTGATCGCTACGGATCGCCACGGAAAGGTCTATTCCGTAGCCCGCTACGGTTTCAATACGGATGTGTTACGATGTGAGTACGGAGCTCGACGGATCTGCTACCAAATGCAGGTAAATGTCCCGGAAGAGATATGGAAGATCTACGATTTGATACGGAGCGACACGGACCAGGGCGGTTGTGCTACGGATGATATACGGTTCGTTACGGTATCGGTACGGGTTAGTACGACTAAGAACGGTCCGTAACGGAGTAGTACGGAGCGTCACGGACCATCACAATTTTGCATTCCTCGAACACATCTCTAGCTTGCTCATTTTGAAAATGGCTCCCAAGAAACGAACATATCGGAAAGTCACAGCACCAGTGTCACAGGTGACTCTGGTTCCAGATTTGTGCGTCGGAACATCCTTCCTGCGCTCAAATATTTGCCCAAATAAACTTACAGTCGGCGTCAACTAGAGCTATCAATACAACGGAATGGTAACCTTTGTAATCAAAGTACAATGAGCCGCCGTTCTTTGGACATTTAATGGCTATATGTTTTCCATCAAGGGCACCGAATGTGTTCGGAAACTGCCACTTGGTTGCGACTTGGTCGGTTATGGCTTGCCACTGCTCAGGCTGAGTAGGAGTCTGTATAACATCCTCAGCAAACGCTGAAACAATGACCTCACATACGTCCCGTACAATACCACTGATGGTATTGTGTGCAACGCGAAAACCATACATCAACGCCCGATAACTGTCTCCTGTTGCCAAGTATCTCAAGGTAATTGCTAACTTCAATCCAGTCTCTATTGGCTTTCTCAACCAATGATAATTCTTAGTTATCCTCGGTCCAACAACATGAATAAGTTCCTAAAACATATAAGGGCCGATTCTTAGGAAGTTCCTATATCCAGCCAGATCCTCAACAAAGCGTTCAGGCATAAGAGCCTCGTACTGGCCATAAAGAGATTTTCGTAACAGCCAATCCCTTGTCCGCCATCTCCTTTGTTTTCTATTACATGTTTAAGTCAATATATCATTAATGTAAATGACACTTTTAATATCATGATGGTCACTGTTTATAAATAAAAACTAGTATTATTTGACAGAAGGTCACACTTATTAGAAGACAAACGGTGTTTTGATTCAGCTTCGTTCAATAATTTACGAAAGATGTAACATTAAACGTACTTCAAGCTATTGCTAACAATATTTATAAATTATAACAATACCTCTACGTATGTCGTCAAGAAGCTCGAGCTTCCGCATTTTGTGCAATATCAATATCCACTTGTAGCCAATTTACGGATACGCTACGGTTGTTTGATCCGTGGCGAAATTTTGTGCATGTTCAGAAATTGTCGCGGATCACTACGGATCGCTACGGATATATACGGACTACTACGGTTGATTACGTTTCCATTACGGAGAGCTACGGATCAGTACGGTTAGCCACGGAACGAATCCGTAGCTCTTCCGTGGTCCTTTCCGTGAATGTGTGACCCAGGCATAAAGGATGAAGTCCTAGATTTTTAACGTACTGAAAGCGGGATATTGTTCCAATTTTTTGAAGACATAAATGAGAAAGATTTTTGACGTAATTAGTAATATCACGGTGGTTAACCGACTCGGACCTTTTTTGGATAAAATCAGCGTCCCCAGACTATTTTTGATCGAGCAAAGGACTTTTACGGATTAATTTCTTAAAAACAATGGACAAACATCCTGATTCAGGCGCAAAAACACGTACGAATTTTACAATTTCTGTACCACGGAACTTTAACATGTCTGTTCTTTCCATATATTCAAAATAATTAACAATTTCTTGTAAATTTATTCTTTACATCGAGAAAAAGTCTGAAGTTTCTAAAGCGAAAGTGAAAGTGCATCAACATTTACCTGAATTACTAAGAAAGTACACCGATTTTTAAGACTTCGTGCATGTTTATTGCTCTAAAATATATGTATTGTACATTGTCTTGGTGTTTGAGTCAAACGTGAGTCTTTCAGACATCAAATTGTCAGTTTATTAACGATTTAAAGGAACTGATCATAACTAGTCCGTTTCCATGATCACTGGAAGTCCTTCGCTGCTAAATGTGTTGTTTTTCTCTTTAACAACAATGAACCGAATTTTGACTGGATAAATACCCGATAAATACCCTTGATACATTGTTATTATTCAGTTCAGTAACGATATCGATTGAAAAACATGAAAACTTTGTAGAAATTGACATTTTATTCCTTCACTCGACAATATCGCCCAATCTTGCTAGGGAAAATGCAATTTGATTACATTTGTGCAAGGACTCTGTTCTCTGTGATGTTGATTTAACATTATTTTCTTGTTAATATACATTTGTGCCGTTCCGTCGCACATAAATAGTTAAAATAAAACAAGTAGAACATATAAAATATCAAACAGTTTGAACACACCTGTCTAAACTTATAGCTTGATATTCATTAAAAGTCCTTTGCTCGATAAAAAATAGTCTGGGGACGCTGATTTGATCCAAAAAAGTCCGAGCCGGTTAACCACCGTGATTATGTTTAGGTGTTATTAAATTATTATCTGAAATCGATCGTAATTATTAGAAACAATTATTTAAACTATTAAATAAATGACGGAGGACACGATTTCATATTTAAAGTTTAAGTATCGGCTTAAAACATATGTTCCAACGACCTGTAATTTTGATTTAGCGGTAAGCATTAAAGCACGATATGTACTATATAGTATGCAAGCTAAGCAAATAGATCTACATATGATCAGAAATTAGGGGACCATGATTTGATTAGATATTATTCCGTCTATTGTTATTTTCGAATGAAGTATACGTACAATACATAAAGTATATCAATACATAAAGTATATCATGGTATACTTGTTTCAATTTTTTCTTTTACATGCGGCAAACTGCTTTCCATCTTGAATCAAAGCACTGATAGTACGTACTGACGGAAGGTGATTTTGCATGCCTCTGGTTGTAGGAATAATCGATTGCAACGATAAATATATACTTTTTTATCAAATAAAATAAAAATATATTTATTCGTTTATTAGACAAGCAAATTATTTACCCAACATTAAGGGTGACTATTAAGTCCAGTTTTGACTATTACAATACTAGTACTATTGCTATTGCTGAAAGTACTTTTAACTGCCAACTAATATACAATGTATATTAAGGTTTTTCGTTATTACCATTGCTTGATTTCAATTGTTCAAAATGTACATATTTGTTATGCTTTTTACTTAAAAAAACTATCGATGCTAGCACTCAGAGTTTCTTTAGTTGTAAGAATACATTGCCCCTAGATAGCAGTACACCAGAAAAGACCACCACACCACCTGTACTAGATCACCATCAAAAGCAGTTTCTGACACCAGAATTCATATACAGTGATAGCAGTAACATGGACTCAGATGATGCATCCGACAAAATTCTTGCTCCTCTGGTCAGTCAATGTGCCTGTTAAAGTGCCCAGACAGCACAGAGCAACGTCCCCATGTAAACGGGAGGAATGTAAAAGGTAAAATCTGAGCAAGAGAAGATGAGGGAAAAGATATGATTATTTGAGGCAGCAAACAGGAAGCTGACCCTACTGAATTACGGGATACTTTATTATCCATTTAGTTTAGTAATGACGTCCTATTTAGATATTATATTCATTTGCTTTACTTTTCGATGTTGACAGTGATTCTTCACCTTCTATAACAGAGGCCTATTATAGGCCTCTTCCCAATTGAAAATTTCTTTAAAATCGTGCAGTTTTCCCAAATATCCAAACTTGCACCAGCTATTTTATTTTCCAACTTAGCATTTTAAATGACAATTCTTCCCAAAATCAACAGGCTATACACAAGGCCTCTTCCCAATGAAGAGAGAAAAACATTGGTTGCACAGATAGGCTTTATGTCAGATTTTTCATGGCCACAGGCCATCTTGAATGATGCACATCTATGTCACTTGCTTTTAAACTCTCTTCGAATCCTGACTAGAGCATCAGTACTGGTTTCCCCAGAATTCTTTTAACAACCAAAATAGACTGGTATGAAATATTTTTAAATGTTTGTATACTAAATATGCTACCTCTTGATAACAATATCATTTTTTGCTTCAGATTTGCAATCCAAATGCAGCACTCTGGTGACAAAATGGCCAATCAAAATCAGTCAGTTACTAATGAAGGTCTGGATGCTAGCAGTCTTGACAATCAGCTAAAACCTGGAATGATTACAGATCGAAATGCTGCGAGAGAAAACACGGTAAGAATTTATGAATGAAGACTAATTAATACAATATATGCAGATGTGATTGCTAGTTGATATACTAAAAGCCAAAATCAATTCAATAAAGGATATGGTTAAGAATTCGGAGAAAACGGCTCAATTTTGATGACGATTCATGTTTTTTTTTGGCTGTACGGCCAAACCTTTGTTAAAGCCCAACTGCAAACAAAGACCATTTAAATGTTAAGAAAACTGTTTCTAAGATCATTTTAATCTAGAGTCAGACCATTATCATTTGACCTTTTTAAAGAGGACACTGTTATCAATGTTTTTCTGTTTCGTAAAGCAGTCTTTACCAACAGCTTCAGGAATGCACATCAAAACCAAATTGGTAATTCAACTTTGAAAACTTAGCTGAATGCTAAAAGTGTGCAATACAACGTCTGACCTGTCAATATGAAATATATAGCTAACTGGAATATGCTTACATATTGTGTTACCATGATGTTCCTTTATTGTATGAGAACCAGCTAAAACTTGCGACTGACTCTTCCAAATTAATGTCAGGACTAGCAAGGCTTTTGATGGATGTTTTTTCAGCCTAGATGTCCAGAAGTTGTCAAACCTGTCTGGATCAAATGGGCTGAATGCCTTAAACAAGGCTACTGTTGATGCTATAATAGGTGAGCAAACACATATACATGTATGGTAGAATGAAAAAGGTGCCATAAACTACTGAAAGTCTAAAAATGGATCTGACATTTTAAGCCCTGCATGTGCCTTTCAGTTATAAAAAGTTCCTTTTGTTTAGCAATAATTAATTATTTTCTCTCAAGTTAGAATATGCTGTTCCTATGTTGTTATTGTTTAGTGTCAAGACTATTAACACTCAATGACAGCACAAACCAGGTAATGATGTCTGTCCAAAATACCGAGCCAAGCACTGTGTCTAGAAAATCATAGGAAAAGGGGCGAGGTATGAATCAGTGCTTTATACTAGGCGTAATATATAAGTAACCATGAAAAATATTTTTAAAAAAAATAGGGATATATTAACTGACTGGGTCATAGCTGTTAAATTGGAACTAAAAGAAAAACAGACAAATACATAAACATGATCAGTGATGTCATCAATGTTGGAGAAAGGTGCAATTTGGAATTAACATACACATTGTCTTGCTAAATTAGGACAGCACAGCCATGACACTGATGATGTCTGAACGCTTGACCCTGTGACAAAAATAGCACTTATACAATGAATCCATATAATACTGTACCAGATATAAAAACATAACAAATTTATCATCTCTTCAAAAAGAATAATGTAAAGGCTTGTATAATGAAACAAATAGGTACAAACTTAAGGAAATTGTGAAATACTGTTACAAGTTCATAAAATTACATTAAATTTACATGTAGGATTTTTGTTTTACAGTATACAGTGTGTCGTGTGTACAATTCAAACGCCAGTCACCTGCAGAGATAAAGCAGTCCTTGATTAACAAACTTGGATGTTTGACTTCACCTTTTGCAAGTTTACAGCTGGGAATTGAACACTGTTTGCAAAGTATTTGCTCAGTTTCTACTTTGTTGTATTGTTTGCAAAAGCTTTGCAGAATATTTGACGGTTTCGTTCCAAATCTACCCGTCTGCATAATATATTCTGCAACTGTTTGCTGCAACTGCTCTGGCAAATAGTTTGCAATGGCAAAAAGTATTTGCTGCAAAGGGTAGATTTCTGCATGGGAAATTGACCAATCAGCATCCTGGAAATGTTACAGACAAGTCAACGGGAATCAGTTTAAGTTGCCTATCTCTTGTGTGTTGCCTATCTCTTGTGTGTTGCCTATCTCAAGTGTTATACGTCTCTAATGTAATTAACAATGGTAGTGATGATGTTTTGCTAAATGAAAGAAATGAAGACACAGTACCAGGAGGAAGGGTGTGACTGTAATAAAACTTATCCTCCTCAACTACGTAGAAACTTGATTAACTTTGATGTTGCTGTTTCATTCAGGTGGTATTGTTTAGTACTGAGAAAAGAAGAGCTAGATATCATTATTTAGGCAGAGCTTTACAGCAATCACCAGTCTGATGGCAGTACCTCATCCTCTGAGTACACACCAAAAGAATGTGGCGTCCAACTCAATTTATTATGCCCCCCCCCCCCCCTTCGAAGATGATGAGTTATATTGTTTTGCTAGATGTCTGTCTGTATGTCTGTCGGTAGACTAGTTAGTTTCCGATAGATAACTGGTCAACTGATTGACTGATGAGCCTGATACTTCGCAGGTACATTGGTCTTGGACAGTAGATGGCCCTTATTGAAATTGGCGTTACTAGGTCAAAGGTCAAGGTCACTGTGACATTAAGTGTGAACATCGTTTCCGATCGATAACTCGTTAACGGATTGACCGATGGGCCTGATACTTCGCTGGTGTATTTGCCTTGGATAGTAAATGACCCTTTTTGAAAGTGGGGTTACTAGGTCAAAGGTCAAGGTCACTGTAACATTGAGTGTGAAAATCGTTTCCGATCGATAACTCGTCAACGGATTGACCGATCGGTCTGATACTTTGCAGGTGCAATGGCCTTGGACAGTATATGAAATTGGGATCACTAGGTCAAAGGTCAAGGTCGCTGTGTCATGGAGTGTGAAAATCGTTTGAGCGATAACTCTGTGTCAAGGCCCTGTTTGGGGGCATATGTCTCCGACCGCGGAGCTCTTGTTTCTTCAAAGGTGATACACAGTGACAAGGATTTACGCATACTACCAGCGTGCAACATGCAGCGTGTTATCATTTTGAGTGCAATAACGTTTACTGCCAGTCAAAACAAAGGAAATTTAATTTAAACAGAGAGGTAAAACCGCTATTTTCTAGACAATATTAGTATCTGTGAAATAACTCATCGTTGCATGGAACATCTGAATGTTTCGTGATTATTAATAACAAATTATTTAATCGTTATTTACCTCTTAGATCTTTGAAATAGTGAAAACACTTTCGAACGTCACAACTGACATTGCCAAGAACGGGTGGCAATTTGTCGGTACTTCCGTTTTGTGATCTCTTATTTCAAAAGTACATGCTGACCGAGGTGCGAAAACGATTATTTACATGAACAACCGTTGTTAATGTACGGGAATTTTGCTTAAATAGTTTGATTAATGATACAAATTGATATTTCTTTCGTAACGCATCATGTAAGATCCTGGCACCGTATTATTCGTTGTGCTGAAACAGAGGGCTGACAACGTATACTTCTAAGTCCTCAAATTTTACAAATATTTGAATGTCTAGCTAATTTGTAATTTGTGTCATTTTTTTAATTATTATTGCCATATATCGCCTGTAGATTTGACGGCAGCAGTTTTCCAGGGAAACGACTACACACAACTAGCCAAAATTTAAGAGTCAGCAGTGTAGCTCATAGCATTTGTTAGTTTTTGTAAGACTATACCATCTCACAGCATTGCTGAACAATAAAAACGGAATATTTGTCAAAGGATTTCTTTAGATCATACCAAGCCCTGAAAGTAATCATAGTCGTAAATAAGGTCAACAGCACAGAATTGTACTGAAACAACGTGCATGATGTTCGTTATCTTTTCTATCACATATTTCCAATCAATGAGCTTTAAAGCCATTGCTTACATTATTTTTCGCTAAACATTATGGTTTAATGATTTCCACCGTATAATACTCTTGTGCTAAGCCACATGATATTGTCAAACTAAAAATAAGCGTAAAGCTAACAACCGTATTGGTCGTATCTGACCGTACACTTTAGCCATAAATATACTAAAAAGCTTTCCAATGACATAAAGACTTAAAATTATGTGTCCATAAAATGCTATTAATGTTGCAAAACAGATGCTCTACGAACTGATCTGATCGGGCGGGTTAATACCACAGTCAGTTTATTTATATACAAATACTATATCAATTAACATTATACTGCTACACCCGACCTACATTTTTCTCAAAGTAATTATTTGCGACAACAGCATGCTCTTTATAATAACATAGTCTTTGCTTCATCCTAGCTCTATTATTCAAAGGCTAGTCTCACACTCGCGGCACCAAATGTATTTAGGAGATGGTAAACAATGTACCCGATACGGGACTTGAACCCGAGACCTCCTGCTTACAAATCAAATGCTCTATCAACTGAGCAAATGGGACCGGATAATATCACAGGCATATTATGTATGCATATACTATATACATTAATTATTATCTTTT